>JAOANR010000001.1:6774299-7456586 GCA_030278955.1 Hygrophila difformis | reverse complement strand
TTTCAATCGTTAACATATCAAAATATGTACGACAAAAAATTATATAAAATATATATTTTAAAACTACATGATTTACGATTCTAATAAGCCCCAACTCAATTATTTTTTTTTCGAATGTATATTTGCAATAACATTAAGTAAAAGTTAAACAATGAACAGTGCTAAAAAGTCAAACCAGACAATTATAGTGGTACGGAGGGAGTATTTTGGAATTGAGAACCCAGGTTTGATTCTTTTCTAACGTTATGATATCCATTGCCAACAATTGGGCAGCATTAATGTGAAGCCAATCAGCACCATGTGTTAAAAAAATCAATAGGTTGACCAAAATGTAAGTTACAATTTGCCCTTTCAATGATGTATGTAGGATTAGGATTGATGTGAGAATCCTATGTTTTCAACTTTTCTTTGGCATCTGCTCCATTTTCTTTTTACTCTTCCATTTTTTTTCGAGTGCAGACTCTCAAGCACAAGAGCCATTGTGGTCCATAAAATAAATAAATAAATAAATTAAAAAAAAAAATCAAACAAAAGGAATAACTTTTTTATTGCAAAGTCCAACTATATAAAACTCCAACCACACCACCTTTTTGCTGCACTGCCAGCCAGAAATCAATCTCAATCCACAAATCTCCAGTTCAAGAATGTACAATGTTTTTAATGAAATCATGAATAAAATGAAATGAATGAAATGCAGCCAGCAACCCATCTGACCTGCATGCCTCTTGGCACTACCAAAACATTTCTTACACATGAATGGAGAAGAAAACGGACACTGTACACATGACCTGAATAAAACCTGACGATAACCTCGGAAAGAACTGGTATATTTGCTCCTTCAATTCTCCCCTGCTTGCAATTTTTTTTTTTTTTTTTTTTTAATTGAAACATCACCAGAATCGACAAGGGAATCCCTTTTCCAATTCCGCATCAGAAATGAACATTTCCAATGTTATAGATCATACAGCTGCAAACTAGACCACTCGAAAGGGATGAGATAGAGCAATCCGGAGGAAGATAAGCTTTGAAGTTCTGCACAGGGTTCTGGTGAAACATCTACAGATGAGCCCGCAACATTAGCACATATCATGATGCAGTGACAGAGAAAGAGACATTCGAAAGGCACAACAATGTGAAGGGGGATTCTTCAATACCAGAAAAAAAGCCCCGCAGTTGTCGTATTTACACCAACAATGTCCCGAAAGGTAATGCCGGAAACGATAGGTAAGGCATGGGGATCATATTCTCCATCTGGATGAGAGGTGTACTGACCTGTTGCTTTAATTCCTTCTTGTACGTTTTCTATTTGGACATCCAATAATAAAATCTTCTTAATGTAACCACCTCGCCCTATTGCTGTCTTGAGCTCAATGCCTATCGCTGAGTCCTGCACATGAATATGTTCCGCCAATACCCTGGAAATCCCACCTGACATTTCACTACCAAAGGCCAAACCTGCCCCAGAAGAAGAATGCAGCCGAACCTTTCTAACATGGACATGGTCGGTGGATTCATTGTAGGCAATTCCATATTCATCCCAACCACTTTTAAGTACCACAGCATCATACCCCGTGCTGATGTTGCTGTTCTCAATACAAACATACTTCGAAGAATCTGAAATTAAAAAGCTAAAGGTTTAGAAATGCATATCTGATTGCACATATTTGTCGTTTTCCTTTTTTAAGTCAGCGTAACGACAATTCAATATTAAAAGGGGAAGTTTGTATTTATTATGCCCAAAATGTAAAAGTTTGCCAAGTGTAATCAATTACCCGCTGAATTTAAGATCCAACGTATATATAAACTTAATAACTTTACACACACACTTATTTTAAAGATTTTACGGATCAAAAAAGCAGCCCTCCATTAAATGTAAAACATCTGAACTTTATAATTTCGTA
Organism: Hygrophila difformis; assembly: GCA_030278955.1. Classification (NCBI taxonomy): domain Eukaryota; kingdom Viridiplantae; phylum Streptophyta; class Magnoliopsida; order Lamiales; family Acanthaceae; genus Hygrophila; species Hygrophila difformis. The sequence goes on along the minus strand of JAOANR010000001.1, from coordinate 7,454,685 downwards.
AGCCATACGCATATGAATATCACAGTACCTGGAACTATTCCACTTGTATATGGAGAATCAGGAGGAGAATAAACTGTGATGTTCTGAACTAGCAATTTACTGCAACACAGAACAGGGAACCAAATAGGGTGTTGAACCATATAATTGCAGCATAGATAGGGAAGAATAAAACTGTACTGATGAGAAATTATGGATTTACCTGCAATAAATTGAGTGTATGTTCCAGGCAGGTGCATCTAAAAAGGTTAAGTTTGATATAACAATGTTGTCAGACCACATTAATTCAACTAGATGCGGTCGACTGTAGTTTAAGGAATGATCACTGAAATGTTCCCACCAGACTGAACCTTGTCCATCAATAGTTCCATTATTGCCTGTATCACAAGTAAAAGTGGTTACAAAATTGAACGCGACCAACAGTTGAACAAGTTTCCTACAAAACAAGTGTACCTGTGATAACAACATCAGTTAAATTTTTGTCCACTGATTAAGCTGCGATATCTCCGCCCAGGTACTTCAAGGCCACGGCCATAAGAAGGCAATGGATCAACTACATCCCCAGTGACTGTAATCCTGCAAAAGCCATAGCAAAAAAAGAAGATTGTGGAAATATTACACAAAGGCTAGTAGCTTTTAGGGAAATAAAGTGAGAAGTTAATGTCATTTAACCAATAATTCACAAATCACATTCAATAATGCACCTGTGAACCAAGAATAACAGCATCTTTTTCTAGGAAAAGGGTGAGATGGCTCGTAAGAGTGATGCATCCTGTAAGCCATTTGCCTGCCGGAACATAAAGTTGTGCGCCACCCTTATCAACGAATGACTTAAGATAGAAAATTGCATTCTGAAATGCGACAGTGTTCAATGTTTTCCCATCTCCAATTGCCCCAAATTCCGTGACGGATACGCTGTGAGGCCTTGGAGTCAATGGCCAATTGGACATGCATACTCCATCGTACTCTGAGCCACTGCTCGTCGACGCCAGGAGTAGAAAGACCAAAAATACCTGGGATGTCAGTAAATATTAGTACATACTCATATGCATATTCATAAGTGTGTGTGTCTGTGTGTTGTGGAATTTTAAGGGTAAAGACCCCAAGTCTTGAATATCATGTGTATCAGCATCTAATGCTTAGCAAAAGAGTCAATCAACTGAAAGAAAGGAAACAATAAGAATGCAGTAAAATTCCAGACCAATAATGCAATTAGAAGGAATTTTATTAAATGAAATCATGATGTCCAAACCTATCTATCACCAGCCTACAATTTATGGTATCTGAGTGCCTTTGAACAATGGAGAACATTATCCAATCACCCCAAAACCTAGCTAAAATAGATCCCAATTAAGAACAAAAAAATCAGAACACAAGGGTAGAAAAAAATAGACACAAAAGTATTAATCATGAATCCAAATCTGTTCTCCCTACAGAACTTCAGATCTAAAACCCCAAAATCAGAAGCCCTAACAAAGCCAATGCCGACAGATTCAACACCACAACAACTTCAGATCAAATAAAAATTCGACCTTTGATAATCCACATCTCAACAAAGCATTGAATTGCCACAACTATCCCTAACAAAATTCCGACCAGTAAAGCAGCGTTTCAAACTTCATCCAAACCATTAATGCAGCAGCAAAAATACATCACACCGATAAGCCACTTAACTGATCCAATCCAACGAAGAATTGAGAAAACCTAACCTCAATCCAGAAACCTCGCACAAGTCAAATCACTGAAAACCAAAAAGAAATTTAACGTACTTACTAGCCTCTTCATTTCTTCAATTCTCTTCTCGCCCAATCAAACCCTCATTCAAATCCTTCCTTTCCGCTGTAAACTCGGACCGAAGAGAGGAAAAAATTGGGAGAAGGAATCGAATTCAATGCTGATGAGTGGCAATTAAGGAGAAAAAATTTACTCACAGGAATTAAAATTTATTCAATGGAGAAAATTGGAAAAATAAAAAAAGGGATGGTAGGTGAAAGGGACAGCACAGAATCGGAAAAAGACCTCTTCGTCTAACACAATTAATTACATACCATACATATATACACACAATATACATACATACCATGTATATTATTCACTCACAACGTATTTTATTTTAAAAAAACAAATTAAAATCATTTCTTACGGCGCGACAACTATACTTGTGCGAATATGTGATGACACTATGTCAAATGCTATTATTAATTAATTAAAAATGAAAAATAATGGTTGGATATGACCTGCAATTAAAAATTTTATTTAGAATTTGGAAAGTGTTAATTACGCCGTGATTTGATTTCATTTTCCTGTGCAACAGCAAATTTGATTTTGCCGACACTAAATACCCTAATTTTTATTTATTTCTTATAGGTAAGAAAAATAAATAAGAGGGAATAGTACTACATGATAATAATGTTACTATCTATTACTTCCTCCGTCTCACTATTTTTATTACGGACCCACCCAACACGTATGTCGATACACATTTTTAACGGTTAATAATTTAAATTGTGTACAACGAAAAGTTATAAAAAGTTAATTGTCTAAAACTAAAAGATTAGACGAATCTAACAAGATCTCACTTGATTATGTTTTTTCTTACATAGCTATAATAAAAATCCAAATCAAAGTTGAACAGTGAATAGTACCAAAAAACCATTCGTAACAAATATATTGAGACGGATGTAGTAAGTGGTTTACTGGATGGGCTTTAGAGCCTATTTTTAATCCTTGTTTTTTAAAAAAATATTCATTTTTAGTAATAGTTTTAAAGATGTTCAAAAAATTGTAGTAGTATTTTTAATATACATGTAAATACGTTCTTCGCATTTGACAATATCTTTAATAAATTTGGAATCATTTTATTGAAAAAGTTTATTTTTTATTTTAAATAAAAGCTAAAAAGCAATTTGTAATAGTGCATCCAAATAAGCAACAAGAATGATTAGGGAAGCCCTTAAGAAAAAAGAGGGGAAATTAAGAAGGGGACAAAATGAATTTCTTTTATTATTATTTTATTTAATTAATTTTGAAATGAATTATTTTTACATTATAAATTTTGTTAGTATTATGTATGCATGGGAAAGGATGGCATGTGCATTGTGGAAAGTGGGTCCCTTTTGCCCTCAATGATGTATGGGAAATGCTAGGCTGGCATCACTCTGTTTGCCAGATCAGACTCTATAGATGGGTCCCACTAATTTTTGGAAATTATATGATTGGGGGACTCCCACGGGAGCACCTGAAGCGTTATACACCATGGATGACACGGGGCCCGCGTCGTCAATGGTCCATGGCTTTTGGGTGTTGAACTCCCTGGACTTGTGTTATGGTCCATTTTAAATTCTTCAATCATTTTTTATTTTGTAGTATTGTTTTAAATTTTTAATTTTTTATTTTTTTTCTTTAAGCTTTTTGGCAATTAGAGCATCTCTAAGGACATCTCCAGTGTTATCCTATAACTCAAAATGAGTTGGCATTTTCTTTACAACAATACTCTAAAACCAAACATATTTTAAGTTTTTTAGTTTTATAAATAGTAAATACTCAAATTTGAGTTTTTACTATTCACAAACCTATCTCACTTTTTTCAATTAAAATAATTGCAATCTCATCCCTCCAATTGTTGCAAATTTAATATTGATATAATTTTGTATTATGGTTAATAATTTTATACTTCATACATTTTTTTATTAAATTTATTTTATATTTATTTAGATTAAAAATTTTAAGGATTATTTATAAAATAAATTTTAAACATAAAGATAACTAAATTTTTAAAGTTTTGATACAATCTTAGCAATCATTCAAAAAATTACATTAGCATACGAAAATATAATTAAAAATAACACATTTAAAAAACATAAAGAAACGTACAATATTAAACAACCAAATAACTACGCAAACGAAAAATTAAGTTAATAATCATCTAAAACAACGGATCCTCCAACATTATTGAAATACATAGAATATGTTCCAGTTGCATAAGGATCCGGTTGACCTTGTTCTTTGGCTCTTTTTTGTAAAATACGCACTTTGTCAGCTTGAGTATATGCACGAACATGAGAAGTAGAGATGCACATTTTGAACTTCGTAATACATTAGTTGAACACTTGTGGGAAAAACACACAAATTCCAATTCTTGATGTTGGATAAAAATCATTTGCTTTTAAATAAAAATGTATGTCCCGCAATTTAGTGTAATTCGTATTCTAATTATGTAATTCTTCTTAAATAATGAGTATTGAATTTATGTGGGGTTAATATATAATTTATAAGAAATAATAATGGGTATGAATGAAAAAATAAATAAGTTTGTATGGGAAAGAATATATAGAGAATATTCTTTTGAGTTTGAGTTTAGTATAAATGGTTGAAGATGAATTCTGTTTGATATGATATTTACTGCAAAATGAATTTGAGTTTAGTGTTGTCTATTAGAGATGGTCAAAGGTGATAGTTTGAATGGTTGAGTTCTGAAGTTCTCACTTCATATTTTATTTGTCAATAAGCTTTTTGGAGTAGCCAACAGCGGATTGTGAGGGCATATTTTAAGATAAAACTCAATCTAACTTGTGATTGAAATAATTGTAATTGTTTTTTATTATTTATTTTTATATATTCCAAACTTAAAGTTGTAGTTCTGGAATTTTAAATTTATCATTTTTAAATTTTGTTGGTGAACAATAATTTTTAAAAGATCTGATAAAGTATTTCTAAATTCTGAACATTTTTAAACTGTACAATTATTTTGTAAAGTATGGATGGGTATTAGTAAATGAATAGACATTATTTAAAATAATTTTAAAAAAACATATGATTATGGAAATTCAATTAGCAGTCCTGATATAATTTAAAAAAATATATATACTCCCTCCGTTCCATTTGTATTGTCCCATTTTTTGGCACGGTATTTTAGGTAGAATGAGTTATTGCGTTAAAGTGGAGTAAATAGTTGATGTGATGTTTGTTTGAATGAGTATACATTTTCTAAAAAATGAAATGTGACAGTTATAATGGGACGGACCAAAATAAAAAATAAGACATTTAAAATGTGATGGATAGAGTACTATATATATATATATTATATTTTTATGCAAATCAAATTTCCTAATAAAATTACAATACTTTAAGATTTACTAGGGTTGTTTATTTATTTGCGTACACATGCATGAAGAATCCAAATGATTTCTCTAAAAAGGTTACTCTTTGATTATTTATGTATTTATTTCGAGTTAAAAAAATTAATAGTAATAAAAATATAGATGACATATTCGGGGGAAAGGTCAAATGTAATGCGCAGGCTTCCCATCATTATATTATTACTATTGTTATTATTATAACATACATTTACCAATAGTTGCCACAAGACTGGAGTTTTGGATGTTGTTGAAATGGGCAGCAAGTAAACACCAGTGGTGAATTTTTTTTTGCATGATGCAATAATTGAAAAGATATTTGAAGCATCATAATTAAAGTAAGGAAAAAAATAATAATAATAATGTTTACAAAAGGAACTGGTGCATTTGAAGTGAAAGGCCGCTTTGATGGCACTGTCTATATTTGCCCTACATAAACTCCACTTATTCATTTGTTTTCCTTGATGTGCCAGCTGAAGAATAATCAAAATAAATAAATAAATTTGAGTCTTTTTATTTATATTTTTCTATTATTAATTGTTTCTCCATCCATGATTATATTAGATATTTTTTACTTTTTTTATAATTAATTTTAACCTAATATTTCCCGACAGAAATAAAATAGTCAATTAAAGTCATGCTGTAAATTTTTAATCGTATATTTTTATAATATATAATTTATAAAATATTTACTTGTATATATTGTAGGATACTTCTATTAATTATTGAAAATGCGCATTGGAATTCATAGAGTAGAGAAATGTGACAAATATAATAGAATAAAGGACGTACTATTTTGAATGATTCCAACTGTTAATCATAGTAGTTGATTTTTTTTAGATGAGCCATTAAATGACTGTGTAAGAACCGTTAATCATAGTTAATAAATATACTATCGAATACAAAAAAATAAAGGGAATAAAACGAGCCAATCAAAGAATTAAACTTTCAACCCCGGTGGTTAGAATTAAGAAATTTCTTTTTAATTAATTTTAGATTTTTCATTTTGTATTTTACATATGTTTGTTGTACTTTAATTACAAATGGAGCAGTATATATATTTATAATATATGAATTTCGACATATGCATAATTCTGGAAATATTTTATACCTTAAATCACCCTATTAACTCATCGTTGTTTACATCATTACATCATGGGGATTTAATAAGATATCTCACAAGCTCTATGAAAAGTTCTGTGTCAATGAATATTGACTTAATTTTGATCAACCGATTTTTTTTTTTGGCAATACAGCCTGTACAGGCTAGGGAAATTGCAAAGAAAAAAAATAAAAAACTGAAAGGAAATAACTAAAGTCTCTGGAACCAAGTGCCAGAAGCATCAGCAAACAACAATGGCCTCACGGGGTCTGGGGGAAACACCCAAGTTGTATAGAACAATTCTCCATTCGCTCCAATCTTGGCGAGACAATCGGCAACAGCATTACCCTCGCGTAGCACATGAACAAATTGACAGTGTTGGAATTCCAATCGAAGATCATTGATGTGAAGTAAGATCGCAACCAGACGGTGGGAAGGCGACGCTCGAGTGTTAACCAATCGAACGGCTTCATTAAAATCACACATGCAACAAATCCTCAAGACACCATTGTCCCTTGCCATCCGGAGCCCGTGAAGGATGCCCGCAAGCTCAGCATGGAGCACCGATGTAGAGCCAAGGAACCCAGAAACGCCGCTGATCCAGGCCCCTGAGTTATCGCGCAGGACAGCCCCGAAGCCTGCTCGATCGGAGCTCGCCAACTTGGACCCATCCGAGTGCAAGAAATGGCCACTCCAAGAACCCATATTCCATGCAACCAGTCGAGGTTGCCTGACCATGGATTTTGCATCATCTGCAAGGCGCTGGAGTGCTTCCGCCATGTGGGTGACAGCCCTCCTAACTGACTGTAGAGCAGCAGATTTCCCAGAAAGGACGCGTTGGTTACGTTCCATCCACACCTGCCAGAGACCAGCAACGAAAGAAACCCCAAATCCCTTAGTCATCGCATACAGCCACCCCCGTACATCTTCTGTGTTAATCGATGAAAGATCATGAGGAATTGTGATATTTAATGAACGCCACAGAGGACGGACCCATTCACAATAAAACAGACAATGATACCAAGACTCCTCCTCATCGCCACAAATCATGCAAAGGGGGGAAGCCGCCATCTGCCGCCGATATCGAAGGGAGTTAACAGGGAGAGCTTGCCAAGAAATTAGCCACAAGAGGAAGCATATCTTCTCAGGAAACCGAGAATTCCAGAGCCATCGCCAGGCGGAGGATTGCGATAGTCCAACTTGCAAATACTTGTAACCGGACCTTGCTGAGTAACAACCATCTGTAGAGCCCATCCACTCCCATCCATCCTGGACCTGCGGATGCAGACACGGGGGAGGTGATTCACAAATCACATTCTTTACCTCATTAGGAAGTATGGTGTGTAAGATATCCAGCTGCCAAGCATGAGGAGTAATAATATCGGACACTCGACGCTGAAGATCCGCAACCTCAATCCAGGCCACTTGAGTACCCAACTGCTTGCCATGAAGCCACGGCGATGACCAGAGGGAGCTACCCCCATTCCCAAGACGATAATTAAACCCTTCGGCCAAGAAAGCAAAAGCCTTACAAATGCTTCGCATAACAGGAGATCCGACCTTAGGGATGGCAGTAGAGAATGATCCTTGCAGGGAGTATTTAGAGCGCAGCTCACGACTCCAGAATTTGTCAGGTCGGATGAACAATTCATTACCCAACTTTCCTAACAAAGCAATATTGCAAGCTCTAGTTTTCCGAATACCCAAGCCGCCATGGTTTCTAGGGGCAGTAACTCGGTCCCAATTGACAAGGTTAATGCCCTTCCCACGGCTATCCTTCCAAATAAACTTGCGGATCCTTTGATCAATCTTCTTACACATCGACTCCGGAATCCAACTAATTTGCATACTATATGTCGGAATGGCCGCTAGCACATTGCGCGCAAGAGTGACCCGAGCCGGTTTATTCAAGAGCTTCATGGCCCAACTAGACAGGCGCGCATCCATTCTTTCCAATATATAATCATATGTAGTGGCTTTCACACACCCCATATGAATTGGAAATCCCAAGTAAGAAGTAAGATGATCAGTAAAGGGAATGGGGCAAACAGAAGTGAACCATGTACGTTCCACATGAGATAGAGCCAATGATGCAAATGCCCGAGATTTAGACATATTCACCTTAAGGCCAGACCAGGCAGCGAATTTTTCCATAGTAGAAGTCATTGAAAGGATGCTGTCTTCATCCGCAATACAAGACAGAATTAAATCATCCGCAAATAATAAATGGGAGAGACCCTGACTTTGGGCAGAAAGCATGACAGGTCTCCACCGCCCACTGTGCACCTCGGACTGAATTGTAACCGAAAGTCTTTCCATGACCACATTAAATAGATATGGAGAAAGAGGATCCCCTTGACGTAGTCCTCGTTGTGGCTTGAAGCTATCCAAAGGAACACCATTCCATAGAATATAAAATTCAGGAGAGGTGACACATGCCATGATTACTCGCAGCATAGAGCAAGGGATTTCCATTTGAGTGAGACACTCCTCGAGAAAGGGCCAACGAACATTATCGTAGGCCTTCTCTAGATCGATCTTGACCAGAATAGCCTTCAATTTGGACCGAGGCCGAGTAAACGTATGAACCAATTCTTGAAGAAGGATCGCATTATCAACTGTACCCCGCCCTGGAAGGAACGCAGATTGAAGGGGGCGAGATGTATGCCGACAGCACCGGCCTAAGGCGATTCACAAGCACCTTTGAAATGAATTTGTATGCAACGTTGCATAAGGTGATAGGCCGGAAATGGCGTACTGTGGAAGGGACAGTGACCTTCGGAATTAAACAGATAAATGCCTTGGCCAAAACTGGATCTATACATCCCGTGTCAAAGACATGCCGAACCATGTCGATCACATGGGTTCCCACCTGAGGCCAAAACTTCTGATAGAATGATGCAGGAAACCCATCGGGTCCTGGAGCCGCCATAGGTTTAAGTTGCTTAAGAGCCAGACTCACCTCCTCATTAGAGACGTCCCCATTAGATACCTCCAATGCCATGGCCGAGAGAGGCACTAATGGGGGTAAAGGGTCAACCTCACTATCAGGGAGCACATCCGAGAAGAGGTTGATGTAGAAGTTTATAATAGCCTCTTGAAGCTTCTCCTGATCAGAACACCATACCCCATCTTCAAGCTCAAGCCCATGGATTTTGTTATGGTGATGACGGATTTTAGCACGGGCATAGAAGTACTTGGTGTTACGATCACCAAGTTTAATCCAATCATCCCGGGCTCGTTGACACCAAAACACTTCCTCTTGTAAAAGAATATCATTGTACTCTTTTTGAAGTTTCCTTTCAATCACAAGCAACCGCATGGAATCGATCCCGGCCAAAGCCCTATCCAGCCCGCATAGTCGCCGCAATAATTTTTTCTTACGATTCCTCAAACTACCAAGACCAGCTCGGCAATGTTGAGTAGCGACTGCCTGCATTCGGTCCAAACGTTCAGCCATCGAACAGGAGCCCCCTTGCCAAACCTCCTGAACAAGATGCTGGAAGTGCGGCTGATTCCCCCACATCATCTCCCACCGAAATGGCTTTGAGGTGTGGTTAGCAGCCTGAGCGCCACAATGTAGTAATAGAGGAGTATGATCGGACCCCAAACGAGCCAAAATTTGAACATGACTGTTTGGAAAAGAATGAATCCAATCAAGTGAGGCCAGACCCCTATCCAGACGCTTACGGATACACTGGACTTAATTGGCCTGGCGCACCCAAGTAAAGGATGCCCCTTCCGTTCGGACATGAAATAATCCGCACGCAGATAAACATTCCCGGAATTCGTCCAACAATTATTTCCCGGAATTTTGATCAACCGATTTGATCCAGAATTCCTATTACCAAAAATATATTATTCACATCAATTATTTATTTCAAAATTTAGCATCTAAGTCTTGACAGATCATTATCTATGGATATTTTTCGCCAACCCTTTTTAAATTATTTCCACACTTAGGTTTCCAACAATTTTAGGCCTCATTTTGTATATGAACTCTCACCTCAACTGTTCAAAGGTGTCAATCCGACCACATGCAAGACTTCAATCCAATTCCAAAATCAATTTCAACCTAACCATTTACAAGTTCCACATGTACATACTGGTATATAATAATAATAATAACAACAATCAATCAATCACTCAATTATTAAGCCCATATCCATCCAATAAGTTCATTTTTATTCATAGCTAAATGTAATATTCACAATTTTTTTTTTTCAAGAGTGCGTGGTCACTGCACGAAAAAATTCAATTACCGACCCCAATTCTCGATCACCATAGTCCGGATCGGATTTACCGACCCCATTATCGACCCCAAAATGGGGTCGGTAAAATTTAACCGTTATTGGGACCCGGGTCATTCGACAACCAAAACACCGATCACAATTAATGTGATCGGCATTACCGACCCCAATTGGGTCTGTAGTTTTTTTAAATTTTTTTATATTATTTTCCCATTATTTTATTATTTATTTTATATTTTTATTAAATATTTATTTGATTATTTATATAATTTAATTATTTATTTATTTGAGCCGATTAATTATTTATTTATTTTATCATTTAATTACTTATTTATTTATTAATTTAATTACTCAATTCAATAATTTATTTATTTAATTTTATTTTTAATTTTTGACTTCATAGAATTTTTTTAAAAAAAATTTATGTTATTATTCACAATTTTATTATTTTATTGAATTCATTGATTTCAATATTCTTTTGATTTGTTTAATTTTATGTTATATTTTATTTAATTAATAAATTCTTTATTATTTAATTAATATAATTTTAGTTTATATTTTATATTTTAATTTAGTCACTACAAAAAAGTCAATTTAAAGACCGAAATTCGCAATCAAATATATTGGGTCGCTATTACCATCGAATTATTCATATTGATTATTAAATTTATTGCATATGTTATTTTTCTAATTTTTAATTATTGAATTTAACATTTTTATAAAGTTTTTAGTTTAATTAATAGTAGTATTTAATCATATTGATTCTGTTTTCTTAAATTTAATTAGTGATTTAATTAATTTTATTTATTTAATTTAATTTTATATTTTATTTAATTAATGAAATATTCTACTATTTATTTAATTAATATCAATTTTTATATTATTTTTTAAGTAATTAATTACATATTTATATATAAAAATATTATATATATTTGTTATAACAAATTGCATATGATAACATGAAAAGTTGTGTATCTGGATGGTGCATGCGGGTGAGAAATGCACTTCACCTGGGTTCGAATCTCATCTTCAGCATTTGTGGAGGAATTAATATATATGACACGTGGCAGGTTTCCATTGATGGTGCAAAGGACTATCCCAACTGGTTAGGGTTGTGGCTATGTGATGCTAGGTTGTGGGTTCGAACTCTCCCGAACACATTTTATTTCATGTAACAGATTTACTGACCCCAAATGGGGTCGGTTTGGGGTCGGTAACTTCGGGTCCCCGAGGTCTCTAGACATTGCTTACCGATCCCAATGTTGGTCGGTAATGGGGTCGGTAATCTCCCGACCCCCAGAATATTTGTTCGGCACCATATTACCTACCTCAAATTACCGACCCGTGATTGGGGTCGGTAAACCCCTGGACTAGTGGGTACAAAACCATATCTCTAAAAAGCCGGCGTGCTATCGCCACATTTCTTATATAAGTATGTTTATCAACTCTAGAAGTATATGTTATGTTTGTATTTTATCTGCCATGGTTTTGTTTTTGTCTTACTTTATGGCTTTTAAACTTTAAACCCTGATACTATTTTTTACCAATACACGAAAAAGATGATTTCAATGAAATATATATATTTGTTATTACTGTATAGCTTTAGCATTTCTGTATTACAGGGGATAAGGAATGTGATAGCAGCACACCCTTTTTTTTATTTTTCTCCATTTGCACATGTTTGATAAAATGGGGTGTTACACTAAAACCTAAAAGTGAATAGTAACTTTCGTTAAAAAGTTTCTCGAATGAGAAATTCCAATTAATAATAAATGCCTACCTTTGAAAGTTGATCTAAGGTCGAAAATACGATATAGACTATCAAATAACATGAATTTGGGTGGATTGAAGCTTAATTATACAAGCAAGTTACTGTCAAATACTACTGAACAGTGTCAAAAAGTCAAACAAGATACGTTAGCTGAGACGGAGAGAGTAAATTAATCCTATAAAAGAGCATTAGCGGAGCTATGCTCGTATGCAGCTGGTTGTGAACACTTGCAAATGATAGACCATCGACACAACCTTTTTAAATTGGGCCGGAACAAAATTAAATAACTGAGCCCAAATGTTCTGAAGATTGTAGCCCAAAAGATTGGACCCATCAAATATGGGCCGTGTGCCTAAACAAGCGTGCCCGGTAATGTGATTGGCAGATAGCTGCAGAACATTCTCCGTTTCGCCATCAGTACTCACAAGTTTGGTCGAGTGGAAGGCTGCGTACTCAGTTCAAATCAATTTACGTTTTGTTTCCTTTGATTTTGTGGCGGCTCATTGAAATTGATTCCAGTCAATGGCGATGCTGATGTCCAGCCGGCGGCTGTCGTGCAGATCCACGACGACGGCGTATGTCGCGGCAAGCTTCAGATGGTTCTCGACGTCATTTCGCGAAGAAAGAGACACGTTTGGCCCCATTCAAGTTCCATCCGACAAGTTCGTGATCTATTTCCCGCTATTTTTTTTTAATTCAGTCTCCATCCGGCATCCTTTCTCGTTGGTTACATTCTCGTGGTTAAGAAATATTCTGTTTTCATATTGGTAGATCTATGTTTTGGCTTCTGTGAAGGCGTAATCGTGTGTGTGGATGATCATTGGGGAGCTTTTGTTGGTAGCTTCCATATTACCTTACAAACTTGCGATTATCGTGAATTGAATAATTGTTGACCGGCATGGTGCTGCTATTTTGGCGGTTGATATTGGAGATGATATTCCATGAATTTAGAAATTTTATATTCTGCTGAACCCTGTTTTTTTGGATCGTTCAAAATTTTCTGTTGGATTGCATCTTTGTTTTGAAATTAGAAGTGTCCTTGTAGTGCTCTTTTTTTATTATCATGATGAGATGTTGTAAGGAGCTGAGATTGATACTTCATTGGTTGCTTTTGCTAAGTGCCTATTTGTGATATCTATTTATACTTCTTTATTTTCTCATCTGGCTGGTGTCCGGAATATTGACCTATTAATTATTTAACTGTTTAGATTATGGGGAGCTCAAACACAAAGATCATTGCAGAACTTTGAAATTGGAGGACAACGGGAAAGAATGCCTGAACAAATTATCCGTTCTTTTGGGATTCTTAAGAAATGTGCAGCAAAGGTGGACTTATGATTTCAGACTATTTCCTTGGGACAAAGGCTTAACAGTAGTTTCATTTTTCTGTGTGTTGTCTCAATAATGGTTCATGGATCATCCTTTTTTCTTTCTACATGCCAATGATGGAACTTGAACATAGGAAAATGGAATTTGCATAAAATTTCATGATTACCATGGATTGTTATAGTACTCATGATATTTTTGATTTATATACATTCATGTTCATTCAAGGTCATTTTGTGTTGACTTTTTGTGATTTTGTGCTTATGGAATTATAATTATAATGTTATTAATTCAATAACCTGAATTTAAGGGATATGCCAATTATTTTCTGTGGTGCAAGCTAATACAGGTCAAATATAATGGTGTCTAATAGGAGCTGCATACTTTGCAGGTAAACATGGAATATGGGCTTGACCCGACCATTGGAAAAGCAATTATGCAGGCTGCTCAAGAAGTGGCTGAGGGAAAATTAGATGATCACTTCCCATTGGTAGTTTGGCAAACTGGCAGTGGTACTCAAAGTAACATGAATGCCAATGAGGTAGTTGCTACTTAGTTTATGAACTCCTCAAGATTAACTGCTGTTTTTGTTTTTCAATTATTATTATCTTTGATGTGTATGCTTTTCATTCGACAGGTTATTGCAAATAGAGCTGCTGAAATTCTTGGTCACAAGCGTGGTGAGAAATTTGTTCATCCAAATGATCATGTTAACAGATCACAGTCATCTAATGACACATTTCCCACTGTAAGCTCCTTTCAGGAAAGCTTGTCTGTCAGATTTTATTTCAACCCAGAAGTATAGGTGGTTTGGTTTGTTCTTTCCCTAGGTAATGCACATTGCTGCTGCTATGGAGATAAACTCAAGATTGATACCAAAGTTGAAGCAGTTACATTCGACACTACATTCAAAGGTATTATGACTTGAAGCTTATATATATATATATATATATACATATATAGATTCGCTTCTTTTCGGGAATGTATCACAATCTTTTACGCACATAATTTAGTTTGTTTCAATTACCTGTTATAGCTATGAAAACACATGATTTCATACTTACAACTGTGTCTGCTAATTTAGACTGTCGAATTCAAAGACATTGTTAAAATCGGTCGCACTCACACACAAGATGCTACGCCATTGACCCTTGGACAAGAATTTAGTGGCTATACAACTCAAGTAAGTTACTCATAAAGAAAAGCTTTTTGTAAAACTGGTAATTTGGTGTCGACGTAGACACACGGATGAAGTTCTCTATTGGTGCAGGTGAAGTATGGAATCGAACGGGTATACACGACTCTCCCTCGCATGTATCAGGTTAATTGCTTACTCTATTGGCACTAACTCTATGTTTTCAATTTATTTATTTGCTCTGAGTCCTAAAAGTTCACGACTATTGCAGCTTGCACAGGGGGGCACAGCTGTTGGAACTGGTTTGAACACAAAGAAAGGGTAAGCAACAAGTATTTTAACTTGGTTTGTTGCATGTATTTTCTAATGAGTATTCCATCTTTTACAAGCCCAGTTTTGCCCTGGTATTCTGAAAGTGATGTAAAAAAATCCAGTTTATCTACATTTATGGAACATATTATATATTTGCCAGATTTGATGTAAAGATTGCTGCAGCAGTAGCTGAGGAGACTAATCTGCCATTTGTCACCGCAGAAAACAAATTTGAGGCACTGGTAAATAATTTTAAAGTTCGCTTCTATGTCTTCTATAAGTCTGGGAACTTATTTTTTTTCATGTTGGGCTAAAGTTTTTTCTTTGTATACTAAAAATGCTTTTAAGTTTTTCTGTTTGGCTGTTCGCTTGTCTTGTTGTTTTCTTATTGCCAATATCCTTCTGGATCATTCTGGCATTTTCAGTGGCAAAATTGTTTAGTAGTATGCATCACAATTTAAGTTTTTATTGTCCCGTTGATAGGCTGCACATGATGCTTTTGTCGAAACAAGTGGTGCTTTAAATACGGTGGCAACTTCTCTGATGAAGATAGCAAATGATATACGCTTCTTAGGAAGGTATGTAATATCCAGGCATACTTCTTCTGTAATAATTTGCTTCAGCTGCGCTGTTCTCACTCCTCTCTCATGTCCAGTGGCCCTCGTTGTGGTCTCGGAGAGCTCATACTTCCAGAAAATGAACCTGGCAGCAGTATAATGCCTGTAATTATTGAATATATTGATATACTACTTGATTATCCTATGATTTATTAACCACATACTTGTGTTTTCTTAAACTTCAGGGGAAGGTGAACCCTACACAGTGTGAGGCTCTTACAATGGTTTGTGCTCAGGTAAATAATAATGAAAAGTCAATAAGATGGAAAAATGTGTTCCACATGTAAGAAGATTTTGTCACTCTTTATTTCCCATTCCAGGTTATGGGCAACCATGTCGCAATCACTGTTGGTGGATCCAATGGCCATTTTGAACTGAATGTATTTAAACCAGTTATTGCAAGCAATCTGTTACATGTATGTTCCACTATTATGTCATTCTTAATCATTTCTTGCTAAGTTTACGTAAACCCTGTTGCTTTAAGCGATCGTTTTCTTGACATTTTTTCCTCATGCATAGTCACTGAGACTGCTTGGGGATGCCTCTATTTCCTTTGAAAAGAATTGTGTGAGGGGAATCCAAGCCAACCGGGACAGAATTTCCAAATTATTACATGAGGTAGTTACTACTTGGCGCTTGATTCAATGTTTTACTCTACAGTTTACACATGATAAACACCATTATTTAATTCTGACTGTGATGCTGGTGTTGCAGTCCCTCATGCTTGTTACATCTTTGAATCCAGTAAGTCTTTTTAGGCATTTTGAAACATATTTACGTTCATTAAGTACCATCATTTCACTGTGCTCATCAACTGCTTAGAACTGAATCCGGGTTTTGATTCTAGAAAATTGGCTATGATAATGCTGCATTAGTTGCAAAGACAGCCCACAAGGAGGGAACTACATTGAAGGTTAGTTTCATGGTCATCATATCCCATTTTCTTCGTTCCCTCTCTCCTGTATGTTTTATTTCTGAGAAACTATTATTACTACAATTCATACTTCTTTACATATTCCATGAGTTAATTTAGTCACTTTTTCAAGCCCTTTGTTTCATGTTTATGATTTAAGAAATTTGGTGTGCATGACGAATATCAACATTCAACAGGAAGCCGCATTGAAACTGGGTGTCCTGAATTCAGAAGAATTCGAGAGCCTTGTAGTACCAGAGAAAATGATTGGCCCCACTGACTAAGTCACAGTTGCCATAGTTGGAATACATACTTATTTGTGGTTTGAGCGATTGCTACAATAACTACTACTTCATGGAGACAAACACTCGGAGGAAATTAGATGGAATGCTCATTATCGAAGAAGGAATAATGAACCTCCTTTTGTCCCCTAGTCTAATTTTTCATTGAAATTCACATGAATAAATTATTCTGCCTGGTGAGTGACAGGGCCAATACGAGGCTGACATTTGCTAAATTCCTCGGTTCCCCATTGTAATTGTGGTGGACTTGAAGTTGCCCAATGAGGTTGAATTTTTTGGAAATGAGGTGTGGACTTTAAAATCCTGTCTTAAGTTTTGCAAGAATGCAAGTTATGATTACTCACCTTCTTGTTGTATTTATTTACCTGTTAATTTTGTTTTTAAAATTTACTAGTTTGGTATCAAACCTCAAATAGATTTGCGAATTACTTCTCAACGCATGTTTTCTTCAGGATTTACAATCATCGGAAACACCTCCATCCCCACTGAATGCATGGCATATGATAATAGCACTACTGCAGCATTTGGGGTAAAAAGTAGATTAGTATGACTGGGATGAGAATGCCAACCCGGTTTTATGATATTTTAAATGGGAATAATTAAATTAAAATTGGGACAAAGATTAGTATTTAAAGTAAAAATAAATTATAAAATTTATGCAATATTATAATACTCTATCCATCCCAGCAAAAGATTAGTATATAGACTAAGAATTTATATTTTAAATAATTTTTATTGTATATATTTTGAGGTATTAATAATTGAAAAAGTACATTGAATTATATACAGAATCAAACAAAACATGTTAAATGGAATAGAGGAGTAGTTCATTTAAAATATTAATTAATTTATTTATCAATTCGATGGTTGTAAATTTAAATTTATTAGTGATAATTTATATCCTGACATCGATATGTTGCACATAATCAAACATACTGAATTCATAAAAAAAGCCTATATTCCAAGCAGAGTTAACAAGACAGGTGAACTTTGTTAAATTTTAAAAATATAATCAACAAAACATAGGTGAACTTGGTTAATGCTCTCACAGAATAGCACATAGTATACTGCAAGTGGTAACATAGTGTACTATAATGCAACTCTAATAAAACCATTTAAAACTGTAGAGACAAACTGGCCGTAAGAGATTACTTCTTCGCCTTCTTGGTTCCCCTGCATTATAAGAATAGTGATAAGCCCACAAATTATACAATATTATAGACATGCGATAGAAAAGTTTGAGGGGCAGCTGTGGGTGCAGCTGCTGCCATGTACTCACTGAGCTGTAGGTGCAGCTGCTGCTGCTGCTCTCTCTCCAGGTCCCTGTGGATGTTGAAAATGGTGAAGATGTTAAAACGTGACATGTTGACAGAAGAGACGCAACGATCAATATTGTAAAAAGATAGCCTTTGATGAGTACAAACTTAAGAAATTGAAAAGAATAAGTGAAGCAGGTAAGGAGTGGCTAGATTAAGATAAATTCCACAAAAATTTAGCTGTACCAATTTCAACAAATTATTGGGCAGAAGGAAGTCATCGTAGAAGATTGAGGGGCTATGCAGTTCATTCATGTGTGCAATAAGAATATTTCCACTAAATTAATACTACCTGGGCCAGACGTTCTTCTCTGCGGGCAATCTTTCTTTCCCTGCTTGCCTTGTTCTTTGCTCTCTTGGCCTCGAACTGATCTGACAATGTCTTCTCTCTAGCCTTTTCAGCCTTAGACTTGTGGATACTTTCCATTAGAACACGCTTGTTCTTGAAAACATTTCCCTTAACTTTCATGTACATGTCATGATACATATGTTTGTCAATTTTCTTTGCCTCCCTATACTTGCGTAGCAAACGCCTAAGCACCCTCATTCTCCTCATCCAAAGAATTTTAGTGGGCAATCTTGCCTCCCTAGTACCCTTGCGCTTACCTACAACCATTAATAAATCGCATTAACTTCTAAGATATCAAATTTTAATTTAGTCACACTTTCAAAAGTATTATTATGGGCATGAAATACTGCTTTTTCTTTCAGAAGTGATGGTGGGTATGCATTAATCATTTATCCGAATAGACAAACAACCCTAAAAATAGCATGATCTGATACAGAATCAATTTCCAAAAGAACAATACCATATCCAGAGTGACGCCCTTTTCTCTTGGCTTCCTTCATTCGGCGAGCACGTGACCTAGAGTGAATGTTGGTTGGCTTCCTGATAATAAAACCATCCTTGACCAGTTTCTTAATATTTTGACCTGCGTGCGACAATATCTATTTATAGTTAGATCGATATGCCCTTGTGTAAACAAGTCAGATAAGTACCCAGGTGAATAAGGGCATCAAACAATATGCTGCAATCTGTATGACTATGATTTAGAAACTCTTCCGAGTGGCTTGGTGCACCATAGTGTAAGCCCAAGAAAAGTGCAGATATCAATTGTGTGTAATGTTATTACAAAAAAAAAACCCTTTAGCAGTGGCGAGCTCCGCAAATATTCAAACGCTAAGTAAAAGCAAATCAAGCATACTAATGCAAAGGATTATTATTTGATGAATCAGTATAGAACTGGCCGGATATAAAAACTGACAATTTGTTAATTAAGTTTAATTTAACAAAGAGTTCTATAGTGAAACACAAGAAATTACACACAAGGCAGGAGAACTTTCACACAAAAATATTCGCCTGATCTTATCTATCTAGGAACTCGCCCTTTCCTCGAAATCTTTACACCCAAACTAAACTAAACGTTTTTAAAGTTCAAAACAATTGCTTATAACTACAAATTCGCTTCATAATTCAACATGGCAGCTCAATAACAAGAAAATTTCAACTTTATTCCGCGAATCATAATTCGAATTTACAGAAACCAAAGACCACAACAGTCTCGCGCCGAAAGCAATTCAGTGACAATTAAACTCAAATAACTTCCCCTAAGAATGAACAGTGGAAGATAGATCGTACGAGAGTTCGCCATGGATATTTCGTTGGTTTCATTGGGGTCGATCCAAACCTTGCGCTTCCCGCACTTCAGCACGTCGGCTGCCAGCCGCTTCTGTAGCTTGAGAGACACCATCCCTTCCCACCCCCACTACCCTGGACTGCAAAGAAAGGTCTGGGATCCCGAAACAACTGGATTTATAGGTCGCACAATTCGACCTAGGGTTTAGCTTGGGCCTATTGGGCCCTCTCTTTACTGATATTTTATGTAAATTATGAGGCCCATATATATTGCAGGTAACAGGCCTGGGCATGACAATATTTAAATACCAAAAAGGCCCATTAATATTGGGATTCGATTGTTAAGGCCCAATATGGGTTATATATTAATGGGCCTAACTGTGGGCGCCGCAGCCAGCCGCTGCTGGTTTTCCAGAATCTGCGACTCCGCGTCAGCGACCCTTGTTTTTGTGTCAACTAAACGGTTTTACGTATGCTTGGAGCTTCGAGCAAAGCATCAAATTT
Source organism: Hygrophila difformis (assembly GCA_030278955.1). Classification (NCBI taxonomy): domain Eukaryota; kingdom Viridiplantae; phylum Streptophyta; class Magnoliopsida; order Lamiales; family Acanthaceae; genus Hygrophila; species Hygrophila difformis. Next base: position 7,434,369 of record JAOANR010000001.1, on the reverse strand, counting down.
TTAAAGGGGTCCTTACATGTCACAAATAAGGAACCCAATTAAATTAAAATTAACTCAAATCAATTTAACTAATCTAATCAATATGGAAAAATTACTTAAATATCCTTAAGTGTAAAAATACAAATACACCCTCAAAACTCAATCTCAGAAACCCTACCCAATGTTAGTTCGATCGCGATCTCTCATCTCCATTCTTTCCGCTACTTGCACTGTAGAAGGTGGACGGCGGCGTACCTGGTAATTGTGGTAGAATTAAACACTGAACCTGGTAAAGTGGCAATTTATAATGCGGTCAAGTGGTAAGTGATAATCTGGTAAATAGGCAATCACTACACTGTTGGGACGGTCCTGGGAATGCGAGGACAGTCGTCCTGATGACCGTCCAGTTGTTTTTGAAAAACAGAGTGTGAGAGACGGTTGGTGGAAGGACGATCCTGCTCCTCCGTATAGAAAAAGTATGTGTTAGTTTCTTTGGTAAATCGTATAAACTATTGTGGTAAATCATATAAATTATTGTGGTAAATCATCTATGCTATGTGTGATAAATTATCTACACTATGTTTGGTAAATCATCCACTATATATGGTAAATCATATAAACTATTTTGGTAAAGGATCCACTATATATGGTAAATCATATAAACTATTTTGGTAAATCATCTATACTACCTATGGTAAATCATCTAACTATATATGGTAAATAATCTACACTATGTGATAAATGATTTACACTATGTTTGGTAAATCATCCACTATATATGGTAAATTATATAAATTATTGTGGTAAATCATCTACACTATGTTTGGTAAATAATCTAAGCGAGCGTGGTAAATTATTCCGTTCGAGGATTTAGGGTTCAAAACCGAAGTCATCATTATGTCTAAATGAATTATGTATTATCGTATTATCTCAATTCATGAAAATTATGACCACAAGTACGAAGGCTATGGATCCAAATGTATGTATATTATTGAAAAGAAGCGTACCTGTTCATATCCAACATTGCATTCATTCATTAGGAGGATCATCTAGTACTCATACTAGATGGTATTCGAAATGTGTAATGAACTATCAATTTCTTCATCCAATCGTATGTTTTACAATCGTAATGGCAACTAAATCGTAAATTATAAGTACTTCCTAAGGTGTACGTCACTCTGAACTCGTTCTTATTTACTAATACTGTTGTATGTTCCACTAAATTCTCCGATTGAGATTCAAGGTATGCATGGTTAATGTTTTTTCCAACCTTTATTCCCTCTTGATAAGCTTTTGTTTAAGATGTTGTGCATGGTTTTATGAATACCACTGTATACCTAATGCAAATATATATATATATATCATATCATATATATATAAATGACACTTTGCCATGAATAGTACTATTTGTTTTACTTAAAATTACGCGCACTGCCATTCGAACTTGCCATTGTAAATACCCGTTTGCCCGATTTGAAGAGACGGACGAATCTCGATTATTTGCTCGTCGCTTCACCGCTGTGCCCACCCTCCTTCGTCGCCTCCACTCGCCGTCGACATTGCCCGCTCCACCCACCCTCCTTCCTCATTCCGCGGGTTAGGTTTCCGCTCGACTCGCCGTTCCGCAGCGCCCGTCAACGTCGCGACACCCGCGGCTGCCGTCCCTGTGCAGTCGTCGCCGCCATCGCCGCCCGGAGTCGTGCCCGGACCTTCGGCCCCGTCCTCGCATTTTCCCTGCTTCCGCGCCTTGGATCTCGCCTCCAATCGACGCTGTGCGCCGGCCTTCTCCATCTCCCGCTCGCCTCACTTCCGCGCGTCCGGGACACCAGGTAACGCTGCTTCCTTTCAATTCCCCTTTCTTTGATTGCTTCAATTGCTCTTTCTTCGTGTTATGATTATGCAAGGTCGTCCGGTCGCGTGGCACCACCAACCGGTATTGGTGCTTGGAGCTGCTCTCCCTCCTGTCTTAATCGCATATAAGGGCTAGCCAGTTCGGGTGCTTGGCCGCTAGAATCGCTTGGGAGTCATCCTCCCGACAAGGTATTGCTCCTTATTTCCAATTTCAATTTTGTGATTCTTTGGCGTGTTAATATTGGTAGAGGAAGGAATTAGGGTTTCGGATTGGGATCATTATTACGTTAACGCATTGAAGGCTGTGATAATATTAATTGTATAAGATGGGATTGATTTCTGGAATAGTCTTGGGATTGACGTTTGGGGTTGCGTTGATGGCGGGATGGAGGCACATGATGAACTATAGGCATAGTAAACGAATGGCAAATGTGACTATTTTGTTGTTTCTCTGTATAATTTCAATCTGTCTGTAGATTTTTCTGAAAATTGTTTCAGGATTTTAATCACATTGTTTGTTTTTTGCGTGGGCAGGCAGTTAATGTAAAATTGCTAACGTCACTGACCAGGGATGATGTGAGGAATATCTGCGGTGACCACGTCCCAGAGTGGATATCATTCCCTGTGTTTGAGCAGGTTTTAATGCTTGTTAAAAATGGTTTCTTTTTGTTTAAAGATGCGGTGTTCAAAGTGTTAAAACTTTTATAGATAGAGTGTATAATATATATGCACGCACTGTTTCTGTTAGTGTCTCTTTGTGCCAACTTAAATTTGTTTGTAAGCCAAGCTTCAATAAATTGGGAGGATATGATTTTTCGAGTTTCCTTTGTTTGAGCAATGTCATTGGTTAGTTTTCTTTAGATATGGTATGACTAGAGGCCTTTGTAAAAAAAATTGACTGATCTAATGGGGGCTTTATACTATGAATATGAGATTGTTCATTTTACAGTTAATGAGTTTCGAATTTCTTTACTCATTTTTGCTGCTCTGACTGCATTCAGGTAAATGGCTGAACAAACAACTGAGTAATTGTCTCCATATATTGCAGATGTAAGCTCCCCCTTTCCTTGGTCTCTGTTGGGTTTAGCTATTTCTTGTGAGTATAGGACAATAGAGCATCTTCTATTGTCGAGAAACGTATGCACTTTCTTTTCTTTTTTCTTTTTCTCTTTTTTAAAGTGTCCATCTAAATTTTCCTTAATTAGGCAACAGAGGCTATCATGAAAGAAACTGTTGAACCATTCTTGGAAGATTACGCCCCCCCTGGGATTACTTCCTTGAAGTTCAGCGAATTGTCCCTTGGATCTGTGCCTCCTAAAATTGAAGGTTGCAACACTGCTGAACAAGTTGCTATTAAATATACTTAATCATTTTCTCTGCTTTTTCCTTCATATTATAACTCAATTCAACTGAGTAGAACATAAATTCATTTAACTTTGCCACATCTTACCTATTTCGTATGTAATTAATTAATTCATGCAGGGATTCGAGTTCAGAGTCTTAAAGAAGGTCAAGTCATAATGGACATTGACCTTCGATGGGGAGGTGCAAGCATTATTCTTGCTGTTGGAGCAGCAGTTGTTGCTTCTATACCCATTCAGGTTGGTAGATAAATTATTTCAATCAGTAGCACAACTTTGGTACCTAAAGTGGTCTAAAGTTAAAAATCAACTTTCTTTTTCTTTACAGTTGAAGGATCTTCAAGTTTTTGCTGTGGTGCGTGCTATTTTTCAACTTGCAGAGGAGATTCCTTGTATATCGGCTGTTGTTGTTGCTCTACTGGCTGAGGTACGTATGAAGATACTTTGTAATTTGCTCGTCTTCACAGATTCAGAATTTTAATCATGTGTTAGTATTTAGTAACATTGGTTTCCTATGTATGATTGATAAAATTATAATTTTTGTTTTGTTTCCAATACATTCAGACAAAGCCACGGATCGATTACACTTTGAAGGCCATTGGAGGAAGTCTTACCGCTCTTCCTGGGATTTTTGATATGATTGATGTAAGTTTCATATTTTTCTTATAGATGGGATGACCACTTCTGTCTATTTGGACTGACTATTCATTTTATGGATTGTCAGGACACCGTTAATAGCATTGTGACTGATACGCTCCAATGGCCACACAGGATTGTTGTGCCTATCGGTGGCATACCAGTCGACACAAGGTGACTCCTTTCATACATGTCTTACTCTTAACGACTTTGCTATTTTTCTTGCTCTTCTCAAGTTACTATGTTTACTACTGCATAATATTTCGTGCATTTGGCAGTTTAGTGAATTGGAGCTCAAGCCAATCGCGAAGGTTACAGTGACTGTAGTAAAGGCGAATGACCTCAAGAACATGGAGCTGATTGGAAAATCTGATCCCTACGTTGCTTTCCATATGCGCCCACTCTTTAGAGTCAAAATAAAAGTTGTGGACAACAACTTGAATCCTGTGTGGAACGAAAAATTTGAGCTTATTGCTGAATAAAAACCAGTTCGGGTGCTTGGGCGCTAGAATCGCTTGCGAGTCAGCCTCCCGACAAGGTATTGCTCCTTATTTTCCCTTTTCCCTATTTCTCTATTCATAAGCCTTCCTCATCTATGTCTATAGTAAAGTCTGTACATATAATATGTGGTGCTGTGGTCATTAGAATTATATCAGTTCCTTGAGTGTCTTCACTCAATCAAGTTCTGATTTACCCTTTTACACTTTACATTATGATTATTTATTTTACATTTAGGTACTGAATTACCTCTTCATGCTCCTTTTCCTTTCTATTCATTCTAAAATTCACAAAAATACAATTCAAAACACAAAACTTTCGCTTCTCTACACACTTGCACGCTTCAACATTTTATAAAACCAATTCAACCAGTACTAAAATTCCTTAAAAACATCTTCACAATAACATTCTATGACAAAACTTCACCATTCATGCCATCCAAAAAAATTATAAAAGATTCAAAAACAGAACTATGCTTCCACCAAAATCATACATGCCAGCTAATTAATATCCATACATAGTCCAGCGCGGCGTCGCGCGCGTTAAATTAGTTGCCCAACTAATTTATGCATGATTTTCCACTTTTTTATAGTACGAACTGCTTAATTTTTTTATAGTACGAACTGCCCCTCATTTATGCATGATTTTCCACTTTTTTGTGTTCATCAGGATCTACGGAACTAGCTGTCGTTGGTGTATCTGGTGCTGTTTTCAACTTGGTTTCTAAATTAGTTATTATAACTTTGCTCAATATCACTGCATCGTTTGTTGCTGAAGAGCAATCATATGTTCTAAAGGCAATTGATGACCATGGTCAGACTGCTGGAGGTATTCTTTTACCTTATCATACTTGATAATATTATACCTTATTTTCTTATCCTCTATTCGAGCAGTCATTTTCTTGGATCAATTATCCTTGTTATATGCTTTATTTACACAAATTTCCTAACAGAAGAGAAAAGCAAGGTCATCTTCCCGTCACTGCCGAATTCTCTTGTGCTTACTGTGGAGAGAAAAGCAAAGTTATATGCTTCTCCAGTTTCTTAATGAATATGTTGGGTATACCTGTTCTATGTCTCTTTATCTAATCAGTGCCTTTTGTTTTAATGTTAACCTATTTGGTCTTTAAATCTTAGTCAGGTTGAATGATTTTCCTTAACAGTGGCTTGAATCTGATATCATGGTATTTTAACTTGATTTGACAAAATTTTCACAAGAAATCTGTATGATTGAGCTGTTACAATCTTTCTTGATGATGTTTCAATATCTGTTGATGAGTGACTGGTCTGTATTTGGCTTACTGCAGGATTCACCAATGCATAACCCAGCCGATCAATTTTTCAAACCGAGGGCATTGGAGCCCCAGCAATTGTGGTAGCACTTGCTGTTGAAGGAAGTTTCCGTGGATTCAAGGATACAAAGATACCCTTCATATATTACTGCCAGAGGCGTTCCAGGGGCGAATCCCTTTGGTAAGTGCAAAAGTTGTAAAAATGTTTAAAAGTTGTATACTCTATTTCTCTATATTCACTTTTTTACCTTTTATTATGGGACATTCTATTCAGTCATTGTTGGAACGTTTAACGGTTTATTTCCCTTTATAAATCTGTCTGTCCTGCAAATGTTTGAGATTGCATAGGATCTATTTTAACGGTTTATGCTCTCCCCAGTTGGGCTTGACTAAATTTCTTGTTCCATGGATCTACAAAATCAGGTACAATATCTTTCAATTCTTTTCTGTTAGTTTAATTTATTTATTATTACCTCCAGAAAAATATGTTGCATTGTATTCAGTATATATGGAAGAGATGATTGGAAAAGAAAATTGATACTTTCTTAGTATTAAACTTGTCAAGAACGTTGTTTATTGGTTCATGTTGTGTCATTGTTTGTGACAATTTATTTATTCAAGGTGCTCTTCTATTTGCGGAAGGAGTATGATGTTGTTTCGCCCATCTTTGTAGTAATTGACATTGGAAGATATTGTGCACATGGATTTTCAGTATCATGAGAACAATAGGGAAAGGAGAATTGGTCTCTTTGCTTCTGGTGTAGCTAGCATTACTTCAGGTACTGCATTCGGTTCTCGCATACTTATCTTCACTAAAACTTTGCTTCGAATGTGCAATGTGTGCTTCACTGGTTTTGCTTGATTTTGTGCTTTTTGCTCCGTTGCTTAACTGTTGAGTGGTTTGATTAATTTCCCTTCAATCTTGTGTTCCTTGCTGTTTTGCTTCATTGTTTGGTTTCTCCAATTATTTTCGTTCCAGTGGTGCTCCAGTGTGGCTTAGTTCTTTTGCCACTGATTTGTTTTCATTCGTCCTCTTTTCCTTTTTTATTTTACTAAGATTTGTTGTACTGCATAAGCTTGAAAATTAAGCAATGAATTATGAAGTTAGAGATTGTGCGGTCCTGGTCATATTTTAATTTCAGTCAAATGGAATATCATTCTACGTGATGCTTGTTGCCCTAAATCGCCATAGCCCTTGCCAATTGAACACCTAAGTGAGTTGGTGTCAACTCCACCTTATTATTAGTTCATTAATGAAGCTAATAGTTTTAATATTTATTAGTTTTGTGGGGATTCTTTTTTTTTTCAAATTCCTCAATCATTTGTTAGCTCCTGCCCTATTTTCGAATTGTTTTTTGTTCAGCTTTTATTTTCATTTGTCTTGTTGTTTTTTCTCGTTTGGTATGATTTTATTCTTTCTTTAACCTTGATTGTTTTGAAGGCAAATTTTTTACAACTGAATGGCGCGCTTCTCATTGATAATGATTGAATTTGAAAATTTTTTTGCTCTGGGAGATTGAAAACAAGAAAGATTTGAAAAATTACTTACTTATAATAATGTGATTTATTTATAATTTATTCACTCCATTATTTTTAGCATGTAGCAAAAATTACTCGGAACCACTATTCTTCTATCCGAGATGACTGTATTATTCTTCTATCCGAGATGACTGTATCTTTTATATTGTTAGGCAATAGTGCAATAACCAAAAGTGTTGTGATTTGTGAAAATGGGATTTTAATGTTAATATTGATTGAAATGCTCACATCATAACTAAATTGGGAATTTTCTTAGGCAGGCAGATAATTACCACAGTCCCCAAACGACAATAATCCTAGCCTCCTTGCGAAACACTATCTGAGATATAATTGAAAACGGAAGTTAGTTTAATAGATGACTCTCGAAAGTACATGAAGAAGGATGCAGCGTGAGGATGTGCGCATTGCTCGGACTGGATCTGCTCTCCTGGCTTCTGCTTTTGCTCGCGCTCAGGCAACACAGCCTCACCCTGAAATGCAGCCTGGCAATGCTGTCATGGGTGCGCATTTTGGAATTTCTGTTTTTTTTTTCGTACTTATTGTCGGAAGAGGGCGAAATACAATTTGAAACAGTTCCATTATTTTAAGTGTGAAAAGCACTCCCAATTCTTTGATTTCATTGTTTATAGATAAAAATATGGTATTTTCTGGTGTTGTATGTTTCAGCATTCGTTTTGTCGTTTTTATTTCCTATGACTTGGACTGTGAAATGTTTAAGGCCTATATATTTTGAGCACCTGAAGCTAAATGTTTAGAAATTGGTCTTCTGATGAAATGTTTGATCACTGAGCGCTATTCTTACTTGACAGGTAAGGTATGGCCACCAGGGCAAATCTAATATGATGATTTTTAGGCTGAAAGATAGAACTTGAACATTTCATTGTGTGTGCTTCTTCATTTCGAATAATTGCAATAATAATGCAGATTCTTGTCACTCCTTACTTGGTTGACACGAAGGCACCAGCAAATTTGTTTTGCTCATCAAATATGTCTTTTCATTAAAAATTTGTAATTATTTGTTACTTGCCAAAATGTATGTGATTTTGCCTCATTTTCCACTCAAGCTCTGTATTCTATTGATCTCCATTGCTTTTTCATTGACTTTTGAACCAATGGAAGAATACATTTTCCCTGATATCTTTATGAATGAGAAAATTGATGACTAGATGAGCCCAGTCACAGCTTTCAACTCCATCAATGAATCTGATGATATGAGGGAAAGTTGTAACACCAAGATTAATTCAAGCGCGTTTAAGTTGCCTTAATACTTTCTCATCAATCTTTTCTTATTCCCATTTATTATTAGTAATATATTGTGATTTTGTGAGGCCTTATTATATTCTTTGTATTTTCAGTATTGAAGCTGCTTGTGCCGCACATCCTACGGCTGATGTATTCATTAACTTTGCATCTTTTAGAAGGTTAGTCTTGTCTGTTTTTTCAGTATCTCACTTGTAGATGCTTTGGTTCATGTTTAATAATTTACTATGATTTTGCAGTGCTGCCGCTTCATCTATGTCTGCTCTCAATCAACCAACTATCAAAGTTGTTGCCATTATTGCTGAAGGTGTCCCTGAGTCAGATACGAAGCAGTTGATTGCTTCTGCAAGATCGAACAACAAGGTAACTAGTGTTAATGTGTAACTGAATTATTTTTCTCGTGGTCACAATAAGAACGAATACTGGATGATGATGTGGAATGTGGTTCAGGTTGCATTGGTCCAGCTGTTGTTGGAGGCATCCAAGCTAGAGCATTTAAGCTTGGTGATACGGCTAGAACTATTGACAACATAATTAAGAATAGTCCCAACAGCAATTTTGATCCTCTTCACAAAAATTGCAGTAAATTCCACCTTTAAATACAAGAATAGTCCCAACATTCTCTTTCCCGCTTTCCATGCCTCTCTTCTCCTCCATCCTACACCTCGCCACATTACAAATCGTCCAGAGTCCCGCGAGGCGTATGCGCGCGCCTTAAGAGTTCTAGTATATATATATATATATATATCTCTTGAAACGTGGTAAACAAACTTTATGAATGTGGTCACTGCGTACAATTGACATGGTAATGATTTAGCCATCCGGTATGTTTGGTAAACATTTAATCGAAATATTGTGGGAGTAGAGGGCGGTCAGGTGGACGTCCCCTAGAAGCATTCATTAGCCATCCGGTATCATGTGTTTTCTTTTAATTATTTAAATTTATTAAATTTTATATTCATTTGTAAAAATTAATTTTACTAAGGATTTTATTTGTCAATATTTTTATTTTCAAAAGTCTTTTCTTTACTTTATTTAAATTTTATATTATGATATATTACTTATTTAATATTTATTTTATGTAGTTATAATTAATTTAATTATATATTATTATTTTATCATAATTAAATATGTTAAAATATGTTGCCATATATGGTAAAGAATTATATATACGATGTGGTAACGGATTATTTATATATGTGGTAAAGACTTATATTCGAATGTGGTAAATGTATTGCATTAACATGGTAAAGAATTATGCAATATGAATGAACTCACGAATTGGATTTGAACCAATATCAAGCGACTTACCAGAGGTTTCAAATCTACCCTTGTGCGATTCCTGTTGAAGCGTATACTCTGGGGTGGGTGCAGGGGCCAGCAAGGCATACTGGGAGCATTCCCTCTTCTTAGGGAATGTGAAGCTCTCCCCCTACCTTTTTGTAGTCCGGGAGCATTATTTATGATATAGAAAAACACTCGAGTAAAGCTGGGGCCTCATTTCATTCTCTACAGGGGAATGAGTGGCGAAAACTTTCTATTTCTATATAACAATGCAAGCCAAGCCAGCACTCGCCCGAGCCCTGCTTCCTTGCTCGTTTCCTCAAACTCGCTTAAATTCTCAATATGTTGCTCCAAGCCAGCCAGGAGGTGAATCAGGTACTTTATTGAAATTCTTAATACGTACGGCCCCCGAACCCCCAGCCCGGCTCCAGTTTACTGTATTTTTTTTTTATTTCAATTGACTCTCCAGGAAAGGTAGTGTTTAAATAGTGGAAAGTCAGCGGGTCAAATAAGGGCTTTAGCACTAATTGGATGGGGAATTTCACGTGGAAGTCTTGTTTCAGGGTCCCGCGGAAAGAAAGTTATTTGTTGTGAAGTCTTGGAGTCCCATGGCTATGATAGCCTTTATGTGGTAAAGCTCTATATTAATAATTTAAACTACTTGTCCAGCCCTAGGTCCAATACCATCGTAATGTGCCTGTGCTTAAGGACGGTTTTTGGGACCGGCCGTCCGGATACATACCAAGACCGTCCACCATAATTCAGACTTTTCAAACTTACGTATGTTGGGTTTTAATTCATTTACCATGAATACCTAATGATCTTTACCAAGGTAGGTATGTTCGTTACCACGAATACATAATGGTCTTTACCACGGTGTTTTATGTGCTTTACCAGGACTACCTAATGATCTTTACCACAAATATAGTAAGTCTTTTACCACTGTATTGTATGTGCTTTGCTTTACCAGGTAATGGTCTTTACCACAAATATGGTCTTCCTCTTGCTCTCAATCGTTCATCCTCTTCGGTCCCCCTCTTCAGACCTCCTATTGCTCACATTCGTCCGCCTCTTTATGTTCTCCATCTCTCGTTCTTCCTTTTTTATTTCTTCATAATTGTTTCCTTGGAATGCTTTTAATCGATCTCCACTACTTCTCGTATCTCTTCTGTTTGAATAGTCGTCCTTCGATTCTCTCTCATTTCTTTTTGTCCTCTTTGCTCTCTTTCTTCTTTCGGTCCTTCGTGTTTAGAAATGTAGGGCTTTTCTTAAACCCTGCTGTTTACAGATTTAATTAGATTATGGAAACTTTGAGGTCCTTCAAACTAAGTCAAATATGTTTGTGGGGTTTAATGTGTAATATATTTGAGAGGGGTCTTTTTAAAATACAAACACAATTCAATAGGTACCTCTCTCTAATTTCCCCATAAATCAAGTCCAATTCTTGATAAGTTCAAATTAAGTTTGTTTCATAATCTATATATATATTAAAACATTAGTGAACAAACTATTCTACAATTAAGGTGGTATCCCTATTCCAATTTTCCAATTTTTATAGATTTTTGAATTTTTTATTTATTAATTATTTATTTTAATTTTTGCATTTTTAAATTTTAAATTAGATTTATAAATGTCTTATTTTTGCATTTATTTATTTATTCATTATAAATTTCAATTTTTGAAATATATGGAATTTCCTATATATATGGAATTCTACAATATTGTACTTTTAAAAAGCTTTGAAAGATTTGAAATTTTGAAATTCTTTTTTATTTATATTATTTTGTAATTTTTAATTTACTAATTTTATATTTTTGCATGTATTTTTTTATTCATCTATATATATTTGTAAAACCATTAGTGAAGATGTCTCCCTTTCAAACTTTTAATTTTTTTTATATAGATTTTTGCATTTTTATTTAATAATTTATAGTTTTGAATTTAATTTATTTATTTACGTTATAAGATATATTAATGTAGATATACAAATCAAAATATTTAGTTCTTAAAAGATTTGTAATTTCCAATTTATATGGAATTCCTACAATTTCCATTTCAAAGATTTGAATTTCAAATTTTTCATTTTTTATTTTAGTTTTTTTGCATTTTTTTATCCCACAATTTTTCAGTTTTTATTTATTTAATTTAAATTTTAGATTTCCATCTATTACCAATACGTAATCTTTTTTTATGGTGAGTTTGTGTCTCAAGTTTTAATAATTTATTTTTATTTTAATATTGAATTTGATTTTTTTATTTTATTTATTTCTTTATTCATGTTAAGAAGATATATTATTGTGTATACGGAAATCTCAATTTTTAATTTTAATAAGATTTGAAATTTCCAATTTATATCCCACATTTTTCAATTTCTAAAAAATTCGGAATTTCAAATTTATATGTAATTCTTACTCTTCAGCTTTTCATGATTTATTCATTCATTTTTTTCAATTATTATATTTATTTAACATTTAATTTTATCTAATAAATTGTTTTATTCATGATTTATTTTATTCGTGATTTAGTTCTTTGTTTTTTGCAAAAAAAAAAATAAGGATAAAAATAAGAGCTAACAGCACAAAGAATGCAGCATTTCTCAGCAGGTATATGAAAAAAGTGATAAATTAAATATATTTAAAAATAATTATCATGTAACGCCCCAAAAATTTAAAACCAAATTTCTGTGACGTCACTGCCGTGTTACCTCTCTTAAACTGTTGGCCAATCAATTTAAGATCAATAACACGTAGCCAAGTAAACAGGAAGCCAATGAATCATAATACAAATCCAGAAAGGAAACCTCACGTTATAACAGACGTCCGGCTTACAAGCCTTATTCATGCGACTTACCAGTCGACATAACAGTCTCATCTCAACCTGTCAGAGATATTAAGTACGCACAAGACAGAACATAATGTACCGATCGGTACCACAAGCAGTACGAAACAAGGTAATAGAGTCATAGCATATTATTCAAGACAAGCACATAAGTCCACAACATGCTAATGCATCTCTAGGTAGATCACTCATCCCCAAACCCCACATCGTGCTCAGGCTCTGCGTCCTCCCCGGGAATATCTATACATGAAAACATAGCAAGGGTCAGTACAAGGTACTGAGCAAGAATAGAAGAATCGGCATAAGGGGAAACAAGAATTAACTTGATTCCCTAGAAGTATATTTATACATATAGGTGGAGATATATTTCGTTTTTAAACATTTATTAGGCATAACATAAAAATTGAGCAGAGCAAATAAGTAAACATCACACCGTCCCATACCGGTGCTTCAACCACTGCAAATAAGATGAATGATGGATGATGAGATGAAATGTTATGACCTAGAATGTCTATCTACCCTAAATGCAACACATAAGCATGCCTAGCGCGCACCTAGGTACCATGGTCGGTATTCCCTCCCATATAAGGGTCCACTCCCCTTAATGGTCGAGAGATATACCCACAGTGCCCCCGCCGCGGACACTAACAGCTGAGATCGTGGCTTACGGCAAGCGGGTCAGGCTAAGGGTCATGAGCCCTTTCTAGCCAAATGCTTCTGGGTAGAGACCCCACTATGCCCAGCGGATACCGACTCGTAAGCATAGCGTGTCCTACCGTCGTGGCATTATTTTTCAGTCTCAACATATCATCACAGATATTCAGATTCAATTTAATCACATGTCCATACGTAAACCAACGCATCAGGACAAAATAAACAACTCATCTCGAGTTAAGTATAATCCGGGGTGTGCCAAGTCCCACATATCGGCATCAACACATATCAACATAGAAGCGAATCAAGACTCGATCTCAACTAATGCATAGTAGATCACTGCTAATCGCAACTAAGTTCAAAGATTGTGAGCATAATGATAGTTCAAGCTTGCTAGGATCATGCTAGAGACATAAGAATGACCAAAGAGCAAGGATTAGACAAAATGGAGAAAACAAAAAAAAAAAAAAATAATTAACAGGGCATCAGGAGGTGCCGCGCGCTGCCCGCGCGCAGCGCGCGGACACCGCGCGGTGGCGACGTCTCGACAGAGACGTCGCGCGCTGCCTCACGCGCGGCGCGCCAACTGCGCGCCGCATCAGCAGGGGCTGTCCTCATGGCGTTTTCCGGCCATTCCGACGATTTTGGCCCCCGATCGAACCTATCTCTACCCTTGCCTGGTATTGAGGTGATCCAAACTCTTCCAATACAGCTCCCCAACTCCTCCAAACACCAATACCAAGCTACATAACAAGAAATCAAGCTCCAAACATCAAAATTCATCCAAGAACATGATTTCTTCATCATGAACCATTTGAAGCTCTAAAACTGAAATCATCAACACCAAAATGGTCTCAAGTACTAACCTTAGCTTCCTTTAACACTTATTCAGCTTCCAAACAAGAATCCAAGCTTCGATTCAACACCAAAAGCAAGAATTTCTACAAACACCCAATTTTCGTCACCAACTTTCATCACCCCAAAACTCACTCAAACATCATCAAAATCAAGTGTAGAAACTAGGAAAATACTTACCAAAGCTTATATAAGCAATCCCCCAACTTGATTTGAGGAAGAAAACATCAATTCCAAGCCAAAATGAAGAACCCTATCTTCACCAAAGAAGGGTGACGGGAATGGGAAGATGATGATGAAGAAATGGATTTTCCTATGCTCAAATCAGATTTTTGAAGGGTTAAAATGGATCCGGGTCGGGTCACGGGTCTCGGGTCGGGTCGGAATGTGGGTTAAAAGAGTTACACCACTTGTCTTGACCACATTGCACCCGTTTGAGCACTTGACTCTTATTATCTTGTGAGTTGAACTCACTTATTCCCCCACTTAAATCTTCATTTCCTACAAAATAATCCACACACCAAGTCTTTTGTTAATTAACCATAACTAAATTAAATTAATTATGGGTTAATTAAATCGGGGTGTTACAATCTCTCCCCCTTAGGATCATTCGTCCTCGAATGACAAAGTATGGATTAGGGTCATTACCTTACTGAATTGGAATTAAGTCCAATTCGGGATAACGCCTCGCCATGCTTTCCTCTGTCTCCCAAGTAGCATCCTCTACGCCATGTCTCGACCAAAGTACTTTCACCATTTTGATCACCTTATTGCGAAGTATCTTTTCTTTAGTGTCTAGAATCGCCACGGGGTATTCTTCGTATTCTAGGTTGTCATCCAACTCCACCTCATCCGGTTGTATAACCTTGTTAGGATCCGAGATAAACTTCCTCAACTGAGAGACGTGGAAAACGTTGTGCACCTTTCCCACCTCAGTTGGCAATTCTAACCGGTAAGCGACCTTCCCAATCTTTTTAGTAATCTCATAGGGGCCTATAAATCTGGGACTCAGTTTCCCCTTCTTCCCAAATCGTCTCACGCCCCTCATGGGTGACACTCTCAAGAGTACCCAATCTCCAATCTCGAATTCAATGTCTCTCCTGGACAAATCAGCATAACTCTTCTGACGATCCTGAGCTTCCTTCATTCTGTCTCTGATCACTCGTACCACTTCCGTGGTCTGTTCAATAAGTTCAGGACCCATCACCACTCGCTCTGAAGGATCACTCCAACACAAGGGCGTCCTGCACTTTCTTCCGTATAAGGCCTCGAAAGGCGCCATACGAATACTCGCGTGATAGCTATTGTTGTAGGAGAACTCCACCAAAGGTAGATGTTCCTCCCACGATCCTTGAAAATCCATCACACACGCCCTCAACATATCCTCCAAGGTTCTAATGGTCCTTTCGGTCTGTCCATCAGTCTGAGGGTGCCACGCAGTACTCATACTGATCTGTGTCCCAAAGGCTGTCTGCACTTCCTTCCAGAACCTTGACAGGAATCTGGAATCTCTGTCGGAAATGATTTCTCGAGGAATACCAAAACGTCTAACCACATGTTGGATGTAAGCGCCAGTCAACTGTTGCATGCTCCAATTCAATCTCATTGGTATAAACACAGCACTCTTTGTTAGTCGGTCCACAACTACCCAAATAGTATCAAAACTGCTCCGTGTCCTGGGTAGTCCGGTGACAAAGTCCATAGCAATGGACTCCCATTTCCAAGTAGGAACATCCAAAGGTTGTAATAAGCCTGAAGGTCTCATGTGCTCGGCTTTCACCTTCTGGCAAGTGGAACACCTAGACACAAATTCTGCCACTTCTTTCTTCATGCCTTTCCACCAATAGTTTTGCCTCAAATCCTTGTACATCTTTACTGCTCCCGGATGTACGGAGTAAGGTGTGCAATGTGTTTCCTCCATAATTTTTCTTTTCAGCGCCTGATCTTTCGGAGGCACACACCAACGGTCCCCAAACTTGATCATATTCTTGCTATCAATCACAAAGCCTTCCGCTTTACCCTTACGAATCTGAGCTTTCAAATGCATCATCTCTTGACTTACAGCTTGACTTAGTCTGAGTTCCTCGAGTAATGATGGCACCACCGTCATAGCATCCAACCTTGCTATCGTGTCGTAAGGAACAACCACAATACCTTCCTTGTCCAACTCTTGCCTTAACTTCCAAGGGAGAGTAATTGAATTCAGTACATGTCCTTTCCTACTTAGTGCATCAGCCACCCGGTTGGCTTTCCCTTCTATATACTGAATACTCGTGTCGTAGTCTTGCAAAAACTCTAACCACCTTCTTTGCCTACCGCTCATCTTATCTGCAGTGTAGAGACATTTAAGGTTCTTATGATCCGAGTAGATTTGACACTTGGCGCCGTAAAGATAATGCCTCCAAATTTTTAATGCATGCACGACCGCTGCCATTTCCAGGTCGTGAGTCGGGTAATTCAGCTCGTGAGGCTTTAATTGCCTAGATGCATATGCAATCACCTTTCCATACTGCATAAGCACACACCCAAGTCCTCGATAAGATGCATCTGTGTATACCTCATATTCCCCCGATTCATCCGGTAACACTAGGACCGGAGCCTCTGTCACCTTCTTCTTCAATAGATCAAAAGCCTGCTGACAGTGCTCACTCCAATGAAATAATACATCCTTCCTCAATAACTGAGTCAAGGGTCGAGCAATGCTAGCGAACCCTTCAATGAACCTCCTGTAGTATCCCACCAATCCAAGGAAACTACGCACCTCACTGACATTAGTTGGAGGATTCCACTCCAACACCGCTTCGACCTTCGCGGGGTATACTGAAATTCCTTCGCCTGACACAATATGCCCAAGGAAAGCCACCTTATCCAACCAAAACTCACACTTTGAAAGTTTGGCATATAACTTGTGCTCCCTAAGCACCTGCAACACTGTTCTGAGATGTTCCTTGTGTGTCTTTACACTGGAAGAGTATACCAAAATGTCATCAATAAAGACAACCACACAAATGTCTAACCAAGGTCGAAAGACGCGATGCATCAAGTCCATAAAAACTGCTGGGGCATTAGTTAGCCCAAACGGCATCACTGTGAACTCGAAATGACCATACCGCGTTCGGAAAGCTGTCTTTTCACGATCTCCCTCTGCCACTCGAATCTGATGGTATCCTGATCTCAAGTCGATCTTAGAGAATGTGGATGCACCCTTCAGCTGGTCAAATAGGTCATCAATCCTCGGCAGTGGGTAACGGTTCTTGACTGTAATCTGATTGAGCCCCCGATAATCAATACACATCCGTAAGCTTCCGTCCTTCTTTTTGACAAAGATTACCGGTGCTCCCCAAGGCGAACTGCTAGGTTGAATGTATCCTTTATCAAGTAGATCCTTAAGCTGTTCCTTCAATTCCCTCAACTCGGCAGGAGCCATTCGGTAAGGGGCCTTGGCAACTGGTGCCGCTCCCGGTACCAAGTCAATGACAAAGTCTATTCCCCGAACAGGCGGAAATCCGGGTATCTCATCAGGGAACACATCTGGAAACTCCGAGACAATAAGAATCTGAGTAATTGTCGAACTCGAGGGTGCTGGCGTCATCTCACGCACAGAACAAAAGTATACTGGATACCCTTTTCTAATTAAAGCTGCAAAAGTGACAGAAGATACCACTCGAATGTTAGGAGGGTAATAAATCACTTGCTCACCTTCTTCATCGGTGAAGGAAATCCTTGGTATCCCGCAGTCTAATCTGGCTCGGTACTTAGATAGCCAATCCATTCCCAAAATCACATCAAAATCGGCCAAATCTAGCACCACTAGATTCGCTCTGAACTCTCGCTCTTTGATGATTATCTGTGCATCGGGTTTAATCCACTGGCTTCGCATGAGGTCTCCCGAAGGTAGCGTAACAGGGAGTTGATAAGCCTCCAGTGGTCCCATATCATTATTGGTTACGAATTCCGATGATATAAACGAGCATGATGCACCCGAATCATATAAGGCATAAGCAGGCACATTATCAACTAGTATAGTACCTACGCATTTAATAACATAAGGCACTACTTGGTACTTGTTATAGATGGTTAAGTCGATCAAGATTGAAATTGAATAATGAACAACTTACCAGTCATGACATCGTCTCGCCCATCTAGCTCAGCCCGCTCAATCACGTTGAGGCGGCCCCCACGGCCCCTCTGTGGTCCACGACCTCTGTCTGCACCTCGTCCACGCGACGCATTCCCACCAGACGCACCTGAAGTCGATCCTCCTACTTGACCTACCAACTGTGGGCACTGTGGCCTCACATGTCCTTACTGTCCGCAATTCCAGCAGTGGGGTCCGCTCCTATACGGTAGCTGTGCATAAGTCTGAGGTCTAGAGGTCTCTCCACCGTTTCTCGGCCTCGTCTGTCTATGCTGGGGTCTTCTCGGCCCCCCCGAATCCCTGCGACGAGCGGCCCACACGCGCTGCACATCAGCGCGAGCTCTCTCAATGAATAAAGCCTGATCATATGCTGAAGCTAAGCAGGCGTGTTGGTTGCTAAACCCAGTCCGGATCTCAGCCTTCAATCCATCCACAAACCTCGAAACCTTATCTTCCTCATCAGCAACTAGCATTGGTACGTATGACATGAGTTCCACAAAACGACCATAGTACTCAGACACTGTCATATTTCCTGCTTGCTCTAGGTTGAGAAATTCCCTCTTTTTAACATTCATCATCTGTGTAGTGAAAAAGTGGGATCTCAAAGCATGACAGAAAACTTCCCATGAAAAGTTGGGTCTCGCCATAAGCTCACTCTTGCACGATCTCCACCAATGGAGAGCTGGTCCAGTAAGATACTGCCTTCCCACCCTGACCTTCCAATCCTCTGGGCAGTCTATATTCTCGGAGATCTCCTCCAAATGATAAATCCAATCAGTCAGAGCAACCGGGTCTACTCCTCCACTAAAGACCGGCGGTTGATAATGCCTTGCTAGATACACGTAATCCACGGGTCTGGGTGGTGGTTGCGCAGGTTGATTCGCCTGCCCCTGATACATCCCATTCATAGCATTAAACATATATTGCATAAACTGAGGGTCAATGGGCATCTGCACAGGTGGCGGTGGTGGTGGTGGCACTGGTTCGTCCTCATAGTTCAAGTCATCCTCCACCCCTACAGGTTCCTCAATTGGAACATTTTCCACGTGATCATCGCCAAGTCCACCATCCTCATGGTACTGTCCACGACCCCCAATAGCTGGCCCCTGATTCCTACGAGGCCTTCCCCTCTTCCTGGGCTCTCCACCCCTACGCGGCGGCATCCTATAATCATAACGTAACGAGATATTCAGTAATATACGATAAATAAGAATAATTCTCTACCGAACAATAATTATTAAGTATAGAATTCCCGGAATATCCCCAAGGATTGATCCTGGTTTGATTCACAAACCACAATCCACCCTTGTAGGGGACGCAGATAACCAGAAACAATGCAATTAACAAGAATATAAGCAGAACCAGATGCAATTCCTACTCTATATGCTTTCCCCCACACATCTCACCACATGCTTGTGTTAGAATTCTAAGCACATACGAGCAAACATGGCTCTGATACCAAATGTAACGCCCCAAAAATTTAAAACCAAATTTCTGTGACGTCACTGCCGTGTTACCTCTCTTAAACTGTTGGCCAATCAATTTAAGATCAATAACACGTAGCCAAGTAAACAGGAAGCCAATGAATCATAATACAAATCCAGAAAGGAAACCTCACGTTATAACAGACGTCCGGCTTACAAGCCTTATTCATGCGACTTACCAGTCGACATAACAGTCTCATCTCAACCTGTCAGAGATATTAAGTACGCACAAGACAGAACATAATGTACCGATCGGTACCACAAGCAGTACGAAACAAGGTAATAGAGTCATAGCATATTATTCAAGACAAGCACATAAGTCCACAACATGCTAATGCATCTCTAGGTAGATCACTCATCCCCAAACCCCACATCGTGCTCAGGCTCTGCGTCCTCCCCGGGAATATCTATACATGAAAACATAGCAAGGGTCAGTACAAGGTACTGAGCAAGAATAGAAGAATCGGCATAAGGGGAAACAAGAATTAACTTGATTCCCTAGAAGTATATTTATACATATAGGTGGAGATATATTTCGTTTTTAAACATTTATTAGGCATAACATAAAAATTGAGCAGAGCAAATAAGTAAACATCACACCATCCCATACCGGTGCTTCAACCACTGCAAATAAGATGAATGATGGATGATGAGATGAAATGTTATGACCTAGAATGTCTATCTACCCTAAATGCAACACATAAGCATGCCTAGCGCGCACCTAGGTACCATGGTCGGTATTCCCTCCCATATAAGGGTCCACTCCCCTTAATGGTCGAGAGATATACCCACAGTGCCCCCGCCGCGGACACTAACAGCTGAGATCGTGGCTTACGGCAAGCGGGTCAGGCTAAGGGTCATGAGCCCTTTCTAGCCAAATGCTTCTGGGTAGAGACCCCACTATGCCCAGCGGATACCGACTCGTAAGCATAGCGTGTCCTACCGTCGTGGCATTATTTTTCAGTCTCAACATATCATCACAGATATTCAGATTCAATTTAATCACATGTCCATACGTAAACCAACGCATCAGGACAAAATAAACAACTCATCTCGAGTTAAGTATAATCCGGGGTGTGCCAAGTCCCACATATCGGCATCAACACATATCAACATAGAAGCGAATCAAGACTCGATCTCAACTAATGCATAGTAGATCACTGCTAATCGCAACTAAGTTCAAAGATTGTGAGCATAATGATAGTTCAAGCTTGCTAGGATCATGCTAGAGACATAAGAATGACCAAAGAGCAAGGATTAGACAAAATGGAGAAAACAAAAAAAAAAAAAAATAATTAACAGGGCATCAGGAGGTGCCGCGCGCTGCCCGCGCGCAGCGCGCGGACACCGCGCGGTGGCGACGTCTCGACAGAGACGACGTCTCGACAGAGACGTCGCGCGCTGCCTCACGCGCGGCGCGCCAACTGCGCGCCGCATCAGCAGGGGCTGTCCTCATGGCGTTTTCCGGCCATTCCGACGATTTTGGCCCCCGATCGAACCTATCTCTACCCTTGCCTGGTATTGAGGTGATCCAAACTCTTCCAATACAGCTCCCCAACTCCTCCAAACACCAATACCAAACTACATAACAAGAAATCAAGCTCCAAACATCAAAATTCATCCAAGAACATGATTTCTTCATCATGAACCATTTGAAGCTCTAAAACTGAAATCATCAACACCAAAATGGTCTCAAGTACTAACCTTAGCTTCCTTTAACACTTATTCAGCTTCCAAACAAGAATCCAAGCTTCGATTCAACACCAAAAGCAAGAATTTCTACAAACACCCAATTTTCGTCACCAACTTTCATCACCCCAAAACTCACTCAAACATCATCAAAATCAAGTGTAGAAACTAGGAAAATACTTACCAAAGCTTATATAAGCAATCCCCCAACTTGATTTGAGGAAGAAAACACCAATTCCAAGCCAAAATGAAGAACCCTATCTTCACCAAAGAAGGGTGACGGGAATGGGAAGATGATGATGAAGAAATGGGTTTTCCTATGCTCAAATCAGATTTTTGAAGGGTTAAAATGGATCCGGGTCGGGTCACGGGTCTCGGGTCGGGTCGGAATGTGGGTTAAAAGAGTTACACCACTTGTCTTGACCACATTGCACCCGTTTGAGCACTTGACTCTTATTATCTTGTGAGTTGAACTCACTTATTCCCCCACTTAAATCTTCATTTCCTACAAAATAATCCACACACCAAGTCTTTTGTTAATTAACCATAACTAAATTAAATTAATTATGGGTTAATTAAATCGGGGTGTTACATATCATATCAATATTTAGGATGACCAATTTTTAATTTAGTTATTTTTTACTTTCTTAATCAATTATTAATATTGCATCACTATTGCATAATTCTACTAAAAAAGGGAGTCGATCGATATGAAGATTCAACCACCAATGTAGCGGATGAAATACAATTCACAAATATTTTCGAAAAATAGTCATGTTATTCAACTAATAAAAGGTTTTTTCCTTTTATTGTTTCATTTTTTGAACAATAAAGAGTTGATTTTTATTTTCGAATTAATCTTTTAGAATATATTTGGAATATAAATCTTGGTCCAAGTATATGATGATGAGAATTCTACATGCAAAATAATTACCACATAAAATGATTTAACCTCTCTTCTTATTAAAACAAAGTTCATTATTTGGGATGAAAATTCTTGATTTGTATATTGATTATGAGCCCGTGTGATTTAACCGAATTCCCCATTCAATTTAGAGAAGAAAATTCCCAGTCGAAGTGTGTTTTGCTATAACTATAAATAAAAGTCAATGCTATTCTTTAAAGAATGTTAGACTCTATATTCCAAAAACATAAATTTTATCACTTCAACTCCAAACATTTTTAAAGATAGTGCTATACTAGCCCCTACTAATGACATGGTCGATACGATTAATGATTACATTACAGAACGTATGTCTGCAAATTAAAAGCTATATCTCAGTTCCAACAATATTTGTCAAAATGATGAAAGCATAGATAATGACAATGAAATATTTTTCACCGAAATATCTAATCATGATCAATTGTTCTAGATTATCGAATCAAGAAATAAAGTTGAAGGAGGGATGCATAGTCATGCTTCTTAAAAATATAGATATATCAAATAAATTATGCAATAGAAGCAAGTTGATAGTAATTAAGATGCAGAACCATACAATTCATGTTACATTAATTTGGAAAATAATGAAAATAGAAAATTCTTATTTGGTAGACTGATTATGAGCCCGTCTGATTTTACCAAATTTCTATTTGATTTTAGAGGAGAAAATTCCCAGTTGTAGTTTATTTTGCTATGATTATATAAAAAAAGTTACTGTCAATCTTTAAAGAAGGTTGGACTCTATCTTCCAAAATGAGTTTTTAGTCAAGAACAATTATATGTTGCAACATTTCGTGTCACTAGCAATAGATGACTCAAAGTATTAAGATGTAATTAACATCGATTAACTCATGATACACAAGAAATATTGTTTCAATGAAATTTATATATGGAAGGAATTTGCAAAATGAATACTTTATGTTGGTGATGATAAAGCTGGTATTGATATTTAGAGATGTACAACCAAATTTGACATTTCCAAATGATATTTTATAAACTATACGGGTGATCCTATAGTGACATTTTTTTTAAAAAGTATATATGAAAAATATAAATTTCAACACATCAAATCCAATCATTTTTAAAGATGATGCTATACTAGCCCCTACCAATGAGATGTTTGATACGATTAATGATTAAATCATAAAATGCATGTCTGCAAATGAAAACGTATATCTCAGTTCTAACAAAATTTGTCAAGAGAATGAAAGCATAGGTAATGACGATGAAATTTTTTCACGGGTAGTGATGGCAATTTGTCGATACACATTTTTAATTGTTAATGACTTAAATTGTGTACAATGAAAATTTATAAAAAGTTGATATTATAAAACTACAAGATTAGACGAATCTAACAAGATTTCACTTGACTATGCTTTTTTGTACATAACTATGATAAAAAAATTGAATCAAAGTTAAACAGTGAATAGTGCAAAAAAACCATCCATAACGAAAACACCGAGATGAAGGTAGTATACAGTAGTATCTGTATGTCGGTATATACCGAAAGGTTCGGCATGCCGGTATATACCACAATAAGGGTATGTCGATATGTACATTTCGATATATCGGGTTCCGTATCACAATTCATCCATAAATTTTGGTATGGTATACGGTATGACGAGAATTTTTCGGCATATCGTACCGACACATCCCAATTTATTATATTATGAATATACATTATATATAAAATATATAATTATGTCCGTCGAATTTCGACGGGTTAATTACTAGTTAAATAAAATTTTAGTTGAGATTTTATTCGAGGGGAGGGGTTAGGAAGCTGAATTTCTAAAATTCAGCTCACACTGAATGTGCTAACGGTAAGAGTATCACGTGCTACTCATAAATAAGACTCAAATTATTCAATTTCTTGATCAACCACAATTCGGGGAACGAAGATACACTTACCAAATTAAAAAAAAGTAAATTAATGAGTAATTTATACCTACCATAAAATATTAAATTCATCATTTAAGTGATTGATATATGCCATATATATATATATATATCTATGTAACTTACATATATACATATATGTGCTAAATATATATGAAATGTGTGCTTATTTTATATTATACATGTGATGATTTTATTTAAAAATGAGTTAATTTTATTTAATGCGTGTAAATTTTTTGTTAATGTATGTGCTGAACAATATGTGTATCATGTGTTCAGTTTATATGATGTGTGTGCTTATTTTATATTACACATAGTTTTATTTAAATAAATGAGTTGGTTTTTATTTAATGCATGTGAGATTTGTAATGGTGCATGTGTGGTGAAGGAACCACTCATGGGGACATTGCCACATTGGGGAAGTGAACGAACAAAGGCAGAGTTAGATTGTTGACTAAATCATTTATAATCATTTACTAAATCCTTATATTAAGTTAATGAACACATTACTACCTAAATTAGATGATTCAGTTGGAACTGAATCAGTAGGGAAACCGTTCCCTTATCGGAGTATTTCCGATTTCAACATTATTAATGACAAATAGATCCAGTAAAGTTAGATTCTTATCAACATTTTAAAATACATTTTTAATTAATACTGTATTAGAAATAAATTTATTTAACGAGTGTCATTGAGCATAATCAATTTGCCTATTAATTTCTTTTTAAAAAAATATAGTATAGTTTTTTTTCCATCCCATAATGAGTTGTTACTTATGACTAAAAGAATTAGTCATTGCTTTAACTTTTATTTTTAGATAATTAGCATTAAATTAAGAATGTATTTTCTCAGACTTGGGTTTACCCAAAAAAAAAGGAAAAATAAACATCAGAGCTCATCGGAGATTGAACTAGCAATTAAAGAAGAATAAGAGTCTATTCTGCACGCAGCTTTTGGAAACTTTTGGTAGCTTTAGCTTTTATTTCAAAATAAAAACCCCATTCTGTACACTAGCTTTTGAGAACTTTTGGAAGCTTCTTTTTAGAAGCTACATGTATTAGTTTTAAAGAATAAGCTTCTAACTTATTTTTGAGCAATTACAGATTTCCGTTTACCAATCCCACCCCCACCCCGATTCATATTTATTTCTAAAATTATTTCTAACTTCATATCATTCTCTACCCAAATATGTTAACGATAATTTTTAGACATATATACTTGATGGCTACATTCTCAGTTTATGAACAACTGTGATTGTTTTTTTATATTTAGAGGACACTATTCATCGAGTTATTTTTTTTCATAAAATACTCCCTCCGTTTTTTTATATCTTCACCATTTTTATCCTGCACGCAATCCAATACACATTTTTAATCATTAATAATTCAAATTATATACAAGTAAAAATTATAAAAATTTTATATTTTAAAACTATGCGATTAGACGAATCAAACAACATCTCACTTGACCATCTTTTATCTTATCTAACTATGTTAAAAAGTTGAAATAAAGTCACTTGATGAATAGCATCTTCTATTCAAAGGGTAATGTTAAATAAAAATGGAGGGAGTAATTTCTTAACAATAGTAATGACATTAAAATTAATTTTATTCATAAAAATATAACTAAATATTTTTTATTAATTTTTTAATAATTTAATTAAGGAATCGAAATGAAATATTCTTAAATATAGGAAAAGTAAGAGTTATAGTTGCAGATAAATGCTGAAAATCTGTAATTATAGAATTAGAGTTGACCATAAAATAAACTTATAAGAAAAAAACCTAAAAATAGATAAATTCTAAACCATGACATCGAAAAATATATCTGAAAAATGAGATTGAAGAAAAGCGCACCATTGAATGGAGGGGGAAAAAATCTCATTCACTGTTAATAAAAAAAAATAAAAACCAAAATATAGGGCATCGTTTTTGTATTCCGAATTGATAGCACGACGGTAAACGTGCGAAATTCTAACACTGCCCCAAATTCTAGGCCGGGTGAAATTGAGTTTTCGCAGGTAGTAATCACGGCGAGAACCCATTGGAACGGCCAATTGCAAGATTTCACAAAGGAGAAGAGAAAATTTTAGAAAATTAAGGAGAGAATTGTGGAGCCTTTCATGAAGCAAGTAGAAATCAAGAGGTTACCAATTGACGTCGACGAAAGGCTCCGACGATTGATGTATGCCCGCAACGGAACACGAGCGCCATTGTTTCCTGCGCGCTGAGTTCTCTCAAAGGCAATGTTGAAGAAACTAATCAAAATGGACAAAGGAAAGGGGAGAAACAATAAACTAATGATGAGAAAACCAGACACCCGCCAAATTAACTGCAAGAAGCGTACAAACATCATTCGGGGGAAAAATTCAAGTAATAAAAAAGTTATCCAAACAAGCACCCTTCTTGGCCAAGGCATCCGAAACCAAGATACTGAACCAATGCATTCTAAGAATTCGTTGCATTAAATAAGCTGTTTTCATAAACAACGGGAAATGAGACACAATTTGAACCCTGTCGTTGTTCATGTCTACCGGCGATTGCATCTTCCCAAGTTTGAAATCCTTCCATTCTTCATGGATTCCCCAGTGCGCCGGCCCTATCTCGCTCCCTTCATCGTAACTGAACTCTTTTTCGTCATCTATTCAATTCCAAATTAAACACCAGTAAGTATAACTACTGCTAACACCGCAAGAAATTCGCGGGAAGACCCTGACCAAAAACCCTCACCGAAGAAATACCAATATTGCTAAAATAAACCAACATGTACTTGTGTATGTAAGACCAAACTAAAAGCCTCGCTAAAGTATAAACCTTATTATATGAAGATTTAGACTACGTATTAATTCTTTAATTATACATGTGTATGCATGTGCACGTATTTCTGTATTTGTACAGACATAAATTAAAGCGATGAATAAAGAACTTACCAACTTCTTGAGCAATAGTCGTTGTTAAGCAAGAAGCAACGAGAATGACAGTGGCGACAAAGAAGAAAACCTTGTAAACCCTTGCAAGTTTCATATTGTTAATAATAATTTCGATACAATAATTCTATATTGATTGCTAATTTTTTTGATATGATGCTTCAGAAGAAAAGAACAAGTGACAATAATGGATAAGCAATGGCCAGAAGGCGTGTCATATTTATAAGCAAGATCCTACTGCAGATGATCTGTTTGCGTAAATAAATAAATACTTAATACTTACTGTACTAATACTATTTTAATAATATAAATAAATAGAAAATAATATAGGTAGCCCCAAATCATGTTCATATGTACCAAACAATAAGGGTCTGGAAGCTAATGTTTCGATTTCAAGCATACTAATGCAAAGGATTATTATTTGATGAATCAGTATATAGAACTGGCCGGATATAAAAACTGACAATTTGTTGATTAAGTTTAATTTAACAAAGAGTTCCATAGTGAAACACAAGAAATTACACACAAGGCAGGAGAACTTTCACACAAAAATATTCGCCTGATCTTATCTATCTAGGAACTCGCCCTTTCCTCGAAATCTTTACACCCAAACTAAACTAAACGTTTTTAAAGTTCAAAACAATTGCTTATAACTACAATTTCGCTTCATAATTCAATATGGCAGCTCAATAACAAGAAAATTTCAACTTTATTCCGCGAATCATAATTCGAATTTACAGAAACCTAAGACCACAACAGTCTCGCCGCCGAAACCAATTCAGTAACAATTAAACTCAAATAATATCCCCTAAGAATGAACAGTGGAAGATAGATCGTACGAGAGTTCGCCATGGATATTTCGTTGGTTTCATTGGGGTCGATCCAAACCTTGCGCTTCCCGCACTTCAGCACGTCTGCTGCCAGCCGCTTCTGTAGCTTGAGAGACACCATCCCTTCCCACCCCCACTACCCTGGACTGCAAAGAGAGATATGGAATACCGAAAGAACTGGATTTATAGGTCGCACAATTCGACCTAGGGTTTACCTTGGGCCTAATGGGCCTTCTCTTTGCTGATATTTTCTGTAAAATATGAGGGCCATAAATATTGCAGGTAACAGGCCTGGGCATAACAATTTTTGAATAAAAAAGGCCCATTAATATTGGGATTTGATTGTTACGGCCCAATATGGGTTACATATTAATGGGCCTAACTGTGGGCGCCGCAGCCGCTGCTGGTTTTCCAGAATCTGCGACTCCGCGTCAGCGACCCCTGTTTTTGTGTCAACTAAACGGTTTTACGTATGCTTGGAGCTTCGAGCAAAGCATCAAATTTTTAAATCAAGTCCAGTTCTTGATAAGTTCAAATTGAGTTTGTTTCATAATTAAAAAAAAAAAATTAGTTGAGATTTTATTCGACTTGATTCGAGTATTTCCGATTCAACATTAGTTTATTAATGACAAATAGATCCAGTCAAGTTAGATTCTTATCAACATTTTAAAATATATTTTTAATGAATATATTATAAATAAATTTATTTAACGAGTGTCATTGAGCATAATCAATTTGCCTATTAATTTCTTTTTATTTATATATATATATATATATATATATATATTTCATCCCATAATGAGTTGTTACTTGTGATTAATAGAATTAGTCATTGCTTTTAACTTTTATTTTTAGATAATTACAATAATATATTAAATTAAGAATGTATTTTCTCAAAATATAAGAAGAATAAAAAAAGATTAAAGAAATGTAATTACAATAAAAAGATACAATTACAACATTGAAGTTTGAACATTACAAAATTCGGAAATACTTATTTGGTCTTACCAATTAAACAACTAATATAATAAGATGAACCATAAAGAACCAGCGTTAATGCTCATCGGAGACTTCATCGAAACACCAGAGCTCCACCGTCTCCGGCGGCTGATTACACGGCGCCGCTGCCGACTGTCCGTCGAGATAAGGAATCTGGTAGAACTTCATGAAGTTCTCATACGCTGTCAGCTCCTCAGACAGCTTCAGCACTTCATTCTCGGCCGCCTTATCCGCCGCCTCCACCGCGGCCGCCGCTTTCACAGTGCTCCCATTTCCGTTCACCTCGGAGAGCAATTCCTCGCCACTAATTTCGGACCCGGCAGCTTTGCTGTACAATTCCATTTCGCCGCGGTTATATACGTTATCGTTGTAGTGAAGATTGTGAGAAATTTCATAATTAGAGTTGGGATTGGAATCGCAATCGAAATCCTCATTGGGGAAATTGACTTTGGCCTTTTTGCCCCTGATTTTCCGGGCTTCCCGGTCGTAGGCACGGGCAGCTTCCTCCGCCGTGTTGTACGTGCCCAGCCAGACCCGGACGCCTTTCCGCGGGTCGCGGATCTCCGCCGCCCATTTTCCCCACGGCCGCTGCCGGATCCCTCTGTACAGATTCTTCCTCTGTCGTTTCTTAGGAACACTTTTGTCGATCTGATCGTCGCCTGTAAACAACAAAATAATTTTTTTAAAAAAAAGATAAATCATTTACTACTTTCCAAGGAAATTGAATAAAAGGAACCAATCCTGGGTTTGGCTCAGTTTAATTATATTACCTTGGGAGTAAAGCCGAGCCCTTTTGGGAGGAGTATCAGATCTGACGCCGCCGGAGCTAAAAGCAGACGGCCAGAAGTCCGCGGAGGTTGGGAAGAGATCGGAGGGGGAGACACGGCGGCGGGGAATTATACCGTCGAGAATGGAACCGCCACACATTGTGGATCAAAGGGTTTAAGGTTCGTGTATAGGATGATGGACAGAAAAGGATAAGGCCGGAGAAAGGAGTTTTCGACAATGGAAGTAGTAACTGGAGTTGTGTAATGATGGGAATTAAGGGTTTGGGGTTTTTGGCTTTTGTGTGTGATTTGTGAGTTGTTTCAGTTGAGTTGTGTTTGTGTGATGGGCAAGTTAGAAAGATCTGCAGAGTATAAATACTCGGGGCTTGGAGGGGGTGTCTGTAAAGAAAGGGGATCTGAACCTTCCTGGATTTAACATTTTTTACTTTGAATTTTGACCGTGGCTTTTATGCTTAGCTGTCTCTTTCCGTGTCGTGTGTTGGCGGCTGACTCATTATTAGTTACTCCGTGGGATCGAGTATTGCAATGGAAACATACTTATGTCTTTTTGGTAAGCAATAGTAAGTAACTAATGTGGTACTCTTGAGTTACTTTTTAGTTATCTCTTTCAGCTCAATTTCAATAATCAATATTTGCATTAATTAACTCATAAATTTATATTTTTACCATTCAACTAAACTCATTCATAATAAATGTCAACAAATAGCATTTATGTAAAGTAAAGGACAATATAGTAAAAACACAGCATAACTACCTATAACTACTTAAAAATGGCAACTATTTTGGAACACTTTTTACTCTCTAAAAAGACAACTAAAAAGGAATGGAGGGAGCATAGTTGTTAAGATCCCGATCCTGATCTTAGGATCTTACGATTTTACGATCACACCTCTCTAAAACGATCTCGATCCTTGTAGGATCTTAAAATTAGTAAGATCCCGATCCTGATAGTAGAATGTTACGATCTTATGGTTATACTCCCTTAAACGCTTCTACGATCTTACGATCTTACCCTCTTAAACGCAAAATTTTTTTGTAGTATTTTATGATTTGAGATCAAAGTAACTTGTTTCTTTTAATTTTAAACCTAAGAGCTTGTATTCCTTATGTATGATGTGTAGAAAAACATAATATGTATGTATGTGGAAATATTTTATATTTGATTGTAATGTTTTTGTACTGTATTGTATTAATTAACTTGCAAGATTCATAAACACACAAAATAATGCTTTTACTTGTTAGTATGCATAATTGAATTTATCCATTATTGTAATTTCATAAGATCTTAGGATCCCGATTCGATCCTACGATCTCGATCTTGCAAAGAGAAAAACGATCCCATATAGGATCCCGATCTTAACAACCTTGGGAGGGAGTATTGTTAACCAACCCAAAGAGGTTGGCCAACTTGAATACCCCTTCCGTTTTCAAAAATTGAAACGGACTCACTGTGCACGCAGTCCAATGCATATTTTAAATCATTAATAACTCAATTTCAGTATAAATAGAAATTCTAAAAGTTTGGTATTTAAAAACAATTCGACGAGACGAATCTTATAACAAGATCTCACTTGTCTATATTTTAACTTATATAACTATGATAAAACTTTAAGTCAAAGTGCGTGTGTGAATAATGTCAAATTTCCAACCGTTCCAAACGGAGGGAGTATAATCTAGCGTTTATTTTATTTTAGTCCACAGTCAAATGAGGTTTAAAATTGGATTGAAATCGGGATTATATACTTCTACAACATAAATTATTCAAACTTGATTAGTTGATTTGTTTATTCATTATAAAAAAATAAAATTGAGTACAACTCTAATTGAATTGTCAAATTTCATATCGTGTGTACTATAAACTACTTCATCCAATAATGTCCAATAATGTTAATTAGACGATAACTTGATAGAGCTAGGATTAATGCCTGCCATATGTAAAACCAAAGGGTTAATTCCCTAGAGTAATAATGGTTAATTACCACTTCATAGACTTTATTGTTTTATTTTATTTTTATTTTGAATTCAAAAATATACGGAATAATTATCCTTCCTCAATTGTAGTAGTAAAAGTGGAGTATAATTTTCAAGTTCGAAGGCTTCGGCGCTTAATTTTTTTTTTTTTTAAATTTAACAGGTCAAGTAAAGTATATTAAGTGACTGGGCAAAGATATTTTCCCTGGGGTTCAAATCCTGGGCGCGGTTGACTTTTTTACTGAATGAATAAGTTGACTTGATATGAATATGCATGCAACGGGTTTGGGAACTTGTCACGGGTAATACTAATAATCCAAGTCATTATATTAACAAAAAAAAAATTTAAAAAAAGGAAAAAAGTACTACTCCATCCGTCCCATTAATTATGATCCATTTATTTTGGACACGAAAATTTAGGTAATGATGTTTAATACTTGGTTATTCCTCTCACCCCATTTTATAATTGTTCTATTTGACTTTTGATATTATTTATTGTTTAAATTTGACTCAATATTATCGTAATGATGTAAAAAGAGAAAAATAGTCAACTGTAGTATTGTTAGAACCGTCTAATCGTATAGTTTTAGAATATATATTTTATATAATTTTTACTTATACCCACTTTGAGATATTAATGGTTAAATAATTACATTGGACTTTGTGCAGAAAGTACAATTGTCATTATTGTGGGGTTTTTAATTATTTTTATATTAATCTAAGTTGTTTAAAAGAGAAAGTGACCAACTTTATTAGAACACTCCAAAATAAAATAGTAGCTAAAATTATTGGGACGGAGGGAGTATTACTGTAGTAAATAAAAGGCATATGCCAATTGGTAATTTAATTATAGTATTTTCCTAAGCAAATGAAGAAAAGATGAAATTGAACTTGTCCTGGCTGTCTGTTAAGTTACTTCAAACTTGAAAGATAATCATTAAATGACTATAGAAAAAGCGAGGGAGGGCCGGGCCCGGCCCAGGCCCACGCCAGGAAAACCTGCAGAGCCCCTGGTATATAAAATTTAGGTACATGCATGGACTATACACCATGCATCACACATCAGACATCATTAAATAGATTAATTCAACTTTTGTTCTTAATAGTACTCCCTCCATTCCTTTTTAATTGTCTTTTTAGAGAATAAAAAATGTTCCAAAATAATTATCATTTTTAGATAGTTATAGGTAGTTATGATATGTTTTTACTGTATTGCCCTTCACTTTACATAAATGTTATTTGTTGACATTTATTAAGAATGAGTTTAGTTGAAGGGTAAAAATATAAATTTATGAGTTCATTAATGCAAACATTAATTATTAAAATTGGGCCGAAAGAGACAACTATTAAGTAATAGAGGGAGTATAATATAACCCACTTGATTAATTTTATTTTATAAATAAAGGGAATTATTTTTTCCAAGTGAGGGACACTAATTACATTGCAAAATATCTAAATGCGAGATAATTCCACATTATTAATGTACAAGTAGCGCATTATACTCTGTACTTTTTAGAAGCTATATGGTCAGATATTTTGTTTGAACAGTCTCTGGCTACCCGCAGATATTTTAAGTAATTTGTTTGAAAGTCTCTAAAAAATGTTGCCAGATGTCATTACAGCATTGGACAAAACATCAAAGCGTGCATGAGACCATATGAACGATTCTTGACTCTTGAGGGTTGCCCGTGACAGCCATTCTCCACGTGTCTTTATACATTAATTATTTTTAAAAGGTTGAAATTCATTAACATGGCATGCAATACTCTTCATCACAGTTAATTTCTCACACTATGTCACTATATAGTAGTACTACGAAGTATTAGAAATTTTCAAAATTACACATAATTAATATATACTTCCTCCGTTCCTAATTTTTTGCTACATTACAAAAAGTGGTACTGTTCATTGGAGAGTTTTAATTTTAATTTTTATCATAATTATACAAGTTAAATTATAGTCAAGTGAGATCTTATTAGATTTGTCTCATCTTGTAATTTTTAAATATCTAACTTTTAGATTTTTTATTTGTACCGAATTTGAGTTATTAATGATTTAAAATGTGCATTGAACAATGCGCATAGTGCGTCCGTAGCAAAATTTAAAAACAGAGGAAGTATTCTATTATAAAGTTCGTTGATTTGAGTGTTGTGGAATTTTAATTTAATTTTAGTTATACAGTACTACTTAGCTAATTAATCTTTTATACTTAATTACATTAGCTTAAAAGTTATTTTAAAAAATGTTCCAATTTCTAAACATTTAAAATAGTACTACATTTTAAAAGTTATCAAATGGATTTTTATTTCTTCGCCAAAAAAAATGGATTTTTATTTAAAATAGTCCCAACGCCATAGTACTCTCAACTCTTTAGTACACAATAATATACAGTATATATATGCGATTCTATTTAATTTGCGATTTATAACATTAGATTTCTGCATTTTTTTTTTTATTTTTTTTCGGGAGAAAGGGAAGGCCGAAGCCGGTATTATATCAAAGAGTAAACACATAACGATACAGCCTAATCAGATCAAGGCAAGAGGCCTGACAAGAAAAGGAAAATCAGCAACAACAGGTCAAGCCAAAAACAAAAGATTAGCCTAGGAACAAACCAACCTCAACAACCAAATGGCCCAGAAGAATCCAAAACTCAGAACTATCGAACTAAAACCTAAAACCCAGGAAGTAACTAACCAACATCACAACGGCAGAAACAAAAACCCATCTTTAGTTTCAATAATGTTGATGGTATCCTTACTGTCGACTTCAACAATCAAATTGAAGAAGCCTCTTCCTTGCATACTGGAACACAACAAAACACCTCAGGCTTCAGCGGTGGTAGCACGCTTTCGACCGCCTGCCGCTCTAACACCCCGAACGCACAGGGCTTAACGTATCTATGGGGTCATGGTCCATATCTTCTTGGGCTTCCAGAGGGCGGCTACTATGGAAAGGATTGGTAGATCTGGCTCTTCGACTAGATGAAGTGGAAGGATCCACAACTATAACCGCAGTATGTTTCTCAGGCGGGAGAGAGGTTTGGATAGTCTTTGCTAGGGCTCCCGAAGGTTGGGCTCTCCACTACGAGCTTGGGAAGAAGGATCTTTTACAATCACGGCTGCATGGTGATCTGGGGGCAGAGAGGTTTTGACTGCCATCATCCTTGTTGGAGTTAATATTCATGGCTGTTACAAGAGGAGAACGTGCAGCTGTTACAAGAGAAGAAAGTGTAGCAGTTTTAACATTCTTATCAGTTTTTATATTGCCTTTATTGTGTGGAAATGAATGGCATTTCGTGTGTGCCCATTTCCTTATCATTAGTGGTAGTTTTCATTGTAATTTAGTGTCATTTGTCTTTAAATATGATTGTAGCAGATTTCAGTTAGAGGTGTGAGAAGTAAAACCATTTCAGTATCCATTATTCCTTGCCTACTGCTTTGTTTTCAATTTGAGTAAACACGTGGTATCAGAGCAAGAGTGTATACCAAAATATTTACAGTTTAAGCCAATGTCGATTGCTCCTCAAGGTGGTGTGGCAAAGGAATCAGGCGGAGTGCCGTTCTCCTACCCTAGTTGACATCAACGAACTACACAACCTGGGCAATTAAGATTGATGCCATTATGGAAGCCCAAGGTGTTTGGGAGGCTGTAGCACCGGCAGAAGGAGTAGAAGTGGATGCTAAGAAAGATAAATCGGCGAGGGCGGTTCTTCTCCAAACGCTCCCAGAAGATCTTCTTTTGCAAGTTGCAAAAGAAAAAACGGCGAAGAAAGTCTGGGATTGCTTAAAAACCAGATTTGTAGGGGCCGATCGCGTCAAAATAGCTCGCTTGGAAAAACTCAAGAGCGAATTTGATGCATTGCGAATTAAGGAAGGGGAGACACTAGACGAGTATGATGGGCGGCTAAATGAAATGTCTGCAAAGTACTCCAATCTAGGAGCAACTCTTGGCGATCCAGAGATGGTGAAAAAATTATTTGACACTGTGCCGGATCATTATTATCCAATTATTGCCGGCATAGAGCAATTTTGTGATCTCTCCACCATGCCATTTGACGAGGCGGTAGGCCGGCTCGAGGCATTCGAGGAATGCACACGTTTGCGTACACCTTCTAGTCACAATGGAGATGGCTAACTCCTACTCACACAAACTGAATGGAAGGCGAGCCAAAAGAGTAAAGGAAATGGCGAACCATCCAAAGGGAAGTCTTTCCGCAACAACAATGAAAGAGGTCGTGGTCGAGGTGGACGCGGTCGTGGAAGAGGCCGTGGAAGAGGTGGATATATATCGACACACCACGTAATGATGAGGCTAAAAGGCGTGGTCGTGACAAAAGCCACATCAAGTGCTTCAATTGCGAAAAAATGGGCCATTTTGCTTCGGAATGTTGGAGCAGTCCTCGGGAAGTGGAGGCCAACCTGACATGTACTGAAGAAGAAAATCCCATACTCTTATTCACAACAACTACAGAACAAGAAAAGCCAATTTCCCAAAGTGAGGCAGGTAATCCTTTCAATCCTGATGCCGACATGTGGTATTTTGATAATGGAGCTAGCAATCATATGATCGGGGAGCGAAAACACTTTCGTGAATTGGATGAATGAGTCAAAGGCCTTGTTAAATTTGGTGATGGGTCTACTATACAGATCAAAGGGAAAGGTTCTATACTTTTCCAATTTAAGGGAGGCGAGCAACGACTTCTCACCGAGGTATATTTCATTCCGGACTTGCGTAATAATATCATAAATTGTGGCCAATTATCTGAAGGTGGGAGCAAAATTGTTATCCATGAAAGTTTCCTGTGGTTGTATGACTCAATTGGAACCTTGCTCATTAAAATCAAAAGGACTCCCAATCGGTTGTACAAGGCTTTGATAATTTCATGTGCTCCGGATTGTTTATTGACTAATCTCAAAGATGAGGCTTGGTTGTGGCATGCCCGACTTGGACATGTTAATTTTGATACCTTAAAGATGCTAGCTCAGAAGGAGATGGTAAAAGGAGTGCCCCTTATATCTCATCCAAACAGTTTATGCCAAGGGTGTCTGGTGACGAAGCAAACGAGAGAGCCCTTTCCACAACGAGCAATTTTTCGAGCCGAGAAGCCGCTTGAATTATTACATGCCGATCTTTGTGGCCCTATTGCACCAGCAACTCCATCCAGTAATAATTATTTCATGCTAATTGTTGATGACTATTCGAGATGGATGTGGGTGTTTGTGATTAGATCAAAGGATCAGGCATTCGGTATGTTCAAAAAATTCAAGCAACATGTGGAGAATATCAATGGCCACAGAATAAAGACATTGAGAACCGATCGAGGTGGTGAATTCTTGTCTAAAGAATTCATCAAATTCTGTGAGGATGTAAGGATCCAAAGACACCTGACAGCACCATACAATCCACAGCAAAATGGCGTTGTAGAACGCAAGAACCGAACGGTGATGGCAATGGCGAGATCCCTCCTGAAAAGCATGAATGTTCCTGGAGAGTTTTGGGGGCAAGCAGTGAGGCATGCTGTTTATATCTTGAACCGTATACCGACGAAGGCTTTAGAGGAGTGCACACCATTTCAAGCTTGGTTCGGTAAGAAGCCAAATCTTTCTCATCTAAGGGTGTTTGGGTGTATCGCTCATGCCAAGGTGACAATCCCGCACTAGAAAAAACTTGATGATAGGAGTGTGGCGATGGTTTACTTTGGAGCTGAAGATGGAAGCAAGGCATATCGGCTTTATGATCATCGGAATGGAAAAATCATAGTAAGTCGAGATGTTAAATTTGAAGAAAATTCTAAGTGGGATTGGAAAGCAGGTTCAGGTGTTTTTGATAATCCTCAATTCATTGCTAGTGGAAATATGGTGTTTAATGAGCCTGAACCTGAGCTAACAGATACATCTAGTCTAACTATGCCATTCGAAGATCCCACCACACCATCTGCGCATGTCCAGACTCCATGAAGCACAAGCAGCATCAGTGACACGCCTATTCATTTAAGACGTGTTAGTTCTGTAATGAGAGATGCAGAAAGAATTATTTTTAATGAAGAAGATGAGGTGAATGAGCATCTACTATTTCTTGAATTAGAAGAGCCATCTAATTAT
This sequence comes from Hygrophila difformis, assembly GCA_030278955.1. Lineage (NCBI taxonomy): Eukaryota > Viridiplantae > Streptophyta > Magnoliopsida > Lamiales > Acanthaceae > Hygrophila > Hygrophila difformis. The sequence continues at coordinate 7,396,554 of JAOANR010000001.1, read as the reverse complement.
CAAGAAGCTTCTAGGCAATCCGTTTGGGAAGAGGCAATGGTTAAGGAAATTGAAGCCATTGAAAAGAATGAAACCTGGATACTTTCCCCATTGCCGCCTGGACATAAACCTATTGGAGTGAAATGGGTCTATAAAATAAAAAGAAATTCTGATGGTGAGGTGATTAAACACAAAGCAAGACTTGTCGCAAAGGGATATGTCCAACAAAATGGCGTGGATTATGAAGAGGTGTTTGCACCGGTGGCTAGGCTTGATACAGTTCGGATTATTCTTGCAATTTCAGCTTGTCGTGGATGGTAAGTACACCACCTTGATGTGAAGTCGACTTTCTTGAATGGTGAACTGGAGGAAGAGGTATATGTAACTCAACCTAATGGTTTTGTTTTTAAAAATAAAGAGCATCTTGTGTATAGGTTAAACAAGGCGTTGTATGGCCTTCGTCAAGCTCCATGAGCTTGGAATATTCGTTCGGATAAAAGTTTGAAAATACTTGGATTCACCAAATGTGCATAAGAACAGGTTGTTTACACCCGAGGAGAAGGACTAGCAATTATAATAGTGGTTGTCTATGTTAATGATCTAATCATTGCAGGAGAGAGCCTTGGGGAAATCAATTTGTTCAAGAAACAAATAATGTTTGAGTTCGAGATGAGTGATCTCGGATTACTCACTTTTTACCTTGGAATTGAGGTGGTGCAAGAAGAAGATAGGATCACCCTCAAACAAACATCTTATGCCAAGAAGATGATAGCCCAATTCGGTATGGCGGAGTGCAATTCCACAAAAATATCGATGGAACAAAAGGCCCGAATTTACAAAGATGATGAGGGAGAACCTGTGGATGCAATTGAATACCGTCGAATGGTTGGTTGCTTGAGGTATTTGCTACATACCCGACCAGATTTAGCTTTCTCCGTTGGCATGGCAAGCAGGTTTATGGAAAGGCCAACTGTTATGCACTACAAAGCAGTATATCAAATTTTAAGGTATGTGAAAGGGACAATTAATTTTGGACTGGTGTATGGGAGAGATGGACTTGAAGAGGAAATTTATGGCAATTCAGATAGTGACTTTGCTGGAGATGTAATTGATCGAAAGAGCACTGGAGGCATGGCATTTTATGTTAACAAGTGTCTTGTTTCCTGGAATTCTCATAAACAGAAGACTGTAGCTCTGTCATCTTGCGAAGCCGAGTTTATGGCTGTGTCATCGGCAACAACCCAAGCATTGTGGTTGAGGAGTTTGTTGGCAGAGTTAACAAAACAAGAGTTAACACCTGTGAAATTATTTGTTGGTAACAAGTCTGCCATCGCTTTGATGAAGAATCTCATATTTCATGCACGAAGTAAGCATATTGATATGAGGTTTCATTTCATTCGTGAGTGCATTGAAGCAAGGAAAATTGTGGTGGAGTTTGTTCGTCCAACAGTGATGTGTGGGACAAACGGCTTAGACAAAGGAAACCCGATGGCCAACCGGGCGTACCTTCCCCTCTCAGATTTATCAGTGTTAGAATTGATACTCACGACCTCCCCGATGAGAGTGCCCAAATGATTGAGCGTCCGCCGAGTATAGACAAATGTCGGCAGTTTAGGTAATCGCACCCATGCAACCATGGAATGAATAACATTCGTATTTGAATCAAAATCTTCGCTCCAGGGTTGGACGTGCAAGTAATGGCCGGACACCATCCAAGGTCCCCCCGTTAGAGCAAAAAAATCGTGCTCTTGCGACTGGAACTTCACCACGTAGTAACCTTGATCAAGATCAATAAGAGGGACTGACCGAAAGGCCAGCCAGATATGTTCCAATCTTGACTTCAAGATCCTATAAGAAACGTTCCGTCCTACCACCTTAATGATCACCGTATTCAGCCATGGACGGATGAGGCGTTCTTTATACGATGGGGAGAAGGTTACAACTGGAGCACCATCTATGAAAGTAGTAACAATATCCGATGGGTCGCCGACAAGATCTTCCGAGTCGTCCTCCAAAGTAACATGAACAAAACCAACCCCTTTGCGAACTACATCGCTAAAAGATGATCGAGGACGTTTGAGGTAACGAGAAGCATCGATATCAGGTGGGACACCGCCGTGATCCGCCAGTTCTTCATCCGCCATAAGCGGAAAAGAAGAAGAACAACGGGAAGAGAAAAGAAGGGTTTTTGGAGAAAAAAACTACCCTGACAAACGTTTTTTTTTTCAGATTTCTGCATACTTTAATTATTATTATTATTATTATTATTATTATTATTATTATTATTATTATTATTATTATTATTATTATTATTATTATTATTATTATTATTTCATGTCTCTCACAGTCACATAGTTTGAACAAATGTTAGATAGGGGGAAGAAGAATAGAATTTCAACCAAAACTAATAGGAGTCAAATTTACATCACATGCATTTACGATGATAGAGCTCAGAATGTCAACCCATATATATATATTTATCCACCGCCAAATTTGATCGGCACTCTTATTACGCCTTTTATTTGCATTTAATAGTTAATCGTAGTAGTAATTGGAAAGCGGGATAACGACCAACGCCCACAGGCCACAACATATTAAAAAGTACGTAGTTTGGATATGTTGGTGAATAGGTGACCGCATTCAGTAGTTGCATTCAGTAGTTGTTGATGTGTTGACCCGATGAAGTGTGTGTACTGTATATTTAATGGTGTTTGGGTTGTATAAAAATACTTAATACAGATACAAAATACTACTGCAACAGGTGGTGATTCAACTCCCAAATCAAATCCATATTAAATGTGATTTTTGCTTCTTCTAGCAGTTGCAAATTGTCATTTAAAACCATTTCGAATTTGCTGGGTAGCTGTCCTTGCTCCACAACTAACAAGCTTAATTGATCAAATCCTAACTTTTTCCACAAATTCTAAAATAAGTATTCATAATTCATCCATCTGACCTGGTGTCCTCCCCTACAAATTTATTCCTTAATACTCGTACAAAATATAAAAATTTATTCTCACTAATCCTATATATATATATATATCATTATAATAATGTTATTAACCATGGTGACTCTTTTTTTCATTAATGAATATGTTAAGGCCTGTCAAGGGGAGAATATGCAACGAACGAACCAAGCTAAAGGTTAGAGTCGCTCGATAAATAAAAAAGAGAGTGCCGAATTAACTACTTCCTCCGTTTTTAAATTAATGCAACATTGCAAATTCTAACACTATTCATTGGATTGCTTTAATTTCAATTTTTTTATTATAGTTATACAAATTAAAATATAACCATGCATGTGAGATCTTGTGAGATTCGTCTCGTCTTGTAGTTTTTAAATATTGAACTTTTAGAATTTTACTTGTACCGAACTTGAGTTATTAATAATTTAAAATATATATTGGACTGCGTACTGAGTGAGTCCGTAGTAAATAAAATAAAACAAAGAAAGTATTAATTAATGAGAGATAATTGGGATATAGCTTCGCTGCAGATGGCTGACAGCCATGATGCCCTAAGCCAAATAAGTGATGGATCACACAAGAGTGATGTATAAATCATGTGTATGATATTACAACACCATCATTTATCCATACGCAACCATCACTCAGCACCTGCAATGTTTCAAGTGGTTGCACCGCCGTATCTTAATTGAGATAATTGTATCTTAGCTTAGCAGATTTGTTACGAGCTAGTGTACTTTCCTCTACAAAAGTTGTTTAGATATTGTAGGGGAGGGGATTCAGACTCTAATTTTACGGTTTAAATTAAAGTTCGAAATTTTAAGGTGGAGACAACCCTCTTTAACTGTTGATTTGACCCATTTGTAAGGTAATAACTGCATGTACAGTATAATTCACGGACGCGATTTAAATGGATTATTTTTTTATTGTAACAAATTCGGAGTATTTATATGGATCATTTAATTAATGTGTTACCATTGTGCATGCAATACGTAGGTGTGCTCTTTATGAATTCACCCACTTTCAAATAAAATGAAACAATGGTGTGCCCTAATTATCCGTTATATGTCACCTTTTAGTTATTGTTTATATATATTTTTGTGACTCTTGGTATCAGTTACGATTCCAGAATCTTAAGTCAGGGTGTGCGAACTTGGATTTTTTTTTTTTTTTTTTTTTTTTTTTTTTTACAGTAGTCATGACATTTCTTCGAAAAAATCTATAAATCTACATCTACTTCACTTAATATTTCTCAACAGAAAATAATAGTGAACTATTTAATTAACTTTCTTCACCAATACGATTTTACAATTTGGATTTGAGAATCTTCATCACATAAACTCTTTCAGCTGATTAGCAAAGCAATGCACATAATCAACATACTCGTTTTTTTCAATATTAAGATTTAAAATATTTATAAGCTTTTTTCAAATATGTAAATATGTTATATTCGGACATATGTATAAAAAAAAGAAGAAAATTTAACATGATTTTGAAATAAGCTTAATTAGACTTGTAAAAGGCTTAAAATGTGACCTATTTCTATATATAAATAGGCAAGACTTAGACTTACAGCTTAAGTTTATCAAATGTTATATAGGCTAGACTCAAGTCTTAGAAAAATGAAGTAGGCCTAGATTGTTCAAATCAAATCTCGGATTAATTTAGCTTAGCCTATTTCCATCCATATTCATTCTCAATATAAGTTCAAACTAAATGTCAAAGATGAGCTTCGGGAGGAATTTTAAAAATGGGTCTTAATATTCGAAACATACTATAAAACATCTACCATTTTCTCTTTAAAAAAATATTGTTTACGATGCATTTACTAAATATTAATATCACTAATATACATTATTAAAAGTAAAATAATTTTAATGTTGTTGTATGTATTTTAAAGCTAAGAGCTAAACAAGCGGTTTTTTCTCCAAGAAACTTCTCAGCCTTTTCTTTGTTTCCTGATCCCTTCCGTTCATGGCAGAAGACGGCGAGTCTGATCATGGCGGCATTCCGCCAGACCCCATTGATAGCCACGCATCGAAGCGTCCTAGATCTCTTTATAGCGATGTTGCTCGCCGACGAGCTGGTTTTGTCCATATTACTCTTGACGATGATCCGACCGATTCTCTTGGTGATCCCACCGATTTAACGCTGACCTATGAAAATGGGAAACCATGCATCAATTTCTCAGATTCTTTCCGCGCTCATCTGCTCAAACCATGGGAGCATGCAGTAGTTTTCAAAGTTATTGGCCGGCGGGTTTCTTTCAAAATCCTTCAGTCTAGAATCGAACAAATTTGGCCGACGGCAAAGAATTACGATCTTATTGACTTGGATCAAGATTATTATGTCATTAGATTTCTTTCTGACGAGGAAGCCAACCAAGCCATCACCGGCGGACCATGGATGATTCTTGGCCACTACTTGCATGTACAGAAATGGAAGGCTTCGTTCAATCCAAAAACAAATGTTATTAAGTCCATGGTTGCATGGGCTCGGGTGCCGGATCTTTCTATACATATGTATAATAAGCGGGTCATTGCACTCGTTGGTTCTGTCATCGGGGAAGTCATCAGTGTTGATTTCAACACTGTAGACACAAAAAGGGGCCGTTTTGCTAGATTAGCTGTTCGAATTGATTTGGATAAACCTCTAACTCCATGCTCCATAGACGGTACTGATTTTAATATAGAATATGAGAATATGAAAATGGTGTGCTTTCTCTGTGGCAGGTATGGACACTTGCAATCATCTTGTCCTTCCGTGGAGGATACAAGAGAATCCCCAAGAACATGTGAAACCTGTGGAGGCCGACAATCCACCTGATAATGCTTATGGTCCATGGATGATTGTTCAATCCCGGAAGCGTCAACCTATTAGATCATCTAAGATGACCAAGCCACCCACTGCTGCACAAGAAAATAGGTTTTCAGTTCTTGATGCTGAGGAGGATCAACCAATCAGTGGTGTTCAATCACTCCCTACACCTTTACCCGCCCCTGGTATTCAAAGAAACCCTACTCCATCCTCTTCTCAACAAGGCAATAAGCGCAGACCCTCTGGGATTTCATCCTCCTCCCATCATCAAACGAATGCTCCACAACATCATGTCTCTATCCCCAGTGTTGGTCACAGCCCTCTGGCGAAACAGCACCGGATAACCATGCAGTTGTATCCTTTGATAATTCTTCTGTTTTAAAACTCAAGAAACCTTCTCTTCCTATTATTAATCCTGGTGGTCGACCTCCGGATGTTTCGGATCCTACGAGTCCTATCTCTGAATTTTTTGTGGATGCAATGGATACTGGTGACCCTCATTATGAATCACCTCCTGTCAGGGCATCTAGTGCGCCTGCTCATCTGCGATTTTAGTCTCATGGGGTAACATTTTTCTTCTATTTCCTTATGCCTTTTTCTTTTATTTGTTGGAATGTGCAAGGTGCGGGTTCGAAGGCTTTCCGTAGGGAATTCATAGATTTGTCCTCTCGGTACTCGGTTGATCTCTTTGCTCTATTTGAGCCTAGGATTAGTGGCATTAGGGCTGACTGTTTTATTAGGAGAAGTGGTTTTTCTAACTCTTTTCGAGTGGAAGCTTCTGGGTTTTCAGGAGGGATTTGGTTGCTTTGGAAGGATCATATTAAGGTGGAGGTTATTGAATGTCATCCTCAGTTTGTTGATACTATTGTCTGTGCTTTGAATCACTCTTTTCACATCACCTTTGTTTATGCGGCTCCCCATAAACATCGTCGTGCATGTCTTTGGCCACAGCTGTCTAGAATTCGTACTAACAGTAACGCCCCTTGGCTTGTTGGAGGAGATCTTAATTGTATTGCGAGACTCTCAGAATCAAAAGGTGGTTCAGCCTCTCTCTCTCTTCTTGTATGGAACTTCAGGATTGGATCAATGTTAATGATATCTCGGAACTCAGATTTTTTGGTAATCTATTTACTTGAAATTGCGGTCGTCTCTTTCGTCGTTTGGACAGGATGCTGGCTAACTCAGACTGGATGGCCTCTTTCCCAGCGTCTACAGTCCAAATCTTTCCCCGGATTCAATCAGATCATGCTCCTCTCCTCCTCAAACTTTTGGATTCTAATCAACATTTTAATCCTAGACCAAAGCTGTTTAAGTATAAGATTGCTTGGCAATCTCATCCGAGTTTTGTCAAGCTCATATCAGACATTCGGAACCTGGACATTCCTCTTCTTGGTAAGATCTCTAAGTTGCAGGATGAAGCTACACGTTGGCATGACAAAATTTATAATGACTCTCATAATCGCAAAAGGAGAATTAGAGCTCGATTGGAGGGTATTGAACGTATATCTAACTGGATGGACCAAAGTTTTCTCCTTCGACTTCACTCTCAATTGAATGCTGATCTTGCAAAAATTTTGGAAGATGAAGAACTTCAATGGATACAAAGAAGTGTCTGGGATTGGAGCTTAGCGGGAGATCAAAATACTAAGTTCTATCACCAATTTGTTAAATATCGTAGCAGGAAAAAAACCTTCACTTTCTTAAAGGATGCGGATGGTCAAACATTCTCTGATCCCTCTCTTTTACAGGATATGGTTACTCAGTTCTTTAAAAAGCTCTATACTAGAGATGATAATAACAGGCCTACTTTTCCCCAGAGCAATGGAATTGTCAAGACCATATCTCCTGTTGATAGGGATCTCCTCAACAGGCCTTTCACCAAGGAGTAAATTTGGATGGCGCTTAATGCCATGGCACCCCTTAAAGCTCCTGGTCCTGATGGCTTGCATGCATCCTTCTACCAAAGAAACTGGAAAGCTATTGGTCCTGAGGTTTGTAGATTTCTCCAAGCTTGCTTTTTTGAATCACCACTTGATTCAAGAGGTTAACCAAACTATGTTAGTTCTTATTCCTAAGCTGCCTAATCCCTCTTCAGTCACTCAATTTAGACCTATAAGTTTATGCAATGTCCTATATAAGATCATTACCAAAACCATCACTAACAGATTAGCTTCTTTACTGCCTGATCTTATTTCTCCTGGCCAAGCTAGCTTTGTTCCTGGCCGAATCATTCAAGACAACATTATCATTTGTGGTGAGATTTCTCATTTGATGGAGAAGTCCTCAGCAAAACCTAGTTTCATGACCATAAAACTTGACCTAAAAAAAGCTTATGATAAGCTTGACTGGTTTTTTATTCGTGAAACTTTACTCTTATTTGATTTCCCAGTTCATCTTACTAATCTAATCATGGCTTGCATTGAGACTTCTTCTATGCAGGTGCTTTGGAATGGGTCTCTGTCCCCTTCTTTTAAGCCTTCACGCGGTATTAGGCAAGGAGATCCTATATCACCTTATATTTTCATTCTCTGCATGGAAAGACTTGGTGGTATGATCACTTCAGCTGTACATCGTGGTGCCTGGAAACCACCTTCTTGGAATAAGAATCTCTTTAAAATTCCTTACATCTTCTTTGCAGATGATATTCTATTATTCTCTAAAGCTAATATTGATCATGTTCTTGTTATTAAATCCATCCTTTTTGAGTTTTGTACTCGATCAGGACTCTCCATCAGTCTTCCTAAATCAAAGATAATCTTTGGGAAAGCAGTGCCTAGTGCAGCTAGGAGAATGATTGAGAATGATTTCAGTATTCGCAGTTCTCCATCGATTGGAACATACCTTGGAATTCCTATTCAATCAGGGAGACGAAATGCTGCTCATTTTAATTTTATCTTTGATAAGCTGAATGCTAAGCTTAATGTGTGGTCTTGCAAATATTTAAGCTTAGCAGGTCGTATTACTCTCATTAAGTCTGTTCTTCAATCCCTTGTGATCTATCCTATGCAGGTTCTGAAGTTCCCTACTAAAGTAATTTCAGACATTGAGAGACTTTGTCGGAATTTCTTTTGGGGATCCACAAGGGATCATAGGAAGATTCATCTTGTTGCTTGGAAGTAGGTCACGGCTGACATAAATTTTGGGGGATTGGGAATTCACCGTCTCAAGCATCTAAATGATGCTTTGCTTATGAAAAGCTGCTGGAGGCTTTTGTGTCATAACACCAACTGGACTAAACTTCTTAGATTTCGTTATGGGTGGAAATGTCACAAATTCAAGCAAATACCACAATCTTTATCTTACTTTGCAAAAGATCTGTTGTCTGTTTGGCCAAATTTTCTTCCTTTGGTGGGCTGGAAGAGGGGCAGTGGTAAGAATATCCTATTTTGGTATGATAAGTGGCTTGATAAGGATCTTGTGTTGCAGGAACATTCAACCCGGATGCTAGCTGATTGGGAACTGGATCAAACTCTGGCTTCCTTTGTTGATAGAGATGCTGAACATGAATGAATTGTCCAGGTTACTCCCTGCCAACATACTCAACCTCTTCAACCAGACCCGGCCGCCCATGGATTCGGATGCTGATGACTGTCCTTACTGGTGGCCTAGCCCTGATGGCAAGTTCTCAACTAGGAGTGCAAGTGATGCTTTAACTCAACATCTTCATACACTTAATCCTGCATCAAAACTTTGGAAATGCATTTGGAGATGGCCATGCCCTCAACGACCAAGATCTTTCCTTTGGTTGGGTTATCACAACAAAATACTTACTGGAGTGGAACGCTGCAGGAGATCCCTTAGTCATGATGATAGCTGTTGGATTTGTGGTGCAAGGGAAACCATCGTCCGTGCCCTTAGAGATTGCCTAGCCTCAACCTGTGTTTGGAATCATCTTGGCTTCTTTAGGAGAGCTTCCTGGAACGACTCTATCCAAAAATGGATTGAGAATAATTTCAGCTTGGTGACCAGTGAGCTGGAAGCAACTACCTTTGCTATTGGGATGTGGTATATCTGGAAGGCTAGGTGTAAGCTCTTCTATAGTCAAGTAGACCCTCAATGGAATAGACTGCATGTTAATGTCATCAGTAGAAGCAGGAGTTTTATCTCCACACTCACAACTTCTAAGCATTATGGTCGAAAGAATTGGAGAATATCCCATTCAAGCTGGAGCAAGCCTCCCACAGGTTGGTTCAAGTTAAATTGTGATGGTAGTTCTTTACCTAGTCACAGTTTGGCTGGAGGTGTTCTTAGAGATTCTGAGGGCAAGTGGATTGCTGGTATTCGCAAGAAGATGACTTCCATGCCTAGCTTACAGGCTGAAGCTTGGGGGATATTGCTTGGACTCCAAGAGGCATGGGACTTGGGAATAATAAATCTTGAGATTGAAAGTGATAATAGTCAAGCTATTCATTTGATCACTTCAGAGGCAGCGGATGTCGGAGTACATTCAGACATTTTCACCAAGATTCAACACATGAGGAGCTTGAATTGGAATCTAAAGTTCATGACTATCCCAAGGGAGATCAATATAGTTTGTGATATGTTCTTACGTGATAAACACTTTCCTTTTGGAGTTGAACATTTTAGTCGTCCTCCGGATTTTGTACGGGATCTTTTGATCCATGATTCGATGGGTTTATCCCACTCTCATCTTCTATTTGAATAAAATGGCTACGGCCCTCCTTTTTCACCGAAAAAAAAAGTAAAATAATTTTAGTAGACCATTAATAAATTAAATTATGATGACATTCAAACATACACTTCAACCAAGGTAATATATAGATAGATTCTCTAATGTAGTACATGTTAACAAAACTTAAATGAATACAATCTAATTTTAAATATAAAATTTAAATTTAAACAATATATATAAAAAAAAATAATTTAAAAAAAACTTTTTTTGAAAAATGAGGGTGGTCAGCTGACCACCCTCTACCCCAATGGATTCGCCACTGCTTGGGATTGTCATTCATTTCTAATCTTATAGTTGAGATTTTGAATCTGCCATTTTAGACATCATGTAATAATTATAACTTTTTAAAAGAACAAGGTTATCAAGATCTAGATCTTATGTAGGATCGTTTTTTCATTTGCAAGATCGTGATCGTAGAATCTTATTCAGATCCTAAGATCCTATGAAATTAGGACAAAAAAATATATTCATATTGCATATTAAGAAATTATAATAAACAATATCAATAAACAATAATTTGTTTAGCAAAAAAAAAATATAACAATTGAGCATTTAAGACTTGATGCTTGAACTGGGTTAGATTTGTCATTAGAATTTTTCACATTTTCGTCAGTCTCAACCATTGTCTCATTGGATTCATCATCATCCATCTGGACAGGGGTTTTAGGACTAAGATCTCCATGAGCAGGGGGTGCTGGAAGGGGATGCTACGGCAAGGGCAGCGGTAGAAAGAGGAAGGGGATGCGAGGGCGACGATATGAAGAGAAGAGGGATACGACGGCGACGTCAACAACAGGAAGATGAAGGAGATACAACGGCGACTGTTGGAAGAGGAAGATGAAGGGGATGCGAGGAAGATGGAGATGCAAACAAAAATCCCTAGATCTGGATTTTGGAAAAGAATGGAGGACGAAAAGCGAAAAAAAATGAGATAAAAAATAAGAAGGGGTGGGATCGGATCGTTCAAAGATTTTAAGATCTTGTATAGATCCTATATTGATCTTATCCAGATCTCACCCTAATTTAGATCCCATATAGATCTTGATCGTTTTGGTTTTGTGGGATCGTAGGATCGTAAGATCCTAAGATCTAGTTATAGATCTAGATTTTAATAACCTTGCTTAAAACTACTGTAGCCCTCTAAAATCTAATGGCATTCGGCAATAACATTTTGTGGTATGGAAATAAAATTTAACAATGTAGTACTTACGTACATCAACGTAGAATAATTCATTATAATATCCACGGTGGCCACACCACACATAAGTATTTATAGTTTGAATAATTACTATCACGATGCATATAATAGTAAGCTAATCACCCAATTGTATAATAATCAAACAGAGAGATTACTCCAAGGATGGCATAAAATTAGTGCATCCCACTTCTGCCGTCAACTATATATATATATATGGATCGTGCTACCAACTTATATACACGGTACGTTTTAGGTACCAACTAACACAAGTACGAATAATACTGACATATCCACTTACGTAGGCAAATACTAACAACAAAACTCCAACTATAAATAACTGAAACTCGCCAACAAAATTCAGACATATAACAAACTCAATCAGACCCCAAAAACATGGGTGGTTTCATTGCAAGACTTTCGTGCGTCTCTTATTTGAGGCTTCTGATGGTCTTGTCTGCGGTGGTGGTCGCGTCGGCACGAAGTTACGGCAATGGCTACGGTGCTGCAGAGGCTCCCAAGCCTGCTGGAAAAGGACTCCTGCCGGGAGTCTTCACCGTTCAGGGAATGGTTTACTGCAAATCTGGCCATAAGCTATCCCCTCTGAAAGGTGGGTTTTCCTTATTATACTATATAGTATAAAGTATATTCATAAAAACTTAATACTAGTACATATTGTCAATCTCGCTTACTAATAACTAAATGGTAGGAAAATTGTCGTGTAAACAAAACACTATTGATACATGTAATGGCGGATCCAGAAATTATTTTTAGTGGCGTCTCAAAAAATAAATGATGAAAGTTATGTTTTAATTAGGGACAATAGTCACAACTTAAAAAATATTGAGAAAATCTAGGTTTGAATGAATTATTGTGGTGTCATCACAATAAATTTTGAGTGGTGTCACCGAGCCTAATCAAATTAAATGTGAAAATAATTCTACCTTCAAATATCAATTTTATTAATTTAAGTGGTATTCACTGCCGACGCCATCATTTAACAAATACTGCATCCGCCCCTAGATACAGGGAGCGTGATAAGAATAACATGCCTGGGGTTGGACAAACAAGGGTATGAAACGGCGCCGTTCTCGGTGTTGACGAGGCCGACGGACGGCAACGGCTACTTCCTGGCAAAGCTGTCATCGAAGCTGCTGGAGGAAGCCGGCGTCAAGATATCGCAATGCAAAGCGTTCCTCCACAGCTCCCCGCCGCTGAAAACGTGCCAGTCGGCTACCGATGTCAATAAGGGTGTAACCGGGGCGCCACTTTCTTATTACCGTCCCATTGGTTCTAACAGCATCAGGCTCTACTCTGTTGGTCCGTTTGTGTACAGTTCAGAGCCACTACTGAGCCCCCCCTTTCCTTACTACTGATTTCATTTCTGTATTTCGTTTGATGTACGTTCATAATTAATATTGATGTTGGGTTTGATTCTTTTGTAATGTTTTTATTTTTTTCGGAAGTTAGGAGTTTTATATCTATATAATATGCCAGAGAAGGAATTAAAAGTAATGACAAAAATAAATGCTCAGACATTGCCCAAGAAAATAAGCGAGAGAAAAAACAATAGTAGTATAGCAGTAGAACTTTTATTATAACTTCAAATGTATGTATCGACTGATAAAATAAATAACGCATAACATTCTAAAACTATACTTCACAATTAGAGTATAGATCATATAGATACACTGTGGAAGATCAAGTCCAATAATTATTAATTTGTGTTGAAATGAAAATTTTATGTTTAGATCATTTTGATAATATTATCTTAGCTTCTGAAAAGTAATATGATCATAGAGATTTGTTTAATTTTATTAAATTCGAGATATGTTTTAAATTAAAAATTGTCATGCCACAAGGTATGATTATCATTTATCCACATGCACAAAATTATTTTTAGCTTAATCAATATTTTAAATTGGAGTTTATGGATACCCAAACTTTCGACGCGAATGTTGTCACTTAATATAATCATATACCTAAATCCACTAAATTATTTGAAGTGTACCAAAATAGAACTACACTACATTATTTGAGAAGGCTCTGAATTATTATCGCTGCAATATTATATTTTTTTGGTAAGCCGAAACTAAATAACAGAGTGGTGGGAATTCATACAACAAAAAAGAATTAAATTTAATAATGACAATCTGCACAGGCAAAAAAGTATTCAGAATTTATTATGAGAGTGTTTGGATAAGTTGCAAGAAAATGAATTATCTGCTTATTGTGTTTTCAAAACGCAAATAATCAGTTTAACCGCTAAAAAAAGGTGCTGCAAACCTGATTATTTGCGTTTTGAAAATACAATAATCAAATAATCTATTTTATATATCGCTAATCCAAACATAAGGGTGGAAAATATAAATTTGATCATTTGTACAACCACATACACATGTAAGTAATGGATTATGTTCTGAAAGGACCAACGAATTTTATTACTTTGGGGAATGGGGCTGTGGTTTGTCCAATTAGAGCGTAGCTAATGGATAAGCCCAATAAGCAGTAGAACGATCCAATTTGAACTTGGAAGATCACGTGTACGGTGTACTTGCCCTTTTAAACAATACCACAAAATTACTTAGGAATGAAAATGGCCCGGGAGTAGCATCCCGTTCCAAAAACTATTAGTATTTTTATTCTCAAAACCGGCCCGATCCCCGTCGGGATATTATTGAAGATTTTTATTGGGTACTGTGATTTCTCCAATCCCCATCGGGAATCTTATTGGGAATTCAGTTACACATCAACTTTCAATTTTTTTTCGATAATTGAAAAGGTCAGAGATATATTATTCAAGACAACTTTCAATTTAACTAATCATAATATGAAAATATATACATCAACTATTTAAATAAACCACAATAACATAAAATATTTATAATAGTTTCCAATATATAGAATAAACCACAATCAACATAAACTATTTATAATAGTTTTCAATATTAATTTATTTATTAAAGTAATGAATTTTATCATCCATTTTTTAAATTATTTTGGATAGACTCGGTAAAATTCATAAAATATTAATTATAATCTATAAACATTATAATAAATAAAATATAAAATATATCGGAAAGTAGCTGGGGTGGGGACTACTTCCCCATCCCTATCTCCATCCCCAAAAAATCCCCAAAAAAGTTCTAATCCCCGATCCATCCCTTAATTATCTTCCCAGAACCGAACCGAAAATCCATCCCTAAAAATTACTACAAAGTACTAATAGGAAAAAAAAAATTGAAAAAATAAAGAAAGGAGACACAATCCAGAAGATAGGGCTGAGTAGGTGATATGTTTATTTATTGTAATGATGAATATAATCATGGATAATAAGAAAACGAAATGTAAATAGTCTAATATTCCAGCGTGACAGGAAGAATCGTGGACCAATTCTCTTACTACATTTTGTCCAAATGGTAAGAAGATAATGCAATGGTCGCACGTTGGAAATTGGAAAAGACCAAAACCAAGAAACCACCCGAATGCACGACACGCACAAATTCAGTGGGTTGTTATTCATTACAAGCAGAGCCCTTGGGATTCGGTAGTGGGGCGGGCCCCAATTACCATATTGTTCTTCACTTATCCTCTTTAGTCTTTACTACTATTGACCCATGTTTTTACCACTCTTTGTCTTATGAGATTAGTTGTAATTAATTAGATACTGTATTAAGTAAAAAGAAAAAAAGAAATTAACACTGATTTAACACTTACTTTATTAATAAATATTGTATGTATTTTTACTATTTTTTGCAATACAATAGATTGGTTTGGATTCATCATTAATAAACATTTTCGGGAAGGCAACACTGTCACTGATGCTCTAGCCAAACGCGGGTCGAGGTCGGTGGATTTCTTTACCACCTGGGCCTTTTCTTTGGATGATGTGCGGTCACTTCTCTCAGCGGATATGGCAGGCACTTGGTACCCTCGGGTTTGATTGTTAGGTTTTCCTTTTTTGTTTTGTTTCTTTTCTATTCCCTTGCCTGCTTTGTGTAGAATTTTTATCTTTTTTTGGCTGAGCTTCGGCTCCTTTCACCCAAAAAAAAAAATATAAACTAAGTGATTATTTTAATTCAATAAAATAATAGTATAAAATTTAACAAAAATTTTTTGGCGGGGAAGCCCAAGAACAATTTTTTATTTTGAAAGTAAACAATTTAATACTTCCTCTGTTCTCATATAAATGCACCCTTTCTGTATTTCACGCAGTCCAAGATGCATTTTTAAATGTTTATAACTCAAATTTTATATAATAAAAAATATAAAAAATTTGATATTATAAAACTATGTAATTAGACGAATCTAACAAGATCTCACATGATTATGTTTTTTCTTATATAACTATGTCTAAAAAATTAGTCAAAGTTACCCAATAAATAGTTACTACTATGCAAATGATTCTCTTATATGAGAATGGAGGTAGTAATTAATTATATAATTGTTTTCAACAATTTATTATTAAATAGTATATTTTCATTTGCCAAAAAATAGTACATTTTCATGGTTTCAACAATCTATCATCTAAGGATATGTTTATTTTAAAAGATAAGATTGACGAAATGTAGTTTAATATGATTCTTATTACATAAATTTAATTAGTTCATCAATAAAGGTCCCAATAGAATTTAATAATTCTTTCAAGTAAATACTCCATCCGTTTTTAAATAGATGTAACATTTGCATAGTTATTACTTGTTACTATTCATTGAGTAACATTGATTCAAATTTTATCACAGTTATATAAGATAAAACATAGTCAAGTGAGATCTTATTAGATTCATCTAATCGTGTAATTTTAGAATATCGAATTTTTATATTTTTTTACTTTGACATAATTTAAGATATTAAGCGTTAAAAATATGTATTGGAAAACGTAAAATGAAGCAGTGTTGCAATTTTTGAAGAACGGATGGAGTATGTGATAATCTTGATAAAATAATGGACGGTGATATTCAAGTAAATAACTATGAAAATGCAAAGAAAATCAAGTAATTCATAAATATTCATATAATCAACCTAACGAACAAGACCTAAATTTCATACTCCTATACTTTATAATTCAACGACCCAAAAAGAGAATAATTCTTCAAATAATTGTAATATAAATGGTACATACAAATCCTCAAATGTCTTGCAAAGAATTTAAAAATAAGCATACCCCATTAACAATTTAACACTTACAAGATGAAAAAGTTGGTCGCGGCTTAAGTGATCATAAGACTTCTTTAATAAAATGGAAAAATGGACAAATAAGTCTTTTTTTTTAAAAAAAACAATTCAAATCAGTCTATTTTCTATTTTGCGCTAGCCTAGTAGCTCCCTACCCCTATACGCTGGCTGTTATCTTAGTTTCCGCGCGCCAACCAACTGGCTGTCGGTGTCCCTCTTCGCGTGCCCTTGAATCCACAAGTACCGGCCGAGGACCAGATTACCAAAATAGTCCGCTACAAATGTTAATTATGTCCAAATCAGTCCCTTATTCACTAATTATGCTCTAATTGCTGACGTGGCAATGGTTTAAATTTAAACCTGACACGTGGGCATAATATTAGTCCTTTTTCTTTTATCTTTTACTAATTCAGTCCTAAACTTTTGGTTTGTTCCATTTAGTCCTCTACCCAAATCAGTCATTTTCATATTAATTGGCCTCCAATATTTTCAAATTATTTCATTTCAGGCCCAGAACTTGAAATTTTTTATTATTACTAATCCATTTATCAAATAAATGCGCAACATATTTCCGTAAATAAAATTAAACATCAAACCTCATAAATTGGGTTTGACTGCCTTGTTAACGGGTCTTTCAAGTTCCGTGATTTTACGGACCCTCTCTAACTACCCGACCATAACCGATGGTTTATTGGTTCTGGTTTCCTTCAGCAACAATAAGCACAATCATACTTTGTTCCTACCCTAGAGCGTAGCAAGGTTTGAATAAATGATTTAATTTTACTGTTTGGAAGGTTATTGATTCATGAAGTATGGACAATAAAATTCAAGCTATTTTTAATATTTTTAATAATATTTGAATAATACTTTTTTAATATAATCAAGGCTTCCTGTATCTATAACCTTCCAAAAATTCAAGTTAAATCATTTACTCAAGCATTACTACGTCATAAGGTATGAAACAAAGTAAAACTGTGCTGATTGTTGCTGAAGGAAACCAAAACCAATGAACCATCGATTGCGGTCGGGTGGCTAGAGAGAGTCCGTAAAATTTCGGTACTTGGAAGACCCGATAACAAGGCAGTCAAACCCAATGTATGAGGTTTGGTGTTTAATTTTATTTACGAAAGTATGTTGGGCATTTATTTGATAAATGAATTAGTAATAATAAAAAATTTAAGGTCCTGGGCCTGAAATGAAATACTTTAAAAGGTTGAAGACCAATTAATATAAAAATGACTGATTTTGGTAGATGACTAAATGGAACAAAATAAAAGTTTAGGACTGAATTGACAAAAGATAAATGAAAAGGACTAATATTATGCCCACATGTCAGGTTTAAATTTAAACAATTGTCACATCAGCAAATAGATCATAATTAGTGAACAGGGGACTTATTTGGACATAATTAGCATTTGTAGTGGACTGTTTTGATAATAAAATAGAAAAAAGTCTTATTTGAATTTTTGAAAAAAAAGAACGTATTTCGTATTTATCCTTAATAAAACAGTTAGTTATTTACTGTACTGTAAATGTCCCAAATGCATTATTTATGTAATGAACCATCTTACACGGCATTATATACTTATTTTATTGGGAAAAGTAAGGCCTGGTACCCATTATCAAAATATTATAAGAGTCAAAGCTTCTCAATTTCAAACATTATGTTTTAGGCACCATGTAGCAATGACCTGGTAAACTACATACCAAACACTTGGTAAAGCACATACCAATACAATAGTAAAACACATATCAATAACCTGGTAAACACTATAGGGTGTTTGTGGTAAGCACATACCAAAACTTTGGTAAATACTTATGGTATCTGTGGAAGAACCTGGTAATCACCACATATATGGTATTTGTGGTAAAATACATACTAAGAACTTGGTAAATACCCTATCGTATATGTTGTAAAGCATAATTGTATAGTATGCTAAACCACGTACCAATAACTTGGTAAATATTACTCCCTCCGTCCCATTTCAAATGTCTCATTTCTATTTTGGTCTGTCACACTTCAATTGTCACATTTCCTTATTTAGAAAATTTTTACTCCTTCAAACAAACATCACATCAACTATTTACTCCACTTTAACATAATAACCCATTCTACATAAAATACTATGCCCAAAAGAAATGTGACATCTCAAATGGGATGGAGGGAGTATATGATAGTTGTGGTAAAGCACATATCAATACAGTGGTAAACCACCTATCATTAATATGATAAACACTATATGATATTTGTGGTAAAGTATATACAAATAGCGTGGTAAACCGAGTCAAATAGATGATAGGGTGGCAAAAGTATAACAAAATTAGGGATGAAGCCTAAAAAATATAATAAAAAATAAATAAAAAGGGCTTGTACGGTTGTACCATAATTTACCGTATTTTCTTTGGAATAGAAGATACGCCCCAAAGAAGCAAAAGATAGATGGGCAGATCCAAGTGAAGAGCAAGTCTTTATGGGCTCTAAACCTACTAATGATCCACTTAATTAATCATTTTCTCCCTCAGACCACTGATTATTTGGCACAACCCCAATGTTTAATTAGCATCTAATATTCTTTTTTCCATCCTATTTAGACCATAATCACCCTTTTATCATATACATATTCCTTTTATTCTTATCTTTTTTTACAAAGGAGCCACGGGAAGCGACACATATCACTTTATTTGTTGGCCAAATATGACATTTAAAGTTTTATCTATAAACATTTGTCTTAAAATCTGTATATATAATTTTTTTTAGAGAGGTCGGTTTTAGACGATCATATTTCTTATATATATATATATTAAATCAAAGTGCTTTCTTATTTTTTTTTTCATAAAACTTACAAAATAAACTCAAAATACATGTGGATTTAAACCATAGAACTTTTGCCCATGTATTTTTTTGGATTAGCCATTTTGCCCATGTATTTATTATAACTTAGGGGCACAATTTTAATACAGACTATTTACTTATTTTTCCTTTTAGAAAAAGAAAGGTTGATCAAACGAAAAAAAAACATTTTGGATATTTGATGATACAATTAAAACTTTTCATGCATCAATAATTTTGTTAGCAAAAAAAAAAGTTTTAATATAAACACACACACACACAATATATATATATATATATACATATTCTTACAGTGAAATATTACAATAAGTATATTATTATTATTTCACCATTCTAATTTTTAAACAAATTATAGTTACTTCCATATAGCAAATAAATACTATAATGTCATGTATACTTTATTATTGATTTTATTATATATATAGTATATACACACATACACACTGGAAATTTCTTAGGTGACATAGAGTTGACAATACTGACATTTCTAAGTTGAATAATTTAAAATACAAATTATTATTATTATTATTATGTGTATATATATGGATGTGTATTCGTAAATTTTTAGAGGAATAGTATAGACAACTCGTGTGCCAATCACTCCTTGTATAATTGTGTAGAAGTGAAAGGAGTGTTCTAAAGTTTGTAACATAGTACTAATAATTATCATACTGTATTAGTTTTTAGCATAACTAGTAAATAATCCGTCGAGACTCGACGGGCATAACTTTATATTTTATACATAATATATATATTTATATTATATAAAGTAATAATATAAATTATATTTTGAGTAATTAAAAATGTGTAATGATTTTTTATATATTCAAAAGATGACGTATATGATAATATAATTTAATAATTTTTAAAACTAACAAAGAAATTATATTATACCGCATTCTTTAACTTCTGTGGCTTGTCCGATACAAACATAACAGATGAATAAAAATAACTATTAAAATAATATTTTTTTGATTTGAAATTTAAATTAAGATAAAATAAAATTTAAAAATAAGTATGAAGCATAATATGAAATTTTTTCTAACAATTTGCTGAAAATTTCATTGGTGAAAACTCATTGATAAGGGCTAGTATAACACTATCTTTTAAAATGTTTGAATTTGAAATAGTGCAGTTTATATTTGTATATGTACTTTAAAAAATTACCGCTATATGATCACCCGTAAAGTTCATAAGAATATCATCCGAAAATGTTATATCTAATTGTACATTTTCAAATCAATACCCGCTTTACCATCACCTACATCAACTATCCATTTTGCAAATTTTCTGTCATATATAAATTTCATTGTAAACAACAATTCTTGTGATATCTTGAGTTAACCATTCTTAATTGCATATTAATACTTTTTGCCACATCTTGTCAGTGACACCAAATAGTACAACATAACTGTTCTTGACTAAAAACTTATTTTGGAACATAAAATCCGACATTCTTTAAAGATTGACATTCACTTTTGTTTATAATCATAGCAGAACAAACTGTGAGTTAGAATTTTCTTATCTCAAATCGAATAAAAAAATTTGGTTAAATCAATTAGGCTCATAATCATTCTACCAATTAAGAAAATTAGTTTAACCCCAACTATCTAATTCCGCATCTTGGTTACTATCAATCTACTTCCATTACATAATATATTTGACGGATTGTATTCCTAAGAAGCACAATTATGTGACCCAGTTTTAACTATATTTTATGATTCAGTAATCCAGAACAATTGATCGTATTTAGATATTCCAGTGAAAATAATTCATTGGCATTATCTATGTTTTTATCATTTTGACGAAGATTGTTAATTGATTGTAGTAGAGAGGTATTGATATTTTGGTGGCTGTGAACTCACTTGCGTTTTTGTGGGAATAAAATAGATTATTTCTCAAATTTTTTTTTGAAAAACTGATATATATATAAATATATACATATATATATATATACATTTTCATTTGCAGACATACATTTTATCATCTAATTATTGATTGTAGCAACAATCTCATTGGTAGAGGTTAATATATAAAATTTTTTGGATTTGAAGTGGTGCAGTTTATATTTGTATAAGTACTCTCAACAATTGCTGCTATAGAATCTCGCGTAGAGTTTATAAAACTATCATCTGGAAATGTCACATCTAATTGTACATCTTCAAGATTAATACCAGCTTTACCAATTACCATCACGTACACGAAGTATTCATTGTGCAAATTTGTGTCATATATAATTTTCATTGTAAATAACATTTCTTACAGTATCTTAAGTTAATCCATCTTAATTACTATTAATAATTCGAGTCCCCTCTTTACAGTGACACGAGATATTGCAACATATCATTGACATGGGTAAAAACTGATTTTCGAAGATAGAGTCTAACATTCTTTAAAGGTTGACATCTACTTTTTTTTGTTTTGTTTTTCATAGTCATAGTAAAATGAACTGTGAGTTGAATTTTTTCTTCTGAAATCATGGAGAATTTGGTTAATTCAGATGGGCTCATAATCATTATACTAATAAAGAATTTTCATCCCAAATATTGAGTTTTGTTTTAATGAGAAGAGAGGTTAAATAATTTTCTGATTTAGTTTTTTGCAGGTAGAATTCTCTTCACAATCTAGTGCAATACCAAATCTAGAATGTGCAGTCCTACCTCTTAGAATGATTAAGGGTGTTATTCCATTTGATGCAACAGGCAGCACGATATTACATCTGCTATGAAGGCTAAACATAATACTATTTTCTAGATAAATTATCGATAAATATCTTGTCAGTTCCACCACGTAAAGAAAAATTAATCAACACCCATCACTATCAACTACATGCATTATATTATTATAAACATTCTTCTTATCATTAATCAACAAAGGTAATAACTTAGCATGATCCGATTTCATTTATTCCTTATTATAATATGTCTCTTCTAGTATCAATAGATTATTTCACTACAAGAAAAGTATTGATTTCCGAGGAGCAATACCGAGGACCGAGAAAATACTCGGATATTTTCGAGGACTTAACCATGTACATCTCATCGGTAATGTTAACGAGTAATTACCCGTCGAAAAGTCCTCGAAAAGGTTGGGTATTCTTGTAATCGATAAACCGGGTCACTTTTTGCCCTTTTTCTTCACGCCCCTATCTTTCATTCACCCTCCACGCTGCTGCTCCGTAACCTAGGGCTTCCATTCACGGCCCCTTTTTCACCGCACCCAATCCGTCGACTCTCCCTTTCCGCGAAAGGTAGGGTATTCTCCTCCTTCCCCTCTCCCATTACCATCTACGGGTATTTGTCGAGCTTCTCCGGCGACATCACAGAACGCGGCCGAGCTTGTTTCGAAGCTGTATCCATTTGAAATTCACCATCTTAGCCGAGGACAAAAGGTAATTTATTCCCTGAAATGCTACCGGCAATTTAATATATGTATCAGTTGATATTTGTGCATATATACATACGACAATGTGTTCATTTGAGAGTTTCAGGTCAATTTTATACCTGCAACGTTCTGAAACCGTTTGGGAATGTTGAAGTTAGATTTCAATTGCATTTGAGTAGCTTCAAGAATTAATACTGTGTTTGATCTCATTCGCATTGAGAAAAGGGTTTGGAGGATTTATGGTTCCGCCAAATAGGTATTGTGATATCTCATGAAAATGTATAGAATTCTCTCTCAAAGGTTGTGGTTGGATATTTGGATTTTTCTGGATGATTTAGTCAACATATTTCCTATGGCAAAGTTTAGATTTTGACATTTTCAAATCATTTTGAATTTAACCATTGCTGAAGTTTTAATTGAACATGAAATTTTCATACATCTATAGTGTAATGCAGCTACTGTTCAGCCTATCCAATGATGTAGAAACATGATACAATGACGGCCTAATTGTTTATAGAAACTGGGATGGACCTAATTCTTAGCTCTTTTAGATTGATTTGTACTCTGTATATCTTTTTTTACTGAGCATTATATTCTTTATGTTGCAAATATGAAACTTATTCTTGAAAAGGTATTGTTTTTGCAGTTCATTAAAAATCCTTCATCTCGCTGCTATTGGATACAATCAATAGATATTTAATTTGACTAAAACTAGTGTTTTGATTAGTTGAATGACATACTAGGTGAGAGACCTGAAATTATACCTTTCATGCAATTCCAGATTTACTTTCTCTTAACAAAAGATAACTTTTGCTTCACTAATTCTGTATACTAGGAGAAGATCACTTGGGGAAATGTTAGAAAAATTATAAACCCACTGGGTATTCAACATAGTATAATTTTCTTGAAAAGAAGCATCTAATCAAATCTTACTTTGTCAGTGTTATCAACCATGAAGTTCGCAGTACTCGGTAGCTTGCCAATGCAGAGCTTACTGTGTCGAAGGTTTCTACCGTTGCCAAGATATTTTGCCTGGTATGCTTTGTTCTTGTGGATAATTTCCACCAACAATATTTTTGTAGGAAATTTAGTTATGTGTTGTTTAATTAATTTCACTATTGTAATGTAGATCTAATTGAGGTATATTGGAGTTCAGGTTGAACTATTCTGTGTGATATTGAATATGTCCAATTGATTCCAGTTACTTTATTATTGTTATTTGGTTATAATCTTTCTAAATTTCATTTTTCTTCATTTTTGTTTTAGATCCATGGGACCATGGTGCCTATAATTTGGTTGTTTTATGCCCTATTGAGTACAAGTCATGCTTTTGAAGCCTGGATTTATGTCGAGAACGTATAAAATGGATTCTCCCAGCAATTATAGTTCTGCATCAATACTATGTACAAGTTTGACAAGGTACTTAAATCTTTAATATCAAAAACATCACTTCAAATAATCATGGAGTTTTGTGTATATTATCATTGTTTTAAAGGAAAGTGTTTGACTATTTATTGGGCAGGTTTTTGGTCTTGTGCCTTTAGATTGTGCATTTTTTGGGTGGATGATATCAATTTTTAAAACTTATGGTTTATTTGATATAGTTCTGTTTGGCATGATGCAGGAAATTACAATGTTGACAACGAGACTGAAAATTAAACCATGAGGCAGTTCTTCAGTGTATGCAAACTACCAGGAGTTGTTTTGATAGCCTCTTATTATTTTATTTACTTCTGGGTGTAGCTTGGATACTGTTGAATACTTGTATCAAATGTTGTTGAATATTTTGGTTATTGTTCAATAATTTTGTGGAATATTGTTGAATAATTTTATTGAATATTGTTGGATATCACTAAATATCTTGTGCACTTTTGATATAGTTGATTATTGTTGAAATCTGAATGTTTATAGCAGGTAATGCATATGGGAGGACCATCAAACGGTATTTGTCGGTTACAGGTCACATCAAAAAAGGAGGACTAAAACCGAGGACTAGTCCTCGGAAAATCTCAGATATGGGTCGACCCGGACCTCATTACTTTTCGTGGACGAGTCCTCGGAAATATTCCTCGCTAATTTTCTCCTCGGTTTTGTCCTCGAAAAATAGAAACGAGGAAGTCTAAGCCGTGGACTAAATAGCAAGGATGTGTCCTCGGAACCTTAAAGGTTCCAAGGACTAGTCCTCGGAATTATTCCTCGCTAAACTCCATTTTTCTTGTAGTGATTTGTTTCAGACGTTAAAACTTCATTTAGTACCGGCATTCCAAAGAAAATTTTCAAACTTATAGAATTTGCATCAATTAGTCTTTCAATATAAACTTACTTTGATCATTCACAATCACAATATTTTGAGTATTTGTTTTACGTTAATTACAAATCTATTAAAATATAGATTAATGAATTACATCACCCATTTTTTAAGTGTTACACTTTCGCTTTTTGGGTATTTGGAAATAAGTGTTACATTACCATATTTGAAATGTTTTGAAGCTTAATAATTTTCACTAATTATACTTAAATTATTAATTATTTATATTCATTAAAATAAAACTCAAAGGAATAAAGTCAAATGTCACTTATTTTATTTATCTAATTACTTCAACTAAATAAATTTTATTAACGTACCTTAAATCTTGTGTCATTTCCTAGTGTTACACTTATTATAAAACGGATAGAGTATTTCTTAAAAAATGTTCACTCCATCGCACTCAAAGTGCCTCATTTTGACTTTTTAATACTGTTTATTGATCAACTTTGACATAATATAATTGTAATTATATACCAAAAAATATAGTCAGAATTTGGTCTTGTTAGATTTTTCTAATCATGTAGTTTTAGAATATATATTTTACATAATTTTTACATATATACATTTAAGATATTAAATGTTAAATGTATTGAACGACGTGTCCAAAAGTTTTGAGACAGAAATAATGGGACTGAGGGAATAGATTTTAAAAAATTAAAATTTCCACTTTTAAGCCATCGCAGCCCGAATTCAGCCAAATTGCCTAAATTTAGGCCCAAAATCCTTCTAATAGCCCGTTTGCCTAAATCAAAAATATCGTGGCTCCAAAGTGGATGGATATACTTCCCGTGGCATATTTTAGTTATTATCTCTTTACTTTCATTTACTGATGGATCTATTTTCACAACTATATAATTGTATTATTTTTAAGAGAACTGATATATTTTTGTAAAAACCTAACATATATATATATACATTAATTAATATATACAAATATTTTTTATATATTCATTAATGTATCTTTTAATAATATAAATTCTATATATATACTCCAAATTCCATTTAAATTTGAAATTCCATTTTAAAAAAAAATGAAAATTGTGGGAACTCCATATAAATTGGAAATTAAATATCTTTTAAAAACTAAAAATTAGGATTTTCACATACACATTAATATATCTTTAACATGAATAAATAAATCTGACATGTAATGTACATTTTGATTACATCATTCACCATACAAAAAAATATAACCAAAGTTGAGACCAAACCTACACAAAATTACCGACATTACAATATGTTCACCATATTGGAACATAAACGCAACATAATTCTTAGTTGTCAGTGCAAAAGCTCGTCATAATCCTATGGTCTATAAATAAATTCTAAATGCAGCAATAATATTTAAAAAAATAAAATAAAATACAAAATAATAAAATCTAAAATAGATAAAATAAAAAAAAATAATAAAATCCAACATAGATAATAAAAAATCCAAAATTTTAAATTTTATCTTTCATATATTTTAAAAGTGAATTTATAGTGACAGAATAGGATAATAGAGTGAGAATTTATAAGTAAATGATAGATTTTATACACGATAGACTAAAATCTATAATGAATAAATAAATAAATGCAAAAATCTAAAATTAGTAAATTGAAAAATACAAATAATATAGATAAAATAAGATATGCAGAATTTTAAATTTCAAATCTTTCAAATCTTTTTAAAAGTGAATATTGTAGGAATTCCATATATTTCAAAAACTGAAAATCTAATAAATAAATAAATAAATAAATGTAACAATCTAAAATTGATAAATTAAAAAATGCAAAAATTTATAAAAATTAGAAATTTGAAATGGAGACACCACATTAAATGTAGGATGGGTTGTTCACTAATGCTTTAATATATATATAGATAATTATTTTTATAAAATTTATAAATGGAAGAATTTCTTGAGAAAGGACGATGTGCAGGTGACTGACATGTAGAAAGATTTTATGTGATGTAAAAATATGTGGTGTGTAGAAAGATTTTATGTGATGTAAAAATATGTGGTCGATTAGATGTCTTTTATAATACTTCATCCGTTCTTAAATTATTGACACGTTGGGTTTTGTCATTGTTCATTGAGTAACTTTGGTTCGACTTTTTAATACATTTATATAAGACAAAATATAGTCAAGTGGGATCTTGTTGGATTCGTCTTATCGCATAGATTTAGAATATCAAATTTTCATAATTTTTATTTGTATGCAATTTAAGTTATTACAGATTAAAAATGTGTATTGGATGCGTGAAATGTGGATCCGTGGCAAATATTAGGAAATAGAGGTAGTATTAAATATATTTTTTGTGATAACTGCATCTAGAGATTATTTAAGAATTACTCTCTTCGTTCTCTTAGATGTTATGTTTGACTTTTTGACACCGTTTATAATTCAACTTTGACTCAATATTATTGTAAATATATACTTCCCCGTTCCTTAATAATTGACATGTTGGGAGTTTTGTCACTGTTCATTGAGTAACTTTAATTCGACCTTTTAACACAATTATACAAGATAAAATATAATTAATTGGGATCTTGTTGGATTCGTCTAATTGCATAGATTCGGAATATTAAATTTTTATAATTTTTACTTGTATAGATTTGAGCTATTAAGGATTAAAATTGTATTGAATTGTATGAAATGTGGGTCCGTGGCAAATATTAAGGAACGGAGAAATTATTTAAAAAAATAGTCGAGTTCGGTCTTTTTAAATTCGTTTAGTTATATAGTTTTCGAATATATATTTTACATAATTTTTACTTATGTATAATTTTAAGATATTAATAATTAAAAAAGTGTATTGAATATTAGGCAGAATTCAAATATGAAATTTTAATTAGGACGGAATGGAATGAGTATTTTTTTGGGAAGTACTATATAATTATATTTTATGTTTTTCTTTTCTTTTTTTTTTCTCTCTCTTTCTTTTTTTTTTTTTTTTTTTTTTTTTTTTGGAAAAGAAGAAAGAAAGAGAGTGAAAACCGCCACCTTTTCTCGCTCTCTGTATGTATCAAAGTCTGTCTCTCTCATTCATAGTATCTACTATCATCCGCTGTTCCGTCCGATCTTATCTTTTACTCCCTCCGTTCTTTTTTAGTTGTCTTTCTAGCAAATATTACACAAACCAAGAAACATAATTATTACCACACAATCTTCCATTTCTACCTCTATCACTTACCAAGAAATGTATTTGGGTGGAGAGAGAATGAATATTATTGGGGGAATAAAGGGGTAATATTGGAAAACTTACATTGAAATACCCAAAATGACAATTATTATGGAACACTTTTTCATCTCTAAAAAGACTACTATTTTGGAACGGAGGGAGTATCACACTATAAAAGCTTCCATGATGATGCATCTCTTATGTTCCCCCCTACTCTACCTATCATCCTCCCACCGCAACCTACCCTCAAACCTCCTCTTCTACAATTTTGTACTACTACTATTCTTTTCTACTGCTATATTACTTACACTTCCAGAATTTCTTCAATATTCATAATACATACCAATACTCCAAAAATGGTGACTCCAAAGCTGACGAGGCTTCCCAGCATGAGGGAAAGGGTCGAAGACACCCTTTCTGCTCACCGGAACGAGCTTGTCTCCCTCCTTTCACGGTATCTATATACATACCAATACAACTCTTTATTATTATGTTTGTCTTCCTCTCCTCTGTCTTTCTCCAATATTGCCGTTAATTTTTCCCAATTTTGCTTAATCCCATTTGATTACGACAAATTCCATGTTACTGATTTTTCTGCAATTTTGTTTTCTCAGTACTTGTAGTAGAAGTAAAGATTTAATTTATAGTAATTTTGTTATGTGTTTGTTGGAAGATATGTGGCGCAGGGGAAGAGTTTTCTGCAGCCTCACAACCTCGTTGATGAATTGGACAACATTATCGCTGATGATGCGGCCAAGAAAAAACTCTGCGATGGCCCTTTCAGTGAAGTTCTCAAGTCTGCTCAAGTAAGGAATTTCCCCCCTCCCCTTTCCTATATTACTTAAGCAGAAAATTAAACTGATCTTCTGGGTTTACGTTGAGCTATATAGTAATAGCATTTACCTATTTACCTTCATAACATCTACTTAGCTTATGATTCAAGAAAGCATTATGCCTCAATCAAATTCTTGTGCAGAGTTGAAGCCCAAGCAAGAGATAATAGTTTTAATTGCTCTGTTGATCGTAATTGAGAAAAATAGAGTGATTTAAGATGTTTCTCTGTAAGAAATCGAGTGATTTTTGTAGCTGCTACTCGTGGGGATACCCTTTTTCCCCCCCGCATTATATAAGATGGTCCTTTGGTTAAATTGGTAAACATGTCTTTTTAAATGTTGATGGCAGGAGGCGATAGTTATACCGCCTTTTGTTTGCCTAGCTGTAAGACCGAGGCCGGGTGTTTGGGAGTTTGTTCGTGTTAATGTCCACGACCTGAGTGTCGATGAGCTGACTGTGTCTGAATATTTGAGGTTCAAGGAAAGCCTTGTGGATGAGCAGTGAGTGATCATCTACTTCAATTCCTTCACAACTTCTTTCGGCTTGATTCGTGTGTCGTTTTTTTTACATTAATCGTATCTTTCTGCTGCATACCATTTAGGAATGATGACCCCTATACTCTTGAACTCGATTTGGAGCCATTCTATGCATCATTCCCTCGCTCCACAAGGTCGTCATCTATTGGCAATGGTGTCCAATTTCTCAATCGTCACCTCTCCTCGGTCATGTTCAGCAACAAGGAATCTCTGGAGCCGTTGCTTGATTTCCTCAGAGTACACAAACATAGAGGCCATGTAAAGCGTCCCCCTAAATTGGACAAAATGTTTCATCCTGTCCGTATTGCTTCCTCTATAGAGCTACTTATACTTCATGTTATATGTTTTGTCTCGATGATAGGTAATGATGTTGAATGATCGTATACAACACGTCTCTAGGCTCGAGTCTGCATTGATCAAAGCCGATGATTATGTCTCCAAACTACCAGCAGATACTCCCTATTCTGAGTTTGAATACAAGTCCGTATGGATACAGTCTTGCAAGATAAATTATCATATCCTTGCATATCAATTTTTTCGATTTTTAAATGATTCATTCATCTGAAAATGTTATGGGACGCTGCAGTTTGCAAGGACTGGGTTTTGAGAGAGGTTGGGGAGACACTGCTGGGCGTGTTCTGGAGATGATGCACCTCCTCTCGGACATCCTTCACGCTCCTGATCCATCGACACTCGAGACATTCCTGGGTAGAATACCTATGGTCTTCAATGTGGTGATTTTGTCGGTTCATGGGTATTTTGGCCAAGCAAATGTCCTTGGATTGCCGGACACTGGTGGTCAGGTAATCAATCATTCCAGATATGTTCCAAGTGTGTGTCCGTCCGTCTTTGTTTCAAAACACTAATAACATTTTCCTCAGGGCTTATATCTTTACATCATTCATTACATGTGAATGATATTTGTCTCTCATTTAGAGTTTGTATTTAGGTTGTATACATACTTGATCAAGTTCGTGCCTTAGAAAATGAGATGATTCAAAGAATAAAGAAGCAAGGGCTGAATATCACTCCCCGCATTTTAGTCGTAAGTTCAGGGCTACCTTGTTTTCATTTTATCCCAACTGTTGTCATCTAGATGTGCATTCATTTTCCTAATCTTATTACAGGTTACTAGATTAATCCCTGACGCAAAAGGTACCTCGTGCAACCAGAGACTGGAAAGGATATCTGGATGCGAGCATTCGCATATTCTGCGCGTGCCATTTAGAACCGAGCATGGAATTGTTCGCCAGTGGATTTCACGATTTGATATCTGGCCGTATCTGGAGAAGTTTGCTGAGGTAAAAGACCAAACTGATGGATCTGTTTGCAGCTTTGCACTATATGCTTGGTGGGTTCAAACAGAATCATACCTGAAATTTTGTGGCTAATGAATCATCTTCATCTTTTCTTAGGACGCTGCGAGCGAACTTACAGCTGAGCTGCAGGCTCTACCGGACCTAATAATCGGGAACTATAGTGATGGAAATCTGGTGGCTTCATTGTTGTCTCATAAGATGGGCGTCACAGAGGTGAAGAAGAACATCAGTTCTTAGTTTCCATAGTTTATTGGATGAATGAATCTGTGTTAATTTTTTTTAAAATAAGTTTGTATCTGTTGTCTTTTCAGTGTACGATTGCACACGCATTAGAGAAAACAAAGTATCCAGACTCGGATATATACTGGAAAAAATTCGAAGACAAGTATCACTTCTCATGCCAATTCACTGCAGATCTACTGGCCATGAATAATTCAGATTTCATCATCACCAGCACTTATCAAGAAATTGCAGGAACGTACGTCTGCTAATTTTCCCCCTTTTTCTATTAAAATTTGAATCTCATTTTAGTTCAATGTCTCACCTCTTGCTGTGATTGCCATCTCTGTCTCAGGAAGAACACGGTTGGTCAGTACGAGAACCACGCTGCCTTCACTCTTCCAGGGCTATACCGTGTAGTCCACGGTATTGATGTTTTCGATCCTAAATTCAACATTGTTTCGCCTGGAGCAGACGAGACCATATACTTTCCTTATTCAGAGAAGGAAAAACGACTGACTTCTCTCCATGAATCCCTCGAGAAGCTGCTGTATGATCCCCAGCAGACTGCAGAACATATGTAAGTGAGATCATAATTTTCCAGTCACTTGTTGGTTGCTTTGAGAAAGTTCAATTTACAATTCCTTTCGCCTTGGATCGAAATCGATGCAGTGGCGTACTTAAAGATCCATCGAAGACCATAATCTTCACCATGGCACGGCTCGACAAGGTTAAGAACATTACAGGACTGGTAGAGATGTATGGTAAAAACGCCAGGCTAAGGGAACTGGCGAATCTTGTTGTGGTAGCCGGTTTCATCGATGTGAAACAGTCCAGCGACAGGGAGGAGATAGACGAAATTGAGAAGATGCATTTACTGATCAAGCAATACGAGTTGGATGGGCATATTCGGTGGATCACTGCACAAACTAACAGGGCACGTAACGGTGAACTCTATCGCTACATTGCTGACAAGAGAGGGATTTTCGTTCAGGTAAAAAAAAAATTCATTGGGGAACCATTTGGTGGTAACCTCACAGTGTTAAGTGTGTCAAAAAGTGTTGATGACGAGTCATTTATAAGGTTAATCTTTCTCAGCCTGCATTCTACGAAGCATTCGGGCTGACGGTGGTGGAGGCCATGACTTGTGGGCTTCCGACGGTCGCCACATGCCACGGAGGTCCACTGGAGATCATCGAGGATGGGGTATCCGGTTTCCATATCGACCCGTATCATCCGGACAAGGCCTCTGCAGTCATGGCGGATTTCTTCGAGAAATGCAATGAGGATCCGAATTATTGGGTGAACATATCTGAAGCATCTCTCCGCAGGATTCGTGAAAGGTGTGAGAGAGAAGCTAAGGCTTCATTAACTAATTGCAGGAAAATAATTGGTGCTGATCACTAAATATGCTGTGACTCTGTTGAAGGTATACATGGAAGATTTACTCGGAGAGGCTGATGACACTGGCAGGCGTTTATGGTTTCTGGAAACATGTGTCGAAGCTGGAGAGGCGAGAAACACGTCGGTATCTGGAGATGTTTTACATTCTCAAGTACCGTGATCTGGTCAGCTTCCTTACCATCCATCCTCTTAAACATCACCATCCATATGAACAAACATGTTTTGATTGTTCTCGACTTCTTTATCCTGCTGCTGATGCTTCTGTTTTCAGGTGAAATCGGTTCCTTTGGTTGCAGACGGTTCTGCCGCAGTTTCGAGTAATGGAGATATAAAGCCATGAAAGCAAAAATGAAATTATACTACAAATGTGTTGTTCACTGGTCACTGGAAGCTCGTGCTTTGTAAAATAAATAAGTGATGGGCTCAAACAGTTGTTCGAACACAATGTATCTTTTCTTTTGTAGTAGAAGTATTAGTTAAAGGGGAAGATATAGTAAAATACAATGCTTTATACTGATGCTCAAAGTTGATGGGAGGTTCAACTCCAGCATGGTTCATTTGAGCTTCATTTCGTAAATACTTCCTCCGTTTGCTACGGATTCATACAAAACGTAATTCAATGCACATTTTAAATCATTAATAACTCAAATTTGGGTAAAATTCTAAAAATTCAATATTTAAAAATTACAAGACGAGACGAATCTAATAAGATTTTACTTGGCTATATTTTAACTTGTATAACTATAATAAAACTTCAAGTCAAAATGTTTGACTGTTTGTATGAATAGTGTTATTTTTACTAATGTAGTCATTTTTTCTGAACGGAGTATGTAATAGCAAGGAAAATTTAGTGTGGAACCAAGTTCAGATGAATTTCTGAAATATAACTAACTCTATATAAAAACAATTTTTGCCATCCAATCTCCATATTCCAATTTCTGCTTCTCCATTTATTTATGACTTTATTCATAAATCATGAAGGACAAATATATTAAAAATACAATGACAAGAAGGTCCCCAGTTTTATATTGAAAACACAGTACCACAGTCCCATGGCACTAATTGAATTCAAACAATAAAACCACCTACTCCTCCAACCTCACCGCCGTTAACTCGCCGTCAAGTTCACATAAAACGGAACCCCCGTCCCCGTCAACCACTGACTCCCCTGTATAAAATTCCCCACCGTAAACTGACTCGCCTCCGTCGAGCTATTAATCACTCTATATCCCGGCCAGTTCACCCGCGCCGTCGTGTTAGCTCCGGCGCCGCGATTCCGGTACTCGCCGTAGTACAGCGTACTCAGCGCGAAATCGCCGTCCCACTCCAACCACCCCTTGGGGTCCACCACGCTCTCGAGGTTCGACAGCATGAACACCGTCCTCGAATACTGCTTCCAGGGCCGCCCCAAGTACGACCGGAACTGGGACAGCACGGGGAGGAGGTCGGCCGCGGCGGCGACCTTGCTGTTGAGGATCGATATTCCGGTGTTCTGATTGGGATCCTCCCTCCCCTGGGCGGTGAAGATGTTCCGCTGGTTGGGGTTGGGGCGGCGGGCGTACAGATTACAGTTCTGGAAGACGACGGCGGCGTTGCCGAAGATGAAGTCGACGGTGCCGTAGACGTCGCAGTCGCGGTAGAATTGGCGGAGGGAGTGCGTGTAAAGAGTGTCCTGGTAGGCGACGAAGCTGCACTGGTAGAAGGCGGAGAAGTCGGCGCCGCTACGAAGGGCCACCGCCTGGTGCTTGCTGGGGCCGGCGAAGTTCTCGAAGGTTATGCCCTTGGCGATGAAGTTGGTCCCCACCACGGCTGTTAAAATAAATTAACGGCGTTAACAAGCAATCGGTGTCAAATTTGACACAAAGTCATACGTGGCACATGTCCACTGTTGACCTAATCATTTGTGAAGATGATAGCGAATTTCAACATGCATGTGGCTATCTATGTGGATGACTTCACAAAGCATATCCAATTACTACAAATTAAAGTACGTACGAGTGTGGACGCTAGTCGCTATTTTAGAAATTTTTATGACGATGGATAGCTCACTAAAATCCAATTCTATATCAATTCTGTCGCATTTAATTTATCATGTTTCATTTCTATACACAATTCAATACATTTTTTAACTGTTAATATCTCAAACTATACACCACAAAAAATTAAGTAAATTATATATTGTGAAACTACATGATTACACGATTCTAACAAGACCAAACTCGACTATTTTTTATCAAATATATACTTGTAATAAAATTGAGTCAAAGTTAAACAATGAACAGTGCCAAAAAATCAAACATGACCAGTAAGGTGGGACGGAGGGAGTATATAATAAAGTACGTATGTTACCATCATATATACTTCCTCGGTCTCGTTGTAATCTTCACGTTTGACTTTTTGACACTATTAACTATTTAACTTTGATTCAAATTTTTATCATAATTATGCAAGAAAAAATATAGTCAAGTGAGATCTTGTTAGATTCGTCCAATCTTGTAGTTTTAGAGTATCAAGTTTTTATAATTTTTTATTATACACAATTTAAGTTATTAATCGTTAAAAATATA
Organism: Hygrophila difformis; assembly: GCA_030278955.1. Classification (NCBI taxonomy): domain Eukaryota; kingdom Viridiplantae; phylum Streptophyta; class Magnoliopsida; order Lamiales; family Acanthaceae; genus Hygrophila; species Hygrophila difformis. Next base: position 7,361,144 of record JAOANR010000001.1, on the reverse strand, counting down.
TATCGATGGATTTTATAGTAAAAATATTAAAAAAATATTGAGATGGATATAGTATATCTATTCATGCAACCCATCTAAAATGGTGGAGGTTTGTTCTACCCGCATGGGACAAATTAATTAATAGAGCCGATAAATCGTCTAATCTTCAATCATTTTGCTATCAAGACATTTTTTTGGGTGTAGCCAAAAGCTAAGCTATGGAAAATGGATAGAACTATTGAGAGAAAAAGAAAAGACTGGATAGAACTGACAAGTGACAATACACATGATCTCCAGGGTAAAAATCCACACCGTTCATAAGAGTGCTGGGACGAATGGTGCAGATCAACCAGGGAAAAACTTTACTACTTTTGTTGGAATAAATGATGCAAGAAGAAATTAAAGTGGTTAAGCTGTTAAGGCCATCCATTCCTCCAATTCCATCCCTATCAAAATAAGTAAACAAACACGCTTATGCGGGCCCCCATTTGGGTCACCGACACATGTGCTAGGTTGGTCTCCATTCAATTAGGCAACGCCTCAATCATTCCTCCACCATATCCATGCATCTTCTTTTAATTCTTTCCCTACTAGTATTTTTCTAATATATGATTTATATAATTCCATAATGAATTTCAATTGATTGTCATTGATAAGGAAAACCTATATGGTGTGACCAATTAATATCTCTTGTCCTCTTCATCCGGCAAACGTGACGGCTGACAAAGTATGTGGATGAAATAAAATTTTGACGGCAAGAAGACAGTATGTATTTAATAATGTTTGTTAATCCTATCTACTACGGATTAATATAATTGAAGAAAAGAAAGGAATCAAGACCGTTCTAATTTGGAAACTGATGAAGTGGGAAGAGGATAAAATATGAGTGGCGCATGAGTAATAATAGAAGTATAAATAGTTAAAGAGTGCTAAATAACTTTAAAAATAATTTATTTCATCCTCATGCAATTTTACCAATTAATAATTATTTAAAATTTTCTTTAATTTTATTGACTTGTTGAGTAAAAAGATATGCCAATTTTCATGTGACGACGAGCTTAGGTCTAATCTTAATCTTAATATATACTAAGAAAATGAGACAATAAGAAAAGACGATTCAATTTTGTACGTATTATGCAAAGCCAACAAATGCAAGAATTTTTTTTAAATAAATACAGTAATAAACACGAATTATGTAAAGTAAATCGGAACTCACCGACTGTTGCCGACCGGAAAGTCGTCCAACCATCAACCACACTCCGGTTCCCCTTAATCAACGTCTTCCCGATCCCGTCGCCGACCAGCATTATCATCGTCTTCCTCCGTTCCACCTCCAGGTACTCATAATAAGCTCCTGCTTTCACATAAATAACGAATCTGGTGTTGCTGTTGTTCGGCGCGGCGGCTAACGCCTGTCCGATGGTCGTGAAATTCCCGCTGCCGTCCTTCGCCACCACCAGATCGAACCTCGTTCCGTTCGCCGTCGACGCCTGCAGCAGCCGCCGGTCTTTCCCGCTCAGCCACGCTGGAAAACCGTCGCTCGCAGCCGTGTATTGATTGTGAAGATCCTCGTCGGCGGCGGAGACGGTTTTCCTGTTGCTTTTCCGCTTTAGCTTTCTAACCATGGCGAGGGAGTTGCTGACGTGGCGAGAGATTCGTTTCAGTCGTCCTTCGATGAATCGCCGCGTGTTGTTCTTGCTGTAGGCGAATCCGTCGAGGCAGGTGTACTGGTTCGTCATCGCGCCGCTGAGGAGCGTGAGGAGGTCGTCGTAGTATTTTTCCGGCGCGGCGGATAAATCGGCGAGGATTTTGTTCAGCTCGGTGACGGTGTCGCCGAAGAGCTCCAGGCAGTCGTCGAGAGCGCGAAGCTCGAGCGGTTCGAGCTTCTTCATGAGCTTACGGCGGATGCTGCTGCAATTGGAGGCGGAGGATCGGACCTCCTTCATGGTGACGTTTACAGTGGCGGAAATGATTTCCGGTAGGGTTTTGCGGCGGAGTTCAGGAAATGCGGCGACGGTAGAGACGCAGAGGTCCGGGTACAATGTGCCTTGGCACGTGGCGTGCGCGACCTGGACGTGACTGTAAACATGAAGTTTTCTTGGGGTACGAGAGTAATTATGTAAAAATGTGGGGTGGGAGAAGAATGAAGACAACACAAGGAAGAGAAGTAAGAGTGGGATGAGAATGAACAGTGACTTGAACATTTTTGCAAAGGATGAAAGATTCTGAAAGTCGGGAGGATTGGTGGCATTTATATAGGATTGTTACATTATTATTGGTTCTCGGGTTTATGTTTGATTCTTTTCTGTTTTTCTGAAACAGTTTACTCATTTCATTCTTTTTAGTTCTCTTTTAAATATTAAAAAGTATTCCATAATAATTGTTATTTTAAGGTAGTTATGCTATATTTTTATTATATTGTCATTCACTTTATATAAATGCTATTTGTTGACATTTATTAAGAACGAGGTTAATTGAAGGGTAAAAATGTAAATTTATAAATTAATTAATGCAAACATTGATATTTAAATTAAGATAAAAGAGACAACTAAAAAGGAACGGAGAGAGTATTTGCTAATGCTAATTGCTAAACCACAGTTGTGGTAACTTTATAAGTACTCCGTATTAGTATTACAGTACACTTTGTCCAGAAGATATGGATCCATGTTATTCATTAATCCTTTTAAATTAAATTTTTAACTTTAAATAATGAAAGTTGCAGAGATTATATAGATAGATTAGGGAAATTTTTATTCATTTTTTGTATTGGTGATATGATGCCAAATATGATTTGAGATAATTTGATAATAAAAAAAATAAATAAATTAGAGTTGGTGTTGTGGTATACAGGCAAGCATTTAATAGCTTACCGTTGCGCGTACCGGCGAATTGTTTTTTTAAGAAGGTACTGTCTAATGTGCAATACTTTGCAGGTATTATTGCTTAATTTTCTCTTGACGGTGCCATTTTATAAATATTGATTGATAATGAAATGTAGTTAAATCAGAGGAAAACATAAAAAAAGAAATTAGATAGGAGCAAAAAAGTAATTTGGTCAGAATAACGTTAGGGCAAAGAGGATCTGGGAGAGGGTGCATAGACACCTTGGACAGTGTGTACGTACTCATATTTATGAGTTTCAAAATTCAATGTCATCACTGGGATATACTTCCTCCGTTTCCATGACATTGCAATATTTCCAAATTTGCTACTACCTCCGTTTCTTTTTAAGTGTTATATTTCTCTTCAGCACGTTTGCCAATGCACATTTTAAACTATTAATAACTCAAATTCGTTACAAGTACAAATTCAAAAATTTGATATTTAAAAACTACAAGATAAGACGAATCCAACAAGATCTCACTTGATTATATTTTTTCTTGTAGAACTATAAAAAGAATAGAAGTCAAAGTGCTACAATGAACAGTAAAAAAAAAAGTCAAAACGTAACAATTATTTTGAAACAGAGGGAGTACTATTTATTATTTAACATTGACTCAAATTTTTATCATAGTTATACAAGTTAAAATATAGTCAAGTGAGATCTTGTTAGATTCGTCTCGTCATGTAGTTTTTAAATATCAAACTTTCAGAATTTTTACTTGTACCTAATTTACGTTATTAATGATTTAAAATGTGCATTGAACTGCGTGCACTGTGTGAATGTTGCATTTTCACAAAAACAGAGGAAGTACTTAGAAACCCTCATATTTGAGATAGGAGACACCACGCACGCTGACTTAAATGGAATTGCTTAGGTTATTAAATTTTTATAAGCTACATCTTCTATAATTTGCCCATTTCACTAATTGGGTGTTTGGATGAGCGGTATGAAATAATCAGGTTTTCAAAACGCAAATAATTAGGTGTTTGGGTGTTTAGATTATCTGATTATTGTGTTTTCAAAACGCAAATAATCAGGTTTGCAGCACCATTTTTTAGCGGTTAAACTGATTATTTGCATTTTGAAAACGCAATAATCAAATAATCACTTTTCTTACCGCTGAAAACGCTACGTTTAACCACACGACGCATGTTGATATATTTTTAATGGTTAAGAACTTAAATTGCATACGACAAAAAGTTATAAAAAGTTAATTGTCTGAAACTATAAGATTAGATGAATCTAACAAGACTATGTTTTTTCTTACATAACTATGATAAAAATTTGAATCAAAGTTAAACAATGAATAGTGTCAAATAGTGTTCTGTAGCATTTCTAATGAGACAGATGTAGTATTTGTGTTACACAGATTGCGCCTAGTATTAAATTGGAATCATTCTTGTGTGTTAAATTTAGTATGACGTATTATTATATACTTATGTTTAGTACTTCCTCCGTTCCTAAATAAATGCTACGGACCCACATTTTACGTAATCCAATACACGTTTTTAATCCGTAATAACTCAAATTCCATACAAGTAAAAATTATGAAAATTTAATATTCTAAATCTATGCGATTAGACGAATCGAACAAGATCCCACTTGACTATATTTTATCTTATATAATTATATTAAAAAGCCCAGTCAAAGCCACTCAATAAATAGTGACAAAAGTCAAAACGTGCAAATAAAAAAGAACGGAGGTAGTAGTATTTACCAAATGGGCAAGCTATAAAAACATTAAACACATATATGCTTATTATTGTAATACAAAGCCTGTGATTTAATCGAACAGATCCAGTCACTAGAAACAATGAACTACGCTTGCGTGCTATATATCCCGACAGTTGAATACGTATTCACTCATCTGCACTGCACGCAATCCAATCCATATTTTCAATCATCAATATCTCATATTATATATAAGTAAAAATTATAAAAATTTGATATTCTAAAACTACGCGATTAGACGAATCCAACAACATCTCACTTGACTATGTTTTATCTTATATAACTATGATAAAAAGATGAATAAACGTTATTTAATGAATAGTTTCTACTATTCAAAGGGAGAAGATAAAAAAAAACGGAGGGAGTATAGTGTACTGATTTTTATAGATAAATTTAGAAAGTGTAAATGGCCCAATGGCCCAACAATTTCAGACCACTAGTACAGAACTATTTTTATCCAATCCTTGGATCCAGACCAATTACAGTGGGCCCACCCTTTAAGTTGAAGCTCATGAACAACAAAGATGTTGGGATACAAAAAGGAACGGTAAATTTGGGCCTAGGCCCTTTTTAAAAATCTTTCTATTTTTTTAGGCCCCATTCCAATTTTATTACACTTTGCACCCCATCACATGTTTGACTTGGTTTACCAGGTTATTGTATGTGCCTTACCTAGATACTATATGGTATTTACCAGGTTAATGATATGTGGTTTACCACTATATTAGTATGTGTCTTACCATAGCTACCATATATTAGTACTTACCAAGTTACTGATACGTGGTTTACCACAGATACCATATGCTATTTACCAAGTTTTTTGTATGTACTTTACCACAAATACTTTATGGTATTTACCAAGTTATTCCACATATACCATATGGTATTTACCAAGTCTTGGTATGTGCTTTACCAAAAATATTTATGGTGTTTACCAGGTTATTGGTGTGCGCTTTACCACATATATCTTATGATGTTTACCAAGTTATTCAACATATACCATACATGTTTTACCAAGTTTTTAGTATGTGATTTACCACGATTACCTTATGTGTTTACCAAGATATTGGTATGTGCTTTACCAAGTTCTTGGTATGTGATTTACCAAGTTATTACATAGGGCCTAAAACACAATGTTTGAAATGGAGGGGCTTTGACTCTAATAATATTTTTTCCATGGGTACCGGGCCCTAGTTTTCCCAAAAAGGAAAATGTTTTTTTTTTTTTTTTTTTTTCAAAAAAAAAAACAGTTCGATTTTGACCATGTTTGGAAATTAGCTGTTACCTGTTAACTGATTCTGTGAGTAATAATTAGTTAAAATTAGTTATTTGACAATTGCGAGACTAACTTTTTGTATAGAATAAACTAAAATCCAAAATGCTGCTATTTGCAGCGGTTTTAAAAAAAGCTGATTGAACACTGTTTTAAGTTATTTTATCTTTCTAAATAAGCTATTTTTATCTCATATTATGAGATAAATTAGCTGATTGAATTTAACTGTTTTGCCAAGAAGGGCCTTTATATCAATTAGAAGTAATTTGATCCTGCAGAAATTAATACAGTATTGACTATACAATATTTTTTCCACCACCCGCTTTGTTCATGCATGCATATCATATTTTGTAAATACTTCTAACACTAATACTACCACCGTATTGAAATCTTGTTGATGTTTGATAATGAGCTACTATCACACGCATACTTTTATTTAAATTTTTATCATAGTAGTTATATATACAAGTTAAAATATAACCAATTATGATCTTGTTAGATTCGCCTCGTACTGTAGTTTTCAAATATCGAATTTTTAGAATTTTTACTTGTACCGAATATGAGTTATTAATGGTTTCAAATATACATTGGACTGCGTGAAAAGTGGGTCCATAAAAAATATTTCAATACAGAGTAACTATATAACACTTCTTCCGTTCCCTAAATACATGATACACTTATTAACTCTTTGGATGTTTATTATTATTTTGTTAAATGATTCTATTTTGGGTATATTTTATTTCCTTCATTTTTTTCTAATAATTGAAATATTTCTGCATTTCATGCAATTTAATACACATCTTACTACTTAATATTTCAATATTTAATAAAAATAAAAATTATAAAAAATTAATATTCTAAAACTATGTGCTTAGATAAATCTAACACGATATTAATTAATTATAATTTATCTTATATACTCCCGTTTTTTTAAATGTAACGTTTTAATCTTTTTTATTATTCGTTGCAGTACTTTGACTTATATTTTCGGACATGTTGCTATGCGAATTTTCCATATCCGCACGGTGTAGAATGATATCGTGTACTATTGATCTTTTTTATCATCCAACGGTTGAAATTATTTGGAGAGTTAGTTTCGTAATTTGCTTATTAGGTATTTAATGTGTTGAATTCACAACATAAGTTATACAATTCAGCGACATGACATACACAACTAAGCGATGGAGCCAATCCAATTCAACGACGCGTACTATGCAATTCAGCGACATTATTATGTTCATATCAGCGACGTTCGAAGTTAGAGCCGTTTGAAGTTCATTGGGATTTTAAACGCATCTCAGTGATGGAGCCTTCACAATTCAGCGACATGGCCTATGTATTTCAGCGACATGACCTATATAATTTAGCGACATTATTTTATTCATTTCAGCGATACAATTTTATACATTTTAACGACATGGTTATATACATTTGAACGCATCTCAGCGACAGAGCGTTCACAATTCAACGACATGGTCTATGCAATTCAGCAACTTGTTATAGTACTTCTCAGCGACACGCTCTAGTATATTTCAGCGACATGTGATGCATATCTCAGCGACGTAATATAGTATATTCAGCGACATGATAAATGTAGAAACTATTACACAATTTTTTTTGACAATTTTACCCTTTTTTAATTAATAGTCGTTAGATTTAATTCAACGGATGAGATTAATGTCTTTACCCTTTTTAAAAATATAGTTATAATTCAACGGATGAGATTGACAATTTGAAAGCACCGTAACTGTTCCCTTATATATATATATATATATATATATATATTTTGGTAACGGGACGCAAAAGCGTCGGGGAAGAACAAAAAACACAAAACAGACTAAACTACAGCAAGGACAGGGGGAGGGGGGGGACAAACAAGACAGAAAGAAAGCTTAAAAATGGGGGTACCAAACCCCAGCTGCATCTGCAGCAAGACATTGCTTCGTAGCATCCGGCGGGTAAGCCCAGCTGGTGAAGTAGGCCTCGGACGACGCACCTCGCTTAGCCAGTATGTCAGCCACTGAGTTTCCTTCTCTGAGAATGTGCTTCCAGATATAAGCAGGGTGTCTGTTGAGGAGATCCTTGATCCTATAAAGAAGAGGGCCCAAACTGTGGGAGGTGTCCAGCTCCTCCTGAATCTGTCTCAGAGCATCTTGTGAATCTGTGAAACAAGCAGCCGCTGATATGCCCAAGTCATGGAGAGTCTGCATGCCTCGATATATGGCATGAAGTTCAGCCACTATGTTAGTTTCCACCCTAATGAAGCATTCGAAACCTTTAATCCACTGACCTTGGCTCGTGTGAATGGTGCCTCCAATGCCGGCGGGGCCTGGGTTGCCAATGGAGCTACCATCGACGTGTAAAACGATCCCATTGGAGGTATCCGGGTTCCAAGCAACAAGGCGGATGCTAGGCTGCCGTTGCAGGCGGTTGCAAGCCTGCTGAACCGCCATGCCTTGGATGTGCGCCATGCTGGAGGCAGCATGCGGGGAAACCTGCTCTCCTCTCATGCATGCAACGTTCCTCATGGTCCATATACTCCACAAGAGGGCCCATTGAGTACCGGACCATCGGCAGCTCCAAAGGCGCAAATTTCCTATGAATAAAGTATCAGGGATGTCCTCAGAGATGTGGGGAATCCCACCAATGCCTCTCCATGCTTTTGCCGCCCAATGACATAGGAAAAAGAGGTGCACCAATGTTTCATCATGAGTGTTACAAATGGTGCAGCGAGGTGAGGGAGTAAGCCGCCGTTTGAATCTAGTTGCATGGTTGGAAGTGCATTTTGAGCGCACATCCAAAGGAGCAGCTTATACTTTTCAGGGATAGGCAGTCTCCATAACCAAGAGGTCACTTTGTTCTTTTGAATACCTCTCCTATCTAAGATCCATGAATAGCCCGAGGAAACAGAATACTTCCCATTGGGGGTACCAAGCCAACTCCACCTATCCACACACGCGTCATGGAGAGTGACAGCACAAAACAAATGAACTTCCTCTCGAATCGGGGCAGGTACCTGGGTGTAAAGAGCTTCCCAGTTCCAATGATCATTAATAAACACATCCTTAACCCTCAGGTCCGTATCCGATATGTGAACACAGGGAATACGATGGGCAATAGGGCCTTTGGGTAACCAATTGCCATACCAGAAACTGCTGCTGCCATCCCCCAAGTGGATCTTCACACCCTCATTTAAGTAGGGAATCACATTAATAATCGCACGATACACAGTTGAAGCCGCTGGACGAGGAGTAATGGTGCCATGCTTACAACCATAAATACTACCGAGCAAGTGCGCCCACGGTTTGTCCGAGGTATTTTTAAGTTCCATGAAGAGTTTACCAATCATGGCGATATTCATATCTCTACTTTTACGTATCCCCAATCCACCTTTCTGCCTAGGAGCTGCCACCTTGTCCCAATTGACCCAATGGATACCATGGTCAGTGGACTCTTTCCATATGAAGTTTTTTGATAATTCTGTCAATCTTGTCATAAATAGATGCGGGAACCCATGTAGTTTGAAACACATAGGAAGGTATGGAGGATAGAACCGATCTAGGCAGGGTGAGCCGACCAGCTCTATTGAGGAGTTTTCTCTTCCACAGCCCCATCTTATTCTGCATATTTTCAATAAGATACTCAAAATGCTCCTTGCCAACCGCACCATGAAACACTGGGAACCCAAGGTACTTTCCCAAATCAAGGGTGAAGTTGATATTTAAAGTGCTGCAATCTCCAACTTGAGCTGATCAGGGACATGGTAGGACGCAAATGCAGCAGATTTTCTAACATTGATTTTGAGCCCTGATTGCAAGGCAAAGTCCGATAGGATGAGATCCATGGTTTGAGCACTTGCTAAGGAGGCCTTAGAAAAGAGGAGCAAGTTATCGGCAAAAATGAGGTGAGTAAGTGGAACAGTCCCCCTGCCAACCGACACAGGAAGCCAACTGCCATCTTCTAATTTTGCAGATATGGATCGAGACAATTTATCCATGACAAGAATAAACAAATAAGGGGACAAAGGATCACCTTGATGGATACCCTTAGCTGGGGTGATAGGAGGCAAATGAGACCCATTCCAGAGTATTGAGTAAGTGGGGGCCTCCACGCAATACATGATGATACGGATAAGAGTGGCCTGCAACCCCATTTCAATCAAACAGTGTTCAATGAAACTCCACTGGATATGATCATAGGCCTTCTCGAGGTCTATTTTAATGAGGAACTCTTGAGTTTTTCTGTGGCGGGTTTTGAAAGCATTGATGACCTCTTGCAATATAATAGCATTGCCCGAAGTACCACGTCCGGGGAGGAAGGCGGATTGGAAGGGACTAATGTAGCTTTGGAGGATCGGCCTCAACTTGTTGACAAGAAGCTTTGTAAGGATCTTGTAGCTCACATTGCAAAGGCTTATGGATTTGTAGTGGCTGATTTCCTTGGGGACCTTAATTTTGGGGATGAGGCAAATAAAGGTGGCCGCATACTCTCTAGGGAAGTGCCAGAGCTAATGGCATTACGAACGAATTCTAACACTGTATTCTGAATGGTTCCCCAGTAGAGTTTGTAGAAGATGGAAGGGAAACCTTCGGGGCCTGGAGCTGAGTTGCCTTTAAGCTCCTTGATGACTCAGGATAAGTCCTCCATTTCTACAGAGCAATCAATCTCGGCTGCTGCATTAATATGAGGGAGGCTGATCAGAGCGTCCAGGCTGCGAGCAGGGGGAAGAGTAGCACAAAAAATGCTGCTGAAATGGGCCAAAGTGTGGTTCTTGAGGGAGTTCTCATCAGTGTTCCAATTCCCATCAATTTGGAGGCCAACGATTTTATTCCTTTGCCTTCTAATGAGAGTTTGAGTGTCGAGGAAACGCGTGTTGCGGTCCCCATGGGTTAGCCATTTGTCCCTCGATTTTTTATGCCAAAAGATCTCCTCTTGTTTCATCACTTCATCAAGCTTAAGAGTAAGTTGGTATTCAAGATGGCAAAGGCGGGCAGAATCAGTACTGGCTTGGCAGCGTTGAATCCCTTTGAGGCGCCTGAGCAGCCGACTTTTTCTATTCCGGATGTGGCCAAAGGTGTGTTTGTTAAAGTACATGGAAGACTCTTTCACTTGTTGTAAATTGGCTGCCATGGAATTAGAGGTATCATACCAGGCCGCGTCAACAATATGGGGGTAGTGTTGATGCGTAGACCAAGCCATTTCCCACCTGAAAGGCCGAGGTCCAGGGGAGAAAGCAGGCGGAACACACCAAAGTAGCAAAGCATGGTGGTCTGAACTCCTCCGGGGAAGTACCTCAATGAAACCAAGAGGGAAGTGGGATATCCAGGAGCTGTTGGCCACTGCTCTATCCAACTTTTTACATGCCAGCGGGCCACCTTTGGTATTTTTAAGCCAAGTAAAAATTTTCCCCCACCGTGTGAACATCCATCAATCCACAATCACCCAACATGTTCTGAAACGCTTCACAGTGTTGCGAGGAAGGGTGCATGCCCATAGCTTCGGATGAGAATGCTATGTCATTCCAATCACCAATAGAAAGCCAAGGCCCTTGAATAAGCGTGCTTATCTCTTTCATATCAATCCAGTCGTTCCTCCGACGGCTCGAACAAGGATTGGCATAGATAGAGGATAAGTACCAAGAATTAATCCCATCTCCAATGGTGCAGGTAACAATCCGTTGGTGAGTGCTGAATACCGAGCAAGAGAAGGGAGATCCTATTCTTCCAAGAACCCACAAACCACCAGCCTGCCCAATGCATTCGATGATGTGTATAGGTTCATAGTCAAGCCTATAGAGGAAGTTTGCAGCCCTGTGAAAGGCCCCACGAGGTTCCAAAATTACTACAATAGAGGGTCTGTAGGAATGAATCACATCCGCTATGTGGCGTTGGGTATTACGTTGCATGGCACCACGGACATTCCATGCAAGTATTGAAAAGTCTTGGAAACCTAACATAAGGAAACTGCAGAGGAGGATGCAGCAACCCTTTCACCATTCTCAGCTTCTCCCATGACTTGATCCGTCTTATCATGGGCATTGATAGCAGCAATCTGCCGATTTATGGAATTGAGGGCAGAGAAGGCCGTCACTCGGGCAGTCGTTAGAAGCAGCTGGCCTTGGTCTTTTGGGGGTAAGCTGTTTATCATCTTTGTAAGGAGTCTTGGTATTCTTATTTATCCCAGCAGGGGCCTTGCCTTTAGCATGGAGTTGCTGTTTAGATCTCTTTTCCATCGAATTAGTGATCTGCTTCAAGGGTTTAGGGCCCAATCCGTGTAGCTTGGCTTTGGTGGCTTGAGTAGTATTTTTGGTACCCCCAACAGAAGCCTTAGTGGAAGCCCCAGAACTTTTGTTTTTAGCCTGGCTATGAGATTTCTTTTTTGTGACCTTTATCCACTCACCACAGGTAGGTTGACTAGGGGTAATCTCAACTGATACGAGGGAGGAATTGGCTGCTTGAGGGGCAGTGTTACTGTCTATGCAGTCCATCTTGGATGAAGTATCAACTAAAGTAGCTTTACCCACTGATTCCGGACTGACCTTAATAGAAATAGGCAAGGCAACATGTGGTTCAGAAGACGCAACCCCAGTGCTTACCTTTTTGGTGAATAAAACAGTACCAGATCCCGATGCCTCGTTGACCTTGCTGTCTGCATGGGAAGGGCTCCTTTCATCAGTCCCCAGAAAAAGGTTTAGGGTATCAGTGGCCGGCGCTGGGGCTTCCGGTGGCTTACCTTCGCTCGGACAGACATTACTAGAATGTCCATACTTTTGACAAAAAATGCAAAGAAGGTGTAAACCTTCATATGAGACCTTTTGCCAGACACCATCAATTAAAATGCTAGTCACAACAGGAAGCTGGAGATCTATCTCAACACAGATTTTAGCAAATTTCCCTCTATGGATATGTTTAGTCATATCATCAACTCTTACCGGAGTACCCAAAGTACAGGCCATTTTGGTAATAAGGCCTTCATCAAACAACTCCATGGCCAGACCTGGCAGTCTCGCTCATACAATGGTACGCCTGGGTGTGGAATCAGAAACGGTGAAATTGGGTCTCCAAGGAGATATCATGAGATAGCTATCATGAACCATCCATGGGCCACCATTCATGACTCTAGTGCGATCTACTGACCTGTCAAATTTCACCAAGAAGAAGCCACCATCGATGCCCCTTAGTTCATAAGAACCCTCTATCTTCCATATGCGGTCCAGCCGAGCTTTAAGAGCCATGTAGCCAACTTTTTTGCCTAAGACTGATATGATGATGCAGTCCTCCCAAGGTTTGCAGAGCTGCTCCTTCAACTGCGGGGCAATGGAGATTCGGGGTTTGAGCCTATCTCCATCGATGTAGTCAATCTTTACCATGTCGTCAGTGATGTTTTCAACCGATAAGGGTGCCTGGGGGGTTGGTTTGCCCTCAAGAACCATATCTCGGAAGGAAGGGCGCGAGTTGCCTTTGAAATGAAATAATTCCGGTGGGGAAACAGGAGAAACAGGGGGGTCGTCGGGGGGAGGAGGAGGGGGGTTTTCAGAATCCTGAGAGAAGACAGCCATCCTGAGAGAGTCTGTTACGTTCGCACTACAAATACATTGTTGGAACTGGAAGGTTCCCTTATATTTTTGTTATAGTTATACAAAAACAAAATATAGTTATACAACATTAGAATGTTTATTTGTATAAAATTTTGAGTTATTAATTATTAAAAATATGCATTGACATACGTGCAAGTGAGAAACTTTACACTTTAAAAAAAAATGGAGGAAATATATAACTTTGTTAAAAACTCAGATTAAAAATACTCAATAAATAATAGTATTAATGAATAATTATTCTCCTCTCTTCAACTAGGACTAACTTTAATTGCTTCGCCTTATATGTCTCGCGTCAATGATCCATGTAGCAAGTATTTAAGAATGGAGAAAATAAAGTACGTATCTGTTTAGGTAGAAAATTTGACGCGACCTTATAAATAACCTTTGAGTGAGTTTTTTATGTGACCAAAGTCGGGCCCATTGCACCGCTGGTAGAAAAATGCTTGTTTCTTAGTAATGATTTAACTTTTGGGTAGATTGCTTCCTCCGTTAAATCATCGGTAAGCCTATAATAGTATACAATTTAAAAGTACAGAAATGTAGTGAGAATGTTCAATATGTATATCTGAAAATGGGCACATATTTCAAACTCTCCAGCTGCTTTATTTATTTAATTTGTTTACTAATATCATTAAAATTAATAAAATAAAAGTATAAGGATGCGACTGCAACCGAGTCGAAGGCTCTCCCAGCTATATACAGTATTGATTGCATCCTTACTACTAATAAGTACTCGTATCTGATCTCTGACTCAACCACGCCCTTAAACTTATAGATATTTCACGTTTATATATATACTACCTCCGTTCCTTTTTAAATGCACGTTTTGACTTTTGGTACTGTTCATTGAGTAGTTTTGACTTGGCTTTTTAATACAATTATATAAGATAACATATAGTCAAGTGGGATCTTGTTGGATTCGTCTAATCGCATAGATTTAGAATATCAATTTTTCATAATTTTTACTTGTATGCAATTTGAGTTATGAAGCATTAAAGATATGTATTGAATTGCGTGAAATGTGGGTCCGTAGCATTTAAAAAGGAATGGAGGAAGTATATACCAAGTAAGCTATCTGTAATCAACAATTCTTTCCTCTTTGTTTCTATGTATATTTTGTATTATGAGTAATCTGTCTTCTAATTTAGTGTAAATATTAAGTATCGTATGATGATATTACAACTTTGGTCGGTGGTTTCCGATTTAAGCGAGCACAATAAGGACAAATGAAAATAGCAAGGACATTATAGTTTGTACTCCTCTGGATATCTTTGGTTTCCTTTCCAGTACTTTACTGTATGGGTAATTTAAAACGATTAATAATGAAAATAATATAATTAAAAATTATAATGAAAAAAATTGACATATTTATTAATTTACTTAGATGAATTCAACATATTAGGGAATGTTTGGGAGTTAGCGGATCCGCTAGCGGATAGCGGATTCGGAGAAAGAACTATGAGACAATCTGCTCGCTCCATAAGTATCCCATTATATAGTACTATATATAAGCGCCATAAAAAAAATAAATAAATAAATAAATAAGAGGGTGAATAAATCCTTCAAAGTCAAAGTATGGATACTTGAAGACAGAGAATTATTACAAGCATCCAAATACACTTGGTTGGATTACTAGGGATAAAACTACTGCATGTAAAGTTGCAAAATGAGTAAAATGAAAAAGAAATAAATGCGAATCCTAAAATTTCAAAGGCGGAATCCTAAAGTTTCCCAACTACTACTATTATTACAAGGATAGACGAGTGACGTGTGAGGTCTAAATAAAAGCAGCGGATTAGAACGAATGAGCTAGGCAGCACCGTAAGCGTGTTTCTGGTATGTTTGACCGATAATTAGCTATTGTAGATTTGTAAATGTAGGCGAGCTTTGACTTTGCAGTTTGCCTGCCGGTGATCTACTGATCTGGCCTCTAATTATTACTACTATTATTATTACCAAACAACACAATTCCTACACTAGTGGTGATATAGTAAACGCCTAGCTCTACTATGGACGGTAAATACGTACTGTATGAGACATGCTCACATGCATGTCTGTCTGTGTGCATTAATAATTATTACATATTTACACAATCATCGACACTCTATAATCACACTTATATTAGTGTTGTTGAATAAGTCAAGTTTTATGTTATTCTTAAGTTTTTAACCAGCGGATTCGATCTTAACTAGTTTTATTGAACTTTTCCAATTTATTTATAAAATTCTACTATATAAAAAATGTTAATCAATATAGTCAAATATATATATATATATATATATTAAATCAATTATGAATTACCAAGCTAATTAGAGCTCAATTAAGTGTCTAGTTTGTTTTAATATAGCTGCTTTTGGGAAGAACTTTTGTGTTTAGCCTTTGGAATACTAAAATATATACATGTGCTATAAAAATAGCAAGTATTGTTCACTCTAACTGCTAAACTTTAGTTTAAACATTATCTTTCTCCAACTTTTAACTTTTCAAATTCTAACATCTAAAATACTAAACATCAATACTTAACACTATCTCAATCTAAACCTATTTTTCCAATCTGGTTTCTGTACAAGCATACAAATGGGCTGTACCTATAGAATGATGGGTAATCATTCATAAATGATATTGCTAATAGTCATGCACAATATTCAATTAAAAATAATAAATTGTATTGTTCGGAGTGATGTCCGAGCATTAAAAAGTAATGTCTATATGCATTTGAAGTGATGTTTACGATAGCATATGTGATATGACACTATCCATCATTTTTTTTACGCGCTCATCATTTATTATTTTAACACATCATTTTTTGGGCCTCTAGCATCACCACAGCAGGTGATAGCATGTGCTGTTGGCTGCACCCAAACCATTTCCCTATTTTTCATCCTTAATTTCTAACATCAAACTCTAAATTTTAATTATGTCCCAAACATAGCCAATAATAGTGATAATTCCATGAAAAAAATTGTTTAGTGAAAAAAGACCAACTAATTTTTTGGGTCACATATCAACAAAATTCAGCTAAATGTGAGTAGCTAGTATAATTAAATGAAAATGCTAATTGCATTTAAGTATGAAAGATTGAAATTGAATCATATGCAACTGCTGTCTAGCTAATTAAGAATGTTGATGATGCGAGGAAGGAGAGTCTTTTATTTTACTTACATTCCTCGCTATGGAAGTTTCATGTACCTTTGTTATCTACTTCCTCCATTTTTAAATTATTGACACGTGGGGTTTTGCCACGGTTCATTGAGTAACTTTGATTCGACTTTTTAATCTTATATAACATAAAATATAGTCACGTGGAATCTTGTTGGATTTATCTAATCACATAGATTTAGAATACTTATCAAATTTTCATAATTTTTACTTGTATGCAATTTGAGTTATTATGGATTTAAACTGTATATTAGATTGGGTGAAATGTGGGTTCGTGATAAATATTAAGGAACGGGAATAATATTTTCTATCTGATTTAGATTAATAATAGGGCAAGTATAATTGTAATGAAGCATTCTCTAATGGGTAGTATGGAAAGCTTCATGTAAACTGGACATAAAATATTCAATAATTTCGAATACTTAAAATTATAAACAATACTCGACCACGACAATTCAATCAATAGATTACATCAAGAGAAAACTAGGGTTTCCTCGAGATGTCCTCTACGCCGCCTACCAGTCAACCGCCGCCTCCGGCACCTCCGGATCCAGATATCCCACCGCCCAAGCCTTCGTTCCGAGATATCGCCCTTCCCCGACCGCCCTCCGCTACGGCTCCGGCCGCCATGAATGTTCCCCTGAGTGAACTGGTATCATTCGACATGGTGGATGACAACCCACTCTTGCCACGAATCCAGATCCATAGTGCGGCTATCGACCGCCTCAGCGCGCCCTTCCTTGATGCCCTAGTTGTGCGAGTCCTCGGCAAACGAGTCAGTTTGGCGATCATGCAAGATCGCATTGTGACACTTTGGAAACCAAAAAGCCACTTTCGGGTGGTTGACAGTGATAAGGGGTATTTTCTCGTCAAGTTTACGTCGGAGGAGGATCGTCGCCATGCACTATACGATGGCCCCTGGACAATTTTTGGACACCATTTGGCGGTTGCCCCTTGGTCAAAAGATACCCATGCAACGGCCGGACAGATTACAAAGACGTCGGTATGGGTTAGATTTCCGGGATTGGATCCCATTTACTATGAGGAAGAGATGCTTCTTCTCATTGCAACCATGGTGGGGAAACCGATTCGAGTTGACATCAACTCGAAGGACTTGAGTCGCGCTCGCTTCGCCCGGGTGTGTGTGACGATCGACTTAAGTAAGCCTGTGATCGGCAAAGTTATGGTGAACGATGAGTGGCAGGAAGTCGCTTATGAAGGATTACATCACATATGTACTACGTGTGGGAGATTCCGATTTAATCTGGGAGAATGCCAACACCATGACAGGGAGACTCCTACATCGGCTGCGCCGGCAGTAGTAGTATCGACGGCGGTGGCTATGGAGGAGGATGGCCTTTCGAGAGGGAAGGGTGGAGATTTGGACGGGATTCAGTTACCTCCTAGGGCGGATTCTGCGGCGACGGAAAAGGAAAATGGAGATCCCAACCTCCCGAAATATGGGGACCTTCCTAATTCCACGCAAACGGTTGCGACCCATGGAGAGTGGATTATGGTCACCCGGGCACCACGTCCGCCTCGACGCGAGCCTCCAAAAAAGGTGGTGCGGCCCCCCTTGCATGACAAAACGAACATTATAGAAAAGACAAGAGAGATCGATTCCTCGCCCCATGCACGGACTAAAGGGAAGGAATTGGTGATTGGTAGTCAACCTTCGCAGGGAGATGTGCACTTGGATAATGGACGTCGGTACAAGGGCAAACGAATGAGAAGGACAGTGGATCCAGGCCAGACATCAAATCCGATGACTGGGATCCAACGCCCAGCCCCACAACAACAAAATTCCTTCCTCGCCTTGACATGGGAAGGAACTGAACTAGATGATAACCCTGGAGACCATGATGATGATGTCAGGGGAGACTCACTGGGGGGCGAAGAGCCTCCTCTGCAAACTGATTGATCGAGGGCGACGAAGCTAGAATTGGTGGTCTTCATTACATCGCAATAATATGTCGAACTTTGAAGGCTTCACAATACTAGCATGGAATGTGCGTGGACTTATGAATGTCCATGCACGGAGAACCCTGGCAGATTTACTTCGGACTCATACTCCATCGCTGTTGTTACTTTTTGAACCGCAAGGCCCGTACGACCGGGTACGTAATTTTATGTTCAGGAAGGGATATAGTCCCATTGCTATCCAAGAAGCGTGTGGTCGAGCAGGTGGCGTCTGGGTGTTGGGGCGCTCGGGCAGCCCGGTTCAATATAATGTTATGGAGGTGGTGGATAGATTCATTACAGTGGAGCTACGAAGTGGTCACATGTCGTGGCACTGCACGGCCGTGTATGCTTACCCGAACTTTTATCGGAGAAGGGCCAACTGGGCTTACCTCAAGGCACTTATGAATCGTATCCCGGGGGCTTGGTATGCAGTTGGGGATTGGAACGAGATTCTGGCCCCGTCGGAAGTTCAAGGAGGGGACTTGTTGCAAAATCGTGCGGATGAATTTCGTGAATGCATTGGGGTCTGTGGGCTACTTCCAGTGTTAGTGGAAGGACCTCAGTTTACTTGGACGAGGTCGGTGAGCGGTTTTGGCTTGCTGAGGAAATGCCTTGACCGGGGTCTGGCTAATTTGCAATGGCTTCAATGCTTCCCTAATGCCCACATTACTACCTTAACAAGACTGGGGTCGGACCATACGCCATTGTTGCTCAATTGTGGAGCTGTGCCTCGGACCAATGGAAGGCGTATCCAACGGTGGGAAGCCAACTGGTGTCGGCTGCCCTATTATGACCAACTGGTTTCGGAAGCATGGACGGGTCGCGATGGATCTTTGGCAGACAAGATTACATCTCTTATGGGGGCGTCGGTCCAGCGATGTCCTAGCGAGGGCCGACGTATCCAGAATCGGAAAAAGAAAATCCTAAGGAGGCTAGCAGGGTTGGAGAGAGCTCTCTTACATGTTGACTCCATGCAACTTATTCTGCTGGAGCGTCGCTTGCAGAGGGAATACCAAGAAGTTTTACTTCAGGAGGAAACCTTTTGGTATCAAAGGGCAAAGGAGGATTGGGTTCGGCTTGGAGATCGCAACACCAAGTTTTTCCATGCTCAGGCTAAGTTTCGCCATCACCGCCAGAAAATCCATAGCTTAGTCCTTGAGGATGGTACGAGGTGTTTCGATCAATCTATCCTTCAGAACTCGGTGCGGGAGTATTTTACTGGAATTTATGCGGATGATCAGGTGCAAGGTAATGCTGGACATCTATCTAACCTCCCCCCCATAACAGAGTTGGATATTGATGTTGATGCAGGTCCTGTTACGACACATGAGGTGATGGTAGTACTAAAACAATTCAAGGGCCTTGCTTCGCCGGGACCTGATGGCGTGCCGGCGGAATTCTATAAAAAATATTGGAACACAGTGGGTGTTGATGTGGTTGAGATGGTGCGGCAGGCTTTCCAGTCAGACATTATTCCCACAGAAATTACTAAGGCTTTCATTGTGTTGATTCCGAAAGTTGCCTCCCCCTGTAATGTAAAGCAGTTCCGGCCTATTACATTATGTTCGGTTGCCTACAAGTTCATCTCGAAAGTTATTGTGAACAGGCTTCGTCCGGTGATGGAGAAATACATTTCCCCCCTACAGTCTGCTTTCCTGCCTGGCCGGGGTACAGTGGACAACTCTATAATTCTACAAGAGATGTTGTTCACATTATCAAAAGCTAATTCTCGCATCAAGGCGTTGGTCTTCAAAGTGGATCTGGCGAAGGCGTATGACAGTGTGAGGTGGCTTTTTTTACAGGAGTGTCTGGAGCAGATGTCCTTACCTTCGGTGTTGATTCGGATCATCATGAAATGCGTGACCTTCCCCGAGTTTGCCATTTTGTGGAATGGATCACCACTTGAAGGGTTTCGGCCTAGGAGAGGATTGCGGCAAGGGGATCCCCTCTCCCCGTATTTGTTTAATATCGTCATGGAGAGACTTTCAACCTCCATTGAGAATCATGTTGAGGTTGGATCTTGGAAACCGGTGCGGATGTCGAATGGCGGGCGAGGGATTTCCCACTTAATGTTCGCTGATGATCTAATTCTATGCTCTATGGCCGATGAGGATAGCATTACTTGCCTATCCCAAACCTTAGAGGATTTTGAGGATGTGGCAGGATTGAAGATCAACTATGACAAATCTAAAGCCTATGCTCCTTTGTGTGTCACGGCTGAAGATAGGGACTGGTGCTTTGATGTCACCTCCATACCATTCACTGATAACTTAGGAAAATACCTCGGATTTCCATTGCACACTGGAAGGGTGAGGCGCCACTCCTATGAATTTATTCCTGAGAACATGGATAAGCGGATAACGACATGGGCTATGCGACTTCTCAATAAGTCGGGAAGAGCTACATTGGCCAGACATGTGCTATCCTCTATTCCAACCTACTACATGCAGTTAATGTGGCTTCCCCGAAGCATTTGTGATAAGATTGATCAAAGAATCCGAAACTTTGTGTGGAAGGACCGCACAGGAAAGGGCATCCATCTTGTGGGGTGGGATCGAGCAGCCCGCCCAAAGAAACATGGTGGACTAGGATTTCGCAAGGCGAGATTGATGAATACAGCGCTGGTGGGGAAACTTGCTAACGACCTCTTCATGGGTACGAATAAACTTTGGTGCTCCCTCCTTCGAGATAAGTATTGTGATCGCTCGGGTCATTACACTCATCTTCCTAAGGCGGGCTCCCCGGTATGGAGAAGCATTTGCAAGGCTGCTCGGGAATTGGAAGAGGGGTTTGCGTTCAAACTTGGGGATGGCCGATGTTCTCTTTGGTTCTCGCCATGGCTCCAAAACGGTCAGCTGGGGGACTACATGCCTAACCTGACCCAACAGGACAGGGAGTTGCGGGTGAAGGATGTTATTGGTGAAAATGGATGGAACTTGAGCTGTGTCCAGTCAATTATCCCCCATGATGTTCGGTTAAAACTCCAAAGCTTGCCACCACCTTGCCTGCATGAATCAATGGCGGACGGATGGGTGTGGAGGGGGAATACTGAAGGACGCTACACTGCCTCTTCAGGCTACAATTTTCTCCTCCGGATTGATAATGAGGATGGCCATTGGAATTGGCTATGGCAGTCACAAATCCCAGAGAGAGTGTGCTTCTTGCTGTGGCTTATCGCATGGGAGGCAGTTCCATGCAATGCCCTACGTTACCATCGACATATGGCGGCGTCTCCTCTCTGTCAGATTTGTGGTGTGCACGAAGAGGATTGGAGACATTGTATTTTTTCTTGTGATTGGACGAAGCAGGTATGGCAAGCACTTAATATCTCAATTCCCAATGACTTGGCTTCCCTGGAAAGATCCAATGTCAGGGTTTGGCTTCGTGGTATGTACCGAGTATTTGGAGAACTTTTCCTTGCTGCTGTTTGGCAAATATGGAAGGAAAGGTGCTCCAGGATCTTCAGGGGTAACTCGACGGGGCACCACTCGATAGTAAGGCAGATTTACCATGCTCGGGAGATGTTTGGTCGAGGACAGCACACCCCCCCCCCCCCATGACGAATCCCTACCCACGGCATGTATGCTGGAATATGGGGGGGTGGTCGGGCATCTTCCTTCATTGTGATGGCTCGAGATCTGCAGGGAGGAACAAGGCGGGTTTTGGAGCGGTGCTGCGTCATGCAGACGGCAGCTGGCTTCGGGGCTTGTCGGGAACGTTGGGAGATTCCTCTGTCGTTCATGCAGAGGTGGCAGCCCTTTGGCATGGTCTGAAGATGGCGAAAGAAATGGGGATTAGAGAGGTCTGTTGCCGAAGTGACTCCAAGGAAGCATTGAGATTGATCCATGGCGGCGGATCCAAGACTCATTGGTTGGGGACCTATTTGTTACACATTGAGGAGCTAAGAACGGAGTTTGATATCTGTCAGTTTGAGCATATTCTTCGCGAGGGGAATGCGGTGGCCGACTTCCTAGCCAAGAGGGGTGTAGACGATGAGGCATTCTTCACGACTTGGGCCTTCCCTCCGGATGGTCTACGACCCATTCTGAGGGCCGATGCGATTGGTACTTGGTTCATGAGGGATAGCTGACTGTTCCGTACAGTTTAGCTATCGCCTCCTTTATGTATTTCAGTTCCTTTTTGTTTTCCTTTTTTCTCTTTTTTCCTAGCCTGTATGGACTGTTTCGCCAAAAAAAAAAAAATAGTCTCGACTTCGTATTAGTTGGCCCGGTAAATATGGAATATATATATTTCAATTTATAAATTAATTAATATTTTATATACTTAGAAATATGCAAATGTACCCTATGCGATCACATGTTGGGACATTGACTTGGCAAAGCTCTTCGGTTTAAATTATAAAAATATCCATGTGCTAAAAGTTTGACCATAAATTTTTTTTTATGTCATTTCCATTTTCCATTATATAATACTCAATGGGCTTTTATAACATTTGTTTTTCCCTTTTTTAAATAACTATTTGAGGGAAGTATACGTAGTACCCGATAAAAATATAAATTTGAACTCTTAATTATTATTAAAATATTTCTACTAGAAAATAAATATCTAATCGAAGGCATGAAAATATTGTACTACGTACGTAGACTACATGTTTGAGTTCAATTATATACTTCTATATCTAAACACTTCATGTTTTTATGTTTTTACATTATTTATAATATATAAGTTTTATAAATATTTAATTAAATACTTATTAAGTGTCTTATGTCATATAGAAGTATATAATGGGATTCTATATGAATATGATGTTTTCTAATTGATTTTGGGTTGGAATTGTATATCATCTTTTAAATTAATAAATGAGATTTTATGAATTTTTACCCCATTCATTTATATATATATATATTTAAATAATATACTTCCTTTATTTTTTTGTTTGCTACGGACCCACGTAGCACGGAATCCAATATACATTTTAAATCAATAATAACTCAAATTTGGAACAAGTAAAAATTCTAAAAGTTCGATATGTAAAAACTACAAGACGAGGCGAATCTAACAAGATCTCACTTGGCTATATTTTAACTTGTATAACTATGATAAAACTTCAAGTCAAAATATTTTTTGTGAATAGTGTCGTTTTTCCAAACGTAGCTATCTTTTCTAAACGGATGAAGTATTATGCAAATTGAAGGGGTAAATGTATTAATGCAAAATTGTCAGCCTAAACATAGTTTGTATAAAGAAACCCCAATCCAAATTATTGATTTTACTTTGTCGCTTAGATAGTTAGATGAAACAAATCGAATAGGAGGATAATTTGTCTCCAGAAAATTGAATAGGGAGAATATTTGGTTTGTGTCAAAATTGTCAACATAAATTAGGTAAAATTCGAAAAAATTGGCCAATCTGAATGTAGAGAACATATTTTTGGTACATGAATTATTTTAATTTAATTCAGAGGATTTTGTATCATTGTCATTAAATAGTACTCCCTCCGTCCCACAATAATGTTCCCATTTCATTTCTGCACACAATCCAATGCACTTTTTAAATTGTTAATATCTCAAAATATATACAAGTAGAAATTATGTAAAATATATATTCTAAAACTATACGATTAGACGAATCTAACAAGACCGAACTCGACTATTTTTTTCAAATATATAATTACAATAATATCGAGTCAAAGTTGAACAATGAACAGTGTCAAAAAGTCAAATGGGAACATTATTGTGGGACGGAGAGAGTATCTGCCAACAAATGTTTACTACATTATTGTTCTTAATTAGTTGAAGCTTACTGTCCTTAATCGAAATAATTCAACCAGGAAGGGCATAAAATTATTTCAATTTAGATACGATATTCTTATATACTACTCCATCTGTCCCATTTAACTTGTCTTGTTTCACTTTTGCACACAATCCAATGCACTTTTTAACTGTTAATATATCAAAATATGTACAATGAAAAATTTTGCAAAATATATATTATAAAACTACATGATCATACGATTCTAACAAGACCCAACTCGACTATCTTTCTCTAAATATATACTTGTGATAAAGTTGAGTCAAAGCTGAACAATGAACAGTGTAAAAAAGTCAAACAGGACAAGTGTGGTGGGACGGAGGGAGTAGTAATTAACAGTTGCTGCCAACAAAGGTGTGGGAGAGTCAAAGCCACACAAATCAGAAAGGTAATAAAGGGGAGGGAAAAGAGATCAGGTGAGAATTGAACCCCAACAATAAGATCGGAAGTCGGGAACATAACCACTAGTTACATCCCAATTCCCGCTTCAATTCGAAATGCAAGAACAAAAGAAAGTTCCATACCATAAATCTTCTGGGCCAACATTGAAAAAAGATTCACCATGCAAAGCTTCAAAACACTTCATCTCACATCGATCAGGAAATTAATATTGGATTCAACAATGTGGCGGTCGATCTGTGTACAATTTGTGATCGGCTTTTCTTTCAAAAATTTGGTGGTATTAGGGCATCTCCAATAGCCAACACCAAACTCAAACCCATTTTACAGTAAATGTCACATCAAACAGTAATTCATCTCCAACCATTTACACTAAACTCAAACTTAAAAGAATATTCTCTATATATTCTTTTCCATACAAACTTATTTATCTTTTCAATCATACCCTTCATTTCTTATAAATTACTCCGTATACATTAACCACACATAAATTCAATACAAATTCATCTACGTATTTCAATCATGTTGGAGGATCCGATGTTGATTTAGATGACTATTAACTTAATTTTCCGTTTGCGTAATTATTTAGTTGTTTAATATTGTACATTTTTTGAAGTATTTGAGATGTGTTATGTTTAATTATATTTTCATATGCTAATGTAATTTTTTTATTGATTGCTAAGATTATACCAAAACTTTAAAAATTTAGTTATCTTTATGTTTAAAATTTATTTTATAAAGAAACCTTAAAATTTCTAATCTAATTAAATATAAAATTAATTTAATAAAAAATTATATGAAGTATAAAATTATCAAGCATAATACAAAATTAGATCAATATTCAACTTGCAACAATTGGAGGGATGAAATTGCAATTAATTTAATTGCAAAAAGTGATATAGGTTTATGAATAGTAAATACTCAAATTTGAGTATTTACTATTCATAAAACTCAAAAAACTTGAAATAGGTTTGGTTTTAGGGTATTGTTGGAAAGAAGATGCCACCCCATTTTGGGTTTTAGGGGACCATTGGAGATGGTCTTAGCGAATAGCCATTAGGTGACTTATACGATTGTTCTCTTATGAAAACTCGTCATAAAGATTAGTCATTTTTGTGGTTCCCCCCTCTGCATTTTGCCACAAAATATCTTAGTCTTAGTCCCATATATCCAATGAAATATCAGTTCCCAATTCCCATGTCGTCGTTGCCTACTCTGTCCATACAATACACCGATGCATACAATCACATGATTATGTAGAACCAACGCTTTCTTACCGTCTACATGTCCAATCCCTTCACAAAACTCCAATCAAGATCTAACGCGCTTTCATTACATAAGGACAACACCCAACCTAGTTGACTTAATAAACAAAAAACATTGATATATGTATCCCCCCAGCCATATTTGATATTCCCCCCAAAACCACCTCCCCCCTTCACCCTTAACTTGTGCTTATAAACACTACAAAACCCACATTCCTTCCCAAACACAAACCCACTTCAATTCCCCATTCCCCAACTTCCCAATGGCCCCAAAAAATCTCCCCCATTCTTCACTTCTCCTCCTCCTCCTCCTCCCTTGTTTATTTCTTGAGTTTTCCTCCGCCGCGGATGCTCCGCCCTCCACTCCTACGCCCCCATCCACCATTTGCAAATCGACCCCCTACCCTTCCGAATGCAACAGCGTCCTCCCTTCCAACACCTCCTCCTCCTCCAATGTATACGACTACGGCCGTGTCTCCTTCCGTAAATCCCTCACGGCTGCCCGGAAGTTCCTCGCCCTCATCCAGAAGGTCATTCGTAAATCCAGGGGCACCCTAACCGTCACCGCGATCCGCGCCCTCCAGGACTGCGAGTTCCTAGCACAATCCAACATCGATGATATCCTCAGCTTCATCCAGATTCTCAACAGGACCTCCCAAACTCTCCCCATCGACCAAGCCGACCGAATCCAGTCCCTCCTCAGTGCCGTCCTCACCAACACCCAAACGTGCATCGACGGCCTCCAGGTCACCGCTTCCACCTGGAGCGTCAGGAACGGGATTATACTCCCACTTTCGAACGACACTCGCCTTTACAGCGTTTCCCTGGCTCTGTTCACCAAAGGTTGGGTCCCTAAAAAGCGGCGGGGGACTCCTCGATCCGTATCCGGCAGAGGGAAGCGTCTCAGGCTTAGAAACGGCAAGCTGAACCTGAAAATGTCCGACAGGACTCAGGCGATATATCGAACGTTCAGCAACAACCGGAGGCTCCTCCAGGCATCCGACGGGAGCGATCAGGTCCAGGTCAGCGACATTGTCGTCGTCAGCCAGGATGGAACCGGGAACTATACCACGATAAATGACGCCGTCGGCGCCGCCCCCAACAACACCGACGGCACCAACGGATACTTCATGATATACGTCACTGCAGGAGTGTACCAAGAGTACATCGCCATTCCTAAGAACAAGAAGTACCTCCTGATGATGGGCGATGGCATCAACCAAACCATCATTACGGGCAACCACAATTATATCGATGGATGGACAACATTCAATTCTCCAACATTCTGTAAGTAACCACCGTTTGGTAAAATCGTTTAACATATTATAATATAATACCTCTATATTGAGAAGTTTTTGAGGGTGGTTAATGTGTTACTATTCACGCACACAGAGTTTAATTTAAAATTTTATTATAGTTATACAAATTAAAAATATAACCAAGTGGGTCTTGTACTTTTTAAATGTCGAGGTTTTAGAATTTTTACTTGTACCGAACTCGTACAACTTGAGTTATTTGTGGTTTAAAATGTGCATTGAACTGCGTAATACATGGGTCCGATTAGGACTCACTAACTAATTAACATTCCATACATAACTCATCTGCTAACGAATTTACTCATTCGTGTGTCATCAGCTGTAGTCGCAACAGGCTTTGTGGCGGTGAATATCACGTTCCAGAACACGGCGGGGCCGAGCAAGCACCAGGCCGTGGCGGTCCGGAATGGGGCGGATCTCTCCACGTTTTACAGCTGCAGCTTCGAGGGGTACCAGGACACGCTCTACGTGCATTCCCTGAGGCAATTCTACGTGGAATGCGACATCTACGGCACCATAGACTTCATATTCGGCAACGCGGCCGTCGTTTTCCAGGATTGCAACATCTACCCGCGCCTGCCGATGCCCAATCAGTTCAACACCATCACCGCACAGGGCCGGACCGATCCAAATCAGAACACGGGCATTTCCATCCAGAACTGCACGATTCGGGCAGCCGATGACCTGGCGAATAACGGCGGCGGTGTCCCGATCCAGACATATCTTGGCAGG
Source organism: Hygrophila difformis (assembly GCA_030278955.1). Classification (NCBI taxonomy): domain Eukaryota; kingdom Viridiplantae; phylum Streptophyta; class Magnoliopsida; order Lamiales; family Acanthaceae; genus Hygrophila; species Hygrophila difformis. Next base: position 7,333,075 of record JAOANR010000001.1, on the reverse strand, counting down.
CCCTGGAAGTTATACTCCAGGACGGTAGTTATGCAGACGTACATTGACAGTTTGTTGAATCCCGCGGGCTGGAGCGTATGGTCAGGGGATTTTGCGCTGAACACGTCTTATTATGCTGAGTACGCCAATACAGGGCCCGGATCGGACACCAGCCAGAGAGTGACGTGGCCTGGATTTCACATCATTAACGCCACCGATGCTGTCAATTTCACCGTGTCCGAGTTCATCTCAGGGCTTCAATGGGTACCTCAATCAGGGGCGCCTTATACATCTAGCTTATACTGATCGTCTTATAGTATCTTGTAAATTGTTCTTTGGATGTGTCTTTTTCACTTTTCTAATTGCTTATTATTCAATTCTTTTTTTGTAAGGAATAATGTATATGTCTGAACTCTAACACAGGGGAATAGAGACAATGTACTTCAAATTTACATTCCAACAATTAATATAGTATAATACAATTTTTTCATGAATCACAACATGCTAATGAACTAATTAATTCCTCGCTTTATTGAATATAATAGCATGTTTTTTTGTTTTTCGAAAAAACTTTTGTAGAGTATATTTTTTGCATAATTACTTAGCTTTAAGAATGTGAATACCAGCAATGAGGATGTTCTTGAGGAAGTCATTGGAGTCCTTCAACTCCTCAGACCATTTGATTTCGTCTTCGGATTTGTTCTCCTTTCTTTCCTCTGCATTCGTGTCGCTAAACTCTTTGTCGCACAACGCTATGGTAGTCGTGGCAGCTTCCATGTACTTGAGCCCATCCTTGTATTGATGAACATATATTGCACTCTCAGCATCCTCTAACAGATCTTCAAAAGAATCGTACACCTCCTGGCAATCGGCCAACGAGGATTGAAACATGGGAGCAAGGTTGGACTCGGATGCAGAAATGTTCTTAATTGTATTTACAACCAGAATCGCATGAACTTTTACAAAGCTGCCACAAAAATTTCAAATTTACAATTTCTTCATAATCCATTACATGAAATATGGGGAAAAAAAAAAAAAAACTATAATTATAAATACCCGATGGCATAAAAGGCAAGCTGGGTGGCGTTAACTTCGCCCTTAGGGTTCATCTCAAGGAATTCTTGAAAGAGGGATCTGCATTCGCGCTCAATGTGGCCGAGGCCATGACATGCTTTACGAACCAGAGGCTCGCCACAATCCTTGGTCAATTTGATCTCGTGGCGGACCTGCAGGCTTTGACGGCCCTGACTCAGGCCGAACAAGATTGCTAATGACAACAGGAGAAACTTGTAGGACATGCCTGAATTTATCATTGTGTTGTGAATGGAGTTGTTTGTTTTGGGGGCGTTTTATAGCTTTTTCTGGTATATATGGCTGATTATATGTTGAGGGAATGGATGGGAATGATTGGAGGTGCCATTTTGGAGCAGAGCAAGCTCAGCCCTTTGAATAGTAAGGCCTTGTTTGGATTTGGAACTGTGATTTGCCATGCGTTTCTCTTTTTCATGCACCTGCAGCATATTTATACCTCCGAACCAAAATCTAAATTAAATCAACAATTTTAGTAATTTCTTAGGCATTTTCATTCCTTGAAGCATTTTAAACATTTTTCAAGCTACTTAAAAAAATCAACTTTATTATTGTACTCCAAACAATTATATTAACTCCAGCGCATGAAATTTACAAATTTTCATATCTTTATATTTTAAATTAACAACTACTGTACTAATTTGCTGCATGGTTTACACAGTGAGTGATTCATCACAAATTAAATGCGTTCTAATTAATTAACTGATCCGGCTGCTTGAGCCCGGGCTCCACGTCCGGATCCGGGAGCGGGTGGGATCCGTTTTTAGTCGGATCCAATTGTTGCGCCGGTGAAGAAGGGCCGCCAATATTCGGACCCGTATCAAAAATGGGTAGAACTATTTCGGCAGCCGGGTTCACTTGGTCTTTCACCGGTCGGGTCATAACCTGGGTTCTACAGAGCGGGCAGGCGGAGTGGGACATAAACCACATATCGATACAATCCACGTGAAAGCAGTGCTTGCAGCCCGGTAAGATCCGACCCGTTTCGCCGTCTTCAAATTCCGACTGGCACACGGCGCAATCCGGCGGGGTTCCTTCTCCGCCGCCGGGAGTTTTGACGTTGAAAACGAATACGGGGAGCGAGTTCATGGTTCGGAAATCGAGGCCATCCTGTTCGGTAGTAGCGCCGACCGCCGCGGCAGGATAGATGCTGCGGCGCGGGGGAGCATGGCGGCGGCGGCTGATCCAACGGCTGTATGAGTGAAACAAAAGCACGATGATACAGGCAACGATGAGCAAAACCACAGACGAAACCATTATTCGGCCGTTGAATGGTCGGACGGCGGTTGAATCGTCGATTCCCCCGTCCATTCTGTATATTGCAAATTCCCTAAAACACAGTATTTTCCGATGATGAATTGGGGCAAAATTGGAGTAATATATAACTAGGCATATTGATGATCCTTGATGGCAAGTGTTGAGGGGCAACTGCGGGTCGACTCGAGGGCATACATCTACACCGTGGATAGTGATGAGATGGCATGATGAACGGTGTGGATCTGCTTTGAGGGTGTAAATGCGACCAAAGAAGACTTGTCAAGTAGGACGCCATAGGGCAAATGGCAATTGAAATAAGAGTATTTGAAAAGGAAGGTTAGTACCAGTATAATAGGTTAGTGGTGATTAAATTAGCCATTGACATATGGAGATTTATTGCAACGTTGAATAAAAATGTACTACTACTATTTTATTTACATGTGGTTGAGTGTCAGTATAATTGTGAATGTGATCATGCATGAAGTATATAGTTTGTCAACTCTAGTTCTGTGTAAATTAAACTGTTACATAGAGAGGCTTTATCTCACAGCCATACGTAGGGTTTGTAGATATATATTATTAACCTAATCCGACTTGGTGATTAATGTCGATAAAGCTAATATGAATTCTAAATTCATGTTGATGTATTTTTTTTTAGAAAGGGAGGGCGAAGCCATTTATTGGGGAACTTGCCTCGAATGTACAAGCCATTTATCTCTTCATGTTGATGTATTAGATTAAAGTAGTATTATTTTTTCATCAAGTATTAATTAATAAGAGAGCCCACCCCATTTATGAAAAGGTCCAATGGTGTATGCAGCACAAGCAGAGCCGTTTTACTATTTTTTTTTAAATAATTTTTTTCTTTAAACGGTGAAGCCACGGCAAATGAAAAAAACTACTCCCTCTGTCCCATTTAACTTGTCTTGTTTGACTTCTGCACACAATCCAATGCACTTTTTCAATCGTAAATATCTCAAAATATATATAATGAAAAATTATGTAAAATATATACTATAAAACTACATAATCATACGATTCTAACAAGACCCAACTCGACTATTTTTTTCAAATATATACTTATAATAATATTGAGTCAAATCTGTACAATGAACAGTGCTAAAAAGTCAAACAGGACATGTTACATGGGACGGAGGGAGTAGTAAATTTACATAAAAACTAGCAAGCTTACATATTTATTATTAAGGTTATCAAAATCTAGATCTTGCAGGATCGTTTTTCCATTTTCAAGATCGGGATCGTAGGATCGTATTCAGATCCTAAGATCCTATGAAATTAGGACAAAAAAATATATATTCATGTTGCATATTAGCAAATTACAATTACTAATAATTGAGCATTTAAGACATGATGCTTGAGCTGGGTTGGATTTGTCATTAGAATTTTCACCATTTTCGTCAGTCTCAACCACTGTCTCATTGGATTCATCGTCATCCATCTGGGCGGGGGGTTTAGAACTAAGATTTCCATCAGCAATATGTGTTGGAAGGGGATGCGAGGGCGACGATAGGAAGAGAAGAGGATACGATGGCGACGTCAACAACAGGAAGATAATTGGAAGGGGAATATGAAGGGGATGCGAGGAAGATAGAGATGCAAATGAAAATCCATAGATCTGGATTTTGGAAAAGAATAGAGGACTGAAAAACGAAAAAATGTGATGAAAACTAAGAGGGAGTGGGATCGGATCGTTCAAAGATTTTAAGATCTTGTATAGATCCTATATATCTTATCCAGATCTCACCCTAATTTAGATCTCATACAGATCTTGATCGTTTTGGCTTTGTGGGATCGTAGGATCGTAAAATCCTAAGATGTAGATCTAGATTTTAATAACCTTGTTATTATTATTATTATTATTATTATTATTATTATTATTTATTTTTTTAACAATGACACGCCACAGCCGTTTTACTAAAATTAGATGCTTTATTCTTTTTTTAAGAGCCAATTAGATGTTTTTGTTAAGGAACCATTAAAGTCATGACAAAGGGTGGTGGGAGCCCATGACATATAAATTACAAAGGGAATAAAGAAGATAGATAAAGGGCTGGGTGGGGATTTAAACCCCAACCTATAACCCCAACCTATAGGTTGGGAATTGAGGGTAAATAAATTTAAAAGGGATAAACATATTGAAATTATTTTTAATATTTGCCTTTGATTAAAAAGTAAGGCGGAAATCTTATTTCTCTTTACTCGCCTTTTCAGACTGTTTCAAATAAAGTAAGGCGGAAATCTCAAATAAAATAATTATAGACACATGCTTTTAATATTTTTTGAGGTGAATATATGATATACGAGGTTAAGACTAGTATCTTGAGAATTGAGTGTGTAATGAAGGGTATTCTAATCTTAATATTTAGATTTAATTAATTAATTAATTGATTATATTTATTTTATTAAAAATAAATATTAATATTTAGATTTACTAATTTTTTTTGTTAATTTATTAAAATTAGATTGTAAATACTGTACATGTCCATCCGCAGCAAATTAAATATTGTAGGTATGGTTATCCATGCAAATATAGTTTGAAAATTAGACAAATCTTTTCTTTTTTTTATTGTGAGAAAATATTTTAAAAGAATGTAGCAAATTATCAAGTGATTCTTACCAAAAGAATCATCAGGTGATTCTTGGGAGAGGAGTGTTTTTGTCTTTAATTGGTTGAATAGCCATAAAAACTCATCAATATCCACGTTATGCATTTGGGCCACCCTAGTAATTGGGCCGATTTATTTCATATTTGATTTAATTATTGGAAGTTAGCACTTGTTGCTTATTTTTCTTATTGGACCAAGCAATAATTATTAGCTGGATCAAAGGGTGCCACACACACTAACGATGGATGAACATAGAACATGTATGTACACATAATGAATCCATGATTTTTTTTTATTTTTTTTTATTTTTTTTTTAAAAAATACATTTAGTACAATTTTTTTGGTAAATATTGACACTCATGTGTCAATAAATATGTGTGGGAGCTCAAATCATACAAATTACAAATGGGACAAAGGGTAAGGATAGAGGGCCGGATGTGAATCGAATCCCAACTATAAGATTGGAAGTCAGTGAATATGATCACTAGGCCAAATCTCCATCAAATATTAAAAAATACCGTTAGTAAAAAATAATCTTAAATCAATATAATTTTGAATAATAGTAGTAATATTTAGTATCGGAGTTTTAAATTAGGGTTTATATATTGGAGTTTGAATGAAATAAGTGTTTAGTATGAAATAAGTGGTTAGATTTTTAGATGTGATATATAGCTTTTAGATGAAATAAGTGTTTAGTACTACCTCCGTCTCATTATTTTTGTCACGGATCCACCCGGCACGTATGCCAATATACATTTTTAATGGTTAATAACTTAAATTGTGTATAATAAAAAATTATAAGAATTTGATTGTCTAAAACTACAAGATTAGACGAATCTAACAAGATCTCAATTGCCTATGTTTTTTCTTACATAACTATGATAAAAATTTGAATCAAACTTAACCAGTGAATAGTGTCAAAAAGTCAAACGTAATAATTATACGGAGACGGAGGAAGTATGATATATAGACATAGTTTTTAGATTTTTAATTTAGCTTTTAGATAGCTTTTAGATTTTTAATTTAGTGGTTAAAATGAAATAAAGCTTCTGGTAGCTTTTAGATTTGAATAATAGTGGTTAGAATGAAATAAAGTGTTTAGTCCATCTTTATGATGTCATATATAGCTTTTAGATTTTTAATTTAGTGGTTAGAATGAAATAAGTGTTTAGTATCTATAAAGAAGGTATTTTTGGACTCTGCTTAAAATACATGATTGTATTTTTTTTTCTTTAAAATTACTTCAAAAAATATGAAAGACATAGACATATGTCACAAATTTATTTCCTTACATTTTCTAATGTTATTATTTATTCGAACAAGTTTAAATTATTTTTAAAAATTGTGTTTTTATTTTGAAATAGAAATTAAAAATATACTAATATTTAGAAACCATACAAACAAGCACTTAGATTGTACAAAGACGAGGAAGTTGAGAATGAAGCATCCATTCAACCAGTTGGTTAATCTCATCATTAGTTATTTGTTAATTAAAATGTCAAAAGGCACTAGTAGATTTTTGTGCTATAACTCTTATACCCCGTTTTATTACATACACATAGGCAATCAAAATAAATTAACCTTTAATCTTGTCCTGAGAACCATATAACTTTGGTAATATATAGCTTGCAGACACACATCAGAAAACCAGATATGCAACCAAGTATACAAGGAAATTGACGACACATATACAATGCATGTTCCAGCGAATAAAAAACAATACTTCTGTAATAGACTGATCACTAGTATACATACAATTGCATAATTTTAAGTTGAATATCATCACAAAGTTGGAAATATTATTAGTCACACATCTAAAATTCAAAGTTGTGTAATAATAGCACTAGCCAAATAAGTTATTCAAAATGCATAATTCTAAGTTGAATATTGTCATCACAAAGCAAGCATGGTGGCTGTTTTGTGAAGTTCAACGTGGGCATGCCGAATATATTATTAATTAGGAATTGGGCATCCGTACTGTATGAAACTAGATTATGCATTATACTGTTTAAACTAAACAATAAATGACTTAATTTAAACAATCGCTAATAACGATTATTCAGTGCTGGCGTCCAACTGCTCAAACGTTTGCAATTTCACTATAAATTCATATTTTTGGTAACGGCTTGCCGACACATATCAATAAACCAGATAATAGACATGCAACCAAGTATACAAGGAAATAGACAACACAATGCATATTTCAGCAAAATAGAAATCAATACTTACAAATGCATAATTCTAAGTTGAATATCTTCTCACAAAGTTGGAAATATTATTAGTCACGTCTAAAATTCAAAGTTGTGTAATAATATAGCACTAGCTAATAGGTATTCAAAATGCATAATTCTAACGGGCGTTTGGTTTGGGATCTGAGATTCCTACTGGGAATCTTGGGTAGGGAATGAAACATGCACATGTCTGGTTCGGGGCATGGAGGCTACAGATAGTTGCATATATTCAATTATTACCAGTGTTTTAAAATCTTGTGGAAAAAATACAAATAAAACTTCAAACTAAGCATTATTTAAGCTTTTATAACTGAATTGATGGGCATCCTCTAGCGACATGAGTATCTACTTTGCTTGAATCAATTCAAATTCAAACAAGTTGGATTTTAGCGTTGATTAGTGTATGAACAAGTGTAATGTGTAATCAATCATGATCTGATGGACTTAATTGGGATCACTTGTCAATTGATAGGATGCCATCACGGGATATTACATGTTCCAACCGCAACTAACGGGGCGTTTGGTTCGGGGTATCTGAAATTCCCACTGGGAATCTTAGGTAAGGAATGCAACATGCCCATGTTTGGTTCGGGGCATGTTTCATGTGGGAATCTCACATTCCCACCGAGGTGGGAATGTTGGGTGTTTTAGGTGGGAATGTGATTCCCACCTGGAAGGCAGGTAATCTTAGATTACCACCTCCACTTTACCTACTTTTATATTAATTTGACTTTTATATCCTTACTTTTTTATACTTATTTTATTTTATAAATTTAGATATTTGTATTCTAAAAAATATAAATATATGAAATTTAATTTTTAAAAAAATTGAAAATTTTAAATTATTTAAACATATTTTTAAATATATATATATATTCTCATATTTTAATAAATTCTCATATTAAATAAGTAATTATCACATAATAAATTACATATAAAGAATTTTTAATATTTTAAAAAATAAATCGGCTTATTGTGTAGCAAAATGACATATTTATAACATTCATTCAATTGAAATTCAGGGACATTATGGTAAATTAATTAGAACTAAAAATCTGAGATTCTCAATCTAACCAAACGCAATAATCTTAAAACATCAAAAAATAAGATTCCCAGCAATCTCATATTTTCAGTAATCTTATATACCCAACAATCACATTTCCACTGGTAATCTAAAATCTCTCCAACTAAACGCACCATAAGTAATATCATCACAAAGCTTGGTGGCTATTTTGTGAAGTTGGTCACGTCGGCATGTACAGTGGGAATTGGTCACCCGCACGGTATGAAATTAAATTATGCATTATCCTATTTAAATTAAACAATAAATGACTTAATTTGAAGAATGAAAGTGACATTTTTCAGAGACCATACTGTAATGGCTAATTAAAATGGCTAATTAAGATGATTAACGTGTAGAGCTATTTGAATTCAACTTCGGTTAAAGAAAAAAGAAACTCGACTCGTATTTGAAAAATTCAAGTCGAATCGAGTAGTCGAGTAGGACACTTGAGTATCGAGCTCGAGCCCATATATATAATACTCGAACTCGAATAAGTAATTGAGTTGAATCGAGTATGAAGTACTTGACTCATTTTCTTTTTTAAAAAAATTAAAAGGAAAAATACAAAAAAAAAAGAAAAAAACTCGATAAGCTCGAGTACTGAGCTCAAGAACAAAAAAAAATATAAAGAAAAATAATCGAGCTCGAGTACCTCAACTACTCAACTCGATTGAAAAAATATATATATACTCAAACTATTCGATTTCAAATTTGAACTCGAGTCAAGTAGCCATATTTTCCTATCAATCCAAGCTTCAGTAGTTCGCTATGGAGCACGACTCGACTCGATATCACCTATATGACTAATAACGATTATTGTTGCTAGCGTCCAGCCGTTGAAACTATTGCAATTTCACTATAAATTCATACTCTGAAACTCAGCCTCTCTATAAAGATACGAAATGGACAAAATCACGCACAAGAGCTTGGAAATAAACGGAATCAAAGTCCACGTGGCGGAAGCCGGCCCCGCCGACGGCGCCGCCGTGCTCTTCCTCCATGGCTTCCCGGAGCTCTGGTACTCGTGGCGACACCAAATGCTCCACCTCTCCTCCAAAGGCTACCGCGCAATCGCCCCGGACCTCCGCGGCTACGGCGACACCGACGCGCCGCCGTCCCCCTCCCAGTACACCGTCGTCCACATTGTCGGTGATTTGGTAGCGTTGCTGGACGCTCTCGGCCTCGACAAAGTCTTCCTCGTCGGCCATGATTGGGGCGCCATCATCGCCTGGTGGTTCTGCCTCTTCAGGCCCGAGCGAATTAGGGCATTGGTGAACATGAGCGTGCAGTTCCACGAAAGGCATCCCCAAATCAAAACCCTTCAGAGGTACAGAGATCTCTTGGGCGATGGATTCTACATGTGCAGATTCCAGGTACGGTTTTTTCAGACCCCCAAAAATTTTTCAGATTTCGATGAATTTGTGGCTTCAATTTTGGGATTGACGCATTAATTACATTGACAGGAACCTGGGGAGGCTGAGAAGGCATTTGCAACGATGGACTGCAGTGATGTCATGAAATCATTTTATTCGATTAAGTTAGCAAAGCCATGGGTTGTCCCGCCGGAATATGGGCTGGAGGTGTCTTTCCAGGCCCCGGAATCCGGTGAGCTGCCGCCATGGATGACCCCAGAAGACATCGAGTTTTACGCCAATAAATATCGGCAGACGGGATTCACCGGCGGCCTAAACTACTATCGTGCCCTGGATCTGTAATTTTTACCAATTTTACCTTATTATACTACTACAAGTTTATCAATTTGACCTTTTGGTCCTGCCGATGACAGTGATAGCTGAAATTTGCAGGAGTTGGGAGTACACGGCGCCATGGACAGGGGCGGCGGTGAGGGTGCCGGTGAAATTCCTGATAGGGGATATGGACCTGACGTACCATGTTCCGGGAGTTAAGGAATACATCCACGAGGGGGGTTTCAAGAAGGATGTTCCGAAGCTGGAGGAAGTGGTGGTGATGGAAGGCGTCGGCCATTTTATTAATCAGGAGAAGGCGGATGAAGTCAGCCATCATATCTGTGAATTCATCGCCAGGTTCTGATGATCAAATCTGATCGACTCATGATGCTTTGAATGTGAAATGCATGGTTTCATTGCCAGCTGTTTCCATGAGAAACAAACAACAATGAATAAACATATCCTTGGTTTCGTTGTCAATCCATCTTTCTGTATTGCAGTGTGATGTGATAAAATGGCAATGAAGCCCAAATTTTATTTACTGTAATTTTTTTTTAATAGATTAAGTAATGAAAAATACACTACTACTAGTACTTAGAAGTAGTATTAAAAATTTATCGCTTTACCTTTTACTATATCACAAGGCAGTCGGTTGAAAACGTTTCATAAATGTATGGGCTCCATAATCATTATCCATTCTTCGTCATGACCAAGCAAGCATTAACTCAGAATTTATACAGCCATAAAATTTTATTCTTCAGTTTCTTTCACCATAAAAAGTCTTCATGTTTACATAATATGAGTGACTAACACACACAGGCCACAGCCTCTGGTTTCCATAAACCATGTTGTTGTATCCAATTCTTGTCCGGAAAGCAATCCTAACAAAATTCCTCAGCAGCAGAAGACATCCAGCAACAGTAGGCCATCAGAACTTGTGGATGAAAATTCAAATATGATCTAACTAGCTAGCTAGCTTCCTTCCTCAATTTTTTGTTGGTGGAGACAGTGAGCCACGCCTTCTGATCGAACTTCCTAGCATAGTAAGTAATGCATGTCGTCGTCCTCTGACAACCAGTTACCTACAAATGAATCAAGAACGTCATATTAATAAAATTGTTGGAGGCTCTCAGGCATGACATTAATTACTCATTAGGGAATGCAACTAAACTATCAAAACTAGCTACTTCTACTGTAAACAAAGCTTAGCAAGTACAGTACCATATGAGCCAAACAAGTGAAGCAGGCCCACCAAATCCCTTACCATCAGCTGGTGGCGCGTTGGATTAATCACCATAGCCTCTGATGATGAGATCAGGAGAGCGATATAGCTCACTGTAAGCCATTGGTTTGGATACTGTTATGCGTGGAGGAACAGGATGGTGGGGCCTTCAATTCGCTGATTTCCGCCACGTGGAGGGTTATGCCGTTGGTTTGGATATACTACTACACTATTATGCTGTCCATGTAATGATCAGGCGGGATTTCTGAGATCCTCTCTTTACTATCGGAACAACTTAATTAGTGTGCCGCTTTCTTTCAACTTTTGTCGTCAGGTGATCGATTATTACAATGTGATTCGATGGTATCAAAGAATATAATCAGCCGCGGATTACTATACTAGTATTAGTTCATTTATTTATTTGGGTGTACATTGATTTGGGATGTTTTATAATTAACTTGTGATGAGAGATTACTTTGCCGTCCAATATACTTATACTACTCGGTTAGAATGAATTAACTCAGTGAAATATGCAAAAGTAATTTCATTCTGTACCAATAAAAAGATTGGCCAACCATTGCACACAAATTTTCAGTGGTGCAATTATTATCCATGTCTACATTTAATGAGAAAATCCTTAAAGCAATGTCACTTGACCATCTCCATTAAACTCAAATTTATGCAGCCATACAAAATTATTCTTTTCAATCTCTCTCTTACTATAAAAGAGTACATATAACTTACTGCAAGATAAAGTAACAAATTTTCAGATTTCCATCAACCGTGTCTTATTCTATCCAATTCATTTGAGGAAAGCAATCCCAACAAATGTTTCTCAACACAGGAAAACCAGAGAAAGACTATTAGAACTTTTGGATGAAGTTGTAAATGTGATCAGTAGTTTCCTCTGGTTTTTCTTGGTTCAGAAAGTGAGCCACTCCTTCCATGACCACCACTTCCTGCAGAAATGGCACATGTTTCTTGAATCCACCCTTTTGAATGTAATCCTTAACGCCCAGCGTGTTATACGTAATGTCCAGATCTCCAACAATGAACTTCACTGGAACTTTTATCGGCACCCCAGTCCAGGGGGCCATCAGCTCCCAATTTCTACACCAAATAATAAATTCTTTATAGATGAAATTATTTTAAAAGCACAAAATTGAAGTACCAAACAAATAGTTGCTTGTAAGACGAACAGGTTCAATGCTCGATAATAGTTCAATCCACCGGTGAATCCTTTCTGGTCGAACTTGGTAGCATAGTATTGCACATCGTCCTCTGACAACCAAGGGGGCAATTCAACTGGTTTGCAAAGAATCTGACTCAGTTCAACCGATTTAGGAAATACAGGAGGAGCTGGATTCCTTGACGATAGGAATTTCTTGATTACTTGCGCTGTACCAGCTTTCGCAAACTCCCCTTCTACTTCTCCAGGTTCCTACAAATGAAACAAATTAACGCCTTTTTTCACTTATCAGAAGGACATCATATAAGATACATGGAGCTTCATTGGCATCACACATAATCAGACATGGCTTTAATCAGCGCTGTAACCTATTGTAAACAGAACTTAGCTCTAATCAGATGCCAGTTGATTAAAGAACAAAACTTGATGAAAACAGAAACCAATTGAATAGATTTAAATAATCTTGTGAACACAAATTAATACTGTTGATAAAGATAATTCAATGCAATTACCGGTCCATCAAAGTTAAAAGATAAAAGGGGGGAAATCAGAATATATGTTAAGTGATCTCACTTCATCCACCTAACGAACAAGAAAAGCCCTAAATTTGGGTTTTAGGATATCACATACCAATAGAATCGTTTCAACAGAATATTCCACACATATCGCCAAATTCTCAACAATTTGAGCTAAAAGCAACAACCCAGAACTCAGAAAAGAACAAATCAACACACAATCGAACCTGAAATCTGCAGATATAGTAATCATCACTCAACAACGCACGCATAGTCTCCAGAGGCTTCCGCGCGGGATTCCTGGGCTGAAAAACAACGCTCGTGTTCACCAGCGCCTTAATCCGATCGGGGCGGAGCAAGCAGAAGTTCCAGGCGACGACCGCGCCCCAATCGTGGCCGACCAAGTAAACCTGGTCGATTGCCAAAGCGTCGAGCAGGCCAATCAAATCCCCGACGATGTGGAAATAGGTGTAGCTGGAGACGTCGGGCGGTGCGTCGGAGTCACCGTAGCCTCTGAGATCGGGCGCGATAGCGCGGTAGCCCTTGGAAGCAAGGGCGACCATCTGGTGGCGCCACGAGTACCACAGCTCGGGGAAGCCATGGAGGAAGAGGACGGCGGGGCCCTGACCGATCTCCGCGACGTGGAGGGTTATGCCGTTGGTTGGGATATTCTTGTGAGTGATGTTATCCATGGATTGATTGCGCACCTGAGATGCCGTGAGTAGTACTGAGGAGGTCAGAGTGGCCGGCGGACGTTGGAAGGATGGGTGAGAGACACTCACTAACTTGTATCCAAACCTCGAGTATAAATAGTCCTACAAAAGGATTAGGTGGAGTAATCGATCCTTGCGGGATCCCGGGATTCCAACACCCGGTCAATCTACAGAGTGCAGCAGACTACACATTGATACAATCATACAACGCGGTACTCACTAGTGCAGTAGAACAAGAAATAGCTACATTTTTCCCAAAGGCAATAATAATAATAATAACGCAAGGAAAAGATTCCGACATCCATCCCCTCTCTCCCTCCCACTTACTCTCAACTGGCTTACTTGTGAAGAAATGATCTTTACATGTAATTAATAGTAATAGAACTCTGCGCGAACGAAGTTCATTGTCTCTTGCAAAAGGCAAAATATTCTGGCGTGTTCAAATAAAAACCTACTCAGTATTAATATTATAAGCAGCAGTATATCTTACTAAGTAAAGCTAGTTCAAACACATTTAAAGCAAGCGTATCTTTTTATTCGCAAATATAACCTACCTTATAAAAACTGGCCGGTAGGAGATTATTGAGTTTGTTCATGTTCTGTACAATTAAAGGAATTTTGTTGTAGACCAACAGCAGTTGGCTTGAGTGGATGGGGTTCTAATCGCTTAAGCAAGGTCTCGGGTTCGAGCCTTGTGTATGCAAAAAACTGCTTTGGGAGAGGCGCCCTTAATTGCCCTTGCAGATCCTCGAATGATTAGTCTTGGGCCCAATGTGGCCTGGGGATACCCTGGTATTTACCTAAAAAAAGGAATTTTGTTGTAGTAAGCATTTTATCCCTTCCATTCAATTTGATGTATTGTACTTTTCTTTCTACAGTAGTGCATCATATGTGTGTGCATTAGCAGCATTTAGACGAGTGGCATGCATTTTTTTTTTATTACAGCTAGAAGCCTTTTGGCTTAATCAAAGATCTGGGGTATTACTATTATTGCTTCATATCAAAATGAGGTGGTGCCACTATTATTATTACAACATAGTCATATGGTTGGTCGATCAGGAAATCAAACCCAGAAGCGAAGACAAACACAAGATCATTTGTGCTTCTGGATGAACTTGTAAATATGATCACCGATTTCTTCCGGCTTTTCCTCGTGGAGAAAGTGAGCCACTCCTGGCAGCACCACCACTTCTTCTAACAACGGCACCTGCTGCTTTAATCCGCCGCCGCTTATGTATTGCTTAGCGCCGGGTGCATTATAGGTTATGTCCAGATCCCCAACCAGGAACTTTGTCGGAACTTGTATCGTCTTCCCTGTATAATTCGCTGTCTGCTCCCAATTCCTGCATTGCATTCACCAACATTTTCATCAAGTTCATCAGTGTTATAATAATGTCACAATTTGACAAGCAATTTGATGGCACGTATAATACGCACAAATCCAATGCCCGATAGTAGTTTAATCCACCGGTGAACCCTGTTTTTGCAAACTTGCTAGCATAGTAATTGATGTCATTCTCGGTTAGCCACGGAGGCAAATTGGTCACTCCGGTGTCAAATGATTTGGGAAATTGAGGAGGCGACGGATCCCTGGTTGCGAGAGAGTTCTTTATCACTTGGGCGGTCCCAATTCGCGCGAATTCCTTTTCAGCCAATCCAAGTTCCTTCATAGGTACATATAAATATATACTTCAAACAAACTTACACTCAAATGTACTATATTTTGGGATGAGGACTTAGCTCAAGTGGTTAAATCCTAGGCTTCCAACGGAAGGTTGGAGGTACGATCCCACTGACCATGTAATAAAATAACATAAAACAACAAAAGCTTACCTGAAATTTAACCATGTAATAATTTTCACCAAAGATTTTCCGAAGAGATTCAACAGGTTTGGCCAGGGGATTTCTAGGCTGGAACGCAACGCTCATAGCAATTAGAGCTTTGATTCTGTCGGGCCGAAACAGGCTGAAATACCACGCGGTATAAGCACCCCAATCATGGCCTACTAAGTAAACCTGTCGGAAGCCTAAAGCGTCCAACAAGCCCACCAAATCGGCCACAACCTTGGGCATGGTGTACTCCGCCGGGGACGGCGGCGCGTCGGAGTCGCCGTACCCTTTGAGATCAGGGGCGAGGACACGGTAGCCCTTGGAGGCAATGTAGGCCATCTGGTGGCGCCACGTGTACCACAGCTCTGGGAAACCATGCAAGAATAGGACTGAGGGGCCTTGGCCGGCCTCCACCACATGGAGATTCAAGCCATTGCTGGTGGTAATGGTTTTGTGCGTGAAGTCCCCTTCAGACACCGCAATTAGATTGTCTGCAAGAGAACTGTATGCCGAGCAGAGGACAATCGTCCAGAGGAAGGTGGCTTTCATGGTGTGATATACGAGCTTTTGAATTTACTTTGCCTTGAAACATCCTTGGTACCCATACTTACTTATACTACCTTTTGATTCTTTGGCCTTTTCTTAGGTAAACTACCTTTATTACAAATTAATGTTGTTACCATCTTTTATGTTTAATTTGTTTTGCATCTCAATCATTTCCCGATACCAAAATTATTTATTAAATACATATTATATATAGGGGTTGGGGACTTACCCAAGTGGTAACTCCCCAACTCCCAACCTCTATAGGCTGGGGCTATAGGTTGGGGTTCGAATCCCCACACAGCATAGTTTGTTCCCTTTGTAATTGTGTGGGCCTTCAATGGCTCTCCAACAAACAAAAAAAAAAAAAGTCCCCCGTCTAGTTTGTTCCCTTTGTAAATGTGTGGGCCTTCAATGGCTCTCCAACAAACAAAAAAAAAGTCCCCCGTCTAGTTTATTCCCACCCGGCCCCCTATCATTCCCCTTTATCTCCATTTGTGATTTGTGTGGATTGGGTTCCCATACATCTTTGCCGACACATGAGTGTCACTGTTTACAAAAAAAATACATATATATACATAATTTTTTAAATACAGTATTATTACTATTAATTAATAGTTCCTCCGTTCTCGTTTAATTACTCCATTTGCATAGTGTTAATTATTTTTTGAGTAACTTTGATCATTTTTTTAACATGGTTATATAAGAAAAAACATACTCGAATGAGATTTCTTTAAATTTATCTAATCAAATAGTTTTATACAAGGTTGTTAAGATCGGGATCGTAGGATCGAATTGGGATCGTAAAACCCTATGAAATTGTCATTTATATCTTTTTAAAATTGATGTTTGTTATTTATTTCACTAAACTGGTAAGGTTTAGAATTGAAAATATCTATGTTAGATCCATTTTCAACAAGAATTTGATAGTTAATAGCATGTTTATTCATGATACAATGGAATTGAAGTTAAACACTAACACATAACTCAAGCATTCTGGGTTTAACATTGCAAAGATATAGTTTAAACACAATTGACAAAAAAAAATAGCATAACCAAAAGAGATAGAAACAATAAGTAATTTTTTTAAAAAAAAATAGAGGTTAGACACCGATCCTACCACGATCCTAACACATTTTCGATCCTATGGCGATTCAGATCATTTTTTTATAGCTGGGATTATAGGATCGTACGATCCTACGATCAAGATCGCGATTTTAACAACCTTGGTTTTATAATCTAAAATAACTTTTTTACAATATAAGTTATTTCTGGTTAAAAGTGTTTATTGGATTGTGTAAAATACATAAACGATGCAGTTATTAAAAAATTGAAGTATAAATATAATACAATATTAAAATAATACTCTAGCCATCTCATTTAACTTGTCATGTTTAATTTTTGCACACAATTCAATAAATATGCTATCTAAAACTACATGATTATACGATTCTAACACGACCAAAATGTCAAGACCACTAGAGTGAGACGGATAGGGTATTTCGTTATGAAATCAAACGTCACTTACATACATTCATTAGTAGTAAGATACCTCTATATGGCTTGAGGTGTGTTGCTAAACACACCCCTCCGGCTCCCATCGGGCTGTTAACTTTTTACATAATTTTTTAAATCAAGCAAACGAGTTCCAGATGTAAATATTCCTCCGAGTCCTCATTCATTCTCCATAAGGGATAATTCTGTTGATTTCAATAGAATAAGCGCAGCATAGAGTAATTCAATATACCTGAGATGGAAATGGGTTGCGCCCATGTTAGATCTGCCAAGACCCAACCCAAGAATCGGGTCCGGGACCGGACCTAGGATGACAACGGATCCACTTTGGGTTATTTGTAAGAACAAGACCGAACTTAAAATCAGTAGGTTCTGATACTGACCCATTGTCATCAGCAGGTTCTAACCCATTGCCATCCTTATGACATCCAAAGTTACATATCTGAGTCACCAACACATTGCCATCCTTATGACATCCAAAGTTACATATCTGACTCACTGATGGCTTTTGAGAGAAAAATCAAAGAGCGAACCTCAAAAATCAACCTTGTATGATGTTCACATAATGCTGGAAACTTCTACCCAAAGCAACGGCAAATGAAAAGGAAACAGAGAGTTAGACACACTGGAATCATAATTGACAAGGGTGCCAGCACAAAGATAAATGAAAATTGTGCAATTCCTAAATTAGCATAGGGGTATAATGACTCCAGGACTTGGGGTTTTGGCAATACATTATCATTTCTTCAAACTCAACTATCATTAACAATTTAAACTCTAAAACCCTTGCTGTTCCTCCTCCCTCTCGCACGCTCAAACTTTCTACCTTTGGATCGGACATATGGCTTGGTATGGCTGTGTGGAACACCCGGTGCTGGACCAAAGTGCTTCACAGCTTCACGAGCATTCCTAGAACCTCTCAGGAGCACCTGGATAATCACAGATTCCAAAAGGAGATGAGTATCAAGAAATATGGTATTAATTTGGTTCCAATGTACAAGGGAAACAAAATGCAATCACAGGCAATTTTAGGAGAACATTGTAAAATATCACTCAACATGCATCAAACGAACTTCCATATATTAGAGTTCTTAAATAATACTTTTTCATCTATATGGGTTTGAATTTACTCAATTGCATAGAAACCAATTACAAGTATATCACACACTGAAAGATGGGACATTTGTCCATGAATGCCATTTATAACAGAAAGCTAAACTTCATAAAACATAAAAGAATCATTAATAAATCAGATTTCAAAAAAGAACCATGGAAGCTATTATTACCAGGACAAAACCCCATTTGCATGCCCAAGTTGCACAATATCACTTATCACATATGAATGCATGTCAATAGTTTCTAAATATATAAACAAAATAAGACTTGCGAGTATCATAGAAAAATTATGCTTAGTAAAAGAACAAAAATACAAATGACAATAATAGACAACTTTCACTCAGAAAAATGAGATTATAATAAGAGATCATGATGCAGCATAGAAAGTAGAAACATAAAGTGAGCAAATATAGTACCGTATTCTGTCCAAGAGGAGCCTTAAGAGCAAGCTCATCAAAGGTTAAACATTCTCCACCAGCCTTTACAATTCTAGCCCTCGCGGTCTCTGTAAACCTCAGTGCAGCCACCTTCAGAGCAGGGACTTCATGAACCCGAACATCATCCGTAACAGATCCAACCAGCACTGCGATTTTATCTTCCTGCTCCATTTGGAGAAATTTAAATATTAGTGTGCGTGTGTGCGTATGTGTGTGTATATATTTAACTGATTATCTAGAGATTGCAGCTGAAAATCATATTTAGTCAAAATCTTCACCACCGAAAACCATAGTTAGTCAAACCCATAGCATAAATTTAAATGTTCAAATTTGAATACTCCTCTTACAAATTTCCATTAATCAATAATTTGACAAATTTGATACGTTAGAGCAGAAAACATTCAATAAAACACCAGTACAAAATTGGTGCAACACCACATTGCCTTACAAAATTACAACTAAATAAAACAACAAAAAACATATATCAAATCAATACCTTGCCCTTCATGAGAGCGATGAGGCGGGAGAGGGAGAGAGGGGGTCTGTTAACCCTGCTCATGAACAACCTCTTAAGCACCACCGCATTAAACCTGCTTCCAGTTCTCCTGACCAGAAAACGGTACAACTGCAACGCCAATTACAAAACACGCTTAGATCATTAGATTCACATCTTCAATTTTTGTCCGAACACGAAGTTGTGAAATAGCCTAACCTTCACGAGGAGCTTGAGGTAAATATCATTGGATTTAGGGGCAGTGCGCCCAGTCTTCTTGCTCTTACCTCCGGCAACCAAATCAATACCCTGAATCACAAGACAAATCATAAGAAATTCATACCATAAGAGGGTAAAACTTCCATATCATGACTGAGAATGGAGATGTACCATGGCTCTACTGTCGTTGCGCTTCGGCTCCGCTGCAGCCTGTGGAAGTGTGAGGAAGGGTTACAGGTTAGGGTTTTCCTCCAGCTATATATACCCTATGGAGCGGCGAATAAAACAAATGCATCGGAACGTAAGGTGCTACGGGCCAGCCCTAGGCAACAGGCCCAATAAGGCCCTAACAAAAACTTTTGAGCCCATTAATAAAGGCCCGTGTAATGCATTCAGGTTTCAGCCTATAAAGCTTAAACAGAGAATGTGAAACTCGGGGGGCTCTCGGGCATTCCTTTTAAGATTAGCGTAAAGGAGAACTCTGCACTCTACAGTCTACAGGGATTGGGGGGGTCGGTCAAAAGGTTCACCATCCATGCTACTACTATATGCTATTACAGGATTATTTGCAGAGGAGGGTCAAACTCTTCTTTTGTCCGAGGCAGAGGAAATGAGTTGAAATATGCACTTACTGAGTCGAGACAAATGGTGCTAAGCAACCATACCCAGAGCTACTTGAACCCCTTTATCAGAGTGAACTACTGAAGAGTTGTAATGCACTTGCTTATAAGAAAGTTTTTGTCAATTTCTGAAAAAATATTTAATCAATCGGAAGCTTATTTGATTCGTTTGGAATGAGAGGATGATCCAGGCAGAATAATCCTAAGAAGAAATATTTGGACACATTGATAAGGAAACGGAAAGACATGAACTGAAACTTATGGATCAAATCTTTTAATGTATGTTCTGTGTACCGTGCTTATAATCCTTACGCCACTTTAAAATGGTCATTTTGATTTTTCGTTACTGTCTATTATTCAATTTTAATTTAATTTTATCATAATTATATAATAATAAAGAAAAAAGTATAGACAAGTTGGGTCTTGTTACATTAACTATTATTACCCCGCAAAATGGGCGGGAATGTAAAAAATGTGAATTAAAAAATTGAAATTCACAAAAAAAAAATTGTTCACCTGTATTATGTCGATTACATTCCCAAGTTGATTAAACTAATTTAAGAATTACATGGAATACATGTAAAATTGTACAACAATCGAGCAATATACAATATAACACTACCAATAATTTACGGAAAAAAGACCAAATATATCCTTTTTCTTTTCCAAAAATCCAAATTAGTCCTTTTTTTATTTTATTATCAAAACAGTCCGCTACAAATGCTAATTATGTCCAAATCAGTCCCTTGTTCACTAATTATGCTCTAATTGCTGATGTAGCAAGGGTTTTAATTTAAACCTCATACGTGAGCATAATATTAGTCCTTTTTCTTTTATCTTTTGTCAATTCAGTCCTAAACTTTTATTTTGTTCCATTTAGTCCTCTACCAAAAAAGTCATTTTTATATTAATTTGCCTCCAACCTTTCAAATTATTTCATTTCAGGACCAGAACCTTAAATTTTTTATTATTAGTAATCCATTTATAAAATAAATGCCCAACATACTTCCATCAGTAAAATTAAACACCAAAACCTCATACATTGGGTTCAACTGTCTTGTTACCGGGTTTTCTAAGTTCTGGGATTTTACGCACTCTCTCTAACCACCCAACCGTCAACGATGATTCATTGGTTCTGGTTTCCTACAGCATCAATCAGCACAATTATGCTTTGTTTCCTACCTTAGAACTCATTTATTTGATAAATTGATCAGTAATAATAAAATAAATTAAGGTTCTAGGCCTTAAATGGAACAAAACAAAAGTTTGGGTCTGAATTAGCAAAAAGATAAAAGAAAATGACTAATATTATGCCCACGTGTCAGGTTTAAATTAAAACCATTGCCACGTGAGCAATCAGAGCATAATTAGTGAACAAATGACTGATTTGGACATAATTAGCATTTATAGCGGACTATTTTGGTAATAAAATAGAAAAATGACTGATTTGAATTTTTAGAAAAGAAAAAGGACATATTTGGCCTTTTTTCCAATAATTTACTATATAGTATATTATAATTTAGTGCTTAAAAAATATTATACTATAAACAATAGTATCATAGGAGAAAATAATAAAAAATAAAAGTTAAAGATTTTCTATTCACGGCTCTAATGCAATACATATACAAATGAAGTACCTGAAATCACAGTTGCACAATGTAATTAATTATTAATATTAATTTACCCTAAGACCTTGAGAAATTATAAATTTCTATGTAGATATTTCCAAATTAACTTAGAAAATTTAAGAAAATATGTGAATTAAAAATTTAGAAATGATTATAAAAAAAATACTAATGAATGTATCATCATTACGAATTTCATAATGATATGATTTTATAGTATGTATATGAATAGTTTGATCAACTTATGTAATTTATATAATTTAGTTAATAAATATATGTTGTTCATGATGAATATAATATCAATCTGTGAAGTATCTATTAATTTCTTTTATCATATTAAATATAATTTCAATTCATAAATTATTTGTTAAGAATAATACTCCCTCCGTCCCACTTCAGACGTCCTGTTTGACTTTTTGGCACTGTTTATTGTGTAACTTTGACTCAATATTATTGCAAGTAAATATTTGGAAAAAAATAGTCGAGTTCGGTCTTGTTTGATTCGTCTAATCATGTAGTTCTAGAATATATATTTTACATAATTTTTACTTATATATATTTTGAGATATGATCGATTTAAAAAGTGCATTGGATTGTGTGCAGAAATCAAACAAGACATCTTAAATGGGACGGGGGGAGTAATAAATATTAAAATTATATTTAAATAATATATAACATCAATCCATAATATTTTTATTGGTAGTATTTTTATTCATAATAATTAATAAAACTAAATTATATAATGTAAAATTTCGCTCAAATTTGGTTTTCCTATATATTGAAAGTGCACTATGCTTTTGTATACTTATTCCATTTTTTGATAGTAAATAATGATTGACTTATGTTACTGTTTATTATCCAATTTTGACTCATGTCTATACAATATATATATAAGAAAAAAAAATATAGCCAAGTAAGATCTCATTGGATTCGTCTTATCTTGTAGTTTTAAAATATTAAACTTTTAAAATTTTTACTTATACACATTTTGAGTTATTAATGAATTATTAAGGTTAAATGTATATTGGATTACGTGCAAAAAGTGAATATTGATAATATAGGTAGGTTACTGTTCATAGGGAAATTTTTATGAGGGGCAATTGATAGGTTACTGTTCATAAGAGTATGTTACTATTCATAAGGGAAGTTTTTTTTATATATTATATAGATAGATATAGATATTATCACAAAGTTTTAGAATAAAAGGTTTTTACTTATAAGTTAATTTATTATTATATACTTCCTCCGTTTTTATTTGTTTGCTATGGACTCATATTGCACGCAGTCCAATGCATATTTTAAATCGTTAATAACTCAAGTCTGGTATAAGTAAAAATTCTATAAGTCTCATATTTAAAAACTGCATGATGAGACGAATCTAACAAAATCCCACTTAATTATATTTTAATTTGTATAAATATGAAAAAAAAATTAAAATAGTAAACTTTAAGGTGGAGGGATGTAAGTAGTACTCCCTCCGTCCCACGAATTGTGGCTCGTTTCTTTTGGGCACGGTAATTTATGTGGTGAGATTTAGTTGTTAAAGTGATGTGGGTATTTGTGTTTAAAATTTTAATGAATTTTTTTACTTTCTTTATTGTTTAACATTGACAAAATATTATTGTAATGATTTAATTAGAGAAAAATATTCAAGTGTGGTCTTGTTAGAATCGTCTAGACGTCTAGATTTAGAATATATATTTTATATAATTTTTATTTGTACCAATTTTAAAATATGAAGAATTAAAGAAATGCAAGGGACTTTGTGTAGAAAAATAAAAGTGTATTGAGAGTTGTGTAGAATAGTAAAAGTGAATACTTTTAATGAGATTTAGAAACCATTAAGATTCTAATCATATTTATATTAATTAAGTTTATCTAAAAAGAGAAAGTGACTCCAATTCGTGGGACATCCCAAAGAGGAATACGAGCCACAATTCGTGGGACAGAGGGAATACTTTTTTTTCTTTGTTCACATGTTACTCCCTCAGTTCTTTTTTTAGTTGTTTTTTATGTATTAAAAAGTGTTTCCAAATAGTTGTCATTTTTAGATAGTTATATTATGTTTTACTATATTTTCATTCACTTTATATATATGCTATTTATTAACATTTATTAAGAGTGTATTTAGTTGAGAGGTAAAAATATAAAATTTATTAGTTAATTAATACTCCATCTGTCACAACTAAGATGTCTTGTTTGACTTTTGCACATAATCCAATGTACTTTTTTAATCGTTAATATCCCAAAATATATACAAGTAAAAATTATGTAAAATATATATTCGAAAACTATACAATTAAACGAATCTAACAAGACCAAACTCGACTATTTTTTCTTACTATATACATACACTAATATTGAGTCAAAGTTGATCAATGAACAGTGTAAAAAAATCAAACAGGACATCTGAATTGAGACGGTTGGAGTACAAATATTGGTTATTAAAATTAAGTTGAAAGAGACAAATATTCAGGAACTTTCCTGAGGGAGTATTTTGATTTCTTATTAATTCTTGCATGTTTGTTTCCATTCATTCATGTTCTTTTGTTTTGCTAGATTGGGACATGCTTCTTGTATTGATTTCTGGAGAAACTTGTTAAGAATGATAGTATAACGTTCTTGGTTTGTTTTTGATCTATTTTGTCAATTGAATGCTGCTTTGTCGATTACTTGAAGAATATGCCCGGATGCTGCAGAATGCTACGACGTCGTCTTGAAAATTAACCCATCTATAAAGTGTATAGTGTGTATACTGCTAGTATTAATTGCGACTGTATTATTGCACTCTATCTAGTCGCCAAGACTAGAACTACACATTGCCTAAAGTCCTACACGCAAATGTCTATACAAGCTGCTCTCCTCCTCGTAATTTCCATCGCCGTCTCCACGACGGCGGCTGTAACGGCGGCCGACGCTCCGACGGTGTACCAAGTTTTGGAAGACTACGGCTTCCCCACCGGTCTTCTTCCCCAGGGAGTGACGTCATACGAGCTGAATGCCGACACGGGGAAGTTCAGCGTTAAGCTGAACAAAACCTGCAAGTTCAGCGTCTCCGGATATGACCTCAAGTACGCGGCCAAAATTACCGGCACGATCTCGAGCCGGAAGGTCTCGAATCTGGACGGAATTCAGGTCAAGATTCTGTTTTTTTGGGTTAATATAATCGAGGTGACTATCGACGGCGACGATCTGGAATTTTCCGTCGGAATCGCGTCGGCTGATTTTCCGGCGAACAATTTTAGTGAGAGTCCGCAGTGTGGCTGTGGATTTGACTGCCGGAAAAGTGAAGGATTTGGTTTCGGAATTCGGAGGATTTTTCCTCGTCTGCTCGAGGTATATTAGCAGGTAATTGTTTCCACAAATTATACATACATGAAGTAATATCTATCATTATGACAGTGGTATTTCTTAAATTCAGATGAACAAGTAGTTGTAGTTGCCGTTTTTTTAAAATCTGTTTCTGTTTCTGAATGGAAATAACTTTGCTGGATGTTAATTTATCAATGTAAAAAATTATTCACTGTAAAAATTATAAATACTGGAGAACTGGTACGGTTCGTTTAAAACAATCAATTTAAAAGTCAATGATTTAGCTTCAAATCTTGTAAACATGGTTATGTACTTACATTGTTTAATGTACACACTCACAAATCTCGATAGGGGTATTTTGGATCTTAAAATTTGTATTTATCTCAAATCCTATACAATTAACGTTTTTCAACAAAATACTATACATATATATACAATAAATTTAAGGGCCAAGCTTTTTAAAAATAGGTTGTTCTATGTAGAATAATTTAAGATCAAAATTACATTAAAAGAATTCAAAATGATCTGTTTTATGGGTTTCAGGATAATAATAATACAAGAAAAGATTAAAAGGATTAAAAAATTCAAATGATCTGTGTTATTGGTTTCAAAGATTAAAATGTTTGTATTCATGGGGCTAATGTTGAAAGAATTAAGTTAATTTTCTAAACGAACTCAACAGTACGTATATTTTGAAATGATAAATTATGTACTACAAGTAAGGAAAATTGCGACCCATTTAAGAGGCAGGTCATAATGTTAGTTCATTGGCATCTTGTGGTGTAGATTCATTTGAGTGTTTGGGTGATTCAAGATTTGTTGTTGAAGTATGGTGCAACTGATCACTTGTGGCCTCGTGGGCTTGTTTTCTTATATTTTTTTGGTTTGTAGTATTTATTATTTTTGGAAGTTCATATTGTATACAAAATAAACATAAGTGCATACAACATTATTTGATGTTTTTTTTTTAAAAAAAATTATGTAGTTTATCAAATAAAAAAATCAAATCGGGTTGATGATTTACCATAGTGGTCAAGTCCCCTAATTCTCAACCAACCTATAAGTTGGGGTTCGAAACCTCACACAGCCCTTATTCTCTCTCTTTATAATTTGGTGGAATGAGCTCCATCACTCCTTTCTCCGACCTTGCTTTTAATGACTCCTTAAAAAAAATAAAAGAAATAAAAAAAAAAAAAAAATTGCAAAGCCAAAAGAAATCAAATGATAAGGATTGTTTTAAAAGAGGTGAACCCATTTTAATATACACTGCATATTTTTGAATCTCAAAAGAAACCCAAAAAAAATCTTTCAAACCAAGAAAAAAGAAAAACAAAAGAATATACTGTATATTAAAATGAAAATTGGGCAAGTGATCATCTTCGAGAGTCATACAGATATGACAGTATCTTCGCGTCTAAGTATTGTGGTTTCTTGAGGGATATTTGGCGCAAGTCTTGGAGGTTGACGATGGGTTTCAATGCAAATTCTGTTAAAAATCAAATCTTGATTGCCATTCAAATTAGATCCCCTGATTCGCCAATTATCCTCGAATAAAACCCCTTTTCTTCCCCAAATTCGCAAAACCTACACCACAATGTCTTGCAAATCCAGTATTGGAACGCCGATCGCGTGTCTCTTCTCGCTATTCCTTTACTTTCTCGCCGTATCCGCCGATCCAACGGCGTACCAAGTCCTCCAATCATACAATTTCCCCATGGGTATCCTCCCAAAAGGCGTAACCGGCTACGATCTTGACGCCCCCTCCGGCAAATTCAACGCCTACATGAAAGGTACGTGCAGTTTCTCGCTGGAAGGTTCGTATACTCTCAGATACGGATCGAGGATAAGCGGCAATATCTACGAAAATAAGTTGAGCAATTTGTCTGGGGTGAGTGTGAAGGTGTTCTTCGTGTGGCTGAACATTGTGGAGGTTAGGAGAAACGGTGAGAATCTTGAATTCTCTGTTGGAATTACGTCTGCCCAGTTTTCTGTAGATAATTTCTTTGTTTGCCCGCAATGTGGCTGCGGATTGAATTGCAATTCTTTGGAAGGGGAAATCCAGGAGGATCAAAGTGGTAATTCTTTGCTTTCCTCGTTTTAGATGATCGGTGAATTTTAATGTCTTCCTTGTTGTATGCGTGATGGGTGGATTCTTTTCCATGTTAATATTTGTCTACTAGTATTATCTTTTGGAAGTTATACAATTGTGGACCAGAATTTACTCTAAATTTTGTGTTTTGATCGTGTGTGTCTGTGTGTGTGTGATCTCTGTGATATATTTCAATACCCATTGATGCTATCTGCTGCTATGTGAATGAAGAGCTATCAATGCAACATCTGTGGAGCATTGCATAATAACATAATGCTATTGGAGTTGTTCTCCAACACTTTTTCTGATTTACGTTGAGCAAAATCTTGCCATAAAACGAGAGAATATTGACCGACTTTGTGATTTGTGAACTTGAATTACAGTTTGAACTCAACCTGTTTGTTGTTTCAATGTTGCCATGCCCATTCATGAACACCAGCATTTGGGTTCATAATGTAACCTCAACACTTTAGATAGTGCACCCAGTGAAATACTACAATTTTGTTAAGGACATGGGAAGCATGCTGTGGTGATATTAATATTTCACACAAGTATATTGAAATTGACTCCTGAATGTGATTATAGGATAAACAATGGCAGCATATTTGTTGTTAGAAGATGAATAGGAGGTTCCAACTCAAAACCAGTCGGCTATGGGGAGTATCTCAGGTCGATGTGGGACTAAGAGGGTGTTTGAATAAGCTGCAGGGAAATGGATTATCTGCTTATTGCGTTTTCAAAATGCAAATAATGAGTTTAACCGCTAAAAAAAGATGTTGCAAACCTAATTATTTGCGTTTTGAAAACACAATAATCAAATAATCTATTTTATATCGCCAATCCAAATACCTTCTTAAACATATGTGAAACCCTGTTCCAAATATGTCTGATTGCCCATTGCCACCAATGACTCAGAATAACAATGAATGGAGCTCGGATTGTATGGGGTAAAAGCAATTTGTGACGGGGGGTTGTATCCGAGGGAAGTCAGGGACTCGGCCGGAATTTGGATTGGTGCGGTGTTCGGGCAAAAGGGGGTCCAATGGAGGTAGCGCAAGCTGAAGCATGGGGGATTGTTCCTTGCCTTCGATTGGCTTGGGAACAAGGAATTTCAAAGTTGGTAGTCGAGTCTGACAACTACTACGTAACAATCCAACTGATACGAGAAGAATTAGGAACGATTGGCCGATTCGATCGATCAATTGCCCAAATCAAAGAAATGGCTCAACAGGACAGGGACCTCAAATTTAACTATGTACCAAGAAAATGCAACTTAGCAGCAGATAGATTGTAGTATTACTCAGCGATCGGCTAGGCTTGTACCACAATCAATTAGTGTTTATTTAACAGTTTATGATATTAACTATACAAATCGCTCGAAGCAATAAAAGATTTCTTCTACATGAGATTCTATGGAGTTCCTAAATCCATAAAAAATCTATGAAACTCTCACTTGAATAAACCCCTACTAATTGAGATTTATACAGTATATGTTAATTTATTTGCAGGGTTGATATGTGGAAATGGAATTGAGAGGGTGAGGCGGCACTATGTTTATAGACAAATTCAATGATGGCCAAGTATATATTCCCCGTTTTGCCGAGTCAAAATTAAATTAAATTTAAATACAATTTACAAATATGATAATTTAAATTTGAAATCAAAAACAAATACTTACTACTTTTTATTCAAACATTTTGGGCTATATTTGGGAAAAGTTTAAAATTTAATATGTGAAGTGTGGAGAAAATAGTTCAACCAAATAAATATTTACTAATATAGTTTCATATATATATGTTTTGGAAGAGATATTATAGTTTCATATTTGAAGTTGGAGTTTAAAGTAAAGGTTCGTTTTTAAAAGGTAAAAGAGTAGAAGAAGAATAATTTTACGGAGAGAGTGAAATTTATTAAGCTATGAAGAAATGAAATGTAGGATAGATTAATTAAGGTAACAAACATTAATTACTGGCCCGATTATTCTCATAATATATAATTCAATGAACATATTTGCATTGTAATATAAAGCAACTAAAAATTTATATTTCAGAAAAACTCCCTAACAATATTGTGTATCTAAATAAAATTTTGTCAACAAATTAAAACCGAAAACTCTATGCAAAACTTATAAAAAAAACACTTAAAATGTGATTGTTTAAAAGGAATTATAAAATTAATTTTTCATCTTCTATCTGTACCTGTTTTTGGGACGCATCTAATCGTCTTAGATATCAAAATTTTGTATGTTAATTTGTACGTATATAATATTAGCAGATTTATTTCAAATGAAATATCCAGTGAATGTAGGTAAACAAATGTAAATATTTTCAGCTTCCAAAATTGCGGAATTGTGGAATTGAATTTTCAGCTTCCAAAATATTTTCAGATTTATTACCAAAAATTACAATTGTGGAATTGTGGAATTAAATTTTCAGCTTCCAAAATTGCTTGCACATGTAGGTAAAACAAATGTAAAATATTTTTCTCATATGAAATTTGGCAAAGAGAAGTACATCTCTTTCACACATGAAAGAATAATTCATAAGAGAAAAGAACAGGGAATTGCATTTCAAAAAACATTTCATATATTCCACGATCAACTGCAGTAACCACATCAACGAACCAACGTAAAGATGAATTATGATCGCTGACAGTATCATTCAATGTCCCGATTTGGTTTTGTTCTTGAGAAGCATCGCCCGCAGATCGGCCGGGTCGACTGCATCGCCCTCATTCTCCGGGCGGTAAAATCCGGTATTCGGGTCGGGCACCCATGCAGTCTTTCCCGCTACTTCGGACTCTTTGGTAAAAATTCTATTCGAAGTATCTGTTTTCGCAGGGCCGCCGCTGCAGATGCTGCCGATCTGCGACGCCGCTGAAGCATAGCCGCGCCTGCATAAATTCATCCCCATAAATATATACCATAGAAATAGAAGTAGAAATTAAATGAGATTAAAATCAAAACAACTTTATTAGGATACACTATCTGAAAATCAGTAGTATTTTATTTTATCTTTAAAACAAACAAGGGATCTATGGGAATGTCAAATATGGAATACCTGCAGGTGGCTGTGGAGGAGATTCCCTTGGCATTGGCGATGAGAGAACAGATCGTCTTGGGAAATGCTTGATGCGCCATCTGAACTTTGAACTTAATTTATCGATTGGTATGAGAGAATAATGGCAAAGGCAGGAGGAGTTTTATAGAAATTTATGTTATGTACGTAAGGGGGAAGAAGGGGTTTATTTGCATTTGTATTTATAGAGCAAATCCAATTAATATAAAAATGAATACTTGCTTGTCGAATTTTGTGGCAAATAGAAACAGAAAAAAATGCAATTAATATATTTTTCCCACTCATAAAATCGGGGGAGTTTAGGATTTGTTAACAACACCCGGCCAGTCAACATGTTTTTTCCTTGGCGGTGAAGTAAACAGTACACCCATTTCTCTGCCATGTACTATGAATTCATTTTGCCAAATATGGGGTTGGATTTGGAAGGTATTAATTATGGATTATTATATTCGTTCTCTCTTCTTTTCTTTTCTTTTCTTCTTTTTTTTATTTTTTTATTTTTTATTTTTATTTTTTAACCAGTGATGCTCTATCGTACAAACAAATTTTTATATGCATGATATTGATATTGATAATAGAGATCAGTGGCGGATCCATGCCTAGGCTGGGTGGGGCTCCAGCCCCACCTCTTTTTTTTTTTTTTCTCTCTTTTAATATATATAGTATTTATTTATTTAAAATTTATAGTAATTATTATATTAGTATATTATTAATTGGTTTCTAAAGCCTACCATAAATGAGTTTTTTTAAAGCCTCCCAACATAAAATTAATATCTTGTGAATGCCATATAATTGAAAAGAGTTATTAATTTTGGGTGAATGTGAAAGAGAAAAAAATGTTCATAACTTTGATATTTTTTGACATTTCATGTGTGTTTGTGCCAAATAAGAAATCACATACTTCCTCCGTCCCATTTGAGAAGTCTCTTACTCCCATTTCTTTTGGAAACAATATTTTTAGGTAGAATGCGTTATTATGTTAAAGTGGAGTAAATAGTTGATGTGATGTTTATTTGAAGGAGCAAAAATTTTTTAAATAAGAAAATGTGTCAATTGTAATGGGACGGACCGAAATAGAAAGTGAACATTTTTTTTTTTTTGGAAAAGCCATGGCCGGAGAAGAATAGAAAGTGAACATTTGAAATGGGTTGGGGGGCGTATTTTTTTTTTTTTATTAAAGCAAATTTCAGCCCTACCACCTGTAAATTTCTGTGTCTGCCACTGATTAGGGTTTTTAGTGTTTCTTTTTATATATATTTTAAGAATCAGGATTATTTCTTAATCAATGCGTATGTATATTGGAGTCGAGTAGCTAATTATAAAATGAATTTAAATTCAAAATAAAATATTCATTTAAATTTTTACTACATATACATTAATATCATGTGATAAAGGCCAACAACCGAATAAGAGGTAAATAACAAATGATAATTTAAAATTTAAATTCAGAATAAATGTATATTCTTTGTGTAATACAAATGTATATTCTTTGAAAATAGGCCTCGGCCCTCCGTTTCCCTCGAAAATATATATATATATTCTTTGAATATATAAATATATATATATATTCAAAGAATATATATATATATAAAGAATATATATTTATATATATATTCAAAGAATACATATATATAAAGAATATATATATATTCAAAGAATATATATATTTTGAATATATAAAAGAATATATATATATTTTGAATATATATATATATTTTGAATATATATATTCAAAATATATAACTATTCTTTGAATATATATATATAACTATTCTTTGAATATATATATTCTTTGAAAAAATATATATATTCTTTGAATATATATATATATATATTCTTTGAATGTATAGAAAAAATATAATGTAAGATTAAATTCCATATAAATATTTTTTCAAACTATTTGATTGCACTATTTTAATTTTATATATCCATCAATATCTTAATCGATTTGCTTTGCACTCTACAAATACATTAACTGATTAGTTTTGAACTTTGAATATATAAAACACTAATATCTTAACTGATTCGTTTTAAACTCCAAGCATATCTTAACAGATTAAATTTTGAATTTCTAAAAGCCATAAAACATGTAAAATACAACCAGCAATTCATTTAGTTTTAGAAAAAAATTATTATAACATTAATGAGTCGTAAACTAATATTAATGGGAATGAAATATATACTCACCATCTTTAATTTCTAAATGAAGCAATGTTTGTTAGATACCAAAAATTCTAATTCTTAAATTGTTTATTGTAGAACAAGCATCATCCCGTTCGACTAATCCAAAAGAAGTCAGGCATAGGAAAATAATAACTAGCACAGTATGACAAGACAACCAGCACATTAATGTATTGATTCCATCACAGCTCTACTGCCGTACCTCCCCCACCACCTCCTCCGCCTTCCGGTGGTCACTCTTTAGCCATATGTCCGTTTTTCTTAGCACAGGATGTTGTACAAACCAACAGAAGAATTCTATTAAGAAAACTAGCAACCTAGCACATGATAGTAAGAAAACTAGCACAGAGGAGCAGCGGGCAAAAAGCAACGCATATATGAGCGGTTAGAACAAAGAATACAGGAACTACAGAGCCAGATTATAAGCGAACATTGAATAGTAGGAGATGAAAAAGTTACCGAGGCCTCAGGCAAATGGTGGTTGGTTAGATGATGAGGAAACGCGCCTTAGATTTTCACCCATTTTTCCTACTGTGAGAGAATATGTGGCTGATGGATTATCGGAAGCCTCCATTTTCCGATTAAAAATAAAATAAAATTACCGGAGTAGTAATGGGTATTTCTTTCCTCTAATTTCACTCGATTCAATTAAGGGTTTGTTCTGCACTCAGAGTTGGAGCTGTAGGGAGCTGGAGCTATATGGAGCTCTAGCTGTCAGTTCTATTTAAGTGTTCTATACAACTAGATGTAGTTGTCAAAAAATGTATTAAATGACATAAAAAGACAAATACAGTATTTATGTAGAATATTGGGTAGTGGATTGGTTATTTGGTTAAAATTGTAACTAAACATAGCAAACTTATTTTTAACGTTACAAGAAGTAGCTTCTAAAAGTTTCTAAAAGCTAGTACTTCCTCCGTTCTCATGAAAATGCAACACCCACCCTGCGCACGCAATCCAATACATACTTTTAACAGTTAATAACTCAGGTTGTGTATAAGTAAAAATTATAACAATTTGATATTATAAAACTACAAGATGAGACGATTCTAACAAGATTTCATTTGACTATATTTTTGCATCTATAACTATTGTTTAAACGTGAATCAAAGTTGAACAATGAATAGTGTAAAAAAGGCAAATGTTTCATATTCACAAAACGGAGGTAGTATAATACAGAATAGGTCTTTTGTTTTGAAATACTTCCTCCGTTCTTTATTAAATGCACATTTGAGATTTTGTTACTGTTCATTGAGTAACTTTGATTCGACTTTTTAATATAGTTATATAAGATAAAATATAGTCAAGTGTGATCTTGTTGGATTCGTCTAATCGCATAGATTTAGAATATCAAATTTTCAAAATTTTTACATGTATACAATTTGAGTTATGAATGATTAAAAACGTGTATTGGATTGCGTGAAATGTGGGTCCGTAGCATTTAAAAAGGAACGAAGGAAGTAAAAAATAAAGCTATTAAAAGCTCTCAAAAGTTGCGTCAACATAACCTTAAAACGCATGAGTAATAATGCACCAATGTGCGTCTCCTGCCATGAGTTTTTATTACATGCTGCATAGCTTCACCTTCACACCGACAGTTGATACAGTTTTTTGGATAAGCTACAGTTGATACACTTTTTTTTTGGAATAGTACAGTTGATACAGTTGATTCTACCTTTTGCCCTTTGGGGTTTGGCAACCAACAAAAGTGAGATTTCTTTCCTCCGTAAACCCCACAATTGTCCTACAGAGGTCAGACAGAGGTGGGTGGACGCTGGAGCCTAGAGCCTGCCCTGGATAATGGATTCTTATCGACAACCCACCGCCTCCTAATAATCGCTCCATAGTCACCCCCAACCTCACTCACTCACTCACTCATCACTGTTTCAATTAAACCCCCTTGCTTCTTCTAACTCCTCCGGACTCCAATGGATTCCACAGAAACCCCTCCAGATTCCCAAAATCATATTCCCGCTGCTTCCATTTCACTCTCTTTCTGCCCTCTCCTCCCCACTAAATTTATCATCCCCCAATCACCCCACATAACTAAAATCCCTTCTCAAATCTCCGCCCTTACCCTCCCCCCCTGCCTCTCGTCTTCCCTCCCACCATCGAAACTCTTCCTCAAATCCACCCTCTCATCCAACCCTTTACAGTCCGCCCTCACTCTCAACCATTTACGCCCGCCAAACCCCTCCGGCGCCGCCGCCCTCCGCAAGACCGCCGTCGTATGGTTCCGCAACGACCTCCGCATCCACGACAACGAATGCCTGACCGCCGCCAACAACGATTCCACGTCGGTGCTACCAGTCTACTGCTTCGACCCGCGAGATTATGGCAAATCCTCTTCCGGGTTCGACAAAACGGGGCCCAATCGGGCCACGTTTTTACTGGAATCCGTATCCGATTTGAGGAGGAATTTGCGGGCGCGCGGGTCGGATCTTGTGGTGCGATTTGGGAGGCCCGAGAACGTGTTGCTGGAAATGGTTAGGGCCGTAAGGGCGGACGCTGTGTATATGCACAGAGAGGTTTCCCACGGGGAGGTGAGAGAGGAGGAGAAGATAGGGGAGGTGATGAAGGATGAGGGGGTGGAAGTGAAGTACTTCTGGGGAAGCACACTGTACCACTTGGAGGATTTGCCGTTCCAGTTGGAGAAAATGCCTTCCAATTATGGTGGGTTTAAGGAGAAATTGAAAGGGTTGGAGGTGAGGAAGACGATTGAGGCATTGGATAGGATGA
Source organism: Hygrophila difformis (assembly GCA_030278955.1). NCBI lineage: Eukaryota > Viridiplantae > Streptophyta > Magnoliopsida > Lamiales > Acanthaceae > Hygrophila > Hygrophila difformis. The sequence continues at coordinate 7,297,706 of JAOANR010000001.1, read as the reverse complement.
AGGATTTTCCGAAAAGAGGGGAGGTGGAGCCTGGCGAAATTCCTTCCTTGGTGGATTTGGGGATTAGCCCTAATAATGCAACTCTGGGTCAGGTATGAAAATTATTTTGGTTTTTTTTTTTTCTTGGCATTGCGGTGTGTTCTGAATTGGAAGTAATAAATTTTGTGAATGGATGGATTCCTTTTAGATATATGAATGTTCATGGATAACTATTGCTTTGATTGGTTTTGGTTGAATGTTATAGCATTTTGATTTGGTCTTAATGACAAAAAGAAATAGATATTGCTATGAAGGGATTCTCATCCAATTTTTATATCGAGAATGATGGGTGTGTGTTTCTTTGACTGGTAAGATGATATCCATTTTCATCATGTAGGAAGGAAAAGCATCAGCTAATGGATGTATAGTGGGCGGGGAGACTGAAGCGATGCGGAGACTGAAAAATTTCACTGCAGAATGCAAGGCAAAACCAGACAGAGGATGCAAGGACGGGACAAACGAGGGTGTGTATGGTGCAAATTTTTCAAGCAAAATATCACCCTGGTTAGCCCTGGGCAGCCTTTCCCCTCGCACCATGTTTGATGAGCTAAAAAAGTCGGTTTCTAGGTATGCCCAAAGCTGTGTAGTGTGTACTGTATTCGCATCATTGCATCTTTTGTTTGAATGGTCATATGTCTCTGCCTGTGTGTTGGATTGTGGGAAGAGGTTGATGTTTTAATGCATTGTTTACATCAATGAAATTGAAAATCCTTGTGTGTTTACAGTATGAGATCACCAGCTGCATCCAACAAGAAAAACGGAGAAAACGGCACGATGAGCTGGTTAATGTATGAGCTGTTGTGGAGGGATTTTTTCAGGTGACCCATGGATTTACTTCTTACTTTAATTGAGAAATTGTATGAAATTATCGTATCATGTAGTATTACTAATACCTGTGTTGCTCCAGATTCATTACCAGGAAATATAGCTCGGGAGAGCAACAGACTTATGCACAGATCACAGCATGTGCAGCCAATCCTGCCTGATCTCATCTACACCACAAATTTCTTCATTAAAACACCAAAGCGGTTAGTTGGTTGTATTACTTCATTCTGTTAATTGGTTTAGCTATTAGCAAATTATACCTAAATTTAGTAAACACAAATGTTTGTGGTATAAATGTAGGAAAAAAGATGAAAATGCTTTTCCCAAATTGTTAGGTTACCCAACTTTTTAAAAACTGACGTTTTAGGCTTAAAAATGGTTAAATAGAAACTAATAATTCAAAATAACGGTTGACGAATACCATAATTAGGAGCTGGGAAAAACTATTGAAATCATCCAAACATAAAAGCTCTGTAAAAAAAATTGATTGGTAATTTGTGTGGCATGGGTTCCCACCACCCTTTCTCTGGCAAAAAAAAACATTGTTGTTACAATTTACACTGGCGGCATGTTTGGCACGATGTATTAGGATATATTAAGACAATAAGTACTAATATTCTGCATAAAATAATGCTACCTCATGTTCGGTATTTTTTTTTTTTTTTTTATAAGCCGAAGCCAGAGAGGTTCGGTGTCTTTTAAGATATATATATATATATAATTTAATATTTTGTGGAGGGTGGATTTATCTGCATTATTTTTTATTCATTCATTCTTTCATTTTTCCTTCTTTCTTCCGCGTTCATCTCATAACTATTAAAATATAATATTTTTAATATATTACTTATTAATATATAACTACAAGTTTTAGGAATTTTTTTTTATTTAATTATTTTAAAAATAATACATCATGACATGACGTAATAGCGCATTAACCCCAAACACTGTATAACATAAATTTATACAACAGTACAACATAATTTTCTACACACGCATTAAGTAATAAAATATAATATAATACAGTGTAATGTTCCAAACATGCCCTCAATTCACACTTGATCAAGCCTAAGAGGACATTCTATGACAAAGAAAAAGGGATAGACAAGCTCAGAAAAAGCCTGAAATTTTAAGGGATGACAATACAACGAAAATAAGCCATAGCAGCATCAAGAAAACACAAGTAATCCATGCCCAAATTCTGGGACCTCCCAACTCTGCCCCCAACGTGAGGCGTCGAAATGCCAAAACTCCAATGCAAACCACGGATGTGGCAAAAAACACCAGCAAGGAAAAGCTTAGACCATCAGCATTTTCGATCTTCAACGGTTCCTTGTATGCAATGAAGTTGTACATTGTGTTGATCAGCCAGGGCACTCCTATTCCGATATAGATATTCACGGAATTGCTACCAAAATTGAAATTTAAACGTGAATTTACTACCAAGAGATACTAAGATGGTACTGTGAAACATTCAAATATGGAGTAACTAGAAGGACCTGCAAGTTATATTTGCAATAGCAGAGTCGGCTGTGAGCTGCCTCTCTGCTGCAATTTTGCTAGCCACCAAATCCGGCCATGATGTCCCTGCAGCTAGTGCTGTAAACGCAATGGTGTAAGGATTAATACCTGTGTAATGGACAAGGATATGATGGGGTTAGTACACGATATGCGATGCATAAAACAAATATTCGGTCACCAGGTCAAAATTAACGTACCTGTGACGCAACCTATCATATCTGTAAGCCTGGTAACAATGCAAGCTATAATGCTGATGAACATTAAAGAGCAGATAAAAGCAATCCATCCGTGGGCAAGTTGGTATGGAGGTACAAGTGCGAATAGAATTCTCCACGGTGCAACGAACAGCCCCCCGGTAGCCTTGAGTAGCCTCAGGTATGTGTTGTTCAATTTCCTTGATTCTGGGCTTTCCAACTGTGCGGAAATCAAGTATACGTATGTACACAATATTATTTCCCAAAGAATGGGTGGATTGCTAGCGATTCTTACGGGCTTGAGACGTATTGTATGCATCCTACGACGACTATGCGTACAGCTGAAAATAGGAGGAAACAAGAATGCGAACAGAAAGTGTGAAGAACAGTTACAGTACCACCAGTGCATCAATGAACTGTTGCTTCCAGATTGAGAAGAAATATTCTTTCTTAGTCTCCTCTTGGTAACAACATTGATCGAGGCATTCTGCAGTGTCACCGCTGTGCAAGTGTTGATAGAAATGGTCTGCATATTGATTATTTCACTGTCAAGGTTCTGACTATTGGATAAAATAAACAATTAGATCTAAAACAGGAAAGCAAAAATAGCGAAAGGGAAAAGAAAGAAAGAATAGTTTTGTCACATTAATGTATGGTGTCAAACGCGCAATACTATCTACTTATTCCTTGGCTTGGCACAATTCTAATCAAAATTTAGAGTGACGACTTGAATGAGAACCACAAAAGGTCCAAAGAGGAGTATGAAACACTATATCTACTTGTCTCGTGGTGTTAATCAATATGTTGCATATTATCTAGCATGTTATATTACGAAATTAGTATTATCAATAGTATGTCACTAATTTTTAGTGGCTGTTTGGATAAGTGATATGAAACAGCTTATCTGATTATTGCGTTTTCAAACGCAAATAATCAGATTTGCAGCACAATTTTTTAGCGGTTAAACTGATTATTTGCGTTTTGAAGACGCAATAATCAGATAATCTATTTTCTTGCAGCTTATCCAAACACCCTCTTATTCGGGGTTGAGATTAAGGTGGAAGTAGGGAAAATGTCAATGTGTTGATATCCGAGAAACTCTATGTTATTAACTATTGTGTTCAATAAAAATATATGGATTTTAGTGTAATATTATTAGTGGAGTTGAATTATTAAGTACTATTGTGTAATTATTATATATGAAAAAAAAAATTATAATTTTTTCAATTTGTATTATATTTCTTTATTAACAGAATTTTTATTCTAAAATTAAATACAATTTGTTTATTTTTGTATATACCAATATATTGTTTCTAGTCAAGGTATTAAAGATAATACCTTGACTAGACCATATATCCTCTATTTGGATGATGAAAGGAAAAAGAAAATATAAACAAAGCAGCAATGAACATAGAATCTCCATCAGTGAGAGCCAAGCCTTACCTGTGTTGGCATAATTATCAACTCCTCTCAGAATGCCATATTCATCTCCTAAACTTTCAGAATAAGCATCATCGTCACTATATGGATCGATTTCCACAGGCACCCAGTCTTTTGGTCTCTCAGTTCTTGCCCTGATTAACATATAACTAACACTTTATTACAAATGCCATCTTTTTTAACAGTTTGGAGGACAAATTCACATATCAATTGAGTTTATTATCCAAAGACATACAGCGGCAGAGACAAGTATGGCCACTGCTTATCTTGAGCATAGGCATGTATTAGCAGGAGACCAAATTGCAGTACGGTCAGTATAGCCTCCCAAAGAGTAATGACTTTTGGCGTCCATACCTGCACAAACTCAGAAATTCTATCAAGGAAACTATAGGCATATTCAAACTCACATGTAATAAGTGGACAATTTCAACAAAGTATCCTAACATTAAAATGAGAATGTCCAGCCTCATCTACTAACAGCTGTGAAATTCAGTAAAGAGGAAACATATATCACCTCGAGCGCTATATAAAGCCAGACGTAAGCCCAGAAAGACCAGAAGAGCTCCACCAACCACACCCCAATATCGGATATCTTTTTGAGTTCTCCTGCCTTAGGAACCACAACACAGACAGCATGGATCGGAAATAAATCAAATGCAGCAGAACCAACTAGGGTTCCCGGACCTAAACCTGTTAGCATCGAATCGACAGTAAAGGGATGAGTTATTAATCAACTATGTCCCCTACATTACCTACTAATTCATGAACTGCATATTGTGTAATTTGTTTGATGAATATGATCGATATATATTGATATCATGATTAACCAGATAATTAAAATCAATTTCAAACACAAAAAAAATGCTGAAGGACAAACCTCCAGCATACAACTTTCCAACATTCCTTATTGCGTCAATGGTGGCCAAAGAGATCTGGGGAAAGCTCGTCCCAAAAGCCAGCAGTGTGATATCAGCTATAGTGTAATTCCAAAGCTTTTCCTGTCTGAATTTTTTGGTGTTGGTGCTAGGATCTATCTCCTCTATCATCCTCGTCTGCATAACAACATTTTCCATGCTTCGGAAGAAGCGGGCAGTTATAGCTGATAATCCAATAAAACAATACGCGAGTGCAAGAAAATACAAGCATCCCCTCACGCCACTTCCAAGCTTAGTTTCAACATCGAGCAGAAAATAAAGTTGGCATTTTTCAACTCTAGAAGTGAGAGAATCTCCGCTTAAGCTGTCAGAGGTGTCATTCTTTAGATATTCCATGGTTGTTGCACTTTCACAACTCCCAAACAATTAGGATTCCTATTGAATAACAGAAGGGGGGAGAGCCAAATTAGTATTCATATATCGTTGAGTCTATTAGAATGCAGTTAAAATTAAATAATTGGCTCGAGCTCAGCTTGACTTGTTTATTTCGAGCAAACGAGCCTAGCTGCTTGTAAATTAAACGAGCACGCTTACCTCGACAAGTACTCACTCTTATCATTGAAAAACCATGCTCGAATTCAAGCTTGGAAATTAAGTGCATCTCTAATCCAGTGAAGCTCGATTAGAAAGCTCGTTCATTCAAACATATGCTGGATTCAAAGCGCCTCTCATCCCACGTTTCCATTTCACCGAACATTATGGAAATTATTATAGGCGGACAAAATGAGGTCAGCGTCCCATTCCACCCAACATTATTCAAATGGGTATGGTGCAATCACCAAAATCCGCAGCACATTAAGGCAACAATCTCAACCGTTCATTTAAAATCCAACGGTTCAAAATGTAAAAGGGTAAAGTTGTCCAAAAAAAATTATAATGTCAAGTCGTCGAAAAATACACACAATGTTATCGCTGAAAAATACTATACATGTCGTTGAAATACACACAGCTTGTCGCTGAAATACACTTAGCTCGTCGCTGAAAATATATTCAAACCAAAGAATTGGGGTTCCAACTTTTATGAAGTCGCTGAAATGCACAATACCAAATCGCTGGAAAATTTTTATAGCTTGTCGCTGAAATATACTATACTACGTCGCTGAAAATATACGGAAGGCGCGCTGAAAATAATATGCATTTCGCTGAAAACAATATATTAATAAAAAATCGCCGAAAATTACATACCTTATCGCCGAAATGTACTAAAGTGTATTTTAGAGTAATATGACAAAATTACATTTTTACCCTTCCGGTTCATCTCAACCGTTGATTTAAAAAGTTAATCAACGGTGGGAGAACGCCGACGTACATCCCTAATTTCTCCCTTATTCAAATAATCAAATTACACCCAAACAAAATTAGGTCAGACGTACTGAATAAAGATAAAAGATGAATTACAGAGTTACTGAATAAAGCAAATTAAAGGTTGCACGAAATAAATTACTATAAGAAAACCGCATAATTGCGGAAACAAAAACTCGCCTTCGCCCCCGGTCACAGCAAGTATACGGCGGCGATCGAGTTCTTCTACCGTCGGCTAAACGAGTAGCAGCATAGAACAGCAAAACAATTCGTCCAACATATGAACTGGAGTGGAGATGAGGAACCTGCACTCTATTGGCTCGCTCTAATGATCCTTATTTCATTGCCGTTTCCCATTTAAGTAAAGATTTTGATTGGAGTAGTAGCTTTTTCAGCTTGGCTGACAATTACCATACACTCCTTCTATTATTGTAACATAATTTTAAATAATTTCTTCAAGTCAAATCATTCAGATTTTCTATATAAAAGATATTGATGTGATTTTTGGGGGGCTCCACAGATATTCCAGTGCTTGAAACTAAATAATCAGTGATGTAAGTAACAAAGAAGTAAAATACTAGAAATTTTCAACTTGGCAAATTGCATACATATTTTGTTGTTCTTCTGTCTAGCTGAGTCTAACAAAAGATAATTCCCTTCTACACTTGCTGGAATTATGTTATACACTGTTATAGTAATAAAATTATCTCATAGAGCGAGAGAATTATGGTCTTGTCTGTGGCTGTATTTTCATTCATAATGTGGTCTTTTCTAGACTCATTGATTTCAGGTGTATTTCTACATCCATTCTCCAGGAGAAGCAATTATTTCTGAAATCTCTCAAGTGACATAAATTCATGTCTCGATGAGTACCTCAAATGATTTTCTTTGGATTTGGAGATTTTCGACAGAACCCGATATGAACTGGTACTTTTGTAGAACTTGAACATTGCTCATGCTGATTGTAACACCCCCGTTTCTCTATTCTTAGATCCGCGGCGGAAGCCTCAATTAGGAACCCGGGGTTGTTACCGCCACGCCCCTTAATTAAGCTCGCTTAGGCCTAACCCAGGCTAACTTAATTAGTTGGCGCTAAGGCTAATTAAATTAAATTGCTAACACATGCTTAAAACAATAACTTTATTATTTACAAAATATAATATATCAGAGTTCGCAAAATATGACGACTAAGGCTCGTCGCCCCCAAAAGTAACTTGACATAACATTAAAATATAAATGAAAACTAATAATATGATATATATGTATATATATGTATATATATATTTATTTATTTTACACAAAAGGTTTGATACCCATGCCCGTGCCCATGCATTTAGTCATCTCCACATATGTCAAATCCTGAAAAGAGTGCACATATAATTTATCAGCACACCGGCTGAGTAAATAAATTTGTACTCATGGGACAAAATTAAATATAAAGACTCAAGCAGTAAATGACATGTCAAACCGTTAAAAATTCTGATTCTCTGTGTCATGTTGCTCGACTATGACGTCTACACCCGGGGTATCCCATAGGACCTAACATGCTTTCATAGTGACCGTAATCAAGACTATGAGTATACAAGGGCGGCCCTCCCTTGCAACTAGAACTGATTGTGAGACCCTTGGCCTAACACAATTCTTTTTATAATGCTCTTACGAAGATAACCCCAATTGGAGTATATCCCGTATAATAATATCATCTCAATAATTTACATGCCATACACTGGAAATAAAATTTTTCACATGCATGGCTTAGCCCAAAAATAATTAAACTCATACTAGGGCATTTCCTCTGCATAAATCATTTGCATGAATAATTCTAAATTATTTAAAGCGATAAGGAATTAAACATGCAAAAATTAAATTTTGGGACAACGCCCGCAGAATATAAATTTACTTACTATCCCCCTGACGATAACCTACTGAAATGCTGGGACTGTAACTACTCCGGGACTTCTTCTCCCCACTATTTTTTTTTTCTCACACTCTCTCTCGTTCTCAACTCTTACTGCTCTCTATTATTTCTCATGCTTGGTGCGATTTTATGGCTTCATGAATCCTGCTATTTATAGGCGGAGGAAGAGTTCATCTAGTATTATTTTATTGTTTTAATTGTTCACGGGTATGCATCATGTGATAAAAGTTTTGTCTTTTGTCTTTTCAATTGTTCACGGGTATTGTTTTAATTGTTCATGGCCACCCTAGCCTTCTTTTGTCTTTTCAAATTTTTTTTTTTATTTATATTTTTTTTTTTTTAATTTTACTTATTCATTTATTTGGCTCTTTGATAAAAGTTTCAAAACAAGTAGGGTTTGAACACACAACCTTTAAGTTATGAGCCCACTTGACTAACCAATTGGTTATCAAAGTCTTTATGTCATATCTTAATTCTAACTAAATTTATTTCAAAATATTAGAATCCTTATTGTTAGTAATTATTTTTACCCATCTATATCTTTAAATCAAATCTTATTTTTTTTTTTTCTAAAATATTACTCTTCCAAACATTTAAACTTTTCCATACTAGAAAATATTCCCTATCATCTACTTTTAAACTTGGAAAAATAGTTCATTGTTTACAACATTCTTTTAATTAAAACCCACTTCCTATTAAATTTTAATTTATAGCAGACAATTAATTATTCTACTATATTTAAATTTAGCGGGTATTACAATCCATCCTCCTTAGAAACAAACTTCGTCCTCGAAGTTCATTTTAAGTCACATAATTACTAAGGAAAAGTAAGGCAAGGTATTGCATAACAAAAGTTTTCTAACCGTACTTGACTTGGGCTGTATAAGTCACATAATTACTAAGGAAAAGTAAGGCAAGGTATTGCATAACAAAAGTTTTCTAACCGTACTTGACTTGGGCTGTAACATTCTCTCCCACTTGATTTCACAGCTATGTCCCCATAGCTGTATCATGTTGAAGGAACAACTCTGGATACTTGCCCTGCATTTCGGCCTCAGTTTCCCACGTGGCATCATTCTCATCATGGTTTGACCATTGTACTTTGACCATGCGAATGACTTTGCGCCTTGTGGCTCGTTCTTTAGTATCCAAGATCCTGACCGGTCTTTCCTCATAAGTAAGGTCTTTGTCGAGTTCGATAAGGTCTGGTTGCACTACCCTTTTTGAATCATGCTGATATTTCTTAAGTTGCGACACATGGAATACGTTATGGACTCGAGACAACTCCTCTGGTAAGTCCAATCGGTATGCCAAGGTACCAACTCGGGCGATAATGTCAAAGGGTCCAATATAACGGGGACTTAGCTTACCTCGTTTTCCGAACCGCATTACGCCCTTCATGGGCGATACTTTGAGCAAAACTTTATCGCCGACTTCGTATTCACCATCACGCCTCTTTTGATCGGCATACGTCTTCTGTCGATCTTGAGCGGCTTTCATCTTTAGTCGAATTTGCTCCACTATTCCTATCGTTTCCTCGATTAATTGTGGCCCAACAGGAATCAGATTTTCGCTTTTAGTCCAACAGAGTGGACTCCGACATTTCCTACCATATAGTGCCTCAAATGGGGCCATGCCAATACTAGCATGATAGCTATTATTATAGCTAAATTCTATAAGTGGTAGGTACTTTTCCCAACTACCCTTGAAATCCAAAACACAGGCTCTCAACATGTCTTCAAGTGTCTGGATCGTCCTTTCAGTTTGACCATCGGTTGTTGGATGAAATGCTGTGCTCATTTTTATTTTTGTTCCGAAAGCCTGTTGGAGTTTCGTCCAGAATGTAGAGACAAATCGACTATCTCTATCTGAGACGATATCTTGGGGAATTCCATGTCTTCGGACTACATTCTCAATATAAGATCTTGCCAACTGATCCATACTCCATGTTTCTTTCATCGGTATGAATATGGCTGTTTTAGTTAATCGATCAACGATTACCCAAATCTTATCATTGCCTTTTGGTGTTTTTGGCAATCCTGACACAAAGTCCATAGAAATGCTATCCCATTTCCATTCTGGAATTTCTAATGGTTTTACTAACCCAAGTGGTTTTCTTCGGTCAGGTTTGACCTTTTGGCACGTCGGACACTTTTCCACAAATTCCGCTACCTCTCGCTTCATTCGTGGCCACCAAAAGACTTTACTTAAGTCCTTGTATAACTTATCCCCACCAGGATGCACAGAATATGGAGTTTCGTGTCCTTCTTCTAATATGCGCCTTTTAAGATCCTCGCAGGCCTTTGGTATACACCATCGACCCTTAAATCGGATAGTGCCATCTTCGTGGATTTGGAACCCTATAGCTCCACCTTGAGCTATTTTTGTCTTAATCCTTTCTAATTTGACATCACCGGGTTGTCCATTTCGAATCTCGTCGAATATAGTCGGTTGTATTGTCATGGAATGAATCTGTTGAGCAGGTGTATCTTTATGTACCAATTCAATACCTAACCGAGCCAATTCCATATATAATGTTGGTGGCAAGATTCGTGTATTATCTAAGGGTCTTGTCTTTCGACTTAGTGCATCTGCCACTTTATTAGCTTTACCCTCATGATAGGTGATACCTAAATCGTAGTCCTTCATCAACTCCAACCACCGTCTCTGTCGCATGTTGAGCTCTTTTTGAGTATAGATGTACTTCAGGCTCTTATGGTCTGTGTATATGTTACATCTCCGTCCGTACAGGTAATGTCTCCATATTTTTAGGGCGAAGACAACTGCAGCCAATTCTAAATCATGAGTCGGGTAATTCTCCTCATGTGGCTTTAGTTGTCGAGAAGCATATGCTATAACCTTCCCTTGTTGCATTAGCACGCATCCCAAGCCAAATTTGGAAGCGTCGCTATAAACTTCAAAATCGCCATCTTCAGTGGGTAAGGTAAGTATTGGTGCCGTGGTCAACATTTCTTTCAAAGTTTGGAATGCAATTTCGCATTCAGGTGTCCAAATCACCTTTGATCCCTTCTTAAGGTTCTGTGTCAGGGGTCGTGCAATTTTTGAGAAATCCTTAACAAACCTCCTGTAATAGCCAGCTAGACCGAGAAAACTCCTTATCTCTGTTTGCGATGTTGGTACAGGCCAGTCTTTTACTGCGGATACCTTGGCTGGGTCAACTGAAATTCCTTCGGCTGAGACGATATGACCAAGGAATGCGACTTTGTCTAGCCAGAAATCACATTTTGACAATTTAGCGTATAACTTGTGATTCCTCAGAGTTTGCAATACTTGATGTAGATGTTGTTCATGCCTCTCCTTGTCTATGGAATACACCAATATGTCGTCAATGAAGACTACTACGCATTTATCCAACAGTTCTCGAAAAACATTATTCATGAGACTCATGAATACTGCTGGGGCATTGGTCAGCCCAAACGACATCACGGTGAACTCGTAATGTCCATACCGTGTTCTAAATGCCGTTTTTGGGATATCTTCTTTAGCTATCCTTAGCTGGTGATATCCGGACCTTAGATCAATCTTTGAAAACACCTTTGCTCCCTTTAGTTGATCAAATAAGTCATCTATTCGTGGCAAGGGATATTTATTCTTGATGGTTACTTGGTTGAGACCTCTGTAATCGATACAGAGTCTTAGTCCTCCATCTTTTTTTCGTACAAATAGTACAGGTGCTCCCCACGGAGATGTACTAGGACGAATGTATCCTTTTTCTAAAAGATCTTCAAGTTGTTCCCGTAACTCGTTCATCTCTGTTGGTGCCATCCGGTATGGAGCCTTTGATACAGGTTCGGTACCCGGAATCAAATCAATCGTGAATTCTATCTCACGTTCGGGTGGCATTCCCGGAATATCATCTGGGAATACATCAGGATACTCACGTACTACTGGAATATTGTTTATGTCTATCTCTTCTGCTTGAAGGTTCATAAGGTAGCAAATGTAAAGGGGATTTCCTTTTCTCATCAATGTTGCTAACTGCACCCTTGACACAATTTTCGTGGTTGGCTTCTTTGGCTCAGCATAGAAAGAGACACGCTTCCTGTTATCCCCATAAATTGTTATCTTTTGCTGAGAACAATTGATATTGGCTTGGTAACGCGTTAGCCAATCCATTCCTAAGATAATATCAAAATCTTGTAATTCAAATTCTACTAGATTTGCAAGGAACTCGACGTCACAAATACGAATGGGAACTTTTTCGTGACGCTTTGAGCAGCTAACTATCGTTCCGTTGGGCAACGAGATTCTTAGTGTTATCTCCTGAGGGTTATCGAGTCCTAACTCGGGCAATTTACTACGAGATATGAATGAACATGTGGCTCCAGAATCAAATAGAATGCGCACTTTATACCCATTAATTTCGAAAGTACCTTCGATCACATCTCCAGCACCTGGCATGTCAGCTTGGTTTACCACGTTCAACCTTCCTTGATTTGGCCCACCTGGATTCTGTGGGTTTCCACCAGCTGTCCTTTGATTGTTGGGAAATGGAGGCCGTTGTCCTTGATTATTTCCACCAATGCGGGGTCCTTGGGGACAATAATCCTCCTTTCGTAAGTCTGCTCGAATTCGGCTAGGATCGAGTCTTATGCGACAGTCCACCGCCTTGTGTCCCTTTAGTCCACAACGATAGCATTCATCATCCTGAGGACACTGTTGCATAGTGTGCTTTTTATAACAGCGACGGCACGGGGCTGGTATTGGTTCTCCGTTCCGATTGATGCGAAACACCGTACTATTCCAGTTATTCCTTGGGAAATTCCTCCTTTGGTTTGGATGATTATCCTTATTCTCTTCAATTTTCCTCTTTCCCTTGTCATGTGGTGCAGATTTGGAGTTTTATCCTTTATGCTCGTGTCCTTCTACCATCTCGACTGTCATAGCTCGATTATAGACTTTTTGCAAGCTAGTGAATTGCTTCCCTCCAAATGCCTTTCGTATGTTTTTATTCAAGCCAAGCTCAAATTTTTGGGCTTTAGTTTGCTCAGTTGCCACCAGGTCTGGGGCGAACCTCAAGAGTTCTGTAAACTTAGCATAGTATTGTTGAACCGACCGATTACCCTGTTGAAGAGAAATGAATTCTCCATACTTGGCATTCTTGAGGCTGAGTGGATAAAACTGCTCCCTCAAGCTTTTCTGAAACTCTTCCCAAGTTACTTGGCGGTTCTCTTGTGACCTCCACCAAGTGTTTGCAATGCCAGTTAGGAAAAAGGTAGCCACTCCCACCTTTCTTTCATCTGGACATTCAACTGCTTCGAGCAGTTTCTCAAATGACTCAATCCAACCTTCCAGCTTGGCTGGATCTTCTTGTCCAGCATATCGAGGCGGTTGAAACTTATTAACAGCTTCAATAAAATCTCCTTGGGTCTCTCCCTGGCTTTCCCCTTTCTCCGCCTGTTGCCGAACTACTGCTCCAAGGGTGATTAGCAGTTGTTCTATTCGTTGTTGACGATTGTCGTCATCGGCCATACTTGTTATCGCTATCCCTTTCGCCCCTAGTCGATATATGTTAGTTAGTTAGTCACTTAAAAAAAATCAATATAACACACCATACTAGTTTATTCAAAGTCTAGATAATAATAAGGCAAACTTTATTTCATAATACCGAGATGGAGTACAACATTGAAAATTTCCAAGGTTTAAGATAGTCATAATTCTTAATACCGACTTGGGTACAACATTTAAAATTTCCAAGTTTTAAAATAGTTATAACTTTTACTAGTAGTAAACAAACGATAAGCTAGTACTGGGCACCGCGATGAGGGCTGGCACGATGGTACACTGGAGATGGGGTTCGCTGGCGCAAACAGACAACATCTTCATCGGGATCACTTTCTTCGGCACGTGCACCCTGGGCGGATGATCCTGGGAGGCGTCGGAGATCAACAGTAAGGTCTCTATAGAACTTATTAACTTTGTGCCCCCTTCTCTCCATATACGCAATCTCCTTGTTCAGGCGTCTTATGGTATCCAGGTGAAGGCTGACTTGCTCCTTAGTATCCTTCAGCTCCTCTTTCAGTTCGTCTATCTCCTCCACCTGCTCAGCACACAAGTGATCTAGTTCCTCCTTTTCTGTTTCGGCCAAGACCCTTCTATCGTATTCATCTTTATACTTATTTTCGAGTATTAGCTCCTCGTTTATATGTGTCGTAGCCTCTAACGCCAGTCGGTTCCTTAACTGATCATTTTTTGTGCTAAGGTGCTCGGCTCTAGCCCTCTCTCGCTCGCTGGTTTTTATTAATTCTCGAACCAACTCTGGAACTAGTTCGGCTATCCTATTGTTATCCCCCATCTAACAAACAAAATATTCATAAATATTTGCAAATATTAAAAATGATAATAGCATGAACTGTGCCTAATGTCAGTGCATCGTGTCCCCCGAAAATATGCAACAATTCTATTTTAAACCGATAAGAAAACATATTTTACTTTTCCCTTTTTTTAAAAAAAAACATTTTTTTTTTTCAAATGGGCTCTGATACCACTCTGTAACACCCCCGTTTCTCTATTCTTAGATCCGCGGCGGAAGCCTCAATTAGGAACCCGGGGTTGTTACCGCCACGCCCCTTAATTAAGCTCGCTTAGGCCTAACCCAGGCTAACTTAATTAGTTGGCGCTAAGGCTAATTAAATTAAATTGCTAACACATGCTTAAAACAATAACTTTATTATTTACAAAATATAATATATCAGAGTTCGCAAAATATGACGACTAAGGCTCGTCGCCCCCAAAAGTAACTTGACATAACATTAAAATATAAATGAAAACTAATAATATGATATATATGTATATATATGTATATATATATTTATTCATTTTACACAAAAGGTTTGATACCCATGCCCGTGCCCATGCATTTAGTCATCTCCACATATGTCAAATCCTGAAAAGAGTGCACATATAATTTATCAGCACACCGGCTGAGTAAATAAATTTGTACTCATGGGACAAAATTAAATATAAAGACTCAAGCAGTAAATGACATGTCAAACCGTTAAAAATTCTGATTCTCTGTGTCATGTTGCTCGACTATGACGTCTACACCCGGGGTATCCCATAGGACCTAACATGCTTTCATAGTGACCGTAATCAAGACTATGAGTATACAAGGGCGGCCCTCCCTTGCAACTAGAACTGATTGTGAGACCCTTGGCCTAACACAATTCTTTTTATAATGCTCTTACGAAGATAACCCCAATTGGAGTATATCCCGTATAATAATATCATCTCAATAATTTACATGCCATACACTGGAAATAAAATTTTTCACATGCATGGCTTAGCCCAAAAATAATTAAACTCATACTAGGGCATTTCCTCTGCATAAATCATTTGCATGAATAATTCTAAATTATTTAAAGCGATAAGGAATTAAACATGCAAAAATTAAATTTTGGGACAACGCCCGCAGAATATAAATTTACTTACTATCCCCCTGACGATAACCTACTGAAATGCTGGGACTGTAACTACTCCGGGACTTCTTCTCCCCACTATTTTTTTTTTCTCACACTCTCTCTCGTTCTCAACTCTTACTGCTCTCTATTATTTCTCATGCTTGGTGCGATTTTATGGCTTCATGAATCCTGCTATTTATAGGCGGAGGAAGAGTTCATCTAGTATTATTTTATTGTTTTAATTGTTCACGGGTATGCATCATGTGATAAAAGTTTTGTCTTTTGTCTTTTCAATTGTTCACGGGTATTGTTTTAATTGTTCATGGCCACCCTAGCCTTCTTTTGTCTTTTCAAATTTTTTTTTTTATTTATATTTTTTTTTTTTTAATTTTACTTATTCATTTATTTGGCTCTTTGATAAAAGTTTCAAAACAAGTAGGGTTTGAACACACAACCTTTAAGTTATGAGCCCACTTGACTAACCAATTGGTTATCAAAGTCTTTATGTCATATCTTAATTCTAACTAAATTTATTTCAAAATATTAGAATCCTTATTGTTAGTAATTATTTTTACCCATCTATATCTTTAAATCAAATCTTATTTTTTTTTTTTCTAAAATATTACTCTTCCAAACATTTAAACTTTTCCATACTAGAAAATATTCCCTATCATCTACTTTTAAACTTGGAAAAATAGTTCATTGTTTACAACATTCTTTTAATTAAAACCCACTTCCTATTAAATTTTAATTTATAGCAGACAATTAATTATTCTACTATATTTAAATTTAGCGGGTATTACACTGATAACATATTATGTACAAAAAAATAACTATGTTGTATTAAATATTACAACTATTATAATCAAAAGGTATATATAGTTGTGTATATATAGTGTGTTGCAGCGTGTACTTCCTCTGTTCTTTATTAATTGAATCGTATTTACTACTTAGTGGATAACCTTAATTTAACTTTTTATTGTAGTATAGTTATATCAGATAAAACATTATTAAATGGGATATTGTTGGATTCGTCTAATTACGTAGTTTTAAAATATCAAATTTTTATAGTTTTTCATATATAACTTGAATTATTAAGCATTAAAATATATCTCGAATGATGTAAAATATAGAAATGGAACTGTTATTCAAAAAGGAATGAAGTACTTCCCGTCTTATTATTTTTGTTACGGATCCACCCAGCAAGTATGCCGATATACAATTTTTATGGTTAATAACTTAAATTGTATACAACGAAAAGTTATAAAAAGTTAATTGTCAAAAACTTCAAGATTAGACGAATCTAACAGGATCTCACTTGACTATATTTTTTCTTATATAACTAGTATAATAAAAATTGGAATCAAATTTAAACAGTAAATAATGTCAAAAATCTATTCATAACAAAAAAAACCTTGATACGGATGTAGTATACTACTCCGATAATAAAATGAAAATGTCACATCAAAATGAAAATGTTTGGAGGGAGTAAACTCAATTCTCACCTCAAAATGAATACTACTTCTACTATACTGTACTCTTTTTCATCTACAATGTAATCACCCTATTTAAAGGGAATTTTCACCGCCGTACAAAATAATAGGATCGATAAAGTCACATCAACTATTCTAAATGCAAGACATCCACATTATTGGTGCATGCATCTGATTTGGTGCATTAATGTAGTAGTGTTTAAAAATATTAAAATAAAAAAGAAATACTAACGCTTATCCTTGAGGCAAGACTTGGTGTCTGTTTTGTGGCATCGGGCGTGACAAACGTGGGAGAATGTGGGTCATCCATTTTTCTTTCTTTTTTTTTTTTCTTTTTTTTTTTTTCTAATAAATCATTCGTCTGAAAGATTGGAATGAATAGAGTTTGAATAGTGATTACGTGATTAACGTGACCCATGCATTATTATCCACTCGTAATCAATTCTAAATTGGTGATTTTCTCTTTTTTTTTTTGGGTATCATTCTTAATCTTTATTATGCGCAATTTTGTAATTCGGCACTCCCCTTGTGATTTTATAGACATAATTTTTCGTTAGACATAATCTTTATTATGCGCAATTTTGTAATTCGGCACTCCATATATTTTTAGTAAGGTGCTTAGATGTAATTGCCATCGCTGTTGCAGTTATTTACGGATGCTTTTTATGCAATAATAATTATGAAAGAGTGGAATACATGATGCTGATAACCGTTTGATCTTTGATACATTTTTTTTTTTTATCAAACCTAATTATATGCTAATCTTACATTATTAGGATTTTTGCTGTGTTAATTCATAGAATAATTTTTTTTTCCCAAACAGCCTATACACGCTAGGAAATGAATTGTGGGAGTCCAAGCCACACAAATTAAAAGGGAATAAAGGGGAGGGATGGGAGTCGGTGGGGAATCAAACCTCCAACCTTCAGATTAGAAGGAGGGACTTAACCACTTGAGCTAAGCCCACATCCTCTTAATTCATAAAAGTAATTAATCTCAATGAACGGAATATAGTTAATGTCATTGCTTGGTATTAAATCAATCAAAAAAAATGGGGTTGGAGACATATCCTAGTGGTCAATCCCCCAACTTCTATACATCCTCTTTATTTCATTTATAATTTGTGTGGCATGAACTCTCACCCCCCATTCCTCAAGCCTCTAATAGCTCCTCAAAAAATATAAAAATAAAAATCAATCAATCAAAATGAACATCCCTAAAGACTAAAGTACCACCATAATTCTACAATTCCCTAATTAAGCGAGCGCAATCCTGTTATCATATGCATGATTTAGAAGTGCGTAATATAAATTCTACTCATAACTAAGTTTTACTGGGCCTGACCTATTTGGTAACTTGTATTATATGCACATGAATAGTCCCATAGTCCCCATTGGCCATTGCATAAAATAGGTTGCTAACACTTCCAGAACACTAGCATTCACATAGCTGTGTTAGAAGTCGATATCAACCACAAACAAATTTTCAAGAAAGCAGGCAATACTGCCATTGGACCCAAAACAAAGACATACCACAAATACAAATATCATCACAATATGCAACAATGCAGAGCCACAAACTAGAGGTCTGAAATTCCTGATCATGCCCAAAAACAAACAGCAAAATTGATGTAAAAAGTGGCCTTGGTGGCAAAATGGAGTAAAGCAGAAGATGAACCCGACACCGAAGTTTATTCTTCCTCCTCTCCCTCTTGCTCGGCAATGTTGAAGTAGCGTAGTTCATAGACATTGCGATCCTTGTTCGAAGAAATAACCCGAAGCCAATCCCTCACATTGTGCTTTTTCAAGTATTTCTTTGTCAAATACTTCAGATACCTGTTGAGAAAAACAGCACAAAAATGTTGACATGTTACATGAACATGAGGAAAATGCATGGTATGCATGCCATTCATCAATAGATTCAACTTCCATTTAAAAGAAAGTAGACAAACATCTTTTAGCAACTCAGACAACAAATCAACAATGCATAAACTCTTTAAAATGAAAGAGATGGCCAGCCAAATATTGCGTAAGAGTTGAAATTTCATAATGGTGCAACTAACGAACAATACTTAAATATCATTGGAATTTATCGGATGAAGAAATGATCCCACTATTCAGAAGTAGAATGCACAGGGTAATCAACAAGGTACAAGCAGCACAGTGCCGATTGAAACCATTAAGCAAACTAGCAAAGTACCTCAAACATATTGCTAGTTTAACTGCAACAATCACCGGGAACCTCAGACAAAAAATATTTATCATCAGGCACACTGCTCATTTCACAATCTTGACTATCTAATTCCTAAATGCCCCAGTGTGAAATACAGTGAGAGAGGTGTATAATTAACATCCTTAGACCTTTTATTAAAAGAAGACAATAACCAGTTCCAACATAAATCCACATTTTGCCAATAAAATCTTATTACAAATCCTTAATCCTATAAATAGAACAGGTTTAGCAATGGAGATTAAAGATATTTAACATCTAAGAAATTTCTTTTATCTTAACAAAATGCAAAAAACTGAAGTAGATGGCGTAGATATATTGACGATATTAATTCACCTTTTGGAGAATGCAGAGTCGGCGGTGACAGTGATCTTGTTCTTCTCACGCGTGACGCTAACGGAATCCCCAAGGGCACCGGCTTTTCCACCGACCTTAATTCTCTCCTGCAGGAACTTTTCAAGCGATGCAATCTCCATGATCTTATCCTCCACGGGCTTAGTACAATCAATGACGAAGGCCACCCCCTTCTTCTTCCCGCCTTTCGCCCCCGCCGCAGCCCCTCCTTTACTCATCTTTGCTCCTGACCTGCAATTAAACAAAAAAATTAACTATAAACTTCAAAAATCGTATTCATGGGCACATATGAGATCAAAATGTAATAAGTTCAGAAGAAATTACGGTTGCGGTACCAACGGCCGACTGTGTGAAGCGTTCGCAGAGATGAACTGAACAATGAATGAATGAAAGACCTGGCAGACTGATCTAGGGTTTTGTCTGGGTTCTTTTCCCCTAAAATAGTACCAAGTCCAAAAGAATTCCATTCATGTAAAGTGGCCCAAATATAATACGGGCCAATTTTATCCCAAAATTTCTGCAAACAGGCCCTAGTTTGCACGGCCCATTACCGTCATCTGCTTTCCTTTGAATTCCATCCCAATGTGCGTCAGATTACCTACCAAGAGGACCTCGGCGGCGTTTTCCTCTGACCGCGCCGCCGGTGATCGAGAAAATTGGGGAGATATTCGAAGTT
Source organism: Hygrophila difformis (assembly GCA_030278955.1). NCBI lineage: Eukaryota > Viridiplantae > Streptophyta > Magnoliopsida > Lamiales > Acanthaceae > Hygrophila > Hygrophila difformis. Next base: position 7,277,362 of record JAOANR010000001.1, on the reverse strand, counting down.
TAATTTTTCTAATCAAACTATGGAGGGAGATTTAATCGACTCGGCCCCGTGCTCTTCTCTAGCAGTAGATGCAGTCCTGCGCTCGAGTACCGTAAGCAATCGAATTGCATCTTCATTGTCCGCATGATTTGGTGGCTCAAAGATAACTTTTACCTTAATCTATTTCAAAGTTTTTTGCAATGATTATTTTGATATAGAAAAAAGAACTTCGTCTAATGCAGGCTGGAGCGGTGTGGGGCAGTTGTTATGGACCGTTTGAAGCTAAAAGGTTAGGTAAGTTAATCAGATTCATGTAGAATTTGGTTTGAATCTTGGTTGGTTGTTTAGACTTTAATGAATTTTTATTTGTGCAGTGTAAATGTATTCTTGATTCTTGAAACTTTTAAATGTGGATATGTATTCTGAAAAAGAATGGAAGCATGTTTCGTCCTATAAGTACATATGAATGAAGGATCAATGATATGTTGTTTTGTACTAAATATCAAACTCAAGCATTGATGAAAGAATACGGTCATTCATTTGCTTACAGTTTATTTGAACTTTTGTGCTGGTGTTTATATTAATTTGTAAACACCCATAGGTCTATTTGGCAGAGCTCGAACAATGTACATTGTAAGTTACAATGCCTTCTATCCCTTATGACGTTTCTTTTTTTCTCCTTCCATAATTTATAGTTTCCATGCTTTTTTATTTCAATTGCAGGCCAAGTATATGGGGAGCTGTGGGTTTTCATGTGGTGAGTACTCATATGGTTGATGTTTGCTTTCTTTAATAGCAAAGTCTATTTCAACAGATAGTTCTAGCTATGTTAGAACGTGCTGCAGTCTATCTGCAGTCATACACTTAAATTCCTTTAAAAATATTGAATTTGTTCTTATAAGAAATGTTATCAGGGTTTTTTAGAAAAGAAATATGCCCTGCCTTTTTAATAGTCACTGGCTTATGAAGAACCATTTGAGCCATAATTGTTTATACCAGAGCACAATTATAAAGAAGTTATTACTGCTCTCTTATTCATACGATGCTCTTTGATCTCCTATTTATAGGACTATTTGCTGCATTGTTTTCTTTTTCACACTGTGGATTACAGAGATATCGGCAGCGGAAAGATTGGGTTAGTGATGCGTCATCCGTTTCTGAGTTGGTTGTTCATTCTATTTTTGTAGAATAATAATAATAACAAAGTAACATTGAAATACAAAATGTTTGGGCACTTTTGTTGCTTTGTCATATGCATTTTGGGTCGATTGGGACCAAATGCAATACATATAAAGCAGTTGTTTTGTTTAATATTTATATGGAAATTCAAAAGTTTGTTTGGAAATATGATCGGCAGCTTAATACTTTAGGAGCAGGTGTGGTTACGGGAGTTGCTTTTGGTGTTAGAAGTTAGAACCAGGAACATGAAACAAGTCGTGGGTGTTACTCCAGTCCAGTATGTTGGAGGAAGAAGAAATGCTTATGATTTATGTTATTTTGTTTTCTGTAAAAGCAGATTCAACTTTTAAGATCTGAGGGTAAAAAACCTCAATTAGTGCATTCAAGATATCAATGTGTATAGAAACCTGCTGGCTCCTATTCCTATACGAATTATGCATGGTGTTGTTTAATTCACTTGCTAGTGATGGCTAAGCTAAAGCTTGTCCTTTGGAAATATGATCTGCAGCTTAATACTTTAGGAGCAGGTGTGGTTACGGGAGTTGCTTTTGGCGTTCAAACCAGGAACATGAAACAAGTCGTGGGTATTACATGTCTCTTTTGTACAATCTTTCACTTCACCAAGGACTCAGAATCTGTTTGAGACACAAGAGCAAGAAGTCCACAGGGGTAAACGAACACAACTCCTTTTTAGTCAATTTTGGATATGAATATCAGATTTGATTTTTCCATTATTCATTTTAACTTAACTCCATTTGCACAGCTAGCGCGATGACTAATCTGTTGTTGTAGGGAAAGGAGGTGCATATTTTCAATGTCCAACTCCGAATTCTGGAAGAACCAACATCTCTGCTGGTGCGTGCTGTATTGGGCTTTTCTTGAAGAATTCGGATTACATGGCAGGGGCGGATCTACATAGAGGAATGTGGCAGCACGGGATACCACTCAAATTGATAAAATTGCTATTTTAAGTTTAAAAAAAATTAGATTTAATCTGATTTGGCTTTGTGCAACCACTGATTTTTTGTGGTGATACCACTTTAATCAATTAAAACCTAGTTTTTTTTCCAATAGTTTTTGTATTTTAACTATCATCTTTAATTTCAACATAATTTCTATCATTTTTATGATACCACTCAAAATAATTCCTGGATCCGTCGCTGTTACATGGTTTTCTTGTGTTGTTCGAAGTTTATGATATGAAATTGATCCTGAAAAGGCAGTGATTGATATGACATGAAATTAATCCTGAAAAGGCAGTGGAAGAACCAACATGTATACTATATAGTAAAGTATTCCTTTTAAAACAAATGAATGGTTTTATATTTGGTTTTTAATATAGCTTTTGCAATTATAAAAGATACCTCAAATCAAGGTTATCGCTGCGCTAAAAATAAATAAATAAATAAATAAATCAAGGTTATCGAGATTTTAGCTTGAATTATTTTTATATTTGCAAGATCGAGATCGTAGTCATAAAATTTTAAATCTAAATCTTAGTAAGTATGCTCAAATCAATAAACCCTTCAACCCAATGTTATCAAATCTAAATCTTATGTAGGATCGTTTTTCCTCCTATGAAATTAGGACAAAAAAAATATTCATATTGCATATTAGCAAATTACAATAACCAATATCAATAGACAATAATTTGTTCTCGCGAGCCTAAATTCTTCACCACATGGGCATTCCCGCCTGATGATGTACGTCCGCTCTTGGCGGTGGATATGATGGGCGTTTGGCGTCCCCGTCTCTAGCCTCCGGGCATAGCTATGTCGCTTGTTCTACTCTTTTTTTTTTTTCCTGTTTTGTAGCTTAGTTTTTTCTCTTTTTTAGCTGACGCGGTTAGCGTCCCCTCGCCCAAAAAAATAGACAATAATTTGTTTAGCAAAAAAAGAGGATAATAATTGAGCATTTAAGACATGATGCTTGAGTTGTTGGATTTGTCATTAGAATTTTTTTCATTTTCGTCAGTCTCAACCATTGTTTCATTGGATTCATTATCATCCATCTGGGCCGTGGGTTTAGCACTAAAATCTCCATCAGCAGGGGTGTTGAAAGGGGATGCTACGATAAGGGCGGCGGTAGAAAGAGGAAGGGGATGCGAGGGCGACGATAGGAAGAGAAGGGGGATACGACGGTAACGTCAATTACAGGAAGATGAAGGAGATACAACGGCGACTGTTGGAAGAAGAAGATGAAGGGGAGGCGAGGAAGATGGAGATGCAAACAAAAGTCTCTATATCTGAATTTTGGAAAATAATGGAGGATTGAAAACGAAAAAATAAGATAAAAAATAAGAGGGAGTGAAATCGGATTGTTCAAAAATTTTAAGATGTTGTATAGATCCTATAGATTTTATTCAGAAATCACCCTAATTTATATTCCATACAGATATTAATCGTTTTGACTTTGTGGGATCGTAAGATTATAAGGTCCTAAGATCTAGATCTAGATTTTAATAACTTTGCTTCAACCCACTTTTGGCCGGGGAAATGAAAGGAAAATTTGTTGCAATTAGTGGTAAAATTTGACAACTTTACCTTGTTTTCCCCTTTTTTAAACTTGGTTCTTTTAAAATCTAGATCTCAATAGTAAGTATCAAGCACATACTTCCTCCATTATTTTAATTATTGTTTTTAACTAGCTAACTAGGAAAAAAAAAAAAAAAGCCAATATAATCCTTTTTTTATAAAGAAGTCAAATTAGTACTTTTTTTTATTATTTTTTGGCCCAATTGGTCCACTACATATACTAATTACGTCTCAATTGGTCCTCATCCACTAATTATGCCCTAATTACATATTTTTTGCCAAATCAGTCATTTTTTTCAAAAATCTAAATTGGTCCGTTATTAATTTTTGCCCCATTTCATGTAGTCCAATACACATTTCAAACCAATAATAACTCAAATTTGATATACGTAAAAATTCTAAAATTTCGATATTTATAAACTACATGACGAGACGAATCTAACAAAATCCTACTTGATACAAATTAAAATGAGCCAAGTAGAATCTTGTAAGATTCGTCTCGTCGTGTAAATATCAAAATTTTAGAATTTTTACTTATATCAAATTTGAGTTATTAGTGGTTTGAAATGTGCATTGGACTGAATGATAGGGGACAAAAATTAATAATTGACCAATTTAGATTTTTGAAAAAAAAAGGACCGATTTGGCCTAAAATGTGTAATTAGGGCATAATTAGTGGGTGAAGGTTCGATTGGGACGTAATTAGTGTATGTAGCGGACAAATTGAGTCAAAAAATAAAAAATGATTGATTTAGTTTTTTTGTAAAAAAAAAAAAGACTATATTAACATTTTTTCCCTAGCTAAGTATGAAGTCTTGCTTTGTATTTTCCTTTTTCTTGTAGTAGTACTTCACAAATTTTTTCAAAATCATTTTGATATATTTTCATTTTTTTTTTCTGTTTAGATTTTACTGTCTTCTTGTTTTATTACTTATTTCATCCAATTACAATTGTTATGTTGGATTTTGTTACACTGTTTATTATTCAACTTTGATTCATTTTTTCTATAAATATATAATTAGAAAAAATATTTAGTTGAATCTTGTTAGATTCTTTTAATCATATAGTTTTAAAATATACATTATATTTTATACTCCATAATTTTTACTTATTAAAGTATTGCACTGTGGAGAGATAACATCGTAATTATCGCGCCACTTCCGGTTTCCGGGTCCCGGATTTCGCTTCGGATTTGATTATGTGGCCGATGCCAGCGAGCCAATCGCCAAACTTAAAAATTTGAAAACAATCCGTAGGGCTTTTGTCGAAAAACCCTCATTCGCAACGGCGCCATCCCTATTTTTTACTGGTCAGTGATCCATTCCTTTCATTGTTTTCCATTTCTTGCTGTTAAACAATTTGTTTCTGGTTGAACTGTTAGATCTTTGGTTGTTTTCGTGTTGAAGTAGCTTCGAAGCTGAATCTTAGTGGCAAAATATGAGGTGAGTCAGTGTCTATATTCTGTGGTGTTAGTTTGTTTTGCAGTTTTAAACAGCTCTTGTGTTCGATGGATTTACTCAGTATTGGGGTGAATTACTTTGTCTTTGTTTTGTTTTTTTTACCTTTTCTTTTCAGCATTTAATTTTCCCAGGTGTATTTGTTCTGAATTTGACATAAACACTATATTTTACTCCATTCTTTATGTTGTACGGATCACAATTTCGAGCGTTTCATTTTTTTTGATTTGTTGTTTTTCTATTTTGCAGTCGGCCCATGGAGGAGGATACCCCTGTAAGATATATCACTATCTTATCCTGCATTTTTAAAAAAATCTTATTGCTTTTTGCTTATCTTGTTGGGTTCATTTAGTGCTACCTTGTTGCTTGTTCTGTCTATTTGGAAGAATTTGCCATATGAACTAGATGCCCAGATTGATGTTTAGCCTTTTAAACATAGAGTTTCTGCAGTTATATTGGGTTTTCAATGTGTATCTGCATCCTTCGAGTTTATAGTAAGTTATCGTTTTCACTTTCAATTAATTAGGGACCTTTTCTGATTCTTTTACTGTATGGAGCTTATGAGACTATGGATAAGATGTAGAAACAGCTTAGCAGTGTAGACTGTGGAGCATACTATGTTGGGTTATGCCCTGTGAAAGTTTAAGTAACTTCATTATAAATTGAATGTAGTACCGAGGACCCTTGCGCTTGTGTTTCCTTCATTTGTTGTTGCTTCTTAATATCCTGAGGAATGCATCCATTTACATGCTCTATGACTGCTGCTGTTAATTTTCTACCTTCAACTTTTGATGTAAACAGTATTTTGTTGCTATCAATGAATTATTCTCTCAATATTTATTTTTCCTTACCAGGTAAAGAATGAGGAAGAGGAGTTCAATACAGGGCCACTTTCAATCTTAATGATGAGTGTTAAGAATAACACACAGGTGTTACATGGTGTTCATCACTTTCATGTCAACAAATTTTCATGTTTCCAATTCAGAAAATTGAGCTCTGAATTTTTTTTTTTTTTTTTTTAAATTTTTTATTATTATTTTTTTTCTCCTGTTATCCTTATCCTTGTTGAACCTCAGAAGCATTCGCTTATTGTGTTTTCAAATTTTTTTCAATTTCAATGAGTTATCTGACTTCCCATTTATTGTCTCACAGGTGCTCATCAACTGCCGCAATAACAAAAAACTCTTAGGCCATGTGAGAGCTTTTGACCGTCACTGCAATATGGTGCTGGAAAATGTGCGCGAGATGTGGACTGAGGTTGGTTTTATATCCATAAGGACTATTTGCATGGGTATTGTTAATAGTATGTATAATTCAATCATGTATTCTTGTTGGGACCGATGCTTTAATATAGCTTCTAATGCTTATTATATAGATGCCCAAGACTGGGAAAGGCAAGAAAAAGGCTCTTCCCATCAACAAGGATCGTTTCATTAGTAAGATGTTCCTCCGTGGGGATTCTGTAATCATTGTGCTCAGAAATCCCAAGTGAAAGGTTGGAACTTTTTGTGGTCCACATACCATATTTTTTAAGTTCAGAGCATATGCTAATTTCTGGACTTGATACAGGGGGTCAAATGGAGTGTCGATGCAACTCTTTGTCCCAAGATGCCAAGATGGAAAGAAAACAAGGTGGTGTATTCTACACTCAACTCCCAAGTAACTGGTGGATCAATTCAAATCCTTGTATCAAATACTTGACCCTCTTTCTGTACTTCATACTTAATAGATATCTTGGCTTTAAACTGTTCTATTACACATTCCTGCACGGCGGCAATCGTAGTTTAGGTTGTGATTTGAATATTACATTATCGAAAATTGCAAGATGTAGTTTGGTACCTTGCTTTTGAGCTAGATATATGGCCAAATTGAACTTAGGTTGTGTTTGGTGGAGTTCCAACTTTTAAATTACCAGGAATTCATATTATTATTATATAGATTACTACTTTTTAAATTAATAAGAATGTACATCAAAAGAAAGAAGAAAATAATACATGGGGGAGAGGAGAGCAAGTGGAAAGACCATGAAGGATGAGAAATTTTTAGATTCCTAGAGCTCATTGTAATTTGGATACCACCCTAAAAGGTGGGTATTTACATTCCTGCACGAGTGGGAATATTAGGATTCTTGCTAATATAGATCATTTCCTACCAAATGCTATTTAAAAGTGGGCAATAAGGAATTTAAACACAAATTACTAGTAATATTGATGGATTACCACATAACAAAAGACACTCTTAGTGATGGGGATTCTTCAATGCTTTGGGGTCGTAATTTTAACCACTTGAAATTAACATATGCCCTACATTTAACACTTGAATTCTACTCGAATTGGACCAAACATAATTGTCTTATGCCCCGTTCTCTATAACTTATTTTCATGACTTATTACTTATTTTTTTTCCAAATCAGATCAGATAAGAAACATTCAGATCAGACCAGATCAAGTCCCATTCAAACCAGATCAGACTAGAAATATTTAGATCAAATCAGACCAGACCAGATCAGATTATTATAATAAAATTATATAATTACATATAATATTTCTTTTTGAAAAAAGCAAAAAAATATAGCAATATTTTTTTAAATATATTAATTATAAATTAATTATAATTAATAATTTATATTTTAAAATACTCTCATTATAAATTATATTTTAAAATACTCTCATTATAAATTAATTATTAATTTATAATAATAATAATAATAATAATAATAATAATAATAATTAGTAAATAATAATAAATTAATTAATACTAATAAATTAGCAATTATTAATTTTTATTTTTATTATTAATAATAATTAATAATTAATAATTATATATAATAATAACTTAATTTTAGTTTATAATAATAATAATAATTAATTAGTAATTATTAATAAATTAATTAATTAATAATAAATTAGTACTCTTATTATTATTATCACCATAATTTTAATTAGAATCAAAATATAAATAAAATAAGATCAGACCAGATGGAATCAGATCAGATCAGAAACATTCAGACCAAATCAGACAAATTCAGATCAGACCAGATCAGATCTTATAAAATTCAGACCAGATAAATTAAGTCATAGAGAACAGGGCCTAAAGTGGTGGACTTTCACAAGTGAATTTTGTTCTCCATAAATAATCGTTTAAATCCAATTAATATTGTTTTTGTTATTTCATCTTTGAGATTTAGTAGTATACTTCCTCCGTCTTATCTTTGAGATTTAGTAGTATATCTCTTCCCATAGCCCTTTCTACCCCCTTCTGTCCTTTTTTTTTTCTTTTTTTTTCTTTTTTTTTTTTAATGAGTAATCATCCATAATTTATTAATTGAGATCTCGAACATAATTTTGCTTTCTAAAGTAACATTGCGTTTATTCTAACTAAAATCTTATGCTTTTATCAAATTCATTAATGAAACCTCTACTGCTTTTCATCATCTCCACATTACTACACTGTCTACACATCAGGTTTGTTTTCATTTCAGAGATGTTCTCAATCCATTTGATGCATTAAACTAAATTATTCAACATGCGCATTACACAAATTTAATTAAAATTTGGTCTCAAACTCACTTGAATAGAGTTCAATTGTTTTTAATATAATTTCAAAGTTAAAACTTTGAGCTAAAAGATTCACGTTCGAAAACTCATCGAGTCTAACTTATCATTATAAGTTGATAATAAAACTGGTGGTAGACAACTTTTGGACACTGCTAGGACAGGGAAAACATGACCAAGGTAAAAACTACACAAGGGCATCATTATAATTGCACAAAGAACCCATAAGAAAAAACTAACAAGCATGATGAGATCTCATGCTTATGCTCATTTCTTGATTCTATAAGTATAACAATAATGTCATAACCCCTTCCTACAGTAACCCCCAGAGATTCGACACTTGACATAAAAGAATTTCGCAATCCATGGTTAAACAGTGAGTTCAGTGATTACCCCCCTTAAGCAGCCGAATCGTCCTTTTTTTGGTCTCCAAAGATCCTTTGCCTGAAATCAGAAACCATCATTGGGAGACCCTTGCGCAGTGGAACTTTAGGCTCCCAACCAAGCAGATCCTTTGCCTTGGTGATGTCGGGCTTTCTTTTGTGTGGATCGTCCTCTGTATTTGGCCTGAATTCGATCTTTGCATTTGGATCGATAGTTTCTTGAACCACCTGTGCCCAGCCAATGATTTAGTTTATTCAGCTTAAAGAAACATGGACATTCTTCAACATTTTCAGAACAAATCAAATACGTAAACACACCTCAGCAAGTTCAAGCATGGTAAACTCGCCCGGGTTGCCAAGATTGAATGGCCCAACATGCTCCCCTTCCATTAATCGCATCAGTCCCTCAACCTTCCAAAATTAAAGCAAGTGGGGATAAGTGATCTTAAAATTGTTCAGTAAGAATATGCTTTATCTAAAATAATTAATCATTCTTACACTATTTATTTATTAGGCGAACAACTAAAAAGATGCACTTGGCTAATAAAAGACAACATAAAATGACAGTATAGTTTACTACTTGCTAATACAAAAACATTGCATATTGTTTCTTTTCTGCACAAGAGGACAGCAGAAGACACTACTCAAACATAATTAAACGAACAAAAGCATAACTCAAACAGACAAGCTTTATTTGATACCGAAATAGTAAGCAGGAAACGATCCATACTAAATAAGAAGTCACTAGATGTTAAGTTCAAATTCATATTGCAGCATCAATATTAGTCAATTCAGAACATTCAGTAGATGCAAGATTCAAGAATAATATCGCAAGAGTAATGAAACCACCAATATCTTACCAAATCAGAGACATACTGAAAACTTCTTGTCTGCTTCCCGTCGCCATAAACAGTCAATGGCTCCTTCCTCAATGCCTGCCAATGACAAAATTAAACCATAAACACACACAATGGAAAGGGCATTAGTTTCCCATTTACTAAACTGGAAAATGTCTCTAGTTTAATAAACTTTAACAATAATACTATATTTTACCTGGGCAACGAAGTTGCTAACAACACGGCCATCATCAATGCACATCCGGGGACCATACGTGTTGAAGATCCTAGCAATCCTAACCTGTCACATGTTTTTCAATTTTCATTCATATAGAAACTACATGATCCAAACTTATACGTGGTGAATAATTTCTCAAGTACAAGACATGTGAATACTTAATTAAAATGCCTCATGTCCGGTTATTATAATGCGAGTCCTAAGAAAAAGAGAAACTAAAGCCAACAACAGACAGTTTTTATGGAGCTTGATGCATTTTGTGTGTGTGTTTGGATAGTGTATTTGTTTGATTTTTTCTTCAAAATTCGTGAAAAGATTATTTTACGTATGACCCCAATTTTTCTTTTGCCGCAATTAAAGGCAGGGAAAGGGTCCGGGGTCCCTACTCCTCAGTCCCCAGTCCACCAGCAACTGGATACATGTTGCTGTAATAGTTGTGGTCCTGTTTTGGCTGTGGTCGTTCCATAAAATAATGGAAAGAAAAAGAAAAATTACCTCAACGCTAGCGCCACGGTGGTAGTCCATGGTCAAGGTTTCAGCAGTCCTTTTTCCCTCATCGTAGCAGCTTCGCACACCTGTCCCAAACCCACAATCAGTTTCTCAGAAGCAGACAAATAAGTAAAGGGCCCGCTTGGATTGACTTTTAAAAAAAGCAGAAGCCAAAAGTAGAAGCAGAAGTGAAAAGTGTGTTTGGATGTGTAAAAGTGAAAAGTGCTTTTGAAATATGTAAATTACCAAAAAGGATATGCTATTTATATATGATAGTATATATTTATAGTGTAATTTAAATAAATTAATAGGGACATTTATGACTCTGCACCCATTACTAGGTGCTTTTGGTTTCTGCTTTTCGGAGAAGCACCCCTGGGCTGCTTCTCCAAGAAGCACTTTTGCAGCTTTTCGAGGTGCTTTTGCTTTTTTTGAAAAGCCAAAACAAACACTCTTTTTTCCTTTAAAAGTGCTTTTGATAGAAGCAAAAGCCAAAATCACTTGAAAAAAAGTCATTACAAACAGGCTCAAAGTCTTGTCAGGTCCAGATCACTGTTCAGATACAAAATAACGGACGGCAAACTTCCAAGTTCCTAGCATCTAAATGACTTAATGACCCATTTACCCTCCAAATGTTTCACAATCAAGGCCCAACTAAAACCCACTAACTGAACAATTTTACTCCAACTTGATATTCGTGACAGCCAATAAATTCCAAAATCATTTCAAGCAACAATACAGTGGGGCTCCATGAAACAAATAAAACCACTCTTACACTCTTATCATTAAATACCCTCCGACCCATAATTGTAGCCATTCTAGTAATCAAGATTTGTCCACTTTAATATGTAATCCTCATTCCCAAGATTCTAATTATTTAATTATTTAATTAATTAATTTTATTATAACAATAATTTCAATGGAGTATAAGAGATTGATTATTAAGAGCACGAGCATGCCATCAAGAGTCAAGTCTCAAATGCAAAAAGAACCAATAAAGAATAAACACGTGGCAAGGCTGCTAAACGTGGGTTTTAAAATCCTATACGAATGGCGCACGTTAACCACCAACTATTTGACCACACTAACATAGTAATAAACCTCCAGTAAAATTCGGTCTAATTAGTAAGATAATAGGAGGAAAATGGAATTCAAGAACGATACCCACCGATTGGGTTGACGTTGCCCCAGTAAGTTTCCACTTGCGGGTGCTGCAATGGATCGCCATACACCTCGCTGGTGCTCGTAAGCAAAAATCGCGCACCGACTCTCTTGGCCAATCCCAGCATGTTGAGAGTCCCCACCACATTCGTCTTGTGCACAAACCGAAATTAAGGGTTCAAACAGGCGCAAGTAAAATTCAAAGGGCATTATTGCGATGCGCAACGATCTATGAGTGCATAAGACAGTATGACAAAACGAAATGCAGGAAATGAATAGGAAAAAGGATATAATTGTTTTGACGGGGTTGTACTTGTAATGGACCGGCGATGCAGGGCAGGCGAGATGGTAGATCTGGTCGACTTCCAGGAGGATCGGCTCAACAACGTCGTGTCGAATCATTTCGAACCTGGAATTCCCGTAATGGTGAACCACGTTCTCTTTTCTTCCCGTGAAGAAATTGTCAACCACAATCACGTTATCTCCCCTGTTCATTAGACGATCCACTAAATGGCTGCCAACAAAACCGGCCCCACCAGTGACCAAAATTCGCAAACCCTTACGCTTCAACCCCAAGGGAACTCTGCCGACCGAGTTGATTCCAAACCCGGTGGTCATAAATTGGTCGCTCTGGTACATGGATCGATGATGCCCCTGCGGACGCGGCTGAGTCAACTCGGACAAAATGTGCGAGTCCTCGATGGGCACGTGTGGATTGGAGGAGGAAGGTATTACGGTGAAAAAGAGCGTGGCGATCGCAATGCCGACGAGCACAAAAACCAGCCTCTGCTCGCGGAGCAGGTACTGAATCGGGCGAATCGCGGTGTACCGCAGCTTCTCTGGCTTCGGATGGTACGATTCGGTCACCGGATGGGATTCGTGCCCTCGGAATATCAATTCAGAACCCATGGCCACGATCCAGATCAAATCAAATTAAAACAACAACAAATTCCCCTGCCTGAATTGCGCCTTTGCGAAGGAAGATCTGACTATATGAAGACCAACAGAATCGCCGTAAGGAACGCGAAGTACTGCAGCGGAGAAGGCGGCGGCGGCAGATGATGAAGAATATTCGAAGACACGAGCTCTCTCCGACGGGTGTGGGATTTGTTCTGAGATTTAAGCTGGAAGGCGGAGGAGCAGTTTAAAAAGGGCTATTCGGAAATCTGAAAGGACGAAAGTGCCCTCTCTTTGTTTGTTGAGATTTCAGATTCGTCATTGGATGATTATGATTCGTGTTTCAGATTAATATATGGGCTGGGCTTTATCTGGGCCATAATACACTAGGCTAGCCCACTCATTAATATTTTTATTACTAGTACTATAAATAAGGGAAAACTAGGGCCGGGTAACATGGACAAAATATTATAAGAGTCAAAGTCCCTAATTTTAAACATTGTGTTTTAGACCTTATGTAATAACTTAGTAAATCACATACCAAGAACTTGGTAAATCACATACCAATACAATGGTAAACACTACCAATAACCTGGTAAATGCCATAAGGTAATCGTGGGAAAGCCCATACTAAAAACTTGGTAAAACACATATGATATATGTGGAATAACTGGTAAACACCATAATATATTTGTAGTAAAGCGCATACCAATAACCTGGTAAACACCATAAAATATTTGCGGTAAACCACATACCAAGACTTGGTAAATACCATATGTTGTATGTGGAATAACTTGGTAAACATCATAAGGTATTTGTGGTAAAGCACATATAAAAAACTTGACAAATACCATATGGTATCTGTGGTAAACAATACTGATATAGTGTGCTAAACCACGTATCAGTAACTTGGTAAATTCTAATATATGGTAGCTATGGTAAATCACATACTATACAGTGGTAAACTACATATCATTAACTTAGTAAATACCATATAGTCTCTAGGTAAGGTACATACAAATGATGTGATAAACCAAGTCAAATATGTGATGAGATGCAAAGTGTAATAAAATTGGAATGAGCGTAAGAAATATAAAGATTTTTAAAAATGGTCTGGCCCTGTATAAGTAAAGTGGAGGAAATTCACACAAATACTTTAATTCGAAGACATTTAACAGCTTTTGTTACCAAGTCCAAAGTCAAATAAGTTAGAATCCAATATTTTTCAAACTAAAATAATGTGGGCGACGGGGACATAGGTTCTACTTTTTCTTTTTCTTTTTTTTTTTTTTTTGCCAACATAGGTTCTAATTTTAATCACATGATTGGTTGGATTTTCATTATTTAAGTATGTTGGCACATGCAGGCAAAAGTGGAATGATGTGTATCTATAGAGAAATGATGAATATTCTAATTTCAATAGATTTGGTAGATTTGTCAATATAGAATAGATTTGGTAGATTTGTATATATCTCATTATTTTCATGGTTATATCAATTCAAAAATTAATTTATGTGGAGATGGTTTTATTGATTGGTTTTGGTGCATATATATGCACATGCAATTCCGTTAGGGTGCGATTGATGCTTTTGACTTGATGTGCTGCGGTCAATCGCAGCCATTCAATCACTTTATAAATTGATGGTTGAGATTAACTTAAAGGTTAAAATAGTAAATTTGCTACATTTAGTTTGTGAACAGACAATTGGTGATTCTTCCATTCTTCTTCCGTTCTTCTTATTCTTCCGTTCTTCTTCTCTTCTTCTTTGCATTTCAAGGATTGATCTCATATTACCCTTCAATTTGCTTAATTATGGTGCTATACATAGATATACATCGCTGAAATATTTTTAAATAAAGTCATTGAATTGTTCATGAAAACGTACCCGAAATATCCTAGTTGAGTCGCTGAATTATTCTTCATAGCATCGCTGAATTATTCTTCATAGCATCGCTGAATTCTTCTTGATGGCCTCGCTGAATTCTTCTTTGTAGCGTCGCTGAATTCTTTCTGTGTAATGTGGCTGAATGCTGAGTGTCGCTTAAATATTTTTTATAGCATCACTAAATTATTTTTTTGTAGCATGATTGAAATTATCTATTAATATATTTGTTACCATTCGTTGATGATTATTTGAAAATATTAGATTAGATATGATATTATTTACCAAATATTAGATATGATAACATACTAAATATAGGTTTACCAAATATTAGATATGATATTATTTACCAAATATTAGATAGGATAACATAATTGTTTTTGGTAGCATCGCTGAATCATTCTTGGTAGCGTCGCTGAATTCTGCTTGGTACCATCGCTGAATTCCTTTACTTGATCTCGCTGAAATATATTTGATAGCATCCCTTCATTATTTTTGATAGCATCACAGAATTGTTTTTGGTAGCATCGCTGAATTATTCTAGGTTGCGTCGCTGAATTATTCTTGGTACATCGCTGAATTATGCTAGATACGGTCGCTGAAATATATTTGATAGCATCCCTTCATTATTTTTGGTAGCATCACATAATTGTTTTTGGTAGCATCGCTGAATCATTCTAGGTTGCGTCGCTGAATTATTCTTGGTACCATCGCTGAATTATTCTTGGTACCATCGCTGAATTATGCTAGATATGGTCGCTGAATTCCTCTACGTGTGGTCCCTGAAATATATTTTATAGCATCACTTAATTGTTTTTGGTAAGATCGCTGAAATGATCTATTAATAAATTTGATACGTATCTTTGATCATAAAAAGATATTATTTGAAATATTAGATATGGATTACCAAATATTTGATATGATTTACCAAATAATAAATATGATAACATACTAAATATAGAGTTACCAAATATTAGATATGATAACATGTCTAAAATACTTGTCGTATCGCTGAAATGCATTGTTTTTAAAATGAACTATTATTATGTTATGACAATTATACCCTTTTTCATTTACAACCCTTGGATTTTAAATGGACGCTTCAGATCGCTGCCTTGATGTGCTGTGGAATGCTTTGATCGCACCATAACTGGACCCTATGCACATGTATACCTTATGTATGTGATGGGAGAGATGTTTTATGTGATGTGAGAAATGTTTCATATAATGCAAGAATATTTTGTGGGTATGTGATGGGAGAGATTTTTTGTGATGGATGAATATGTGATATGAGGGATGTTGTATGTAATTGTAGAAATGTCATATGTGAGGTGTGCATATGCATACTATTGAAGAGGTTGCACCGTAACCAGATTAAGTATTCAAATCTGCCGCATTGTTGTGGGTTCTTTTAGATAATATTTCCTTAAATTAAATCTAGAAATAGTGGAGGTGGTTACCGAATCCTCAAATTCCCTTGATTTAATGAATCAAATCTAAAATGTATTTTGTGGATTTTTTTTTTACCCGCATAGGCGGAAAAAGAGCCTGCACATCAAAAATGATTGGCTAAGGCTCCAGAAATGATGGCTAAGGCTCCAGAAACTTTGAAAAACACGCTAAGGGGGTGTATTGGTTTGAGATTTTATTAGATTTTTATGAACTTGAAAAAGTCGGTGGATTTAGAAAGAATTAAAATCAATAGAGTGTTGAATACCTCTAGATTTTTAAAGACTTTTTAAAATCTGAATTGAATACCTCTAGATTTTTAAAGACTTTTTAAAATCTGAATTGAATACACCTAGATTTTTAAATACTTTTTAAAATCTAAATTGAATACACCAAACTTTCAAAGTAAAAAAAATTCCTATAGAGTCTCAATTCAATACACCCCTAAGTTTAGGGCATGCCTAGCAGAATAATTAGAATCACCTAACAAGCAGATGGCACCAACAAATTTCTAAAATATATCATAGGTGGTTCGAATTGATGCATAGCTTTAATGATACATATATTCAGCCTTCTATTAGAAGCAACTCTGTTGACTAAAATATGAAGTACTACAAGCACTACACAACTACAGAAATACAGCATATTTTGTCATTCTTATTTTAATAATCCTATGTAGTACTATTTTTCTAAATTTTGGAATTCTTATATTGAATTTGGGTATCTATTTATTTTCGGAAAATTAGAGCCCAGTTCCTAGTCAAAAATGTTTGTAATTTTTTAGGCCCCATGTCAAACTTCCTTATAATTTACACCCCATTTTATCTTTGACTCATTAAAAAAGACCTACCCAAACTCACTAATCCAATTAACTTCTAATACTCTTGATTCAAAAATTCTAAACCATAGTGACTTGGTAAACCCTTTACACATAACCTGGTAAATTCGCTATAGTGACTTGGTAAACCCTTTACACATAACCTGGTAACTTCGCTATAGTGACTTGGTAAACCCTTTACACATAACCAGTGACTTGGTAAACCCTTTACACATAACCTGGTAAATTCGCTAAAGTGACTTGGTAAACCCTTTACACATAACCTGGTAACTTCGCTATAGTGACTTGGTAAACCGTATACACAAAACTTGGTAAATAGGCTATAGTTTCCATTGGTAAACCCACTACACTAGACTTGGTAAATAGTCCGGTACACTAAACCTAGTATTTAGACTTTGGGATCAATTGGTAAACCATTCACACAAAACTTGGTAATTTGGCTAGAGTGCCTATTAGTAGGTAAGTCTAGTTTGATGAACGTGGTAAGCATTAAAATAAAACTTAGTAAGCCTAATTCCGAAACCCTTGGTAACTATAAAAAATTTGGCATTTATAATATTGAATCATTTGGTAAGTTAAATAACAAAAGTAGCTAATTCTAGTTTTAAAGAACTTGGTAAGCAGAAACAACAAACTTGGTAAGTGTAAACACAAAACTTGGTAAAAATAATACTTAAACACTTGACAAGTCAAAAACCAAAAAAAAAAAAAATTGGCATGTGTAATACTGCATAACTTGGTAAGCCTATTAGCAAAAGTAAGTAAGTTTAGTTTGATGAAATTGGTAAGCATTAAAATAAAACTTAGTAAGTCTAATTCTGAAACCCTTGTAACTATAAAAAATTTGGCATTTGTAATATTTAATCATTTGGTAAGTCAAATAACAAAAATATATATATATACACGTAATTGTTTTATACTATATTATATATAACATTGAAGATAATATAATATACTTATTAAATCACATTGCATAATTGATTACCATATATATGCATAATATTTACCATGTAGGAGGTCAATCACTTACCTTGCTATTTGAAACTTGAGTGTGGACGGTCAAAGGACGGTAATGTACTACCTTGCATTGAACCATCCTCCACTCACATACCTCTTTTTTATTTTAGTCTTTACCAAATCATTTCTTATGTGTTACTAGATTTGTGGACATTATTTACCATATTACATGTTCATGTTTACTAGTTTCATGCACTTTACTTACTATGTTAAAGAATGTTCAATTTTGCCGTCGTGTATAGCAGTAATTAATAAACCCATGCAAGATTACTTCAATATATAGGGATTATGATCTTCCAATTAATTCACCATACAATAGATGGGGACTAACGAACGAGTTTTAATGAAACTTGTAATAATATACGGGGATTAAAGAATGAGTCCGAAATATCAATTGATTTAGCATGATCCCCTTAAACATATTTCAAGTCATGACAAATATATTAACATACGATTGGATGAGGATTACGATCTTCCAAAACAGTATTGGGAGCTTACCAACGAGCACATGAATGTTTCTCGCAATGAACGTAATATGAGATGTTAACATATTTGCTTCATGGGTTCTCGACTCCACGGGTTCTCGGATTTTAAATTCTTTCGTTCTCGAATTTCATCGAATTTCCCGGGTATTACAGTCTACCCTCCTTAAGAATCAACTTCGTCCTCGAAGTTGGGTGTTAGATAAAACTTAGATTATTATGATCCATCATTATTATTATGGTTTGGTATGATTTTGTATGACTGTGCTTAGAATTAAAATTTCTAAGTTGCCTACGTACCCCGTGAAGGGATCAAGCCATTACTTAGTTCAAAACAATTTGAATTTATTTTTTTGGGGTGTTACAGAAGCCCAAACCCTTGAACAAATACACTTACCAGGTTCGCTTATGTGATTTACCAATTTCATATTATGTGCGTTACCAAGTTCATTTGTATGTGATTTACTAAGTTTGTTAGTATATGCTTTACCAAGCCAGCATATACTTCCAATGCCATTTTTTTTTTTTTTTTTTGGTTTTTCGCTTACCAAGTGTTTAAGTATTAGGCTTACCAAGTTTTATGTTTGTGCTTACCACTTATATCATATAAAACTTATCTACTTTTGGTATTTCACTTACCATGGGATTTAATATTACACATGCCAATTTTTTGGGAATTTGGCTTACCAATGTTTTCAGTAATAGACTTACCAATTTTTTAGTATATATTTACCAAGGGTTTCAAAGTTATACTTACATAAAGAATTCAATTTTTTTTATTTTTTTTGGTTTTTGGCTTACCAATGATTTGAAAATGAGGCTTACCAAGTTTTATTTTTATTCTTATACCAAGTTCATCAAACTAGACTACCTAGTCTTGCTAATAAGTTTTACCAAGTGTTTTGTTTATGCTTACAAAGGTTTTTGCTTATGCTTACCAAGTACATCAAAACTAGAATTACCTACTTTTGTAGGTTGTTTAGTTTTTAGTTTAAGTTTGCTAACCCATAGGTTCTAAACTCTAAACTTTTAAAAGACATGGCTTTGACTATACATAAGTTTTTTACATAGGTTCTTGGATTTAGTTTTCCCATTTATTTTCTGGGCCCATGCAAAAAACTGGAGTAAATGAATTGGGCCATGTAATGGTACTATATGGGCCTCAATCAGCAACATGATATTATACGGGTTACAACTTGCAGAAGAGAACATTGAGCGGCGAATTATCCTAAATTCGCCTAAACCCTAAAACCCATTCATTGATTCGAAAATTTCAAGCTAGAGTGCCAATTCTCTGTACCAGGAAGATGCCTCGGATTCGAAATGTAAGACTTGTTTTTTTTGGTTTCTGTTTGTTTTTTGCTCTTTTCGTGGATTTTGAACATTGGAGTTATACGTTTTCGCTTTGTTGATTTTTGTTGGTTTTTTTTAATATTTGAAATCGGTTGATCTGCAGAAGAGGAGGAAGCCCTTTGTTAAAGCGGTGATAAAAAAGCAACCAACTGTCGATCATGTAACAGGAGACAAGATCCCGAAGAGTTTTGTGTTTTCTCGGGGTAAATTGCCTGGCGTTCTTCGACAATTGCAGATGGATTTAAGAAAATTGATGCTTCCTTTCACCGCATTCAAACTGAAGGTGAGCGTGTCTGTATGCTGTTTTTGAATAACTTGAGCTGTTGAATATGGATAAATTATAGTATGTAATTTGTGTATAATTGTAGATGCATTTGACATGATAGATAATCCTTATTGTGTTTGATCTATCACAGTCGAGTAACCTGTATTCTTGATCGACTTATACAATAATGCTACGTAGCTCTTTGAATTTTTAATTGCTTTTGGAGTACATCTTATTTGTTACTCGTATCACTTAATATACTATCCTATTTTGCTTTGAACCAAAACAAGTTAATCCTAGATTTGAACCTTTCTGCTTGGTTATAGTGCAAATTAAGCAATTGGTAAAAAAATATGGATTGGTTAGTATCTGCGCAGATTTTTAATGTAAAAATTGTATATCCTCATCTTTTATTGTGCTTTGCATTTGAAGGAGAAAAAGGGCTACAACATCGAGAAGTACAGGACTGTGACAAGCCTATTGGGGGTTACACACTTTCTTATTTTATCAAAGAAGGACTCTACACCTTATTTGAGGGTTGCTAAAACGCCACAGGGTCCAACTATAACCTTCAAAATTCACGAGTATTCGCTAGTTGCTGATGTTGTCAAGTCTCAGTTGCGTCCCAGAAGCCATAAAGATCTTTTCGATAACCCACCATTGGTAATTACCATAAATGCATTCAGTGCTCCATTGCTCCTAGTATCTCAAGAACAGCACAAATTCTTACATAACATATTAACGACCAAGTATTGTGGTTTAATATATAGATTGTGCTATCTGGTTTTGGGACTGGGGAGCTGCATCTAAGGCTAACTACTACAACGTTTCAGAACATGTTTCCTGCCATTGATACAAACACAGTAAGTTCCGTAATATCATGATCATGATGTTTTTGTGGCTCTAGCATCGCATAGTGTTTTTATTATATTATTTTTGTTTCCAGGTCAAGCTCTCAACATGCCAAAGGATCGTGTTGCTTAATTACAACAAAGATACAAAGCTTATAGACTTTCGGCACTACTCAATCAGATTACAGCCTGTTGGGGTGTCCCGAAGAATACGAAAATTTGTACAAAGCCATCAAGTGCCTGATTTGAGATCTCTTCAGGACGTCAGCGATTTTTTGACGAAGTACTCTCTCTCTCTCTCTCTCTCATGCTTTTCTGTTTTTTTGATGAACCTTATAGATTGTAAGTGATGTACACGGGATATGGGACTTTTACATACTGTTATCATTTTCTTGCTGATACTTATGCTCGCTGCACTGAAGGGCTGGATATGGATCGGAAAGTGAAGCAGATGATGAAGCAGCCACTGTAAATTTGCCTATGGATCTTGACAGAGTGAATCGGTCATCAAATAAGAGTGCTGTCAAACTCCAAGAAGTTGGGCCTCGAATGACGCTCCAGCTTGTTAAAGCTGAGTCAGGCCTATGTAATGGTGCAGTTTTGTTCGATGCATTTGGTATACCCTTTCCCCCCAACTTCAGATTTCAGATTAAATGTTGATCCATGACAGTTTATACTATCATCAAAAGACGGTGCATTATAATTTTGGATTCTTGTTTGCTTTAATTTCATCTATTCTCTTGTGTCATTTAGGAAGTGTTTCAAATGAGGACAAAATGGATGAGGAGGGAGAACGCGAGGAAGAGGATGATGATAGTGAAGATGGGGAAGAACTAGAGGATGATGGAGGCAACGAGGAAGAACAAAAAGATGATGAAGATGATAGCGAAGAACAATTCGATGATGAAGAGTAGCGAAGAACTAGTCATCTATTTATAGCTCATTCAACTTGTACGGTTGTATCATTGTAAACCAGTTTGATGGGGGAAATTGAATGTGTTCTTGCGCTTCCGAAGTGGGCGGTTTTGGTTAATCTAAACAATCCAAATACTTCTTTATTCCGTAGTTCACTGCAGCAAGCGATCTGTACAAGATTTGTTTCTTAGAATTTTCTTAGAATCCACCATTCAATTTAATGTATATGGGGATGAGTTTACTCGTCTTAAGTCCATTACTCCGCAATACTCATTTGAATAGAGAAAATATTCATATAAACATGACAGTATTTGTACACCAATAACACCATAAACAAATAATTTTAGGTTAGTCACTATTATTTTATTTTGTATTGCAATTTAAATTTTATATACCAAAAGTTTCTATATATTTAAACCTCAATTTTTCGGTATTTTGTTTTATTATGTATAGCTAGATACCATCAAATTATTTGGGCTAATATTTTTTGCCACGGCTTGCCGGTTCGTATGGACAAATTCTGTCATACAGAAGCCTGCTTAGCGTAGTATGCTGATTGTTGAGGCTTATATGGAGGTTTATAAATCTGTTCCGCTAAATTGATATTGGATTTCAGCGGTGGGCGAAATGAACATACTGCATGGGTTTTCTAGTTCTTCACTAGAATGCATTGACCCATCACAAAACCAATGCACGAACATACTGCATAGTCTATATATTGGTGTATTGGGGAAATCATCAACTAAATTCATGCCATTTAGGGGTGGGGATGGGTGTTATATTTCTTGACACAAGTCATAAACTACATAAGAACAACGTTAAAATTGGATACGAATGGAAGTGAACATGTAGTACATACTATATCGATTGCCATTTTACAAGATATACAACACCACCCATGGTGCGTCTCCATTCTCCACCCAAAAAGTTCAAGTGAAATATGCTCAGCATTCCGCCACAATATGGAAATGCATCCACATATAACAAGGTCCCTCATTCAAACATTATAACCCACACGTATTTGTATTTCGCAAAACTATTAATGCTTTTGAAGCCTGATTTGAAATTCTTTCAGGAAGATGCACACCTCAAAAACACCTTTTTGTCATGAGGTTAAGACCAATCTCAACGGTAACAAAGCTGATAAAGCATTCTCTAAGACAATGACTCGATCTTTACACAGGCAAAACCCCATATAGATTGGGTTAAGCCATACCAGGGCACTACCTTACGCTATTCACCATTCTCAGATCATGCTTCTTGCGCCGGCGGTAATGGGCTTTTTGCAGAGAGTTTTCGCCCACCTTCTCCAACTTGGACGCAGAATCTAGTGATGAAGAACCAAAACAGTGCATGAGCAATTCAATCATTGGAAACATAAATAAGAATTAGCAATTTTCTCACAAGTGAAAAGAGAGCACACAAGGGGCCATAACATCAAAAGGTAATTCTCAATCCACAGCTTATGAACACTATGCACTTCACAAGAAACCACCATTAGCAAAAAAAAAAAAAAAAAGGCATCCAGTCCAATTCCAAAGGTATAGCTATCCACAACCTAATAAGCAACTACTGCAATTTATGTACCATCAGGAACCAGTAATAGCACACGAAGTTTATATTTTACCTTCAGAGCATAGTAACACTAAGCAAAGGGTTTCACTATCTCAATTCTCAAGTAAAAATTACTTCCAAAATGATTGTCAATAACCACTGCCGCCACAGCAGTTTCATCACTTATTTTATAACACACACAAGCACTTAAAGAAATCATCATAGTCCCACCGAAGGCTGAACAAAACAATTCAAGCAGTTACAAGATCAATCAAATTAAACACATCCTCAATCAGAATTAGACCAAGCTGCTCAGAAACCATTTTTTAGGTATCAAATATAGTGCTCAAAATGGAAAACCACTCCTTAGCTGATACCAAACAATCAAGGCAACAAATAATGAATATTTTTGAAACAATTGAATGAATTGATAAAACAAAGACATGGGGAACACATTACCACCAAACTCATCCCCCCAGAACAAAACCCTAGTATCATCCTCTTCCTCATCGTCGTACCCAAGCTCAGCATCGCCTCTATACCCTGGTTCACTACCATACCCTGATTCATTCCCCTGATTATCGCAATTCCCAAACTGCCCACACCCACCGCTCCCATGCTCCTTCTCCCCACTCATCCCACCGCTCCCCTCTCTCTCCCTCCTCGAATTCCGATCGCTCACATCCGACGCCCAATTCAGGTCCCCAAACAGCTCGCCGCTAGAGTCCGTACCCCCAGTCACCATGGGAAAATCGGAGCAGGTCCCATTCGCGGCAGACGCTGCGATGGAGCATGCCCCCCTGCGATCGGAGCTGCGCCCGGACACCGATCTGGACCCTCCCCTTCGTCGGCGCTTCCGCGCGAACCAACGCTTCCTGGCGGCGGAAAGAGAGAGCGCTTTGTCGTCATCGAAGAGGCTGAGTTTGGACATATCGAGGATGGCATCTATGGAGAAGGAGGAAGTAGCCCGATCGGCGCGGCACTGGCGCTTGCTCTGCGGGCCGTGATTAACGGCGGCGGAGGGGTGGTGGTTGGGAGAATCGGAATCGAGGGTTTTGGTGAAGGGGCGCCAAGTGAGAAGCTGGTAGGCGCAAGATTCAATGGCTTGTAGAGAATCTAGGGTTCCGCGCGCCATCGCACCACGGAGATTGGAGAAGGAATGGCGAAAGGGATTTGGTATTTGGTGCTTAGGTTCACAGTTTATTGCGTTCCTATAATTATGTCATTGTTTTTTGGCTACACGTAATTATAATTATGTAATGTTGATTATAAACTACTACTAAAGATTTAGATAATCTACAAAAGATTTACAAAGGATTTAATAATTTATTTATAGTAAATAAATAGTGTACTAACAGTGTAACACAACATTAGCAATGATATAGGAAGATATTTCAGAAATAGGGTGGGGTTCATGTTTTCTGGGGGGACACTAGACGTCTTCTATTCCGCCCCGCCATCACAATCACAATCTTCCCTATATAATTTCTCCAGTCTCACTCTTTTTTGTTAAATCATTTTTTTTTTTTTTGACTTTATTCACTGTTTAATTTTGATTCAAATTTTTATCATAGTTATGTAAGAAAAAACATAGTCAAGTGAAATCTTGTTAGATTCGTCTAATCTTGTAGTTTTAGACAATCAACTTTTTATAAGTTTTCGTTGTACAAAATTTAAGTTATTAACCGTTAAAAATATGCATCGGCATGCGTATCGGAAGGGTGTGTAACAATTACACTGAGACGGAGGAAGTATTACTAGTACTAATACTTGCTTACGAAAGAAATCAAAGACCTTATTTTTACAGTGAGATAGAATAATTGAGCAAAAGTATTTTCATTATTATGTTGTAATGCTACAATAGTGCCATTTAGTGATTGTAGCAATTTTTAGTTTTTTCACCATAGGTGAAAAAACGAAAACGAAAGAGGAGAAAAGTTTACTGTAGTTTTAAATTTTACTGATTTGGGATATTTCTTTTCCTGGTCCATCTGAGGAGCAACTAGTGTAATTTGGTGAGGGCAAGTGGATTTTGTGTCCAAGTGTTTCCACCTATAATAATGTTGTGGAAATGTCCAAAGTCCATTTTATCCTGGGTAGGGATGGCAATGGATCGGGTCTTGGTCGGTTCCGCCAAGACCCAAGACCCAACCCAGGGCTCAGGTTCGGTACGGTTCTTTATTCATTTTTGTAAGACCCAAGACCCAACTCAAGCCCGGATTTTTCTCGGCTCTCGATTTTGACCCGGACCCATTGCCATCCCTAATCCTGGAAGCAAAGGGAGCACTAGAGTCACAGGCTGTTTTCATTTTGTCAAAACGAAACGTACCACTTTTGAGTATCAAATTAGTGGCCAAGACATTTTCATGAAGGATTTTGTGTCCGACGCTTCCTGATGAAGTGTCTTTTTCAACAGGATTGCATACCGAATATAGTAATGTATCAAGACATTTTTCATATTTGTGGCTTATAATTAAGCATGACACGAAAGGAATGGCCGTCATCATTTTATCACCTCACGCCATTCATTAAGCCTAATTCGGTCAGCAACTTTGATATACTTCTACTTCTTACTCAAAGACATTGGAGAATGCACCACGATGAATTTGGTGCCAATTTCGTCAGATATTAAATAAGTACTTAGGTGTGGTCGTGTGGATAGACTAGCATTAACACACACTATTGCCTAATCCAACTTCATGAATAGTACTACTCTCATTGAAATTATTTACTAGTAGTACTATATTTTTCATTGTTCGCAAGCAAAAAATTATGGTACTAGTTTAATACTAACAAAAAAGAATATATAGACACTGACGTTCATGGACCAACCAAGTAGATAATTCCTCATTTATTACTGGGTTGAGTCCACTCGGCGATGAAGATGAAGAAGCTAGGCCCCCACCCCCACAACCACAAGAGGGGTGGTGACCCACAGGCCAGAAGGCCTTTGTTGAAAACATTCATGGCAATATATATATGCACGCATTTAAAACCAACATAAATAAGTAACCCAGACACATTTTGGGGTCAATAAGGTAGGGGTATAGCTTCAGTCACAAATTGTTTCCTTGTTGACAAAAGCTGAGGGTATTAAGAAGGCATCCAAAACGTGTAGAACACGAGTGCATAGGATAGACAAAACTCTGCCTATAGAGATCAGATCATAGGCCATAATTTAGACAAACACGACAGATCCAAATTCACATAACTATATTACCAGACAAAACGGTAAATGCCACTATACAAAACTTAAACAGGGGCACGTCGCTAGCTTACTGAATTTCACTTGCTGCTGGGATATCCGAATGCCTTAAAA
The DNA here is from genome assembly GCA_030278955.1 of Hygrophila difformis. Classification (NCBI taxonomy): domain Eukaryota; kingdom Viridiplantae; phylum Streptophyta; class Magnoliopsida; order Lamiales; family Acanthaceae; genus Hygrophila; species Hygrophila difformis. The sequence goes on along the minus strand of JAOANR010000001.1, from coordinate 7,250,729 downwards.
ATGAATCGACTGAACCATCTGGCAGAGTGACGTCATGCAGTTGCTGAATTGTCCCTCGGTTGGGGGATAGAGAGAAAATACATATGAGATTGGCTTTGAAACCAGCATTGGCCTTTTGATAGATGATAACTCATCAGGTAATCGTCCAAAGCTTGATTCATCAAAGGGAAATGATTCTCTCAGAAAGAAAAAGCTTTCCCCGGCAATTTTTTCCACCTGGTACAACATTGAAGAAATTGGATTTAGTTACGCCATCTCATCGAAAGACCAAATCTAAATGATGGATACATCTCAAAATACTTGTTAAACATTCATCTTGTATGGTACTTCAGAACAAGGGTGAGAGGGCGCCTTTTCATTACCTGCAATTGTGAAAACCGAATGTTGTTCATAATTAGGATTACACGCATTCCGTACAAAACATCAACCATTATCCGGATGGCTAAATAATTGAAGGTGGCCTGCACAAGCTTCTTCTCTCTTTCCTGATTTTCATTATCAAATCTAGGAAACCATAAAACACATTTAACCTCATTCCATGGGACCTCAGTGTCACCTTCCCTTGACATGATTGTCTCAAAAGGGTGGGTAAGTCCAGACAGTACTTTTATGCCCAACTGTGAAGGATCGATGGGGAGATCTGTTAGAGAAGTAACAGAAATTATACAAGATGGATCATACATATGAGCCAGATTTGTGGAAAATTGAAGATCATTGTCATCCAACAGTAGCACACATCCAGATGAAGAGCCAGGAAGGAATTTAAGTAAAAATTCGGCATTAGTGTCTTCATCTTCTGCAAGGCACAAACTAGATTCACCACTTGATAGTGATGATGAATCAGAATCATGAGAAAAGAAACAAGATTCTCCATTGCGGCACCCCTGCAAAGAAATTGAAATAATCATATTTCGTGGGACGGACCTGAAATTGGATTAATAATTCCGATGGCGACCATAACATCAACAGTAGAGAGAGATAGAGTGGGAGTGCAACTTGTCTTAAGTACAGAGTGCAGAATTTACATGAACTGTGCACTCACATATATAAACATATACTTCCTCCGTTTTTTAAAGATAGCTACTGACCAACCCAGCACGCAGTCCAATGCACAATTTAAATCATTAATAACTCAAATTCAGTAGAAGTAAAAATTCTATAACTTAAGTATTTAAAAACTACAAGATGAGACGAATCTAACAAGATCTCACTTTGCTATATTTTAACTTGTATATCTATGATAAAACTTCAAATCAAAATGTTTGGGTGAATAGTGTCAATTTTACCAATGTAGCTATCTTTTCTAAACGGAGGGAGTATTATGCATGTAACTTAACAACACACTTATAAAAGCCCCTCATAACATTGGTTCTGATCCTAATCCCTATGGCTCAAAAGTCAAAATAAACTAGAGAACATTATTACATTGAGATATAAAAAATGCCATCAGTCACCACATTGGAAACTTGGCATTTCTTAGGTTATTGGAATGACTGTTGTGTTCAGCCATACAGACTACCGAGAGTAACGAATTTAGACGCCATTAACTTTGGGAGGGTGTTTGGGAACATGATTTTGTATATCATATTGTTTAATAACGTTTAGATTCTGCCATTATGACAAAAGTTTCATAACAACTACATCCATCCACCTCTCAACTTTCTAACTTAAGACTACAGTATGCTGCAAAAAGATAAGTGGCTGCAAGATATTGCTAACTGAATTGAACAAGGATTGAATCTATTATTTGCAAACTGAATAATTTGGAATCTTTAGTATTTTCTTTTAGGTGGTAGAGACTCAATCTGAGAAATCAAAATGTGTTGAATATAAAGGAGTTTCATAAACACAAAACAAAAGTACCTCGTAACGGCATGCTCCTCATAGTTAGATTCACATAATAAAATAACATTTCTAATTTCTTTTGAAGCCCAGGTAAGGTAAGTAGTATTTTTTTTTCATTGATAGTTTCAACAATACTAGAATTAGCCAGTAGTATCAAGGCTGGAGGCGTTGGGAGTTATACAGGCCCTATCATGCTCCAGAAACAACATTGGCACATGTAAGAACTGAGAGAAGTGGAGTAGGTACCTGTAAAGAGAAAAAGAATTTGCAAACAGGTCTCTTTGCCTCAAATGAATGGGAAAATGTGCAATGGCTGCCTCTGTTGCACGAACCACTGACAAAATATCTACACATTGGTGCTCGTGCTACACCCACTGCAGCTTGATGTCTATAATCGTAAAGGCTTATGTCCTGTTGTCTAAATATATCCTCCGTAAGCTGGACTCTCACCTATTTTACAGGGATTATGGCGAACATCACATTCACTTCCAAAGAAATAGTGCCTAGAAAAGCTTAGGTTATAACAGTACCTGCTTAACTATGGATGCAAACTTTCTTGCTATCTCTTCTGTGTGAAAATCATAGGGCCGGACAAAGGGTACAGAAGCACATTTCAATGATTCACCATCATGGTAGACATCGAGTTCATTGTTTTCTGTTGCTGACGCAAGAGGTTCCACATTTTGTACACATTCAATGTAGCATTCATGAAAAAAGTTGTATGGATCGTAATGAATTGGTATACTGCTGGACAAAACTAATGCTTTTGGTCGAAATCGATGCAGAGAATTCAAGATCTCATCATCTGCAAGCAACACACCAAGGATGAAAGACCACAACCACATTATGGCTTAGGAACTTATGCTTCAAGTAGGCAAAAATGAAAACATTTGAAAGTTAATTAGTCAGTCAAATGTTTGTGTATAGAGTTTATAAGCTGTTTTCAATAGTAGCATGTTTCATTTACCCAACTGAGTATTGACCAATCCTGATAAATATACTCTCTGATTTTTGATTAAAACATAACGAGGGATAAAAATTGTTCAAAATAAGAGGGATGGATCCTAATATATTGGAAAATCTTGCCTAAACAGCTTAGAAACAGAATCACACAGGCTCAATGTATATGAGAAACATAAAGGTATTGGTATTGAGGCTTAAGAGAAATCATACACGTCTCAATAATTTGTTGAAGTGCTGGTAGTACAAGATGATGAAGGGAGCACCATTCAGCCTCAACCTCTGGAAGCAGGATTTTGTTATCTTGGATGTCATCATGCTTGAACAGTTCTGTTAGTTGCTTAAGCCTGTACTTGTCCTGCATATCGGTGTAATAAGCAAGTTATCCAAACAACTGACGGAACCTTGTACCCAACAGGAAAAGATCATAAGCATAATGCAGAAAAGAGGTCCAATTACCTTGAAAGCGCGTTGCCAAAACTGAAATGAAGAGAAGTTACTCATGTATAAAGCCTCCTTTCTTCCTAGCCCAATATTACTATCACAGTTGTAATAAGCATCAGTGTACTCCATGAACTAAAAAATAGTGTGCCTCAGTCAGCCAGTGATTTGAAAATGTTAGGCAGCATAGAATTCAATTCTAAACAATAAAATACCAGGTTATCCTGACCAAACGGACGCAAAATTGGTAGAGGCTGTAGATCCATCAATATGCCAAATATGATGCCTTCACGCAGCATTCCTATGTCACCAAACTTGAGGATAAGCACAGAAGCATCAAATGAAAGAGAAAAGCTGGCCAGCAATCGTCCATAAAACGTAGGTTCATGGCGCCCTCTAAAAGATGCCTGCTCCAATGCATGCATACCAACCAGCAAATTTATTGCTTCCTTAACAATATCAGGGTCTGGAGGATCCATTGCCTTCTGCAATAATGCTAAAATAAAGGGCAGAAAATGTCAATATTTCACTTTCTTCTTAAAACAGGAATTCATAGAGAGAAATGACAAAACCAGAGGATTTCAGTTACCAGAATGGGAAAAGTCATACATTATAGATGACTTATGATGAAGATGTTTAGATTAAATTGGAATCCGTAAAAATTGGGAACTAAAAGTACATATATAAATGCTAGCCAGTTGATATAAATCCAAAGTCCAACCACCACCAAGCTACCACCCTGACATGGTTTTACTCTCGGGTGGCAAGTATGTAATTAGCGTTAACAAAAATGCACATTATTTATCAATAATCATAATCCACAAGAAAGAGTATCCAAATAAAGATTCAAGAAAGAGAACCAAGCAGGCAAGAATAACATATAACCTCTGGGCTCATTGATGGCTTTAGATTCTGCACAGCATAACAGCAGTACTTGCTGCCGTAATGATAACTTTAATATTGCAGGGGATTCATGATCCTCCAGTAGATTGTAAAATGATCCAGTCACCAACCGATATACAGTGCCATCACAAGTCCGACCAGTTCTTCCTCGACGTTGTTCAGCCTAACATATAGCATAAGAGTCAAAATACATAAGCAGTAAAGAGAAGATAAATATAATACTAACCTGCGATTTTGAAACCCAAACCAGCTCTGCTGCGTCAGTTTTCCGGTTTCCATCCCAGAAAACTTGCAAAGAACGGCAAGAATCTATGACATACCCTACTTTGGGTATTGTAACAGACGATTCTGCTATATTTGTAGCAAGTATAACCTGTAGCAGGAAAATAGAGAGATGTGTAGTTACTGTGGAGAATATTGTACTGACTACCTTAGTCTTATGTTGGCAAACTGCATAGTTTCATCACACCAGAATATTAATGCCATGCAAGAAGTAAATCTATGGCAACAAAAGTGAATAATACCTTACGATGGGACTTCCAGATTTTCATAGCTTTGAGGGCCTGGTCAGTGTCAATACATCGATGCAAAATGTGAACTTTGAAAGTCTCTCCAAAAGCCTTCAGTAGAACCCACTGCTGCTCCAGCGCATAGTATGTTGGGAGGAAAATCAAAATACTCTTCTCAATATCAGGTTCATTTTTGTGAATATGTAATACCAAATCATGGATGAGTTTGTGCACTTGAGGCTTGAAATCAGCTTCAGCCATTTTTGGGTTTGGTCCAGAGCAATACTCCAAAGAAGGGTTCTCACAATTCCTACCGAGTAGCTCAATCACCTAAGGACAACGGCAACTCAATATGAAATAGCTGTCACCAGCCTTACAAATACACACACATACAAAGTGTACAACTCATGCTTTCTAAACATACTTGGTGCATATTTCAAATTTCAATACAAATTGCACAGTACATCTTTTGGCAAAACATGTAAAACAGTATTGTAACCCAGGTACATCCTGTGATGGAAACGTATTGGCAAAACAGTATCGTAACCCAGGTACATATGTAAAACAGTATTGGCAAAACAGTATTGTAAACCCAGGTACATATGGCACACAGCACCACCTCAATGCTATACAACATGGGATGGCACACAACTTCACTATGGGTGTACCTACAGCTAAGATGGATGCTTTTCATGTTTTTGCAGCTTTGTTATTTTTCATTTTACTGCAGTTTGAAATTTTGCACTATTACAGGCAGCAAGACATATGTTTGGCAAAACAACTATTTTGAATCCTCATTTGTGAGAAAAATAGCTTTTTAAAAGAGACAAAATAACTTAAAACGGTGTCCAATCAGCTCTTTTTGAATCCACTACAAGGAGTAGCATTTTGGATTTCAAAAAATTGGTCTAAGAATAGCTAATTTGACTAATTTCTTACTCACGTAATCAGTTAACTAACAGCTAATTGCCAAACAGGCCCATTGACTTTAGTGATTAGAAATTTAAATTTCATTTTTCTTACACCTTGATTCATCATTTGGTTGAAGTTCAAGGTAAATCTTAAGTTTGACTAGAGGCTTATATGGATTTGAAGTTCAATTTGAAGATTTTAGTTTATTGTTTATTGCACACCATGCCACCATGTGCCATAGCTCCAGGCAGCCTTTGCACCACGGCATGCCTGTGCCATTAATAACTGTAGCGCAAAATTTAAGGGAGTAAACATCAAGTTGTCTCTAACAATCACATGTGCTTCGTGTTTATGTTGCAGACATGGTTTACCATCTACAAATTTTGAATTTATAACCAAATAATAAGAAAGTGGTAAGCAAACACCACTCATGTCAATCATAGATGTAATGTAAAAAGTCCTGATCACCACTGTTTTCAATGTTAATTTTGTACCTCTCAAAATTACTTTTAGAGAATGAGTAAATGCTTTATTTAATACTCCATAATTGCTGGGCTATGAGTGGGGGATTGGTACCATAGTTCACAGTTCTACTGAATCTTCTCAGCCATCAAGGAGCACAATGTCACAGGTAAAAGCAACAGTACAGATCCTTAATGGTTAAGAATTAAAGGAATTTGAAACAATTATGCTATATTAGCTAATAAATACTACTATCAAGCAACAAGGGTGGGATTGCATACCCACAAACAATACCAGAGATAGATAGATAGATAGATAGATAGATAGATAGACAGATAGATAGCCCAATAAATTACACTTGTCACTTGAATACCTGTTCAAGGTGCAACACATTTTTTCGAAATAATGTGTCCCTCCCAGTGGAAGGGATTGCCAACACTTCTACTCTTTCGCCCCTACCAAGATCCTTGAAGTATTCACGATATCTTTTGATGTCCGCGGTAGCAGACATCAAAACCACCCTAGAAAGTCATTTATAGATTTAGTAACTCGAGTAGAGTTGATCATGTCAGGATACTCTAGCATCCCACGTAGAGCATACATTAATGACAAAGATCTAGAACATCAGAAAATGGGAAGTTATAAATGACCAACCTCAAATCGTTTTTCTGCAATAAAAATTGCTTTATGCAAACAAGAACAAGATCAGATTCCACAGATCTTTCATGCACTTCATCGAGAATAATGACTTTGTACTTGAGGGCTTTTAACCCCTTCTCTCGCATTTCATCCAACAAGACTCCAGCTGTTTTGAAAACAATGTTGGATCTGGAAGAGAATATTTGAAACCATGAGACGGTAACTAAAACAGTAGCCAAATAGAAAAAGTACAATGAGAAAGTGTTTGTATATATATGTATGTATAAATACATAAGTATACAATGTGTATGAACATTACGTGAAGAGCTGATGGAAATGGATATCATAAAGACATGAAACACAATCATATTGGTCATTAGAATCTGAAGACAAATGAAACTGGATAGTTTGAAAGGAACTTGAATAATTACAGAAGGGGCCGGTTCTAATTTAATGGAACAGTCAAACAGATAAACAAGATACGACAAAATGGGGCATAATCTATGCATCTGTAATACAATCTTACCAAATTAATACACTTGTACGGAACCTAATAAATGTAGTTAAAGATAGATAAGGAAAGGAAAAACTGGAATAAATAATGGTAATGCTGAGTCCGTCAAAGGAATTTGTAGCACTTTCAAATGCCATGGATGAAACCCAATATGCAAGATCACTGTGGCACACTTATTGTCCATTCACACAGCCTTGCATCTGCCACCCCAACACAATGAACCTACACGGAGCTCATCTAGTTCCTAAAGACAACCCCAGTGTTCAAAATAGAATCAATCAATGTGGCCAAACACATATGTATAAGATCTACCTTTTGTGCCAACGGCAGTCCACTGGTAAATAATCTGACTGACCCACGTCTATAAGAGAAAATAGAGGAACAGCGAATGTTGGCTCACATTAATGTCGAAAAAACTCAATTCGGTGCTGCTGAGCGCACAAAAGTGAAAGTCTTGCGGTGACAGAAACTATTAATTACATAGAAGGAATTTGTAAAAATTTTTAAACAGCTCTTAAGCTTTCTTAATAATTACAAACACAATTTGACGCTCAAACAGCTATCATTAGTATTTGATAATAAACTTTCACATTAATCTTTAGACTTTCAAAAAATTTGGATAACCACACCACGATTAATTTTTATAAGCATATACCTAGAAGAGAAGACCCTTGAATGACCAATGTGGTACCCAACTTCATCTCCGACTTCACAATTTCGAGCCCTTGCCACCATCCTTGCAACTGCTACAACAGCAAATCTCCTTGGTTGGGTACAAAGTATGGGTTTCATATTTTCCTCCAGCAGGAACTGTGGAATTTGGGAGCTTTTTCCTTAAAATGAAGAGTAAAAGTTCAGTAAGTCAAGTGCTTGCATCGCGTGGGAAAAGAAAACTACCCTATTTATCATCGCATAATGTCCACGTAGAGAGGAGCCAAACAATCCACGCTCACGACTTAATAATAAAAGTTGACACCCCAAATGGTGTGCTTCAACATGCGTCTAAAGGCAGTGTTTGTAACTAGTAAATGTACAACGCATAAAATAGTTTTCGATTTCAAAAATTTATACACCAAATATATCATTTTCTACTTCTGAACAATGCCAAGTCGTTTGCAGAAATCCAAAACAGGGCTATCAAATGCGAGCAATGGGAAACAAATGATTCTCGGAAAACAAATCAGATTTTGGTATTCAGTAAAATCAGTATAAGTGATTTATGAACAGGGAAAGCAAGTTCCAGCCAATAAACAGATTACCGCAGCCAGTTTCACCGATGATGAGGGTAACGCGATTCTCCAAAATCTTTTCAACGATTTTACTCCTCAGCGCCGTCACCGGAAGCGCGGCGAAACTCGACGTGGACCCTGAGAATGACGAACAGGACGACGACGTCGGAGAAGACGCCATTGTTTTGAGAGAAATCCGATCAACAGCGAAGCAGCAAAACCCTTGCAAAGGTCTTGCAGTCTTCCTTTTGTTTCTTCCCGCTTTCTTTGCCAACCAGGGCCCAGTCTTTACAGGATACGACGCGCCCGTTGAAGCGTGCTGTGTACTAAACTAGCACCCGGCTCGAAAACATTAAATACGCGCAGATTTAGTTGGGACATGACGTGAACGTAGGTGTACGCGCACGTTAATACTACGTGCCACTTGTAGTGGACAATTAACACTATAGGGTAGTATTTGCTTAAGAGCAATTTATGCGTTAAAAAAGGAGAATCTAAAACAAATTGGTTAATTTAGAGATCTTTTTATTATTATTAACAAATTCAAAAAGATACATGTCATTTTAAAATAATTTTCATTCATAATCCCGTACGATACAGCGTATCTCTTTTTTATTTTTAAGAAAAATTAAACAAATTATTAAACATGATAGATTGTTCTATTTAAATACACTCAGGTCAAGATTAAAAATTATCATACCACGGGCTATTTTCTAGTGTATATTTGGAAAATAGAGATACGATATCATTTAAATAATTTATATATAAGGTAAATGGTTATTTCCATGAATAAAAATTATACAAAATATAAAATAATAGAAGAATATATTTTAAAACTACAATAGTTAAACAAAATAATAGTAGCATATTTGTTTTGCATTTTTTTTCCTGTTAATTTTGCCTCACTCAAAATTTATTTTTAATTTTTAGCTCTGCGTTTTAAAAAATGCCTCAACACTTAATAATGGGATAGACCTCCCGGTGAATTCTTTTTTCTTTTTTTTTGTCCATTTTTTTTTAGAATTTTTAACTTGTAAATATTAATTAAAGTATCTCATTAACTAATTAAAATATTTCATAAACTAAATATTTTAATTTTATTTGCAATTCAAATTAACATTACAATAATTAATTAATTATTATATTTTATTATTTTATCTAAAATACAAAATGTCCAAAAATATAAAATATGGTGTCCAAAAATAATGTGACAGTATGTATTATGTTCACACCTTGCAATCAAATAATACCATTGTGGGATGAGGACCTAGCCCAAGCGGTTAAATCCATTGACTTCTAACGGAAGGTTGGAGGTTCGATTCCCACCGGCCCCCTATCCCTCCCTTTGATTCCCCTTTGTAATTGTGTGGCATGGGCTCCCACCACCCCTTTCCAGGCCTTCAATGGCTCTTCCAAAAAAAAAAAAAATAATACCATTGTCATTTGTGTGGTTGGGACTTACTTTTATCCATTTTTTAAAATCTTTAATGGCTCCTAAAATATACTTATATATATATAATTTTAAAAAAATAAAAAATTCCATTGTCATCCTCCGTATTAAGGTTGTTAAGATTGTGATCCTATCTCTTTGCAAGATCGGGATCGTAGGATCGAACCGAGATCTAAGATTTTATGAAATTTTAATAATGGATAAACTCAATTATATTACACACAAGTAAAAGCATTATTTCGTGTGTTTATGAATCTTGCAAGTTAATTAATAAAATACAGTACGAAACCATCACAATTAAAAATAAAATATTTCCAAATACATACATATTATGTTTTTTTACACATCACATGAGTACAAGTTCTTAAGTTTAAAATGAAAGAAAATAAGTTACTTTGATCCTAAATCATAAAATCATACAAAAATTTTATGCGTCTAAAAGGGTATGAGCGTTTGTAGAAATATTTAAAGGCATATGACCATTATATGGTAATATTATAGGATCAGTATCGGGATCTTATTCAAATCTTATTAATTTTAAAAAACGACCAGATGGTTGTTTTAGAGAGATGTGATTATAAATAGGATCGGATTCTTAACTACGCTCCCTATGATGGACCAACTATTTATTTCATTTTATTTTGTTTTTTACAAACGGTGGCCATGTTTTATTGGATAGAACAATAAACAAAATTTCCTAACGCCACCCAGAGGTCTTATCGGTTTCGTTTCTTTTGCCGATGTTATAATGCCGGCGCAGTCTTTTCCTAGGGTTCCTCATTTCTAAGTTTCTCCGCAATCGAACTCCCAACCAACCTCAAAACATGCCGGAGAGCGGTTTCTCCAAGCTCTCCGACGACATGATCCTCACCATACTCAACAAGCTCGACCAAGATCCGCGCCACTGGGCCAGAATCTCCTGCGTCTCCACCAGATTCGCCTTTCTCATTCGATCCGTCTGTTTCAGATCCAAATGCTCCCAATCCATCCCCACCGTCGTCTCCGATCTACTGACTTCCGATGATCCACCTCCTCGCTTTTGGACGTCGCTCTACAAGCTCGCTGTCTGCTGCCCCGGTCTCCTTCACTCCGGCGTACTCAATTCGGATTCCCGATCAAGTGTGTGCGGGAACACCGCTTCTTCTTCATCGTCTTCTTCGAGTAGCGAAACTGGCTCAACATCTAATTCCGTCTGGTCCTTGTACGACGATTTATTGTTCGATACGTTGAATAACGGCGGGCAAGCGCCGTCCGGTGAGAAACAGAACTACCACAAACGCCGCAGATTTTGTCGGCCAGAGATCTCGCATTTGTCTTCAGGGATTTGGAACCTGAGGCGTGAGCCAGGCAACAAGCTGCTCGCGAGCAGATTCAAGGCGGATAACCTATACATCAGTGATTGGCCGGGATGCATACACGTCGAGGAGAAGCGTAATTACATGTTATTCCGGGGAGTCTTCAAGAATTTCAAGGAATCCAGGGTTTGGAGGACGATCAGCGAGGGGGATAAGAACAAAATCGACATGACTTGTGTGTATTGCCAATCACAAAACGTCTGGGATTTGCTTTCGGCATTTTGTTTGAGGAGGTATTTTGGGCACCATGACGATGGGGAGCCGATGGTTCGAGCTTTTGTTTGTGAGAATGGCCACGTTTCCGGAGCTTGGACGGATTGGCCTCTCTACATTTGAAGCCGGTTTGTTTTCTTCGTGTCACTCTGAACTTCAAGTATTTGTTATACGATGAATTCTCACTAAAGTGATCATATGATTCAAATTGTTGTGCTAACGATTGAATTTGTCAAACATGTGTTGATTGTTCAATACTCATTATACATGCTTAGTTGAATAAGAATGATGGTGCTATTTGATCATTTGGGGTTTCAAGACAATACCATAAACTCAAACTTAGTATGTTGCAGGGAGTCTGTGTACATAAGGTGACTTGGGAAATTTTATTGTACAATACAATTATGCAAACTGTATAGATAATACAGGTGCCATAATGGATGGGCTAATGATACAACAGCAGAAACAATGGAAGCATAGGGGTTTCAAAACGATAATACAGATGTTTAAGTAGAAGATTGGGAAACATCAATTGCTGCTGCTAATAATTGTGTTGTGACAAAGCACATTATTGACTCAACTCTGGAGTAGTGTCTAGTGCTTGTGTGGTTTTGGCTTCTTCACAATGGTGACGGTGCAGTGAGCATGATGGGCACAGTAATCACTCACGCTTCCTAGCACAGCCCTGCACAATAGCAAATGTACTCTATGTCAACACATGAAACTTTGATGGAGGGGAGGACATGACAGGTAATAAAACTATGATGACGACATGTATTGTTAATGAAGAAAGAAGGATCGATCCATACCTCTTTATAGCTCCATAGCCATGACTCCCGACAACCAACATAGTGGCGTTGTGTTTCTCCACAGCTTCGCATAGGACATTCCGGGGATCACCTTCCTCGACCTCCAGAATCACATCATTAAGCTGCACAGAGCATACAAATTTTCAAGTGAGAAATTATATACTCCAAGAGAATGCAAAAGTAATGCATTCTCAATGCGTGCCTAAGCTAAATTTTATTCAATGAAATAGTCAAAAACTAATAGTACTAAAATATAATCAAATCAGATCTAAATAAAAACTTAAAAAGAAAAATAACAATTTTGAAATCAATTCATAACAGGATTGAGAGATACGTGTAACAAGGATACACAGAGTCGAGAGTTGTCACATTGAAATTCAAGTTTGGAGTAGGGATACACAGAGAAAAAAAAATACTACGTTCTACAGAACTATGCTGTGATTCGTACCGAATGAGCTGAGCACATTTGTTTGGCCTTTTCTAATACGCTGGCTGCAATTCTGTTCAAATCCCGATCCACAAAAGGTAGGACAGCAGCACCTGCCAACCATAGAAAACAAAGAACTCTAAATAATGCAGTCCACATCTGTGTGCATTTCTTCCAACACAGCCAACAACAATCAATGGCGTCCAAAAATCAAAAGTGTTAAGAGGTTTTGGTAGACTGGAGGATTTGGCTTCGGCAAAATTATGTGAAGCTAAAAACACACATTTAAATATCCTAAATCGCGTATTGGTTCTATTCAAACAGCTTGTGTTTAATCTTACTAAAATGATCGGAATCGCAATAAGCGAAACAGACGTAGTGAAGCAAAACAGTAAGAACAGCATGCCAAACGCGGAGCGAAACAGTCAGTGATCGGAAGAGCACATACCGGGGCCGGCGAAGCCGACACTAGTACTCGCAAAAGGCTTGGCGTGAACGATAGCGAGCTTGAATGGAGAAGCTTCGACAGCGGGAGGAAACAAGTGCTGCAGAGTCCATTCGAGCGCGTGGTAGCTGATCTCGCTGTCGTCTATCCCAACCATAATCACCGATTTCTCCATGGCTACTATACCACTAACTCAGGAATGATTGATTTCGACTCTATAGAAAATTTGAAATGGGAATGATTTGAATATATAAAGAAGAGTGCACCAGAAGAGGAGATGAAGAATATATTCTGGTTACAGGAGAATAGGTTCGTGGTTTAGCAATTATTTATTTATTTATTTATTTATTTATTTTTTTTGTAAACATTGACACCTAAGTGTATGTCGGCGAACCGGTGGGAATCGAACCCCAACCTATGGTTGAAAGGTAGGGGAGATGACCACTGGGGTCAAGTCTCATTCCCTTCGTGGCTTAGCAAGTTTAGTAGCAGTAGTATTAATTCGGAAAGTGCCGGAAGCATTGAGTTACAATACCAGATAAGAAAATCATTGGGCGGACGCTGAATATACTTCCTCCGTATTAAAAAAATCTTAACATTTCATGTTTTCACGTAATTCAATATACATTTTTAAAGAGTAATATCTCAAATTTTATAAAATAAAAAATAAAATTTTAATATTATAAAACTACGTGATTAGACGAATTTAAGAAGATCTCACTATATAACTGTATTAAAATGTCGAATCAAAGTTACTCAATAAATAGTACTACTATGCAACGTTAATATCTTTTACATGAGGGAGTATATTTTATTCTTAATCTAAGAGCATTTCCAACCGAACGCAAAAACCCAAAAATGGGTAGATTTTACTCCAATGGTACTCCAAACGCAAACGCAAAATGCGTTTTCCCCCATTTTCCAGTAACTCAAACTCAAATTTGAGTTTGCACTATTCATCACACCAACACTATTCCAACTCTACTTTTTTTAATTTTGAAGACTTAAAAAGAGAATATTCTATAGAATATTCTTTTGGGTTTGAGTTTAGTGTTTTCGGTTGGAGATGAAATACTGTTTGTTGTGATATTTACTGCATTTTGGATTTGAGTTTGGTGTTTTCGGTTGGAGATGGTGTAACGTGTTTGTTACCAGCATTGTCATTACTACTTGTTTAGGTGTTTTTGTATCCTTATCGAGGCCCGCGGCATATTGTCATTGCTACATGGTTTTTTAATCAGAAACTTCGGCCAGACTGAGGCAGGTTCTTTTTTTGGGTGTATGTGACCAAAAAGAATTACTAATACACATAATGCATATACAGCTACCACTCCATTATTGTTAATAAGTATAGAACAGAGGCAAGATTGGAACGAAACAAAGGGGTTGGTGCTTGTCTAATGGCACAAAACAACTTGCAATTTTGATGGAATTAACTATATATGTCAATTCATGTAGTTTTTCTTTTCGAAAAGAATAGAAAAAAAGAAAAAAAGAAAAAAAAGAAAAAGGTCCTAGTAAGCCTTATCCAGAGACAGGCGCATTTTGCAGGCAAGTGTATGTAGTGAATGATGATGCAATAAGATAGTATTTTGATTAGGCAAGTGGTGCATGTCGTGCAGGATGGGAATTAGGAATTGGGTTGAAGACTTGAAGTCATGACTATATCCACCCTGATTAGAGCAAGCAGGGCAATAATAATAATGAATCCTTAAATTTCTAAATCAAACATGTTTTGAGTCCTAATAATAAAAGAGATAAACATGAAGTAGATCATTCATTCCCAGTGGCGTGTCTTGCACTAAAAGTAGTTGTAACACACACAACAACTAGCAACAAAACAATATTCAAACCATACAATTGTGCGTATATAAATCATGTTTATATATAAACCAGAAAGAGATGGTTGCAATTTAGCGGTATACACACATGATACATGGATGAAGAATTCTGTGATGAAGGATTTGGCACCAATTGAAAATTTATAAATAAATATTGTAGAGATGTAGTATTAGTTGTGCCATTGAATATACAGTAGTATTTATTTATGATATGATACTAGCTTTATAATTTTAACAGTGACGGGTGAGGTGGATGCATAGCTTTCCATTTATATTTTCATATAGTATAAAAAATGTACACATAATGTAATCCAACTCTACCAGAGCCACCTTTTTGCTTGGATATTATCTTGATTTCCTTTTATAAAAGGAAAAAAAAGAAAAAGGTTAAAAAGAAAAAAGGAAAAGAAAAAGTCAAGATAGAGGATAGAACCCTGGGCCATCCAATCCAAAGAGCGTTAAAATCCGGCCCAATAGGGTCGATGCAGCCCATTTACCGATAGTTGTGTCCGGTTGACGGTTGCTTCGAAGTTGGAACGAAAAGTAGACTCTGGTCAGCCACCTCAGCCTCAAATAGTGAAATCAATAGGCTTCCGGAATTTTCTAACTTTTCCCAAAACAAAGAAGCAAAGGGCAAATTCGAAAGAAATACACCTCAATTATTTTAATTTTCCCATCTTGTTACTGAGTTATTTTTATGTCATAAGGCCTTATGGGGGAATTTTGTCATGTCAACATTCTTGAGGTTTTGTTGAGCGTAAAATATGTAGAAGTTTAGAGACCTCTTTTGATTTATAACTTTGAAGAGATTACAGGAAGGATTACAGGAACGTAAACAAAGCGGTAAAATTGCAGAATGAAAACAACAGAATAAAACTTGCAGAAAGAAAATAAACTGCAGAAAATGAATTTTTCTCTGTGGAGTCGAAGGGGCTTTCCAAATGAACATCCCTTTGGCTTTTATAGGCAGAAACCCTCAACCGTCAGATACCCACAACCTCTCCTAGGACACCTGTCGTCACGCCGTCTCTCCTGCTGGCAGAGATCTTCAACCGTCAGACACCTGTCTCCACGCTGGTTCTCCACATAAACCTCCCTTCCATTCTCTTCGTAACTCCTGGGCCTACATAATACGAGAAACGGGGCGCCGCCACTTTTGATGGCCTCCCAGGTTTGTGTCTTGCTCACTTTTGATGGCCTCCATTCGTCGTGCCTTGGCCTCCACCAAAGGTTTCTCGGCCGCCACCAGGAGCTCCCCGGCCGCCGTACGGCACCCCTTGGCCGCCACTTGGTTTATGATTGTGTCGCACACTTGAATCTTGACTTAGATAATCATATGCTCACTTAAATAGGTTCACTTCAATAGCCTCACTTCAATAATAGGCTCACTTTAATAGGCTCACCTCAAAAGGTTCACTTGATAGGCTCACTCCAATAGGCTCACTTTAATAGTTCACTTCTCACTTCAATAGGCTCACTTTAATAACTCACGTTGAGGCTCACTTTAATAGGCTCAATTTAATAGGCTCACCTCAAAAGGCTAACTTTGATAACTCACGTTGAGGCTCACTTTAATAGTCTCACTTTAATACTTTTATTCAGTGGGACTCACTTTTATTGGGTCAACAGATGCCCCCCTCGCGTAATTCGTCTGATTAAGACTTTCTAAGGCGAATTTACGCGTTCAATATAGGCTTGACCCATATCCTCCAGCCGCCATTAAGGAAGTCCTACCCAGCCGCCATCCGAGCCTTGCCAGCCGCCCTTGGAAGAGCCCAGACCGCCATCCTTGAGCCTTTCGTTATGCCGCCACTACTCAACCACCAACTACTCGGCCTCCAAGGCCGCTGTCAATCACGCTCTAGGGTCACTATCCAGGGTTGTTTCTACCAAGGATCAATGTAGAAGCCACCACTATTGGGACGTCTTCCTCTTTACCCGATTTCACTTTATTGAAATGAGTCCCTTGTAAAGGAAGACGCTTCTCTTCCTGTTCCTCCAGGAATTTTTCCAAACGGGCCGCTCTCTCGGCCAGTTGGGCAAGATTACTTGCATCATGCACAATTAAATGTTCTTTTAGTCTAGGCAACATATTGGATACTGCTATGTTGGCTATTTCCCTCTCAGGGATTGCCATAGTACATCGGCCCTTAAGTCGTTGTAACCTATTAATGAAGGCACTTGCCGTCTCATCGGCATATTGCCTTGCATTAGTTAAATCTGCGAGACTAACCTGGGACAGGGGTGTATAGAATCTTTCATGAAAGGCTTGCTCCAAATCAGTCCAATTCTTGACAGAATTAGGCCGCAAAGACGCATACCATGCGAAAGCAGGACCGGTGAGGGATGAGCTAAAGAGCCTCAACTTCAACCAGTCGTTCGATGCTGCCTCCCCACACTGTGCAGTGAACCTGCCCACATGCTCCACGGTGGACTTACCTTCATCCCCTGAGAATGTGGAGAATTCAGGCATCTTAAAGCCTCGTGGGTATGGTTGCACGCTATCAACCCAATCAGGGTACGGCTTGCGGTATGTTGGCCGCTCCATCGGCTTCAGTTGAATCCCGAAGTGCTGCTGCATCATGTCTGCCAGCAACTCGGGCGACACTACTGGCGCCTGCGCAGGTGGCATCGCCACTGGGGGTGTAAGAGGAGCCACAGCGGCTGGTTGCGGCGTCTGCCCCCCTTGCGGTGGCGTCTGCCCCCAAGGTTGGGGCGCCTGTCCCCAAGGCTGCGTCGCCATGTAGGGTACACCAGGAACATTCGGCACATTAGGTGCCGCTTGTCGTGGTGGCATACCAGTGGCCCCAGAGACCGCTGTACAGCCTGGCGATACACTGGTGGCCATTAAACACCCTGGTGCTGCATAAATCGGCATTGGAGGCGCTGTATATCCAAGATTCGGCGCCATAGGAGCCGCTGGGGTATAGGCGTAGGCTGTCTGGTATGGATTCACGAACGGACTAGGCAAACCTCCTACATCAGGTAGTGGTGGCTGACTGGGTGCTGTTCCCCAAGCCCGTAGTTGGCCGCCTGACGGCCCTGAACATATCGGCGTGTTCACGCCGTTTACAAGGGCGGTTGCAGGAGCAGTTGCTTCATGTTGAGTCCGCAGAGCATTGAAGCCTCGGTCAATCTGATCGGCCATAGCAGGCCGCAAAACGTCCATAAGATGCCTCGTGAGTATAGGCATGAACTCGGCCATCGATTCTGTCATCGAGAGCCGCATTTGTTCCGTCAATGTGGGGGTCTGCATTATCCCCTGTTGTGGCTGGGCAGTACTCGTCGTCTCAATTGCATCCTCAGACGACGTTCTAATAGGTGTCTTTTCTTGCAGAGACATTTCTTCGAATTTCTGCGTTAAATCACTTACCAAACGTCCAGACCTTAGACGCATACACTTCTTTGAAGCGGATATGGCTTTAACTTCGGTCCCACTGGGCGTGCCAATTTGTTGAGCGTAAAATATGTAGAAGTTTAGAGACCTCTTTTGATTTATAACTTTGAAGAGATTACAGGAAGGATTACAGGAACGTAAACAAAGCGGTAAAATTGCAGAATGAAAACAACAGAATAAAACTTGCAGAAAGAAAATAAACTGCAGAAAATGAATTTTTCTCTGTGGAGTCGAAGGGGCTTTCCAAATGAACATCCCTTTGGCTTTTATAGGCAGAAACCCTCAACCGTCAGATACCCACAACCTCTCCTAGGACACCTGTCGTCACGCCGTCTCTCCTGCTGGCAGAGATCTTCAACCGTCAGACACCTGTCTCCACGCTGGTTCTCCACATAAACCTCCCTTCCATTCTCTTCGTAACTCCTGGGCCTACATAATACGAGAAACGGGGCGCCGCCACTTTTGATGGCCTCCCAGGTTTGTGTCTTGCTCACTTTTGATGGCCTCCATTCGTCGTGCCTTGGCCTCCACCAAAGGTTTCTCGGCCGCCACCAGGAGCTCCCCGGCCGCCGTACGGCACCCCTTGGCCGCCACTTGGTTTATGATTGTGTCGCACACTTGAATCTTGACTTAGATAATCATATGCTCACTTAAATAGGTTCACTTCAATAGCCTCACTTCAATAATAGGCTCACTTTAATAGGCTCACCTCAAAAGGTTCACTTGATAGGCTCACTCCAATAGGCTCACTTTAATAGTTCACTTCTCACTTCAATAGGCTCACTTTAATAACTCACGTTGAGGCTCACTTTAATAGGCTCAATTTAATAGGCTCACCTCAAAAGGCTCACTTTGATAACTCACGTTGAGGCTCACTTTAATAGTCTCACTTTAATACTTTTATTCAGTGGGACTCACTTTTATTGGGTCAACAGGTTTAAAAATTTAAAATATCCTTATAATTTTTTAAATTATACTCCATCTGTTTTTGAATAATTGAAACATTTGTGTATATCACGCAATCCAATGCATATTTTTAACAATTAATATCTCAAATTATGTAAAAGTAAAAATTATAAAAGTTTGATATTCTAAAACTACGCGGTAAGACGAATCCAACAAGATCACACTTGACTATGTTTTATCATATACAGCTTGGTTAAAAATTTGAACCAAAGTTACTCAATGAATAGTAAGTACTATTCATTTGTTCCAATTTTAAGGAAAGGGAGAGAGTATATTGATTCCCAATTTATTACAAAAAAAATAAATTTAGAAATGAAGATTAAACCTTTAATCCTCACCTCCACAGCTCCGCCCTTTTAGTGACAAGCGGCAATGCGCAGCTGCCGACCCCATGTGCTTACAGTCGGCGGCGGCTAAAGGGGTGTTGATAGTTTTTCTTGGAACAGCCATTAAATGCCTGGAAAGGGGTGGTGGAAGCCCATGCCACACAAATTACAAAGGGGAATAAAAGGGAGGGATAGGGGGCCGGTGGGGATCGAACCTCCAACCTTCCGTCCATTACAAGAAAAATAAAAAATACCGACTGAAATCACCGACTACCAGGATGCGGGTCGGATTTACCGACCGCATTTGCGGTCGGTAATTTTTTTTCAATTGTTTTTAAATTTTAATTATTTTTTAAAAAATATAATCTACTAACCGCATTACCGACCGAAGTTGCGGTCTCTAAAGTTTTTACCATTTATTTATTTTATATTTTTATAAATATTTCTTTGATTATTTTTAAAATTTAATTATTTATTTTGAGTCATTTAATTATTTATTTATTTTATTTAACTATTTACTAAATAATATAAAGGAAAAAATAAATATTAGCAATTTCTTTTTTAAATTATAGATATAGATATAATTATAATTTTGATTTCATTTCTTAAATTTAATAAGTAATTTAATTAATTTTATCTATTTAATTTAATTTTATATTTTATTTAATTAATGAATTATTTTATTATTAATTTAATTAACATCAGTTCTTATTTTATTTTTTGGGTTATTAATTTATGCATTTATAGTTACATTTATTATATGTATAACATATTGCATAAAATGACATGAAAGCTTCTGCATCTGGGTGGCACATGCGAGGGTGAGAAAACTTGGACACCAGGGTTCGAATCCCCTCTTCAGTATTTGGGGAGCACTTGGGGAGGAATTATATATGACACTTGGCGGGTTTCCATTGGTAATGTGAAGGGTTGGCAAGGTGGTTAGGGTTGAGGATGGTGATAGCGATGTGGGCGGTTCGAGCCCTCCTGAGGACATTCTTTTCATAAAATAGAATTACCGACCGTAATTTTCGGTCGGTAATTTTCGGTCGGTAATTTCTATGCGGTCGGTATTTCGGTCGGGAAATTTACCGACCACCGTGCGATCGGTACGGTCCCGACGGTACATTTTTTTGGTGGGGAAAAAAATGCCTACCACGATATTACCGACCGACACTTGCGGTCGGTAAGCTCCGAAACGACCCGCATCCCGGGGTTACCAACCGCATTTTCCGGTTGGTAAACGCGAATTTTCTTGTAGTGGTTGGAAGTCGAGGGACTTAACCACTTGGGCTAAGTCTTCATATCCAAAGGGGGTGTTGATGGTTGGGTTAAGATTACAAATAAATTACTCCATCTGTTCCGTTATTTATGTCTCAAAACTTTTGGATACGTAATCCAATACACTTGTTTAACCGTTCATATTTTTAAATGTATATAAGTAAAAATTATATAAAATATATATTCTAAAAGTACACGATTAGACGATTCCAATAAGACCGAACTTGACTATTCATTTATATAATTGTGATAACATTAGGTCAAACTTGATCAATGAATAGTGTCAAAAAAATAAAAATGTGACACAATGAGCGGGACTTAGGGAGTACATTTTTTAAACTTAATTGAGTATTTAGATACGTTTTGTAATATAATTAATAAAGTAGTATATCCATTCTTTTTTAATTATTCCATTTCAATCATTATTTTTAACTAGTTGACATTGGATTTTTTATATGATTTTTTACAAAGCTAAATAAAAAATGGTAAAGTAATAATGAAATGAGATATTACAAACTACAAAACTCATGTTACACTTACCTTCGAAATCATTCTCTAACATAACCAAATAAAGCTTCAAAGTCAGCTAATTAAAAAACAATGATCGAAATGAAACAATTAAAAAAAAAAGGGGAAGTATATATCTAAAACACATAAAACTAAAAAGTAGTTTCCTTCTTGGGTTTGTGCAAAAAAGTGTGTTTAAATAGTAGTAATACAGTGCATACGCTATGTCCAATTACATTTTGAGCATGCTTAGGAGCAAACATATTTAGTACTTCGCATATAGGATATTGAAGAGCATATCTTCTCACAGTTCTCTCACCGAATCTGCTATCTGCTAGCGGATCTGCTGATTTCCAAACATCCCCTTTGTCCCAAATATAAGATAATGCATTAATTCGGCGTGGAATCTGAATTCTGAGGGCGCCGCTACTTGGCCTTCCAATATACTCCCTCCCTCCCAGTATATTTGTCCTGTTTGACTTTTTGACACTGTTTATTGTTTAAATTTGAAAAAAATAGTCGAGTTGGTTCTTGTTAGAATCGTAAATTATGTAGTTTTATAATATATATATTTTATATAATTTTTTGTTGTACATATTTTGAGATATTAATGATTGAAAATATGTATTGAATTGTGTGCAGAAATAAAACAAAATACTATGTCAAAAGGGACGGGTAGCGGTAACTAAATCAAAAAGAAAAAAAAAAAAAGAAGCTTACTAATATGGGAAAATTATTTAAAAACCCCCAACACCACCAACTTATTCCTCCAAAATACCCACACAAATTTTTATTCCTTCCAACCCCCTGGAGAGAGAAAATTTTCAAAAAATCCCCATTTTACCCCTAAATAACCAAATTAAGGAAAATAATGCCTAAAAATGATTCAAATGAGTTTAACACTTCTCTAAAAAGTGCCCAAAAATCACACACCCCTCTAAAAAATTTGGTATCAGAGCATAAGTTACGATTTTAGGGCTTATGGCTAATGACGGATTTAAAGATAATCAAAATACGATTAAATTAAATGAAAACATTAATTACGAAAAATTCTTAATAATTGACATAGAAAAGAAAAAGCTATTTAAAAACCAAACTAAAGATTGTAAGATCTGTAAACAAAATAGAATAAAAATCAAAAGAATAAAACTCAAGAAAAATAGAACTTTTAAAAATTATTGCAAACTAATCGTAAGATTAGAAACTTTAAGACAACACTTAAAAACTCATGAATAAAATGTTAACAAATAAAAACATGGATATACAAAGAAGTCTTCAATCAATTGAAGCAAAACTAGATAAGTTAGAATTATTAGGAAAACAAAATAATACAAATCTTAAAGTTATATTAGAAAACCAAACATACTTATCAACCCAGTATGATAAATCATCCAGTGGAATGAAAAACTTATCTAAAACCATAACAACACTTCAATATGAAAGTTCTAAACTAGTTAATGATATCCCAAATCCGAGAAAAATCATTAACCATAGTGAAGAATTAAAACAACTACAAGATAAGGTTGAAAAACTTGATAAAGAGATAAAGGAAATTAAAAGCATTGTTGAAAACAATATTGAGAATGTAAATGAAATGTGTAACAAAATTATAAAAATCATTAAAGGATAATGGAAACAGCTTTAAAAGAGGTTAAAGAAACAATAGAAAACTTTAAACAAGAAATTAATAATAAATTCAAAGAATTAAACAAAGAATTAGTAGAAATAAAGCTGAATGTTAATAATCTTCATAAGAAGATTGGAGAAATAACAGATCATAATAGAACAAATAACACAAATATTAGTCTAATTGATAAGAAAATAAAAGAGCTTGTAACAACTGAAATACTAAAGAAAAAAATTGATGATATACATGTCCATATGGAAGACATGAAAAAATATCAAGACCCTGCATTAAGAATAGCCATTGAAAGCATAGATGAAAAACTTGAAAGAATACAAGCTGTTAGAATACCTGAAGATAACACAATAAAACAACTAGCTGAACAAATTGCAAAATTACCTGCAGAAGCTAGAAGGAAAACTAAACCACAAGAAAAACTAAATTTTTGGGTTGTAAAACCAGACGAAAAATATTTACAAAAATGAGTAGGAGATCATTTTCTCTTACTAATGAATCCAAAAACAGTCTAGTAGAAAGAAGTAATTCTCAAAGAATTGAAAGCTCAAACTTTGAAAAAACCTTAATAGATAGAATGTTCAAAGAAAAAACCAAACTTGAAGAAGGGCCAACAATAATTGAAGAAATAATTGACCCTGATATTGAATTTGAAAACTTCAAGAAAAGAACATTAATCCAATTGGAACCAAGATTATTGTATGACCAAAGATTCCTTAATTGGAACACAGGATATTACAAATATCATTATACGGAACCAATAAGCTGTCTAAAAGATGACAAAAAATTAATAAAATTAATAAGCAATAATGAAGCAATTAGGCTTCAAAGACAAGGACAAAAATACATGCATATGGGATTAATCTCCATAGGAGTAAAAGGTTTAACTAGAAAGAACTTAGGAACTAAAGTCCTAATGACTGTCCTAGATACAAGGTGGACTAATCCAACCCAAGCTATCATAGGATTAATGGAAATTGATATGAACCCTAATGTGGGAGTATGTTATTTGACACCAGATTATATGATACAAATAACAGATTTTATGAAGCATATCCAAATAGGAATTCAAACTGTAGGATATGAAGAAATGGAAACTGGTCACAACCTAATGGTATGTGTAGGCTTCTTAGGAAGAATCACAAACAATGGCCAAACCAGGCATAAAACAAAAATTGAAACTGTGGTAAGTATCATAGGAAGTGAAGGAGTAAAAATGATAGGACCAACTGAAATATCATCAGAAGAAAATGCTGGGAAAAATTGGGATCTATCAAAATTCTTTGAAAAACCAAATGTTAAAAATTTAACCCCAAAGAATGTAAATTACTTCATTAACTCCAGAGGAGAAACGTCAGTAAGATTTAATGATTATGAAACTGCAAAAAGACCAATAGATTTTACAGAAGAAGAAGGTCAGGAAAATGAATAGACAAATGAAAAGATTTATTATAGAAAAACCAGTAACGGATAACTATGTAAGATATGAAGGAAAACAAATATTCCACCCTAGTGAAGATGAAGTGGAAAGAATTGCTAAAGACATTCAACATATTTGTTTAAAAACAAGAAAATTTGAAAACTTTAAGAAAGGGAAAATTCTAAATAAAAGAGAGTACCATGACAGGTATGAAAGAGTTTTCTCACAACATGTGCATTCTGCACTAACTAAAAAATTCAAAAACAAAGGAATATTACCTCATAATTGTCAAGATTGTAAAATTGATCTTGATAGAAGATATTCTGATAAGTTAAAACATATGATCCATTTAATAGAATGTCCAAAACATAGTGGATATTTTGAGAATTGGATAGAAAATTATGAAGAAATGATAAGAGAAATATCAAAACTAAATGAACAAAAACAAGAATTAAAGGATAAAATGAAAAGAAAAAATAAAGAATGGAAGAATAATTTAGAAGATATTATTGAGAAAGAAGTACAGAAAAGATTACAAAAAATACAAATAAAAGAAGAACAACAAGCAGATATAGAAGCTCACTTGTTCTTAAAGGAAAACTCACCAGAAGTAGGACAAAGTTCTGATAATATATTAATGGAACAATATATGGGAGACCATATCTCCTTACATTCTGAGAAAACAAATAAAACAGCTAAGGAATTCATGAACAAAGATGTTGTCATGAAAAATACAGGAGACAGTATAACAAGAGTCCCTGGAACTCCCTTTGCCCCATACCAAAGAGGTACTGAGTGGAGACCTGGAACTAATTATACTGGAAACAATTCTAGACACTCAATCACACATGTTCATCCAGAATATCCTTATGGAAAAATACAACCTGGGATGATAACAAAACCTAGAGGAATTAGGCAACCTTTAGAAAGAGGATATTATCATAACCCAGCAATATTAGAAGTAACAAATGTAAGCCCTCAAGAATGGGGCTCAGTAATTGCAAAGTGGAAAAACATAGTTGTGGCTGATTACATCAAAAACAAAAATGATTATAATGACACAGCTGAATCAATGTATGGATATCTTGAAACCTATTTAGGGGAATTCGCACAGTCAATGTGGGAAGTATTTAAAAGAGACTATCCAATGGATTATCAAGACTTAATAGAAAGAGGACCAAATCCTTATAACTTTGTAAATAAAATATCAAGTCTAATAACGGGTGAAGATGGTAATTCAGGACATATAACCACACAAATGGATGCCTTAATCCATCTAGACCAAATGCATCTAGATGACTTATATGGAACAGTAGACTTCTTAAATGAATATGTCTACTATACAGGCCTAGCAGGAGGTGCTTTTAACCAAGAGTTAGGTGAAAAATTATTTATGAAAATACCAAGACCAATTGGTCAAGAAATCCAAGATACATGGAATAAAATGGTTGAAAAGAATCCTCAACAATATACTATTAGTATGAGGGCCGTTCATGTGGTAAAAATACTAAAAGATAAGTGTACAAATATAATTGCACAAAAACAACTTAAGAAAACTGATTATTCATTCTGTAAAAGGATATACACTCCCCAACGATATGGTAGGCCGGAACCATTAAGGAAAAAACCCAAATTCATAACAAGAAAGAAGTATTTTATAAAACAATCAAATAGCAGAAAACCTTTCTTGAAACAAAAACATCACGTCAGAAAATATAATCCTAGTAGAAATTATACAAAGAAACTTGCTTGTTTCACATGTGGTGATGAAAGCCATTTGGCAACAGCATGTCCTAAAAGAAAAAACCAACATTCAAGAGAAGCAATTCTTACAGAATGTATACAACAAGATATATTGGATGTAGACTCAGATGTTTCTGAGACTGAAACAATATATAGCATAGTAACAGTGGAAGAAAATGTTATAGAAGAACAAGGGGATGATGATCCCTATGAATTGATTAATATGCTTGCAAATGAAAACTCATATAATGGTATCACATATAAAGAGTATATGATGCCATATGAAACTGAGTATATGATGAGAGAAATTAATGAATGCGAAAACCATAATTGGCTTTTCAGAGTAGGCACTGATTCTACACCTTGTATAAAATGCTCTTATTACCCATCAAGAAAACTTAGAGCTAAATGTACAATATGTCATGTAGAAATATGTCAAATATGCTTGTTAAAATATTATAAAATTAAATTCCCCGAAGAAATGCCAATAGCAAAAATTGATGATAATTATACATTCATCACAAAAAGAATAGATATAATAGAAAGAATACTTTTTGATTTACAAGATATAATGAATCCTAAGGAATTAAAAACCAGAATTGAAAACATAGAAGAAATCTTAGAAGAATATAATATGTTAAGTCCTAAAAATACGGAAAATAAAGGAAAAGAAGTTCCTGAAGAAGAATCTAATGATAAACAAAATCCTAGTACGGAGTACATGTTAGCACAAAACCCTGAGTACATACCTGTGTGTCACGATCCTTCATCATTAACTACACTAAGGGTACCAATAATCTTTAAATTAAGGGAATTGGTATTCCGTACTAATGCAATAATCGATACAGGATGTACAAGAATAATAATAAATGAGAAACTTATCCCAGAACATCTACAGAAAAACTTAGCAAAACCCATTAAATCAGAATTAATGGATGGAAGAATATCATATACAACAAAACAACCTATTTCAGGTGGACAAATATTATTTGAAACCAATTGTGGAATATCAGAACCCTATGGAGTTCCTGATAATTCATATATAAAAGACTTAGTAATAAATGCAGATGTAATCTTAGGATTACAATTCTTCTTACAAAATAATGGAGGATTATTTATTACAAAAGATTATATCCAAATTGTTGAAAAAGCGACTTTGGCAATGTTTGCACCTAGTATTAGTAATGCGGGAACCAAGCTTTTAACAACATCAGAGTTGCGAGAGAAGCGTGGTGGAGCCCCTACCAATACAAAAACAAAAAATAAAAAACTTTTAAAAGACAAAGATATTGAGAATTGTAAATGCAAAATAAAAGGAGCATGTAAACAAACTTGTAAAGAAAACATACAAATTACAGAGTTTGAAGAAAAATACATTCCTGAAACTCCAAAACTGAAAGAATTAATAAGTATAACTAGATTTAAGCCTGAAGAAACCATAACAAAGTGGATTGAAAGGTTAGAAAAATCCCAAATTATTGGAGATAACATCCAGAAATATTGGGAAAAAGATGGAACAATATGTAAGCTTGAAATAATAAATCCAGAATTAAGAATCTCAACTGCAGAAATAAATCCTACAAATCTGGATATAGCAGATTTCAAAATGCATATTGATGAATTAAAAACTTTAAAAGTAATTAGGGAATCAAACTCCAGACATAGGTCTGCAGCTTTTATTGTGAGAAAACATTCTGAAATTGTAAGAGGAAAATCAAGAATGGTCATTAATTATAAAAGACTTAATGATAATACAAAAGATTTTGCTTACAATATACCAGATAAAACAGTCTTAATAAATAGAATTCAAGACTCAAAAGTGTATAGCAAATTTGACTGTAAGTCAGGATTTTGGCAAGTGAAAATGCATCCTGAGTCAGTTGAATGGACTGCATTCACATGTCCAGAAGGTTTATTTGAATGGTTAGTAATGCCATTTGGACTAAAAAATGCACCAGCTATATTTCAACAAAAAATGGATAAAATTTTTAAACCATACCAAAAATTTGTTTTGGTATACATTGATGATATTCTAGTATTTTCAAAAAATAGTACTGAACATATGAGTCATCTTGATACAGTGTTTAGGCTATTTGAAAAACATGGAATAATCATCTCAAAGAAAAAGATGGAAATTAATAAAACTAAAATAGCATTCCTTGGGGCAGAAATTGGAAAAGGAAAAATAAAACTCCAAGATCATATTGCTAAAAAGGCTATTGAATTCCCTGATAAAATGGAAGATACAAAACTATTACAACAATTCTTGGGATTGGTTAATTATGCTAGACCATACATTAAAAACTTATCCTCATTAACAGGATCATTATATAATAAACTGGGAAAAAATGGTCAAAGGTATTTTAACCAAGAAGATATAAAAAATGTACAAAAAATTAAAGAAGCATTAAAAACACTTCCAGAATTGGTATTGCCAGAAGATAGTGATTATCTTATTGTGCAAACTGATGGATCACATGAAGGATGGGGAGCTATCCTTTTGCGAAAAAAGGATGTCTACTCACCTAAAAGTAAAGAAGAAATTTGCCAATATGCATCAGGAAAATACAGAGAAAAGGGGAACCTTTCCTCGATTGATGCAGAACTTTTAGCAATAAAATACGCACTTGATAAATTTGAACTGTTTTTAACAGGAAAACCAGGATTCACAGTAAGAACTGATTGTGAAGCCATAGTAAAATTTCATAGCCAACTCCAAGAAAAAAGATCAATGTCTAGGAGAAGGTGGTTGAATTTTACAGATGTTATTAGTCAGAAAGGCTACAAAATAAAATTTGAACATATTAAAGGGGAAGATAACAAAATAGCTGATATACTATCCAGAATTCTGATTAAAGAAAGGGAAAAACCATTATATGACACTGAATTTAAAAACGAATCAATTGATAATTATGATGAAAATGATGAGGAAAAATATAAACTAAAATGGGATCAATTTTACAGGGAGGATTGGAATATTGAGAATTGAATAATATTGTTACAGGAATGGCAGAAAACTCCCAGAAAAACTCTTTGAAAATCAGCAATGAAAATGGAGTAAAAACCACAGGGATGGTGAAAACCCCAGAGGGATATTACACAATCCCTTCTAAAACCAGCATCCCAGAAGGGAAGAAAAAAGATAAACTCCCAGAAAAAGGAGTGAAAATCTGCTTTGGCAAAAGAGCAGAAACAGGCAATAATGCAGAATTAATCTTATTTGATAACATGAAGTACAGGCCTATCACAGGGTTGAACTACACAGAGGAACAGATCTGCCTTTGTGATAACATCTGGAGAGCATCATTTGACAAAAACAACAGCAGGTATATTGTTACTTGTCTCTCTGCTTTAAGCATGTATTTCCAGAAATTCAATAACATAAAACCATTTTTATATTATGTAATCTATGAAGGTTATAAAAAAGGAATTTATGATAAAAATGATATTTTACCTCTTAATGAAGATAATGAAAAACCTCTTCATAAAGGATTTTATGACATAATGTCTGCAATTCAATTTGCAAAAACCACAATGGGCCCAGATTTCTTTGTAAGCCCAAGTTTGAAAAACATTGTTGATGGATTGAGGCCAAAAACCCAAAATCCTACAGGCCCAGTCCAATATTCAATTGGACATTCTTCTAAAACCCACATTGTGTTTTGTGACCATTGTGAAAAAATGGCCAAGGAAGTCTGTAAATATGAAGCCCAAAAGGCCGAATGGTTACAGAATTTTGAAAACCAAAAAATGAAAACCCTTGAAGCAGAGGCCCAGATTGAAACCCTCACCAAGAAACTTGAAATCCTTCAAAACCAAAATGAGAAATTGACCTCAAAAATTGTGTCCCTCACACTAAAAACACCAAAGCCAGAAGAAAAACCAGTCTATGGTCCAGAACCCAAACCCACCAGTTCTATGACTGCAGTAGAATTGGCAAAAGCCTGGATGCAGCAAAACCAGGAAAATTCAACTCCTGAGATCTTTAAGGATCAAAAGTTTGAATCTAGTCCGTCTCAAACGGCAGACGGTAAAGACGAATCAAGTCCGTTGATAGCTGATGCTTTGCTAAAAAGCATAAGTTCAGATAATTTTGAACCAAACCAGGGAAGTTCTAACCCTGAGGTCTTTGAGGACCAAAATGTTGAACTAAGCCCATCTAGTCCGGTAGATGGTAAAAGCACATTAATTCCGGTTATGGCTGGTAGTTTGCCAAAAACTATGAGTCCAGTACAGACTGGAAAATTTGAGAACCTCAGTGAAGAAGAAATTCTTCATAAGCTTGAAATGGAATTAAAGCCTACTTTTGCTGAAGCAATGGCAACCAGAAAAAATGGAAGGTTTAGTGCACTGGTAGCACTAAAGAAAAATGAAGCAAAATTCCAGGCCAATAAAATCATAAAAAACCAGAAAAAAGAAAGTGGCGGACCCTACAATGATGAAGAGTACTAAGGAAGCCACGCAGAAATGAGCTGGAATTCACAATAAATACCAGCATGTGAAGAAAGGAATCCTGAAAAGAAAAAAGTCAAGAAGAAAACAAAATGCTAGTGGAGCCAAAAGTACCACTAACCATGTGAAAGAAGGAATCCGAGGCGGATAAAACCAAAAGGCAGACAAGAGCCATGTGACTCTTGGAAAACCACGTTAATGGGCACTAGGCCCCTCATTATTATATTATTACATTATTGTACTAGTTGTTTGATTTTTCATCCGAACCTTATCGGATAACTTTGCCACTTGGCACGTTTTTATTGGTTGTTGTGGATTACTTAGATGACATTCCCATCTATAAATAGAGGGATGGTCTTCACTTGTAACACACACACTCACTTCTTAGCTCTCTAGCTCTCTAAGGTTTTTGAGACTGCACTCTTGCTACTCTCGAAAGCTCTTTCTCTCTCTAATTCTCTTGTATTCCCAACCCTTTCAGTAATAAAATTTCAGTTTGTAAAGAAAGACCCGGTGTGGATTGCTTCCTCTTTTCTTTACTTTCTGAAATACAGGGGCCCGTCTGAACGGGAAAGCCTCTCCTCTCTCAAGGTATGGGTTAGTTTATGATTTATGTTGTGGTATGATTGTTCTATGTATGGACGATAATGTTATAAACATAAATATGTGACCTTTTAAAACTTAATTGATGAGATATGCCATTAGGGAAGTAAGATAAAAATTTAAAAGGCTTTATGCCATAAAAGCTGTAAGAAAGACTCGTTAGGGGAACCACAATTCAGGGATGTTTGTTAAACATAATGGTGTTTTGTTACTGTTGTCCCTTTTGATTTGCCCCTTAGACCCCCTGCTTACATTTCAGATCTAGGTCTGGATAATGCTAATTTGAATTTGAAACCCGAAACAGGCCCAGAAAAATATCTCATCAGTGACAGTAATAAAAGGATTGCGGACTTAATGTTTATAATAATATTTCCATAACAAAGGACAATCGGACCCATAACACATAATCAGAAATTTAACACGACCAAGAGAACAATAGGAGATGGCAAGTACCTAGTAAGACATCACGACATATAAGTTTTTCGCGCATAAAAACCAGTGTTTTTAAAACTTTTATCTGAAATAACTAATATCTTTTATCAAAACAAATGGAGAATATGACTAAAACTGCTGAAAACTCTAAAACAGATTTGTTTAAAGTAGAAACTTTTGAAAACACAGAAACAAGGTTTGTTATTGTACCTTACCCGAAAACACACTTTCTATGCCAAGAATGTGAAATTTGGCTTATTAGACTGATGAATAAGCGAAATCAAATAGACATGATTTGCAGAAAACAAAGATTGTTTGAAAATATTATAAAATGGAAAGTGACTAAGGAGACTGAATTTCTAAAAAATGAAATAGAAATTCTAGAAAACAGTTATCAAAAGCATACTAAAATCTATAATGTTTTTGAAAAATTACAGGATAACCATATAAAAAGATGTGAAAACTATTTTATAGCATGTGAATATGAAGAAAAAATGTGGAAAAAATTACAAGAAGAACGTTTTGCAAGAAATAACTGATTTAAAAATGGAAGTACAAATACCTTTTGATATTTGTCCTGAATGTGGAAAACTTGGAGAAATCATGTGGAAAATAGAAAAAGAAATAAAAGACCTTAAAGAAACAATTATAAGGTTAACAAAATCTAAAGAAGACGAAGAAGAAGAAGCACATGAACTCATATATGTGTTAAACCGTGATGAAGAAATAAAAACTATTCTAAATTCAGTTCATATATATGAAGAAGTTATAAGTTACCAATCAACAGACCTCAAAACAAAAATAGAAGAGTTGAACACTTCTAAAACAGAATTCATTAATCATATCAGAATTCAACATTAAAGATGACTTATAAAACAATAAGAGACTACAGTAAATGGGAGAAAACTGCGATTGAAAGATATCGCATTAAAAAAGAAATTGTAAAAATCCAAATCGAAGCAAAAATAAAATGCTTGCAGATCTTAAACAGAAAAAATCTCATAATGGAAGAATTAGATTTAAGTTTTTGGATAAATGATGAAATCAACAACCTACAGGCGTATGAAAAGGGATTAGATCGGGAAAGAAAACAGTGGCAGGTTAATTATACCGGTTAATCACAATTAAAATCCCTAAATAAAAAATTTTTAAACTGTTAATATAACCAAATAACCAGAAAAGATATTGAAATTTAGCATACAAGTACTGAAATCAGAACAAGATGTATAGAACTTGTAAAACAAACGTACTGGACTTAACCAGGGGCATATTTGTCAATTCAACCCTCTCTCTCCACCATGAAAACGACATCAGGTACTGAATTGGAAGAAAAATTCATGCAGGTACTGAAAAGGTATAAAGTATGGGTGAGAGGTATTTTTTAATAAATTGCCCTACTAATATAGTATCGTTACGTTATTAGATTTTTATTATCGGTCAAAGTTACTTTTGCCCAGAGATCTCGCATTTGTCATCAGGGATTTGGAACCTGAGGCGCGAGCCAGGCAACAAGCTGCTCGCGAGCAGATTCAAGGCGGATAACCTATACATCAGTGATTGGCCGGGATCCATACACGTCGAGGAGAGGCGCAATTACATGTTGTTCAGGGGAGTCTTCAAGAATTTCAAGGAATCCAGGGTTTGGAGGACGATCAGCGAAGGGGATAAGAACAAAATCGACATGACTTGTGTGTATTGCCAATCACAAAACGTCTGGGATTTGCTTTCGGCATTTTGTTTGAGGAGGTATTTTGGGCACCATGACGATGGGGAGCCGATGGTTCGAGCTTTTGTTTGCGAAAACGGCCACGTTTCCGGAGCTTGGACGGATTGGCCTCTCTACATTTGAAGCCGGTTTGTTTTCTTCGTGTCACTCTGAACTTCAAGTATTTGTTACACGATGATTTCTCACTAAAGTGATCATATGATTCAAATTGTTTTGCTAATGATTGATTTGTCAAACATGTGTTGATTGTTCAATACTCATTATACATGCTTAGTTGCTATTTGATCATTTTGGGGTTTCAAGACAATACCATAAACTCAAACTTAGTATGCAACATAATGTTGCAGGGAGTCTGTGTACATAAGGCGACTTAATGAATTTTATTGTACAATACAATTATGCAAACTGTATAGATAATACAGGTGCCATAATGGATGGGCTAATGATACAACAGCAGAAACAATGGAAGCGTAGGGGTTTCTAAACGATAATACAGATGTTTAAGTAGAAGATTGGGAAACATCAATTGCTGCTGCTAATAATTGTGTTGTGACAAAGCACATTATTGACTCAACTCTGGAGTAGTGTCTAGTGCTTGTGTGGTTTTGGCTTCTTCACAATGGTCACGGTGCAGTGAGCATGATGGGCACAGTAATCACTCACGCTTCCTAGCACAGCCCTGCACAATAGCAAATGTACTCTTATGTCAACACATGAAACTTTGATGGAGGAGGGGAGGGCATGACAGGTAATAGAACTATGATGAAATGTATTGTTAATGTATAAAGAAGTATCGATCCATACCTCTTTATAGCTCCATAGCCATGACTCCCGACAACCAACATAGTGGCGTTGTGTTTCTCCACAGCTTCACATAGGACATTCCGGGGATCACCTTCCTCCACCTCCAGAATCACATCATTAAGCTGCACAGAGCATACAATTTTTCAAGTGAGAAATTATACTATACTCCAAGAGAATGCAAAAGTAGTGCATTCTCAATGCGTGCCTAAGCTAAATTTTATTCAATGAAATAGTCTAAAGCTAATAGTACTAAAATATAATCAAATCAGATCTAAATAAAAACTTAAAGGGAAAAATAACAATTTTGAAATCAATTCATAACAGGATTGAGAGATACGTGTAACAAGGATACACAGAGTCGAGAGTTGTCACATTGAAATTCAAGTTTGGAGTAGGGATACACAGAGAAAAAAAAATACTACGTTCTACAGAACTATGCTGTGATTCGTACCGAATGAGCTGAGCACATTTGTTTGGCCTTTTCTAATACGCTGGCTGCAATTCTGTTCAAATCCCGATCCACAAAAGGTAGGACAGCAGCACCTGCCAACCATAGAAAACAAAGAACTCTAAATAATGCAGTCCACATCTGTGTGCATTTCTTCCAACACAGCCAACAACAATCAATGGCGTCCAAAAATCAAAAGTGTTAAGAGGTTTTGGTAGACTGGAGGATTTGGCTTCGGCAAAATTATGTGAAGCTAAAAACACACATTTAAATATCCTAAATCGCGTATTGGTTCTATTCAAACAGCTTGTGTTTAATCTTACTAAAATGATCGGAATCGCAATAAGCGAAACAGACGTAGTGAAGCAAAACAGTAAGAACAGCATGCCGAACGCGGAGCGAAACAGTCAGTGATCGGAAGAGCACATACCGGGGCCGGCGAAGCCGATACTAGTACTCGCAAAAGGCTTGGCGTGAACGATAGAGAGCTTGAATGGAGAAGCTTCCACAGCGGGAGGGAACAAGTGCTGCAGAGTCCATTCGAGCGCGTGGTAGCTGATCTCGCTGTCGTCTATCCCAACCATAATCACCGATTTCTCCATGGCTACTATACCACTAACTCAGGAATGATTGATTTCGACTCTATAGAAAATTTGAAATGGGAATGATTTGAATATATAAAGAAGAGTGCAACAGAAGAGGAGATGAAGAATATATTCTGGTTACAGGAGAATAGGTTCGTGGCTTAGCAATTACTACCTCCGTCTCATTGTTTTTGTCACGGACCCACCTGGCACGTATGCCAATACTCATTTTTAATGGTTACAATAAAAAATTACAAAAATTTGATTGTCTAAAACTACAAGATTAAACGAATCTAACAAGATCTCAATTGACTATGTTTTTTTCTTACATAACTATGATAAAAATTTGAATCAAACTTAAACAGTGAATAGTGTCAAAAAATCAAACGTAACAATTATACCGAGACGGAGGAAGTATTTATTTATTTATTTATTTTTATTTTTTTTGTAAACATTGACACCTAAGTGTCTGTCGGCGAACCGGTGGGAATCGAACCCCAACCTATGGTTGAAAGGTATGAGAGATGACCACTGGAGTCAAGTCTCATTCCCTTCGTGGCTTAGCAAGTTTAGTAGCAGTAGTATTAATTCGGAAAGTGCTGGAAGCGTTGAGTTACAATACCAGATAAGAAAATCATTGGGCGGACACGGAATATACTTCCTCCGTATTAAAAAATCTTAACATTTCATGTTTTCACGCAATTCAATATACATTTTTAAATAGTAATATCTCAATTTTTATAAAATAAAAAATTATAAAACTTTAATATTATAAAACTACGTGATTAGACGAATTTAAGAAGATCTCACTATATAACTGTATTAAAATATCGAATCAAAATTACTCAATAAATAGTATTTACTATGCAACGTTAATATCTTTTACATGAGGGAGTATATTTTATTCTTAATCTAAGAGCATTTCCAACCGAACGCAAAACCCAAAAAATGGGTAGATTTTGCTCCAATGGTACTCCAAACGCAAACGCAACATGCGTTTTCCCCCATTTTGCAGTAACTCAAACTCAAATTTGAGTTTGCACTATTCATCACACCAACACTATTCCAACTCTACTTTTTTTTTTAATTTTGAAGACTTAAAAAGAGAATATTCTATAGAATATTCTTTTGGGTTTGAGTTTAGTGTTTTCGGTTGGAGATGAAATACTGTTTGTTGTGATATTTACTGCATTTTGAATTTGAGTTTGGTGTTTTCGGTTGGAGATGGTGTAACGTGTTTGTTACCAGCATTGTCATTACTACTTGTTTAGGTGTTTTTGTATCCTTATCGGGGCCCGCGGCATATTGTCATTGCTACATGGTTTTTTAATCAGAAACTTCGGCCAGACTGAGGCAGGTTCTTTTTTTGGGTGTATGTGACCAAAAAGAATTACTAATACACATAATGCATATACAGCTACCACTCCATTATTGGTAATAAGTATAGAATAGAGGCAAGATTGGAACGAAACAAAGGGGTTGGTGCTTGTCTAATGGCACAAAACAACTTGCAATTTTGATGGAATTAACTATATATTTCAATTCATGTAGTTTTTCTTTTCGAAAAGAATAGAAAAAAAAGAAAGAAAAAAAGAAAAAAAAAAAGAAAAGAAAAAGGTCCTAGTAAGCCTTATCCAGAGACAGGCGCATTTTGCAGGCAAGTGTATGTAATGAATGATGATGCAATAAGAAGATATTTAGATTGGACAAGTGGTGCAAGTTGGGCAGGATGGAAATTAGGAATTGGGTTGAAAACAAAACATGAATATATCCTGATTTGAGCAGGGCAATAATGAATCCTTAAATTTCTAAATCAAACATGTTTTGAGTCCTAATAATAAAAGAGATAAACATGAAGTAGATCATTCATTCCCAGGGGCGTGTCTTGCACTAAAAGTTGTTGTAACACACACAACAACTAGCAACAAAACAATATTCAAACCATACAATTGTGCGTATATAATTCATGTTTATATATAAACCAGAAAGAGATGGTTGCAATTTAGCGGTATACACACATGATACATGGATGAAGAATTCTGTGATGAAGGATTTGGCACCAATTGAAAAATTTATAAATAAATATTGTAGAGATGTAGTATTTTTTTTTTTTTTGCGGAACAGCCTATACAGGAGAAGTGGTGGGGGCCCATGCCACACAATTACAAAGGGGAAAAGGGGAGGGATAGGGGCCGGGTGGGAATCGAACCCTCAACCTAAAGGTTGAGAGCCAGGGGCTTAACCACTTGGGCTAAGTCCCAATCCCGTAGAGATGTAGTATTAGTTATGCCATTGAATATACAGTAGTATTTATTTATGATATGATACTAGCTTTATAATTTTAACAGTGACGGGTGAGGTGGATGCATAGCTTTCCATTTATATTTTCATATAGTATAAAATGTACACATAATGTAATCCAACTCTACCAGAACCACCTTTTTGCTAGGATATTATCTTTTTTTTTTTTGATAATGGTGCTTGGATATTATCTTGATTTCCTTTTATAAAAGGAAAAAAAAAAGGTTAAAAAGAAAAAAGGAAAAGAAAAAGTCAAGATAGAGGATAGAACCCTGGGCCATCCAATCCAAAGAGCCTTAAAATCCGGCCCAATAGGGTCGATGCAGCCCATTTACCGATAGTTGTGTCCGGTTGACGGTTGCTTCGAAGTTGGACCGAACGGTAGACTCTGGTCAGCCACCCCAGCCTCAAATCTAGGGTGAAAACGGGACGGATACGGACGGATAATACTCGTCCCGTATCCTATCCTATATTTTTTTGTTGAATACGGAATCGGATACGAATAGACCGGATACAAATACGAATTCAAATATTTCGGGAAACGGATACGAGACGGATTCGAATTTTAACTCGGATAATTTTATTATTATTAAAATTAATTTTTTAATAATTTTTTAAGTGAAATCGGAATATACTATGTAAGCTAAATTGATTTTTTAAATTTTCCAAGATCATTAGTTATTTGCTTCAAGACATCTAAATAACATCACTACAAAATGTTACATACTACAGTTTAGATTCAAATAACCTAATGATGTAGTCGAATTGATTAATATGATTTGATTTAATAAATTACATATTGCTTTCAAACTTTTGATTATATTTATACATATAGTATTACTTATTTATTTTATTCTTCCTCCGTTTTTAAGAAAGTGCAACATTGCACTATTTTCTACTATTCATTGTTCGACTTTGATTCCAATTTTTATCATAGTTATACAAGGAAAAATATAGTCAAGTGGGATCTTGTTGGATTTGTCTTTTCTTGTAGTTTTAGAATATCCACTTTTTATAATTTTTATTTATACACAATTTGAGTTATTGATCGTTAAAAATGTGCATTGAACTGCGTGCAATTGAGAAATGTTGCACTTTCTTGAGAACGGAATAATTAATACTACCTCCGTTCTCATTTAAGTGAGACATTTGCATAGTAATTACTATTCATTGAGTAACTTTAATCAATTTTTTTAACATAGTTGTATAAGAAAAAACATAGTCAAGTGAGATCTTATTAGATTCGTCTAATCACGTAGTTTTATAATATCAAATTTTTATAATTTTTACTTATATACAACTTGAGTTATTAACCTTTAAAAATGTGTCTTGGACGGCGTGAAATGCAGGAATGGAGCATTTAAAAGAGAACATAGGTAGTATAATATATTATAATATACATATATAAATATATATATAAAATTCCGGATATTCGGATAGAAAATACGGATAATATCCGCATGATATTCAGATTTTTTTGGATACAGGCGGATATTTACAATCCCATATCCGGATTCCGGTCCCGTATCCGCCAAATATCCGTCGGATATAAAAATTCGAATTCGGATTCAAATACAATCGAATACGACGTCGGATCGGGCACCCCACTTTCACCCCTACTCAAATCAATAGGCTTCCGGAATTTTCTAACTTTTCCCAAAACAAAGAAGCAAAGGGCAAATTCGAAAGAAATACACATCAGTTATTTTAATTTTCCCATCTTGTTACTGAGTTATTTTTATGTCATAAGGCCTTAAGGGGGAATTTTGTCATGTCAACATTCTTGAGGGTTTAAAAATTTAAAATATCCTTATAATTTTTTAAATTATACTCCCTCCGTTTTTGAATAATTGAAACATTTGTGTATATTACGCAATCCAATGCACATTTTTAACAATTAATATCTCAAATTATGTAAAAGTAAAAATTATAAAAGTTTGATATTCTAAAACTACGCGGTAAGACGAATCCAACAAGACCACACTTGACTATGTTTTATCATATACAGCTTGGTTAAAAAATTGAACCAAAGTTACTCAATGAATAGTAAGTACTATTCATTTGTTCCAATTTTAAGGAAAGGGAAGGAGTATATTGATTCCCAATTTATTACAAAAAATAAATTTAGAAATGAAGATTAAACCTTTAATCCTCACCTCCACGGCTCCACCCTTTTAGTGACAAGCAGCAATGCGCAGCTGCCGACCCCATGTGCTTACAGTCGGCGGACGGCTAAAGGGTTGTTGATAGTTTTTCTTGGAAGAGCCATTAAAAGGCCTGGAAAAGAGTGGTGGGAGCCCATGCCACACAAATTATAAAGGGGAATAAAAGGGAGGGATAGGGGGCCGGTGGGGATCGAACCTCCAACCTTCCGTTCACTACAAGAAAAATAAAAAATACCGACTGAAATCACCGACCACCAGGATGCGGGTCGGATTTACCGACCGCATTTGCGGTCGGTAATTTTTTTCAATTTTTTTTAAATTTAATTATTTTTTTAAAAAATATAATCTTCCGACCGCATTACCGACCGAAGTTGCGGTCTCTAAAGTTTTTACCATTTATTTTTTTTATATTTTTATAAATATTTCTTTGATTATTTTTAAAATTTAATTATTTATTTTGAGTCATTTAATTATTTATTTATTTTATTTTATTATTTACTAAATAATATAAAGAAAAAAAATTAATATTAGCAAAAATATTTTTTTAATTATAGATATAGATATAATTATAATTTTGATTTCATTTCTTAAATTTAATGAGTAATTTAATTAATTTTATCCATTTAATTTAATTTTATATTTTATTTAATTAGTGAATTATTTTATTATTAATTTAATTAATATCAGTTCTTATTTTATTTTTTGGGTTATTAATTTATGCATTTATAGTTACATATATTATATGTATAACATATTGCATAAGATGACATGAAAGCTTCTGCATCCGGGTGGCACATGTGGGCGGTTCGAGCCCTCCTGAGGACATTCTTTTCATAAAATAGAATTACCGACCGCAATTTTCGGTCGGTAATTTCTATGCGGTCGGGGTATTTCGGTCGGGAAATTTACCGACCACCGTGCGGTCGGTAAGGTCCCGACGACAAATTTTTTTGGTGGGGGGAAAAATGCCTACCACGATATTACCGACCGACACTTGCGGTCGGTAAGCTCCGAAACGACCCGCATCTCGGGGTTACCAACCGCATTTTCCGGTCGGTAAACGCGAATTTTCTTGTAGTGGTTGGAAGTCGAGGGACTTAACCACTTGGGCTAACTCTTCATCTCCAAAGGGGGGTGTTGATAGTTGGGTTAAGATTACAAATAAATTACTCCATCTGTTCCGTTATTTATGTCTCAAAACTTTTGGATACGTAATCCAATACACTTGTTTAACCGTTCATATTTTTAAATGTATAAAAGTAAAAATTATATAAAATATATATTTTAAAATTACACGATTAGACGATTCCAATAAGACCGAACCTGACTATTCGTTTATATAATTGTGATAACATTAGGTCAAACTTGATCAATGAATATTGTCAAAAAATAAAAATGTGACAATGAGCGGGACTTAGGGAGTACATTTTTTAAACTTAATTGAGTATTTAGATACGTTTTGTAATATAATTAATAAAGTAATATATCCATTCTTTTTTAATTATTCTATTTCAATCATTATTTTTAACTAGTTGACTTTGGATGTTTTTATATGATTTTTTACAAGGCTAAATAAAAAATGGTAAAGTAATAATGAAATGAGAGATTACAAACTACAAAACTCATGTTACACTTACCTTCGAAATCATTCTCTAACATAACAAAATAAAGCTTCAAAGTCAGCTAATTGAAAATAGTGATTGAAATGAAACAATTAAAAAAATGGGGGAAGTATATATCTAAGACACATAAAACTAAAAAGTAGTAGGAAATGGAGTTTACTTGTTGGGTTTGTGCACAAAAGTGTGTTTAAATAGTAGTAATACAGTGCATACGCTATGTCCAATTACATTTTGAGCATGCTTAGGAGCAAGCATATTTAGTAACATATAGGATATTAGGATATTGAATGAGCATATCATCTCACAGTTCTCTCACTAAATTTGCTATCTACTAGCGGATTTGCTGATTTCCAAACATCCCATTTGTCCCAAATATAAGATAATGCATTAATTCGGCGTGGAATCTGAATTCTGAGGGCGCCGCTACTTGGCCTTCCAATATACTCCCTCCCTCCCAGTATACTTGTCCTGATTGACTTTTTAACACTGTTTATTGTTTAAATTTTTAGTCGAGTTGGTTCTTGTTAGAATCGTAAAATTATGTAGTTTTATAATATATATTTTATATAATTTTTTGTTGTACATATTTTGAGATATTAATGATTGAAAATATGTATTGAATTGTGTGCAGAAATGAAACAAAACATATTAAATTAGACGGGGTAGCCGTAACTAATTTAAAAAAAAAAGAAAAAAAAAAGAAAAAAAAAAAAGAAGAAGCTTACTAATATAGTATCGTCACGTTATTAGATTTTTAT
The DNA here is from genome assembly GCA_030278955.1 of Hygrophila difformis. NCBI lineage: Eukaryota > Viridiplantae > Streptophyta > Magnoliopsida > Lamiales > Acanthaceae > Hygrophila > Hygrophila difformis. The sequence goes on along the minus strand of JAOANR010000001.1, from coordinate 7,208,601 downwards.
TATCGGTCACATCATATAGTTAGTCAAAGTTACTTTTGCCCAGAGATCTCGCATTTGTCATCAGGGATTTGGAACCTGAGGCGCGAGCCAGGCAACAAGCTGCTCGCGAGCAGATTCAAGGCGGATAACCTATACATAAGTGATTGGCCGGGATCCATACACGTCGAGGAGAGGCGCAATTACATGTTGTTCAGGGGAGTCTTCAAGAATTTCAAGGAATCCAGGGTTTGGAGGACGATCAGCGAAGGGGATAAGAACAAAATCGACATGACTTGTGTGTATTGCCAATCACAAAACGTCTGGGATTTGCTTTCGGCATTTTGTTTGAGGAGGTATTTTGGGCACCATGACGATGGGGAGCCGATGGTTCGAGCTTTTGTTTGCGAAAACGGCCACGTTTCCGGAGCTTGGACGGATTGGCCTCTCTACATTTGAAGCCGGTTTGTTTTCTTCGTGTCACTCTGAACTTCAAGTATTTGTTACACGATGATTTCTCACTAAAGTGATCATATGATTCAAATTGTTTTGCTAATGATTGATTTGTCAAACATGTGTTGATTGTTCAATACTCATTATACATGCTTAGTTGCTATTTGATCATTTTGGGGTTTCAAGACAATACCATAAACTCAAACTTAGTATGCAACATAATGTTGCAGGGAGTCTGTGTACATAAGGCGACTTAATGAATTTTATTGTACAATACAATTATGCAAACTGTATAGATAATACAGGTGCCATAATGGATGGGCTAATGATACAACAGCAGAAACAATGGAAGCGTAGGGGTTTCTAAACGATAATACAGATGTTTAAGTAGAAGATTGGGAAACATCAATTGCTGCTGCTAATAATTGTGTTGTGACAAAGCACATTATTGACTCAACTCTGGAGTAGTGTCTAGTGCTTGTGTGGTTTTGGCTTCTTCACAATGGTCACGGTGCAGTGAGCATGATGGGCACAGTAATCACTCACGCTTCCTAGCACAGCCCTGCACAATAGCAAATGTACTCTTATGTCAACACATGAAACTTTGATGGAGGAGGGGAGGGCATGACAGGTAATAAAACTATGATGACGACATGTATTGTTAATGAAGAAAGAAGGATCGATCGATACCTCTTTATAGCTCCATAGCCATGACTCCCAACAACCAACATAGTGGCGTTGTGTTTCTCCACAGCTTCGCATAGGACATTCCGGGGATCACCTTCCTCGACCTCCAGAATCACATCATTAAGCTGCACAGAGCATACAAATTTTCAAGTGAGAAATTATATACTCCAAGAGAATGCAAAAGTAGTGCATTCTAAATGCGTGCCCAAGCTAAATTTTATTCAATGAAATACTCAAAATCTAATACTAAAATATAATCAAATCAAATCTAAATAAAAACTAAAAAAAGAAAATAACAATTTTGAAATCAATTCATAACAGGATTGAGAGATTCTTGGGATTGGGGCTGTGCAATCAGCCACTCTACACCTCCTAAGAGCTGGCCATGAATTTCATTCCAAAATTGCATGTTTGACAGTATTAGCCAAAAAACCAGGGGCAGTTGATATCAAGATTCCATTTCCTCCGACTTTGAGTTGCCCCCACGTTTATAATGAAAACATTAAGCTATACCGAAATTTCAAGTCCATTCTTGTTCTCTTAGTTAGTCGATTCCATGTCGTCAGACAAATTTCATCAACGATATGTGTAACAAGGATACACAGAGTCGAGAGTTGTCACATTGAAATTCAAGTTTGGAGTAGGGATAAACAGAGAAAAAAAAAAGAAAAAAAAAAAAAAAACGTTCTACAGAACTATGATGAGATTCGTACCGAATGAGCTGAGCACATTTGTTTAGCCTTTTCCAATACGCTGGCTGCAATTCTTTTCAAATCCCGATCCACAAAAGGTATGACATCAGCAGCACCTGCCAACCATAGAAAACAAAGAACTCTAAATAATGCAGTCCACATCTGTGTGCATTTCTTCCAACACAGCCAACAACAATCAATGGCGTCCAAAAATCAAAAGCGTAAGAGGTTTTGGTAGACTGGAGGATTTGGCTTCGGCAAAATTATGTGAAGCTAAAAACACACATTTAAATATCCTAAATCGCGTATTAGTTCTATTCAAACAGCTTGTGTTTAATATTTACTAAGACCATCGCAATCGCACTCACAAAAAAGAAAAAGAAAAAAAAAAGACGTAGTGAAGCAAAACAGTAAGAACAGCATGCCAAACGCGGGAGCGAAAGAGTCAGTGATCGGAAGAGCACATACCGGGGCCGGCGAGGCCGACACTAGTAATCGCAAAAGGCTTGGCGTGAACGATAGCGAGCTTGAATGGAGAAGCTTCGACAGCGGGAGGGAACAAGTGCTGCAGAGTCCATTCGAGCGCGTTGTAGCTGATCTCGCTGTCGTCTATCCCAACCACAATCACCGATTTCTCCATGGCTACTAATACCACTAACTCAGGAATGATTGATTTAATTCAACTGTATAGAAAATTTGAAATGGGAATGATTTGAATATAAAAAGAAGAGTGCAACAGAAGAGGAGATAAAGAATATATTCTGGTTATGGAATAGGTTCGTGGCTTAGCAAGTTTAGCAATGCGTTTTATACACGTTACAGGAGAATAGTAGCACTAGTATTAATTCGGGAAGTGCTGGATACCAGATAAGAAAATCATTGGGCGGACGCGGAATATATAAATATTTTATTCTTAATACTGGGATTCACGAATACTATGGCAATGTGCTTTGTAATTATCAATTGGACCTATGTGAAATTTGACTTAAAAAATAAAATAAGTGTATTTTAACTCATGGGACTGAGAAAAAAAAAATGGTATAGAGGATTTGGGTATTTTTAGTGTGTTTTTAATCCTCCTCCGAAAATGAAATGGAGTCAGTTCTCTAATGTGTTGCCAGCCTTGTCATTACTTGTTTAGGTATTTTTGTATCCTTATCGGGGCCCGGCGGCATATTGTCATCAGCACATGGTTTTTTTTAATCAGAAACTTCGGCCAGACTGAGGCAGGTTTTTTTGGGACCAAAATGAATTACTCATATACACATAAAGCTACCACTCCATTATTGGTAATAAGTATAGAATAGAGGCAAGATTGGAACGAAACAAAGGGGTTGGTGCTTGTCTAATGGCACAAAACAACTTGCGATTTTGATGGAATTAAATACTCCATCCATCCGTTTTCAAAAAAATTGAAACGGATCCACAGTGCACGCAGTCTAATACACATTTTAAATCATTAATAACTTAAATTCGGTACAAGTAAAAATTCTAAAAGTTTCATTTTTAAAAAATACTCGACGAGACGAATCTAACAAGATCCCACTTAACTATATTTTAACTTGTATAACTATGATAAAACTTTAAGTCAAAGTACGTGTGTGAACAGTACCCAATTTCCAAACGTTATAATTTTTATAGTAGAAGTATATGTCAATTCATAAATCTTTTCTTTTTCGAAAAAAAAAGGGGTCCTAGTAAGCCTTATCCAGAGACAGGCGCATTTTGCAGGCAAGTGTGGGTGGTGAATGATGATGCAATAAGAAGATATTTCAGATTAGACAAGTGGTGCATGTTGGGCACTCAGGATGGGAATTAGGAATTGGGTTGAAAACAAAACATGAATATATCCATCCTGTTTTGAGCAGGGCAATAATAATGAATCCTTAAATTTCTAAATCAAACATGTTTTGAGTCCTAATAAAAAGAGAGAGATAAACATGAAATAGATCATTCATTCCCAGTGGCGTGTCTTGCACTAAAAGTTGTTGTAACACACACAACAACAACAACTAGCAACAAAACAATTTTCAAACGACACAATTGTATATAAATCATCATGCTTGTATGATAAGGATGTGGGGACGTGGATATTTCCCAACTCCATCGATCTATATCCCGTGACAATAGTCGCAAAACCTTGCTAAAGATGACCACTTTTGATAGCCTATATATGGTCCCTTCTTGCAAATGGTCGTCACTACAATTAGCACCGAACAAATTTAACTTTTTAAGGTATTAATTAATGTCTCATATGCACTTTCTAGGAAGAGATGGTTGCAATTTAGCGGTATACATACATGATACATGAATGAATAATTCTGCGGATGAAGGATTTGGCACCAATTGAAATTATATAAATATTGTAGAGATGTATTAGTAATGCCATTGAATATAGTATTTATTTATGATGTGATACTAACTTTATAATTTTAACAGTGACGCTTGAGGCGGATGCATAGCTTCTGTACGCAACTTTTGGGAGTTTTTTTTATAGTTTTAGCTTTTATTTCAAAACAAAAATCTCGTTCTGTACACTAGTTTTTGAGAGCTTTTGGAACTTCTTTTTAGAAGCTACAAGAGGTAGCTTTTGTGAGCTTCTGGGAGCTTAAGTTAATTTCCAAATTTAATTTTTTCTATTCAAATTATATATATATATATATATTTTTTTTTACAGCTACAACTACTTGTACCGAACACTTATGCAACAACTGATAGCTAGAGCTCCTACAGCTCCCAACAGCTACAGCTCCTTACAGATGCAGCCCGCAGCTACAGCTCAACGTGCAGAACGGACTATATATATGTTCATAACTTCATATAGTATAAATGTACAAATAATATAATCCAACGATGATTGTCATTGATGACATTCTTTATTGCTAAACTGAACTATTTCATGGATCAACTCTACCAGAGCCACCTGTTTGCTTGGATATTATCTTGATTTCCTTTTATAAAGGGGGAGAAAAAAAAAAGAAGAAGAAGAAGAATAGGTTAAAAAGAAAAAAGGGAAAGAAAAAGTCAAGATAGAGGATAGAGCCCTGGGCCATATATGGGTCCAATCCAAATAGCGTTAAAATCTGGCCCAATAGGGTCGATGCAGCCCATTTACAGATAGTTGTGTCCGGTTGACGGTTGCTTGGAACGAACCGTAGACTCTGCCACACTGGTCAGCCACGTCAGCCTAGGGTGAGGAAAATTCGACTGGATACTTGATAAAAACTCGTTAAATTATTATATTTTAAAAATATAAAATTAAAAAAAATATTAGACACAATTTAAGCTTTATCAAGTCTAACAAATTTATATTTTATAGCATTATAAGTAAAACTGTCAATTTAAATTCAAATTATATACTATCTAGCCTAATTAAATTCGGACTATAACTTTAAATTTTTTTACTGTACAAACTCGTATTACACTGTTCAGGCTCAGCCTCAATAGACTTCCGGAATTTTCTAACTTTCCCCAAAACAAAGGAGCAAAGGGCAAATTCGAAAGGAACACACCTCAATTATTTTAATTTCCCCATCTTGATACTATTTTTTTTTTTTACATGTATATATGTTATACACAAACACACACATAAATTTCGAAAAATTGAGGGAAGAAAAAAGGTAGAAGAAGCCCAAACGAAATGGCAAGTTATTTTTATGTCATTACAAATGAATTACAAATAAATTGGGTTAAAAATAAAGGGGGTGTTGATAGTTTTTTTTGGTAAACAATGACACTCATGTGTCGACAAAGGTTTGTGGGAGCTCAAATAACACAAATTACAAAGAGGATAAATTTGAGGGATAGGTGCCGGGTGGGGATCGAACCACCAACATATGGTTGGAAGATGAGGCACTTGACCACCAGGGTAAGTCTCAACCACTATGGTTGGGTTAAGATTACAAATAAATTACATTTATTTAAACTTAATTGAGTATTTCGATACGTTTTGAGATATAATTAATAAACTACTTCCTCCGTTCTCAAATGTTTATTACATTTGGTTTTAGGGCACTATTCACATATGCACTTTGATTTAAAGTTTTATCATAGTTATACAAGTTAAAATATAGTCAAGAGGGATCTTGTTAGATTCGTCTCGTCGTGTAGTTTTTAAATATCGAACTTTTAAAATTTTTAAATATACCGAACTTGAGTTATTATTGATTCAAAATGTATATTGGATTACGTGCGCAGTGGATCCGTAAGAAATATTTGAGAACGGAGGAAGTATATACTTAAGACATATAAAAAACTAAAAAGTAGTAGGAAATGGAGTTTACTTGTTGGGTTTGTGCACAAAAGTGTGTTTAAATAGTAGTATGTATTACGCTATGTCCAAATCTTACATTTTTTCCCAAAAATATAATGCATTCATTCGGCGTGGAATCTGACGGCGCCGCTAATTGGCCTTCCAACATACTTCCTTTTTTTTTTTTTAAGATAAATACGTTTGTGAATTGGACACTTTTCACACAAATATTTTAACTTTAAGTTTTATTATAGTTATACAAGTTAAAATATAGTCAAGTGAGATCTTGTTAGATTCGTCTCGTCTTACAGTTTTTAAAATGTGCATTGAACTGCGTATTGTGTGGGTCCGTAGCAAAAACAAAAAAACAAAAAAAAAAAAAACAAAAAACAAAAAAAAAAAACGGAGGAAGTAACCAAATAAAAAAGCCTACTGATAGTCTAATAGTACTATAAGTATCGTCATGTTGTTAGATTTTTATTATCAGTCACATCATTTAGTCAAAGTTTACTTTTGCACACTAATTAATTAAACAGTCCGGCTTATCTGCTGATTTTGATTAGTTCTGCGCTCCATATTAAAATTAGTAGAATTATGGGATTTTAATTGGTGTAGGTATAAAAATTTGACGAAGTGATCAAATTTCATTGTCTAATACTTCCTCCGTTCCTAAATAAGTGCTACGGACCCACATTTCACGCAATCCAATATACGTTTTTAATCCTTAATAACTCAAATTCCATACAAGTAAAAATTATGAAAATTTGATATTCTAAATCTATGCGATTAGACGAATTCAACAAGATCCCACTTGACTATATTTTATCTTATATAATTGTATTAAAAAGTCGAGTCAAAACTACTTAATGAACAGTGACAAAAGTCAAAATGTGTCATTTAAAAAGGAACGGAGGTAGTATTTGGGAATTCAATTTTGTTGGCTCTTTATTCATCCATATATATATATATATATATATATATTAATTTCTTTGGTATGAATTCTAGATATGATACAACAGTTTTGGTTTTCTTCTATACTCCCTCTGTTCCTAATTACATGTCGTTTGGACATGAATTTCATTTAACAATAAAAAGCAATGATGACTATAATTTTTCCACTTTTACCCCTCATTGGGAAGTGTGATGGAATAAAAAGTGAATTAGAATTGGTGTTGAGAGATAATGCACGGTATTCTAGGAATATTATTTATTAGAGTATAAGGGTAATATTGGAAAAATATGATATAAATATGTAAAATGACAACTATTTTGAAACGCTTTTTAGTTTCTAAAAAGATAACTAAAAAGGAACGGAGGGATTATGTTGTACTTTTTCCTTCATTTAAGCACGGTGGTTGACTTAATGATGCGTGGACTTATTATTGTTATTATTATTATTATTATTATTATTATTATTATTGTTTTAGGCTTCGTTTGGTAAATAAATAGAGTTTAGAGTTTAGAGTTTTGTTTCAGATATTAGAGTTTAGATTCAGAGATTAGAGTTCCCAATACCACAATTTGTGGAGAAAATCAGCGATTCCAAATCTTGTATTTCCGGAAAAACAAACAGATATGAATTTCTTAGAGTTGGGAATGGGCTTTTAGCGTTTGGACCGCTTATTCCAAACGGGCCCTTAAAAGAAAATCTATTTAGGTAAAAGAGGATGTGTATATATGAATATTTGAATAAAATTTGCCCATTGAACATCTTATTAGTTGAATAAAAATGAATTAATTTAAACCGAAACAAGATGTGAAGAGATATACTTTAGGCCGACAAAACAAAAATCTATCTGTAACGAATGCGTTGGCCTAATGGACTGAACACCAAGCTGGTTTCATTTTAAACTTTTAATGCGCCCAAAAAAAAAACAAAAAAAAAATGGAAAATAAAATAGTAGTAGAATCTATTTGCAACTTGAAAGTCGCTTTAACTACACACAAGAAATGAAGAAAACGTCTATAGATGGTAATGTCATTTGTTTATATTAGAATCTTATAGATATACATATAATACCCTGTCATCCTGTGTGTTGGAGGAGTAATTTATTGTCATAAATCATAACTGTGTGTGTGGAATTTTCCTCCCTTTATTTATACTATCTCTCAGGTATTCTCAATAATTTGAATTCGTTTTGATATTTGACTTTTGAAGGAATTGTTTGGTGATGGTCATCATCCTGTATTCCTGAAATTTACTGATGAAACAAGCAGCCAATTAAAATAAAGTACTACTAGTAGATAGACCTAGACAAATGTTAGTGGTGTCCTTTTATCCTCCACTATCGATGGTTTTCATTAACTCTGCCTTGTTTTTTGTTTTTAATTAATTACTTTTAAAATTATGTTGTGCAAACATGGATTGCTGGAAGCAGGGATGTAAACGGGTAGTGTAGGGTACGGGTAGGCCACCTCCACTCAATACCCGAAATATAATTATCCTACCCTTACCATACCCTATTACCCTAAAATTAAATACCGGGTAGGATTCGGGTAATATCCATCGGGTATGCGGATTATCCGCGGGTAAACGGGTACCCTAAAACTTAAATAGTATATTACATAGTTAACCGACTCTACCCGACCCAACTTTAATAAATATAAAAATAAATAAATAAATAAACAAACATATAAATATATCTCAATATATAATATAAATTAAATATATATATAAGTATACATAGATAAATAAATAAATATATATTTAATCGGGTAGGGTAATCGGGTAATATATGAAATCCGTACCCTACCCGCATCCGGTATGATTTATTTCGGTTTCGGGTAATACCCTACCCGATTACCCGATTATCTCTACCCTACCCTATAGGGGTGGGCAAAAAATTCGAACCGAACCGTTGAACCGCTGATCCGAATCGAAATCGAATCGAATTTTCGGTTAACCGGGGCATTCAGTTCGGTTACAAATACCTCAACACAGGTATTTGTTCGGTTCGGTTCGGTTTCGGTTTTTACAAAATTTTAACCCCGGTTAACCGAACCGAACCTTATATTATATTATTATTATTAAATTTTATTCTTTAAATATATATTTATATATAATATATTATTTCTAAAAATATAACAAAATTTTAATTGTTCTACTAACCCTAATAGTCTAATACCTCTTCCGCCTTCCACACACACCGCCTGCGCCGCTTCCTCTATTCCTCTTCATCCCGACATCCTCTTCATCTTGTCATTCTGTCATCCTCTTCGACCTTCCGGCCTTGATAGCGGCACAGCGCCGCTGCACTCAGCCCTTCCGTCCTTCCCTTCCTTCGCGAGACTGCTCCGTTGCTGCAATCGCTCGCCGCACATCCCCGCCGCTCGTCCCCTTCCTTCGCGAAGCCGTCCCTTCCGGCACTGTGTAAGAGCTTTTCTTAAGTTGCTCACCAATTTTATAGATTTCCCTGCAAACCCCAACTTTTCTTGCATTCGGAATAATTAGTATTCATATTTTGATTTGATTTGCTTGCTCCTTGTCATGACTCATGCCCCGTAAACCCCAACTTTTCTTTGCCTCCACACTGGTTATTCTAGGAATAATTTGTATTAATGTGTTGAATAATTAGTCCCTTCCGCCTTGATGTATATTTAGGTTATTTCAAGTGACTTTGTGGCAATTGCTGTTTAAACTTCAACAAGAAAATTAAAATAAAAAATCAGATCCTTAGTAAAAGATAAACAAAGTAGTACATATTACAAATTGGAAGTAGAACAGAAACGAGACACTTCCAGTATCTCTTTTGAACATATCCATTTTGGTAGCAATTGTTATGCTTTTGTTAGTTCTTGAACAGAGCATTAATATTGTATTCTCTTATTTGAATATAGAATAATGGAGTCAATGGGTTCAAAAACTAGTATGGATAGCTAATCTTTGGATTTGGATGACTAGCCATGAAGATTATTGGAGTTGAGGTAAATGCATAATTCTTTAGGTTCTTTAGTATATCTTTCAAATACATTTGCTGAGGTAAATGCTTAATTATGTAAGAATGTTGCTATGCTGCTGCTGTGGTTTATTTTCATTATGAGCATGTGGTAAGAATGTTGCTGTATGGACATTGTTTAGTACTGCTGGACCTTGTTAAAGTATTATGTTTAGTTTGAATGATGTTATGGGATTTTCTTCTCATTATTTATCTCAATGTTTATTTGTTATCTTGTGGAATACTTACTTGGATAATTGAATGAATTAGATGTTTGCCAATTGCCAGGGCTTTAAAAATAGTTTTACTCATTCTTTACGATTTTATCTTCAGTAAATTTCATTGTTTGAATAATGTTTGTATTTGTTTTGTCTTATGATTTCTTGCTTTTTAAGAACAGAATTCGTGTTGATCTACATTTCAGGAAGCAAACGAAATATGAGGAAGAAATGGAGATTACTGAATTCTAAAAGTGTTTTGCATATTTTAATTGATAGCATGTATGTTTTGTAATATTGTGGCTAATGACATGTTTTTTGGATATTTATTCTCTAAATTTGTTTTTGGATTTTAATGATTCGGTTCGGTTCGGTTCAGTTTGTATTATTTGCAAAATAGTAGTTTTTTTTCGGTTAACCGATATTTCGGTTATTTTGAGTGCATATTTGGCATATGATAGGTCGATTCGGTTCGGTTCGAGTAATCCGCAAATAGTTGAATTTTTCTCGGTTAACCGAACTTTCGGTTAACCGAAATTTTCGGTTCAGTTTCGGTTCGCAACTTCGAATATTTGCTCGGTTCGGTTCGGTTAGCAAATACCTGAAAAAATTCGAGTATCCGAACCGTGCCCACCCCTACTACCCTACCCAATACCCGATTACCCGACGGGTTTATCCGACCCTACGGGTAAAGTTGACATCCTAGCTGTAAGATGTTGTTGTTGTTGTTTTTTTCTTTTTTCTTTTTTTCGAGCAACATATACAGACTAGGAGATAGTGGGAGTCTATCCCACACAAATTACAAATAAAATAAAGGGGAGGGGGTAGGTGGAGAATCGAACCTCCAATCTGTTGGAAATTAAGGGACCTGACCACTTGAACCAAGTACTCATCCCTATTTTTGTTGCATATTAATCTATGTTCTTCAAAATACTCATAAAAACAGTCCTACTATTGTAAGTTGATTTAATTTAAAATTTGTCTAATTATTTATTTATTTGTGATGGTTAGTTTCAGAAATTCTTGAATCATGGACTCAAAAGGAAATGTGTGTAATCTGATCGGGAGTAGTAGTTGAAGAAACTTTTTGATGTATATGTGTAGTAGAATTTGAGAAAAACTTTTAATAAGTGAGAGTACAATAATTACAAGTAGGGGTGGGTCGGTACGGTATACCGAAGAAATTTCGCCGTATCGTATACCGTACCGAACTTCACGGTATGAAAAATCTTCATACCGTTGCCGTACCGCACCTTTCGGTATACCGATCTTCGGTATACCGAACCTTTCGGTATGAAATATTTTCATACCGTATACATAGATAAATAAATAAATATATATTTAATCGGGTAGGGTAATCGGGTAATATATGAAATCCGTACCCTACCCGCATCCGGTATGATTTATTTCGGTTTCGGGTAATACCCTACCCGATTACCCGATTATCTCTACCCTACCCTACCCGATACCCGATTACCCGACGGGTTTATCCGACCCTACGGGTAAAGTTGACATCCTAGCTGTAAGATGTTGTTGTTGTTGTTTTTTTCTTTTTTCTTTTTTCCGAGCAACATATACAGACTAGGAGATAGTGGGAGTCTATCCCACACAAATTACAAATAAAATAAAGGGGAGGGGGTAGGTGGAGAATCGAACCTCCAATCTGTTGGAAATTAAGGGACCTGACCACTTGAACCAAGTACTCATCCCCTATTTTTGTTGCATATTAATCTATGTTCTTCAAAATACTCATAAAAACAGTCCTACTATTGTAAGTTGATTTAATTTAAAATTTGTCTAATTATTTATTTATTTGTGATGGTTAGTTTCAGAAATTCTTGAATCATGGACTCAAAAGGAAATGTGTGTAATCTGATCGGGAGTAGTAGTTGAAGAAACTTTTTGATGTATATGTGTAGTAGAATTTGAGAAAAACTTTTAATAAGTGAGAGTACAATAATTACAAGTAGGGGTGGGTCGGTACGGTATACCGAAGAAATTTCGCCGTATCGTATACCGTACCGAACTTCACGGTATGAAAAATCTTCATACCGTTGCCGTACCGCACCTTTCGGTATACCGATCTTCGGTATACCGAACCTTTCGGTATGAAATATTTTCATACCGTTGTCATACCGATGTTTCGGTAAGTTCGGTATATACCGCTATACCGAACCTTCAGTACATACCGACATACCGGTGTTGCAGTATATACCGACATACCGAACATTCACTACATACCGACATACCGGTATTGTGGTATATACCGACATACCAAACTTTTTCTACATACCAATATACCGGTATTGCGGTATATGCCGGTATCACGGTATATACCGACATACCGAACAATCGGTATATACCGACATACCGATACCGCGGTATATACCGAAGTTCGGTACGGTAACGGTATACCGCGGTATCAAAAAAATTATACCGTTACCGTACCGAAATCTTTCGGTACGGTATCATACCGTACCGAAAATTACGGTATACCGAAAATTTCGGTATTCTCGATATTTTTTCGGTACGGTATGTGCGGTATGCGGTATATTCGGTATTTTTCCCTAGCCTAATTACAAGTGTTCCACGTAGCCAGTAATGTTTTAGACACGAGCTTAAATATGTGATTAGTTGTAATAATAATTCAAGTTTCATCATATATATCTACAACAATACACGTATTTGTAATGGTCGGGTCGTAAATCTGACTTATGGATACATTTTAAAAACTTGGCATTTCGAATCTAGCCAAACTGCTTGCGTGGCATACCCAGAACACAGCTGCTGCAAGAGGCCCTCTTTATTTTGTTTTCTATTTTTTTAATTTTTATTTTCATTTTTTTTTCTGAAAAGATACAGATTAAAAATGGGCTAAAGTTCCTCGAGTAATTATACTTGGGTCCAATGTGGCCTGGGGATAACCTAGTATTCAACAAAATAATGGGCTAAAGTTTATGCCTCACAAATTACAAAGAGAAAGAATAGAGAGTCGGATGGGAACTTTATCACTATAAGTCTTGTTTTCTTTTCTTTTTTTTAAAAAAAACAATAAATTTGCAGTAGAGGCCGAATAATTTAAATGAAAAAAATTTACCAATAGTATTTAACCGAGGAGAGAAGGATTTGACCATTATAAGAATATAGTTATAGATATATGGAACCCAATTATAAGGTTATAAATTATGGACTTATTCACTAAATTTTTTTTTGCGGGTAACGAGTATCTCTATGCGAAATTGGACCCAAGACTAATTCCTCGAGAATTTAGTGGGCATTAAAAGGTTGTCTCTCTCAAAGCAGAATTCTGCATACACAAATGCTCAAACCCGAGACTTTTGCTTAAGCTGCCAGAACCCCATACCACTCAGGCCAACTGCGTTTGGTGATCGATTTGAGTCTTATTAGAATCTTATAATCATGTAGTTTTATACTCCCTTCGTCTCATTTAACATGTCTTGTTTCATTTCTGCACACAATCCAATGCACATTTTCAATTATTAATATCTCAAATATGTATAACAAAAAAATATGTAAATTATATATTCTAAAACAACATGTTTTTACGATTTTAACAAGACTCAACTCGATTATTTTTTTATATATATACATGCAATAACGTTGAGTCAAAGTTAAACAATAAACAGTGCCAAAAAATCAAACATGACAAGTATATTGGGACGGAGGGAGTAATATATTTTAAATAATTTTTGTTGTACATATTTTAAGATATTAAAGTAGAAAAAAGTGCATTGAATTACATGCAGAAATCAAACAAAATAAGTTAAATAAGACAAAAGAAGTAATATTTTATTATATCCTTTTAAATATAATTGTATTAATTTTTTTTTAATGAGTTATTGAAGGCCTGGGAAAGGGTTGTGGGAGCCTATGTAATACCAATTACAAACTTCCAACAATCCGTTGGAATTCAAGGGACTTGACCATTTGAGTTAAGTCCTCATCCCAATTGTATTAAATTATTTAATAAACAATAGTATTAGTTATACAAAAGTAATAAATCGAGATTTTGAATTGTGTGACATTGGTTCTCATCACCATTTTCAACCCTTCAATGGCTACTAAAAAAAATAAATTGAGATTTTGAATTCAACAAGTTCTTAAGCTATGTTTCACACATATCTCTAAGTAGGGGTGGGCACGGTTCGGTTAACCTGAATTTTTCAGGTATTTGTATTTGTATTTGCACCGGGCAAATACTTCATTTCAGTATTTGTATTTGTAACCGGAGTCCTCGGTTAACCGGGGGTTCGGTTTCGATTCGATTCAGCGGTTAAACGATTCGGTTCGAATATTTTTTCCGGTCTTCTAAAAATGTATAATCAAGTTTTCATTTCTTAATTTTTACGTTTCGTAGATTTTATTTTTGAGGTTATTACACTATAGAAAGAAAATATATAACTATGTAATCCAGTGATTATTTTTAATGTTATTAAAATATGTTCGTATAAGTAACAAATTTTAGTGTAGTAGTATATTTTAATAATGAGGTATTCTTAAACACAAAAAAATCAATATAAGCTCATTATGGTGATATATTTTGATAATTACCTCTTTAAATTTTATATATATATTTTGTTATATACTTAAATAATTAAATAAATAATGATTATATATTATCTATATAATTTTATACCATTAAATGCCTATAATATATACAATGTATATAACTTTTAAAATAAAATAAATATATTCGGTTCGGTTCAGTTACTTGGGGGAAAAAGTTAAAGTATTTGTATTTGTATTTGAACCGGACGAATACTGAAATTTGATATTTGTATTTGCTCCGGGGTCCTTGGTTAACCGGAAATTCAGTTCGATTTCGGTTGGACTCAGCGGTTCAACGAATCGATTTGAATATTTTGCCCACCCCTATCTCTAAGCCCGTTGTTTGTCAACCCCACTTTTTCACAAATCTCTACTGATGGTTTCGAAGGGGTAATATGGACATTTCATTTGAAGGGGTTAGACTCCCATTTCAGGGTGATTGGCAGCGAAAGACGGTTACTACATTTATGATTATTTTTGGCGACACTACATTTATTACTTCTATTATTGAACTATCATTTTACTACCATCTTGCTATTATTTATATTTTTTTTCAAGCCTAAGCCACATGAACCCGTTGAAAGATTTTATTAAAATTAAATTTTTATAGGGATGATCACTTAGTCCAAGTATGTAAGTTCATCAACTTTCAATAGAAGGTTTGAGGTTCGATTCTCCACCGACCCCTATCACTCTCTTTAATTCTTCTTTGTAATTTGTGTGACATGAGCTCCCACCACCGCTTTTCAAGCTTGTATAGGCCCTCCGTTTCTCATAAATTGAAACGTTGGGAAATTTGGTACTATTCACACATTCACTTTAACTTAAAAGTTTATCATAGTTATACAAGTTAAAATATAGCCAAGTGAGATCTTGTTAGTTCGTCTCGACGAGTAGTTTTTAAATATCCAACTTTTAGAATTTTTACTTATACCAAATTTGAGTTATAAATGATTTAAAATGTGCATTGGAATGCGTGAATTGTGGGTTCGTTTTAATTTTTTAAAAAGGGGAAGTATTATAAATTATTATGAAATAATGAAAATTATCAAACATTTAAGGATGAGGACGTATCTTTTTCTTGTACTCCATCCTCGTTTTTATTTATGATACTATAAAATTAATTAAAAATTTAGTAATTATGTAAATTTATTTATATAATAATTACTCCCCCCCCCCCCCCCCCCCCCTTTTTCTTGCACCATTTAGTGTTTGGATACTATTTATACTTACACTTTAGCTTAAAGTTTTATTATTTATAGTTATATAAGTAAAATATAATCAAATGCAATCTTGTTAGATTCGTCTTGTCTTGTAATTTTTTAAATATAAAACTTTTAGACTTTTTATTTATACCGAATATATTATTAATGATTTAAAATATGTATTGAAATGCGTGTTGGGTGGGTTGCATAGTAAAAATAAAAAATATGGAGGGAGTATAAAAAAAATAGACAATTTGCCAATTTCTCAAGTTTATTTATGTTATTTTATTTTACTTCTATTTATTAAGATGGAGGTTAATTTATTTTTGGGTGTATAAAAGGCAAATTTAACAGCAAGAGGCAGACGCAGTACATTTGCAAAAGTGAAACCATCTGGCAACTGGTGAGATCCTCTCTACGCTATGTACGCGCATGACCCTTTCTTCAATTTCTTACGTGTCGCAAATCGATGTTTTTGCCACCATTTGCGTTTCCAATTTCAATTCCTGCTCTGTGTTCATGCCCTTACTGTAGTTTTCGCTTAATTTTTTGGATTTCTCTGCATTTGGCTATGTAAAGGGCGAACCTTTTTGTGCGATATCATGTACTATTTGTCATGATTGTGAATTTTCATCTTCTTTCGTTTCTACTTAACTTACCTGAATTTTTCTGTTTTATTCAGCGATCGATTTAGGTGTATCGGGGAGATTCTGAAGGCAAGGTCGGCTGAAAAGAAACGGAAGCCGGGAAGCGTGCAGTGTTATCAATTTTCAATTTTTTCTTCTTTTCTGTTGTAAAGGTAATGCAGTACAGTTTGTTGTTGAAAATTTCCGTGAACTTTCGGGAAAGCCATTAATTGGCTTTCACATTTGTTTGTTTTTTCCATAGACGTCATATGCACTGGTTTAGTGATGTGATTTGGGGAAATTTCAGGTTTATAAATAAGGGCAGGCGTTTTGGAAATATTACGTTGATACTCAGTGTGATTTGGAAGGGTTTGAAATGAAGTTCTGCAAGAAATATGAGGAATACATGCAAGGACAGGGGCAGAATAAATTGCCTGGTGTTGGATTCAAGAAGCTGAAGAAGATTCTGAAGAGGTGCAGAAAGCAGATTGATTATAGTGGAGTTGTTAGTGATCAGAATAATCTTTCTGGGCCTCCTCATGATTCTTCCAGTTGCCCACAACACTGCCCTGGTATGAGCTCATTAACAAAATAACATTTGATTATGTTGAACTGAAGAAACATGTCTAGATTATTTGTCTTTGATGCTTGACTGAGGCTGGTTTATGTTTGTCTGTGTTGTGTGTTTCGATGTTTTTAATGTCTCAAACTGGTAGGGCGGTGTTAGAATTTGTGAAAATTGGATGATGATCACATGCATATGAGATTCTGTTGTCTTGCAACAATTCAAAATTAATGGTTGCTGATCTCTTGGGATGGAATTTAGAACCCTTCAGAATTTGAAACTGTTCTATTTGGTGACTGCAAACTAATAGTCCAAAAATGATTTTAGGGATGAAAACAAGAAAGTACAGACTTTTGCCCTGGTAAGATGGAGACTATCAGACTTAGAGGCTAGAATCGAATTAAACACAGAAGTGTGATAAGAGGTGGATCTCTTCCGTAATAACGTCTTTCAATCTTGAGGCAAATGATCCCATCTGGGGTACCCAGTGAATTTATTAAACTTGTTTGTGCCATGGGCAGAGATGTCCGATGTTTTGATTCAATTTTCTTTGAGCTATGCAGTTTGCGATGGGACGTTCTTCCCTTCACTTCTCAAGGAAATGTCTGATGTGGTAGGGTGCTTCAATGAAAGAGCCCAACAATTGCTTGACCTACACATGTCGTCAGGTTTCAGCAAGTGTTTTATCTGGTTTAAAGAGAAATTACAAGGAAATCATGGTGCTCTGATTCAAGAAGGCAGCAACCTGGTTACATATGCCATGATCAATGCCATTGCTGTCCGGAAAATTCTGAAGAAATATGATAAGGTTATATGCTCATTCTTTCATCCACGACTTTGATTGATGTTTGTAGAGTGACTCGAGTCTGATTTTTCTGCATTTTGATTGTAGATTCACTATTCTAAGCAAGGCCAAGCTTTTAAGTCGCAAGCTCAGAGTATGCATATTGAGATTCTTCAGTCACCATGGCTTTGTGAGCTTATGGCTTTTCATATAAACTTGAGAGAGATGAAGGCCAATTCAAAGAATGCCCCTGCATTTTTTGAGGGTTGTTCTCTCACGTTCACTGATGGAAAACCATCTCTATCCTGTGAGCTATTTGATTCAGTCAAGCTTGACATCGACTTGACATGTTCCATATGTTTGGTGAGTCCATGTATCATGAATTTTTTATTTGATGGTTTTTTGGTTTTTGTCTGACCTCGGATGAGGGAAGGAGGGGGAATGATTTGAGTCTATTTCTTGTAATTATGATTCCTTTTCTTTTTTCCTATACAGGATACATTGTTTGACCCAATTTCTCTAAACTGCGGTCACATCTTCTGCTACATGTGTGCCTGCAAAGCTAGTTCAGTGACCATAGTGGACGGTCTGAAAGCAGCAAGCCCGAATCAGAAATGCCCAATATGTCGAGAGGTATCAATCACACCACTTTCAATCCTGCTCGAACCGTTTTACTTGATTCTTTTGGAAGCATAACATTTCTCCTGTGTCTTTAATTGAAAACTGCAGGAAGGAGTATATGAAGGGGCTGTACATTTGGAAGAGCTACATATTCTATTAAATCGAAGGTTGTACACCTAATTGTAACTAATTGTTATTTGTTCCTTGAATCAGAAGCATATGCTGCGGCGTTTATTTTCTGCCACTAACTTGTTATGGCATTTGACAGTTGTCCCGAATATTGGAAAGAACGGCGTAAGTCTGAGAAGTTAGAACGAGTGCAGCAGGCGAAGGAGCATTGGGAGTCACAGTGCCGCCTGTTCATGGGTCTTTGAGGGGCGATCATAACTCAACTTCGTACAGTGTATTCCTTTTACCTGTTGGTGATGCAGTGTCTCGTAAATTACAGGCTATTCGTCAAGAAACATGTTTGCTTGTTTTGTTTGGGGAAAATTTTAGTACTTTCACCAATAACATGGATTGTTTGAGATGGTTTTATGTGAATACTTTTGTTGCAAACTAGTACTCCCTCTGTTCCCCCTGTTTTTTAAAGAGTGATCATATTTTCATTTTTTTTTTTGTCGGGAGAATCATATTTTCATTTTTAATTGTTTTAAAATAAGTGAATTAGTTTCATATTTGTAAAATAAAGTAGTTGGAAAAGTAGTAGAGAGATTGAGATGTAAATGAAATAGAAATTTACTACAAAGTGTGTCAAATGAAAGGACCTCAATTATTTTTAAAAAAAGTGAGGTATTTTATTTCCCATTTATAAGAGCCATTACACCAGTCGATGTTGTCTGGATGATGATGGTTTATTAATTTTGTTATTTAGATAACAGGGTGAAAATCAAATCCAATGTGTAAGGATGTAACTATGTATGTTTACTCATTATAAAATATTAGTACTTCAAATTATTAATAGTTTACTTTTAACCTTTTTATTATTGGTACAGTCCACTTGGTTCGATTAGAGTTCTTCATCCCTAAAATTATGAAAAGACAATTGAGTCATAGACTCATAGTACTACTCCCTCCGTCCGATTAATTCTGTTTCACTTTCCTTTTTTGTCCGTCCCATTCTAATTGTCTCATTTCCTTTTTCAAATAATTAACTACAAACTCATTCCCATCAAATCAAATCAATAAATAAATTTATTAAAATTTTAAATACACAACTATCACATCAACATAAATAAATCAATTAAAATTTCAAACTCATTACAATCACATCACATAAATTATTAATTTAAGGAGATACACATAAATTCTTAATTTACCCCACTTTAACACTAATCCACTCGAACATTAAATACTAAATATCCCTCGTACATTAAATACTAAATATCCCCGTATAAAATACCGTACCCAAAAGATGTGAGAGACTTTAAACGGGACGGAGGGAGTACTATTTAGAAGTGCAGCAATACCAAAACTGTTTGGACATGAAATTATAATGATGAAAAAAAATGAATATACCTGGACATGAAATTATAATGATGATCTGCCTTTTTCAGTCAGTTCAGATAATCAAACACACCTAGTAATTGATGAATTCAAAATCTAATCTAATCAAGATTAAAAAGGAGATGCAAATGGCTGCTCCTAAATCAGTTCCTCCATCAATGTCTTTGCACTGAATCTCTAAGTGCCCACAAGTAAGGGGTTTTTGTTTTTGAATGTATGGTAACGCTGGCACAGTTTCTTAAGTGTGGCTAATGAATGCTGCAACTTATTTAATTTGGTGTCCATGAACATGCCCTGCAAAAACGAGGAACTTGTTAAAACAGAACATATACTTCATACTTATTTGGATAATTACCGAGTCATTTGTCCTACACTACACTACACACCTCATAATCTTCACCATATTTCTCCACCAGACGACCAACATGGACGCGCTGCATGGATGTGAGTGGTTGAAGGGAATGGTGCTTTCCATCCATTCGCTTCTTTCCCAAAGCGGACTTTAAATCTGTGGTAGTTCAAAATGATACAAATACAAGCTGTTCATTATGCAGCAAATGTGGAAAGAACGGTAATGCAGAATGCACGCCAATATGTGAAGTGATGACAACTTCTGCAATCAACATTTGGAACACTTATTTTCAATAATATGCATGATCAAATTCAAAAAAGAAAGTGTGACATGGGGTCCCACCACCCCTTTCCTAGCCTGTATATGTTATTCAGCAAAAAATAAAAAAATAAAAAATGAAAAAAAAGGAAGAAATTAACTGAATGGCGTGCCTATTTATCATATAATATGGAAACGTTTAATATCAATATTGCAATGCAAGGCTTGAAGAAAAGGTGTTGCAGCCTTGTCAATTAAGCAGTAAAAATTGATGATAAAAATGCAGGATCACACATTCACACTAGATACTGGATAGATAATCTGGATTCATACTATGTAAGAATGAACGTAACCACACGGGTAGGCAATGAGATATCTATAATTGTACAGTTTATGCTTTAACAGTAGGAATGGATCTACTTGGATAATTTTGGGAATCACTAAACTTCATGAATCGTTCAGATTGGGGAAGAAAACATGGACTCAAGCTTGCCAAATATCACTAAAATAAAATAATTCCCCACATAACACCTTGGGTACGACCTGTCAAGCACCTATTTGATCACACATCTGCCAGGTGGATCTTTCTAAAACTTAATTGTAGTATTAAATATCTAAACTGAAATGGATGCATGGATCCTCTACTGCAAAATAAAGGTTCCACAATTGTCAATCTAGAATCCAGATACTGCCGGTCCGTTAGTCCAAGCATAGAGTCATGTATTCCCAAACTGGGGCATTCCAAACAAGGCACTGCCATATCACATGAATTTCCTAATGAAAATACTGGCAATTACTTGTGCCTACTGCGCCTAAGAAACTACCATGCTTAAAAGGCTAATCTTTTCCAACTAACCAATAGGATTAAGAAATTAATACTTACAAATACGCAACCAAATAAACCAAACAATCAATGAAATTAACGCAAAATCAGCTCACCATCTTCTTCCAGGTCGCTGCCGCTGTCGATGGGCTCGAACTCGGGCACGGGTCCATCGTCGGGTGGAGGCATCTGCAGAGCATCACTCTCGACGATATGAGCCGTACGGGATCGGACGCCAAGAAAATTAGGGTTGGAAACGACGCCAAATGACTTGTAATTCTCGATTACGGTGCCGTTCTCATCCCATTTGGAATGGGGATCCAAAAGAGCTTTCAATTTGGGAGGGAGATTGAAGGCCGGCTTGAATTGATGAGGGTTCCTTTTGGGCAAGCCGACTCGCACTTTGGCCTTCGATCTCTTGTACTTCCGCCGCGAACCACCCATTGTATGGCAATAACATTCGCCGTCCGCCCCTCCGCCACTTATTAGGGTTTTACAAAATTAATGACCAATTTTTAAGATGAGATTCAAGAGATTTGGACTTTGGTTACAGTGTATGTTTGAGGTAATTTTCTCATGGGCTAAAATCATTCATCACTTCGGCCCATAGTTTGAGGTACTAAATATATATTGGGCCTTATATACATTTTCCCCCCATTTTGCACTTTTAGGCTTTAGCTTTTTCCTTTATTTATCTCTTCTTTCGTTCATATATATAGTGATAGTAGAACACTTCCGTCCTTTGTATTCCTTTCCCTCGAAGTAATCGTCGTCGTTTGGGAGCAAAAGGAAGAAGGGCTCCTCTGATTTTGCTGCTCCTACTTTGTGAAGATCAGACGAGGTTATCTCTCTATTTGGCTCCATTCTCCCTACCTGGTAATTCTAATTGCTTCTCACTTCTTGGGTTTCTTTTCCATTCGGCTGCCTTTTATTTTCTTTTTAGTAAAAAGAAAAGTCACTGTGTCATTGTGTGTGTGTGTGTTCTCTTTATATTTTTGTGAATTTGTTAGTTTTATTTAGGGGTTTTCTTCATTGAGTCTGAAATCTTTCAGAATTGGAATAAGTTTTTGCACATCAGTATATCTGTGTCAAATTGCTGAAGACAATCGTTCCTTTAATTAATCACCCAAACAAATGGTACATGCATTTTCATTAGAGCATTTCATACCGAAGGAAATCATGATATAGTTAAAAAAAAAATAAACTCATTTAGAAGGCTGCAACTTAGTGATTCAAATATAGGGTGCATTATTCTGCATGCAGGTCATCTTACAGTACCTGAAATGCAATCCCAAAAGTTACATTTTTGGTGTAGAAAACAGGTTTTCAGCAGAAACCGGTTTCCAGAAGGAGCACGCCCATCCTCCTCTAATAATATATAAAGCCATTTTTCCTGAATGATTTCAACAATAGTTGCATAATGCAAGAGGAACAAACACTATGCTACTTGAATATTGATGCAATTTTAGCATCTTTAATGCCACATGATCATGTGTATCTCCCGTCTATAACTCACTTCATCACAGAAAAAATAATGGGCTGCTTAAATCTCTGATGATCTGTTGGCATACTCCTGAACCAACGCCCCAAACAATGATGGCCTCTCTAGCAGGTTAGATGGTTTATCAAACTCTTTTGCCCTTCCTGTTTCACAACAAATTATCAAGCATGAGACAGGTATACCACACTCGTAATAGTAGCAGCTGAAAGGTTATACAATCGAATTCACTTGCCTGCATCGATGACCAGGACTCGATCACAGTCCATCACGGTGGGGATTCTGTGGGCAATGCTTATAATAGTGCAGGCTGCAAAGTCCTCCCTGATGATTTTTTGGATCACTCCATCTGTGAAAGAGTCGACTGATGCAGTGGCTTCATCCATGAACAATAGTCGACTTCGTTTTAGCATAACTCTCCCCAGGCACAGCAGTTGCCTCTGCCCCACGCTCCAGTTGTCGCCATTGTCCAGAACTAAGACATAATCAGAGACATGAATGATCAGGGAAATGAAATTTGCGTGAATCCTATGTGTATTAGATGATCATGATCAGGAATATTGTTACAAAATACCTGGCGAATCGAGCTTCCCTGGTTTCTCAGACACCACATCCTTAAGCTGGCATCGTTCCAGGCTCTGTGAATCATAAATACACAGAATTTAGCAACAATATTAACATCTGAGCATTAGTATATCCATTGTCAGTAAGTATTGAAAACAGCGAAACTACCTTCCATATTTCATCATCTGTGTATTGGTTTGTAGGATCAATGTTGCTTCGAACAGTGCCTTCGAACAGAACAGGTTCTTGAGGAATGATACCGAACCGGGACCTGAGATCATGGAGGCCTAATGCCGAGATATCAATGCCGTCTATAATGATTTTCCCATCGGATGGCTCAACCAGGCGGAACAAAACCTGTATGAGAGTCGATTTCCCCCCACCTGTACGACCAACAACACCGATCTTCTCACCTCCATTGATGCTGAGAGTGATTCCTTTGAGGATCAAAGGCGTGTCTGTACGGTATCTGACTTGCAAGTTCTCGAGCTCAATGTTTCCATGGGTTGGCCAGCGAGGAGGAGGGAGAGACTCCTTTTTTATCCATTCGGCTTCGGATGGTATCACCGTGAATTGTTTTATCCTCTCCACTGAAACCATCTTGTTTTCTAGAAAGCAGCTCATGTATATAGCGTAGTACAACACGGCGTTGAGGGACAGCCCATACGACAGTGCCATACCGACATTTTCTGAAGAGGTTGAATCGATTTTAGATAGAACTACTCTGAACATGTTAAGTTAACAAGCCGTGGGTATTGAGGTAGGGAAAATGTACCTGGCTTGATGATGCTGCTGGGCAAGACAATCATGAACATAGCTGAAGCACAGAGGATGAAGCTCCCGATCAATTCAAGTCGAAACCCTAGCCATTCATTGGACCCGTTGTTGTGGAAATCCATACGTAGATTCGCATTTACGCGGTTCACATTCTCCTGGCAGAAGGTCTCCTGCTTTCGGAAACAGCGTATTGTCATGACTCCTGTGATGCTCTCGGAGAAATGATGGATCACAGGCGCCTTAGTGATGGAATCCAATCGTGTCAGCTCTCTTGAGGTGGAAAGGTAATACCCCTGATAGGAAGAAAAAAAGATGAATAATTTGTCAGCAAAACATCAAAACTCTTTTAACAGGTGAGAACCTACGTAAATGTGCAGGAAGAATGCCATACCCGATACCATACGTTAAGCCAACCGAGTGGAATCAACAGGATCGCAGTTGGCCATGCGTATTGGCATGTGATGATGATGATGCTCAGCAGAGTGATGTACATAGAAACAGTAATACTCATGAAGAATGGAATCAAAATATCCACGTTTGTCTGATCTGTAGAGGCCTACAAAAAACACAATGCAGAACCAAGTTTAGTATAGTATCCAAGAACAAATATTGAATGGTTCAATCATCAATGGTTAAAGAACCTGAATCCTTACCCTGGTTAGTATCCTTCCAGAAGGCGTGGTGTCAAAGAATGACATGGGTGCGTGTAGAATGCTGTGGAGAATCTGTCTGAAGAAAATCTGAGAGGTTTTCAATCCCATTACAGCGCCCAAAATGGTTCTCACAAGAACAAGTACCAAGGCCAGTGCTGCAATGATCCCATATACTGAAATAAACGTTGTGGGGTTGAAGGACGCTGCCTGTTTTGCTGAAGTTTCATATGCCAACCAGTAGTCGCTCGCCATTAAAGCGCCTTGCCACGTTAGCGAAAAGAATATCATGGCTGCGACTCCCCACCAGCCGAAGGATTCGGTGCAGTACAGCTTGTACACCGTCAGGCTAACTCTCCCCTGCGCCCTTTCTTCTTCCTTGATGAGCTTAGAACTTACCCCGTTAGGCTTCGATCCTTCATGTGAGTTGTTTTTGCCATTCTCTTCGAGTTTGAAGGATCGTTGGGCGGATATTGTTGGGGAATCTTTGCTCTCGTTTGTTTCCACATCGACGAGTTCCATGGATGCTTCGTGAGCAGATACCAAGGCCTTGAAATCCAGCCCGGATTCCATTAGGCTGTTATACTTCCCGGATTGCACAATCGTCCCTTCTCTCATAACCTGTTATTGAAGAAACCAACCATTCATTCATTCCAGATGTTTGCCTAGTTCTGATAGAAAATTTTCAAAGCTTTGAACTTACAATAATTTGATCCACGTTGTGCAGAAAATCAACTTGGTGAGTAACGAGTACAATGGTCTTGTCTCGAAGAGCTCCCCTTACACATTCCTGCAAGAAAAAAACTTGAATACTTACACATGATACAAGGTATGACAATGTACATTCCATTCCAAGACAAAAAGGTGTTAGTGTATGAGCATTCCATTACCTTGAAGATTTCGGATCCTGTATGAGCATCAACAGCACTGAAAACATCATCCAATAAGTAAACATCGCAATCCTGATAAACCGCCCTGGCAAGCTGGATCCTCTGCTTCTGCCCACCGCTGAGGTTGATGCCACGCTCACCGATCTCGGTTTGATCACCGTGTTCCATCACTTCCAAGTCCTTCTCCAAGCAGCACACACGAATCACCTCCCTATACCTCTCCCTATTCATTGGTAAACCGAATAGTATGTTCTCTTCTATCGTCCCATTCTGAATCCACGATGTCTGTGCTACATAGGCCGTGCTTCCACATACTCTAACCTGCATACAAGAAAAAGAGATGTCATCGCCTCACCAAAAGACATTATCCATAATGCCAAGAAAATCAACAAAATTATACCTTTCCCGATAGTTTGTTCATCTCTCCAAGAACTGCTGCCAGAAGGGAAGACTTCCCGGACCCTACCGTTCCGACTACAGCCGTAAGCTCCTTCTTCTTTATCACAAAATTCAACGACTTCAGCACTTCCTGTCCATTTTCGTCGTCCCAGCTAAAGTTCCCACCGCTCACTTCCACAGCAACGTTCCCTTCACAGCCTTCCACGCGTTCCACGGAGTTGTCGGCCAATTCGTTACTAGTCATATACTTATCCAGCCGTTCCAGTGATATCACCGCCTGCGAAAGCGAGATCAACGACTGCGGGAACGTCCTGATGGGCTCCTGCAGCATTTTCAGCAGCGACGTCGTCGTGAAAACAGTCGAAACAGTGAGCGGGAAACCGAACAGCAACGCACTCCCAAACGTAACGGTAGCAATGATCGCCGGCGTGCTCCAAAGCACGATGATATTCGCCGATACAGAGTACATGAACTTCGACAGCCACGCGTATTCGGTCTCGCGAAACGATTGAATTCGATTGTTAAAATGCTCCTCCCACGCCTGGAACTTAATCACCCGCATGTAGTTGAGCATCTCGTTCATCGCCTTCATCCGCGAGTCGCGATTCTTCATCAAGTTGAACTGATACGTGTTGTTCCTCTTCGTTCTGAACAGGACGAACAGAATCACCGCAGAAAGGCCGATCAGTGCGGCAAACGTCGAGACGCCGAGGTATTGATAGAGAATGATTAACGCCACCGCCATCTGCACCGGCATCATCCACAGGAAGTGTAGCTGCAGCATCATGTCGGAAAGCTGCTGCGCGTCGACGGCCATGTAGTTCACAATCTGCCCGACGCCATGAGCCTGTCGAGCCGATCCGGACAGCCTCAGCCCCTTCTTGTACAATGAAGTAATCAGCGTCGATCGAATCAGCATTCCGAGCTTCTGCGTGTGGAAATTGAACTGATGCGAGCACAGAACCTCGACGAATTTCGCCACCAAAAGAATGGAGACGAGTCTGTATCCTTCGTAAGGAGAAGTCCTAATCCCGGACGTGTAATCGACGAACTGCTGGATCAAAGTCGGTCCGACGTATAACACGCAGAGGCGCAGCGCAGCGAGAAGTGCGGTGAAGGCCAGCTGCTTCCAGAAGCATCGAATTAACGTCCTCACCACCGGATGCGACGGCGATTCGTGAGGTTTAGGCCAGTTTCTTTGAAATAGAATCGACATTCGTTCGGCTTTATGTTCGGGTGCTAAGGAGGGGACATCATCGAGCTTGAGAGGGGAAGTGTAGCCCTTTCCAAGGAGGGGATTCATCCAAATCCAGAAGGCTTTGGACACAATGGAAGCCGAGGCGTATCCGGTGACGACGTTGGATTTATCAAGAAGGGGGTCGTGGAGGTTATCTTCGTCCATGATCTCCTCGGAGAGAAGAACGCCGGTGGAGCCTCTTAATGCGGCAATAAATGGGAAAATGGACAGAAGGAACACGATGATCGAGCCTACGTCGTCTGATCTCAACGCAGTGTCTGGATACGAGGTCAATCTCACAACGCCGGACGTGAAGAACAGAGCTAGAATCACGAACTCTGCAGCCCAATAAAGGCGAAGCGACCGGGGATGCACTCTTGATTTGAATTTCTTCTGGTGAGCAATCAATATAGCTATCACTAAATGACTAACTGCTTGAATTGCCCAGAAGACTCCGTCCAGAGTTTTCCATGAAAAATCAACGGTTTTTAGGCACGACAGAATGGAAAGAACAGTTGAAGAAAGAGCTAAAAGTGTTGTTGCAGTGAGAGTAATGTTGAACCAGAAAGTGGTTCTGACTCCCCTCTTGTTTGCAATGAGGGGATGATGATGATGATGGGTTTCGGAGGTGTTTCCATCAGAAGTGAATCTTGAGATGAGCTTGTGAATGGCAAAAGCAAGGATAACGAGGAGGAAGAGAAGGGTTGCAGAGGAGAGAATGAGCCTTTGAGGACATGGGGAGAGGAAGATGAATCTCAGCCATTGGATGGCAGATGATGAAGAAATGCTTGAAGACTGTGCCTCAGAGATGGAGCAAGAAAGTGTTGTTATCCAAGAAGAAGAAGATGAAGATGATGATGACATGATTGATTCCCAACAATTTTCAAAACCCTGGAAGAAAGTGGGGGAGAATTAATTTCTTCCCGTAGCTACTCCTGGTGCCCTCCACCAGAATCCATTTATTGCTCGCTCTCCTGTGAATTAGTAGTAGTAAAGTATTGAATGAAGAGTTATGACCATGACAGAGAAATGGATACTTAATTATCATTACAGGTTACTTACGACCTTTGATAATTAATTACCTTATGGTGTCTGAAACTGTGATGGATCGAAAATGGAGGTGGAGAAATGGAGCACGTTTGTAGGAAGATTTTGACACTGCTGCTACCAGCCCATATAGTAGTATATATATATATATATATATCGATTTTAGTAATCCAAGTTGGACTTAAAATAAGCCATTGGACTCAATTGGTGAACAAGTAAAAGTGGAAATAGGGAGTAGTACGGCAAATTTATTATTTTAGTCAATTTTTTAATGGTAATAATATGTATCCAGGGACAAGTACTGAAACTGAGACCATAAAATCGGAATTGATTATTGATGAAAAAAAAAAAAAAAAAAACAGAAACATGAGTGATGATATACTATACAATTATAATATTACTCCCTCCATTCTTTTTAGTTATCTTTTTAGAGATTGAAAAATGTTTCAAAATAATAGCTATGTTTTTACTATATTGTCATTCACTTTACATAAATGTTATTTGTTGGACATTTATTAAGAATGAGTGTAGTTGAAGGATAAAAATATAAATGTATAGGTCAATTAATGCAAATATTGGTTATTGAAATTGAAATGGAAGAAACAACTAAAAAAGAACGACGGAGTCTAAATTTAAAACAATGGTCAACAACCAAAACCAAAAAGATGATGATTGTAGAAACTTGTGGTGCTCAAATTTGAGTCGATTATTGTAAAGGGTTTTTTGCCAAATTGAAACATCACGTGAAACGGGAAACGGCGTCAGAGTTGTACGCCGTATAGTCTCCTGTGCAAGACGTGTTATTCTGACATGAAAGAGAAAGGAAAAAAAACGAGTTGGGACTGAAAGGCCAAAACACGAGACACCTAATTCCAATTTCCAATTAACAAATGGTTTACTTGTATACTAGTATTCCCTCCATTTTTTTTTTTTTTTTTTTAAAGATGTTAAAGTTTGCATAGTAAATATTATTTATTGAGTAATTTTAATTTAATTTTTTAATACAGTCACATAAGATAAAACATAGTTAAGTGAGATTTTGTTAGATTCGTCTAGTTTTATAATTTTTTATTTTATAAAATTTACGATATTACTACTTTTTAAAAATTTATATTGAATTGCCTGAAAACAAAAAAAAAAATGTTAAGATTGAATACGGACGAAGTACATGTCGCTCTTGGGCCTTGGGCCCTTGGCCATAAAATTGTTATTGCGTGACCTGATGGATTCTTTTCTCGGTTGGTTTTTTTTTTTTTTTTTGTCACTGTCAAATTAGCGTTATGCCCTACATAATTCACAACCATGCAAAAATATAAAAATGCTAAATATACTTTCACAAATTTTGGTAACCATTCGAAAAAATGAAATAAAACAACATTCGTTGGCCATTGCCCACATTAGATAGAAGACAAGTATTGGGAAAAAAATATTTAAAATTTAGTTTTGATTTAAATTAAAATTCAATTATTTTTGCCAACAAAATATTTTTGAAAAACAATATTTATGGGAATGTTTTAAATACACTATGTAGATTTAAAAAAAATAAGATACATTTACTTTGCCATAGATACAGTCTTAACAGGGCTTGACCAATTGATCAAGTTCATTGACTTCCAATCTCCAAATTAGCTAGTGGATTCATTTCTTCGTCTCCTTGCTCCTTTTTTATTTTTTAAATATCCCTTTTATTAAGAAAATATATTTCTTGAAAAAAAAAATGCCAAAAATGGACACTCAGCAATCGTGATTCGTGAGGCTGAAATTGAGGCCTCCTATCACTTAAATTCCATTATGAACTAAAAGGCCAAAAACCTTTTGTCATATCTTATTGATATCATATATATATATATATATATATATATATATATTTATATGGTATGGTATTCTGCTAGTTACATTATTTTTAGCATGTGCAAACCTTATAATTTCATAATTGCCTAATTAAAATGCTTTCATATGTTTGGTAATTTGGTGAATGCCCAATTCACACTTTATTATGAACAATTTCTTGAGCTAATTATGGGTGATGACTAATCATGCAATTATTCACATATATAAATCCCCTTTCTAAATGAATTTGAATAATGGTTAATGGATAATCAATCGGCCAGTATTACGTAAATAATTATTATCTTTTACAGATAATCGTTTCCTTATTGTTTATAATTCTTTTAAGTAATTTTTTCAAATCCAGTAATTATTATTGCTTATAATTTTCTTAACAAATTAACTACCAAATAGCCCATAATTTTATAAGTAGCATGTTTTCAAAAGTAGGCAAAGTTGCTTGACTATTTAATTCTAATTAAATGAAGAGAGTGGGTCATTTAACAAATAGAAATGCATGTGGTAAAATAATGGATATATAGTTGCAAATAAATAATAAAATAAAATGTGTAAAAATAGTAGTAATTAGAAAAAATGGAAGAGTAATTTTTGGCATGGGTGGTACTTAAATTCCTTGGAAGCTGATAGCAAACTGTATACAGAAAGGAATCCAAATTAAAGGCCATTTTCATAATATTCTAAAATTATTTAACTGAATAATTTAATAACATCTGATTATATATATATTTTTTATATGTATAACTACAATAAAAAATTTAATTAAATTAAAAGGGAAATTATACTTCATAATGACAGCATATTGACCAGCATATAGCATATTGGAAGAGTATATTGTCTCACAGTTCTCTCTCCGAATCTGCTATCTGCTAGCCGATCCGCTGATTCCCAAACATCCCAATGAATTGAATAGGGTGAAAAACTGAAAAATGAAATGACGGAAAAGTTTGAAGCGCACCACACGCACAGTCATGTGCCGCAGAAGAAAGTGATTCGGTTTTTGTTTTGTTTCTACTTATACTCCCTCCGTCCCGCGAAGATTGAACCCTTTCTTTTGGGCACGGTAATTTAGGTGGTGGAGTTTAATAGTTAAAATGGTGTGGGTATTTGTGTTTAAGATTCTAATGAATTTTCATAATGTTTATTGTTTAACTTTGACTTAATATTATCATAATGATGTAATTTGAGAAAAATATCCAAGTGTGATCTTGTTAGAATCGTCTAATCGTGCAGTTTTAGAATATAAATTTTATACAATTTTTATTTCTATCAATTTTGTAATATTAAGAGTTAAAGAAATATAAGGGACTTTGTGTAAGAAAGTAAAAATGCATTGGAATTTGTGCAGAATAGTAAAAGTAAGTATTTTTAATGGAATTTGACAATAATTAAGATTATAATCAAACTTATATTAATTTAATTTTTCTAAAATGGAAAGTGATCAAACTTCGTGGGACACCCCAAAAAAAATAGGGGTCAAACTTCGTGGGACGGAGGGAGTATTATGTTATAGTTAAATATTTATTACAATTATTTGTAAAAGTTATAGTACTAGTAATAAGTAGGTGCGGTGCGGGTCCGCAAAATGTCGTGCGATGCACGTCTGCCCATAAAAAATCGTTCAAAATGATCGTAGTATGAAAGGTTTTATTTCAAGCAAGAGGGTGTTAGGATAAATTGCAATAAAATAGATTATCTGATTATCGCATTTTCAAAATGCAAATAATCAGTTTAACCGCTAAAAAATGATGCTGCAAATCTGATTATTTTCGTTTTGAAAATGTAATAATCAGATCATCTATTTCAAATCACTTATCCAAATTACACCCACTAAATGAATGCCAAATTAAACAGTACTATTGGTCAAGAAGAAATTATTTGTAAGCCAATATGAATAATCTCTTATGTATGACTGGGATTTCAAAAGTTAAAAAAAAAAAAAAAAAAAAAAACAATTCATTATTGATAATTTCAAGTATGGGAATTAGATTATATAGCAAACCTTTTTATTTATTTATTTTTTTGTGAACGAAGATACACATGTTAATTGTTTGAGATAAAAGTAATGAAAACAGAGGAAGATTTAAAAAGAACAAAAAATAGTAAGGTGATGTGCACTTTTAATTGTAGTATACTACAGTATTTAATTTGTTTTGTACCTAATATACGTACAGGGCTTATAAACAAGTTGCAAAGTAGAGACAAAAAAGAAAAGAAATGCAGACAGAATCTCCTCCTGTCGTTGAACCAGGACTAACATTCAGTACTGATTCATACATGAAATTCAAAATAAACTTTCGCTGTTTTTTTATATTCGCAACATGTTGACAATTGCAACTGCTCACACATATATTTTAATTTAAAATTTTATTATAGTTATATAAATTAAAGTATAGCCAAGTAGGATCTTGTTAGATGCGTCTCGTCGTGTAGTTTTTAAATATCGAACTTTTAGAATTTTTACTTATACCGAACTTGATTTATTAATGATTTTAAAAGGGCAAATACCAAATAAATACCCACCTACCCAAACTTATACCCACTTTAATACCTAATCAAAAAATTATTCCTTTAAACCCCCTAGAAAGATAAAACTTTGAAAAAATACCCATTTTACCCTTAAAACACAAAAAATGCTTAAAAATCATTATACTACCCTTAATCTTTAATAATAAACCTCTAGTAAATCATACATAACTAATAAAAATCTTTAAATAAACTTACAAAAGATAATAAATGAATCAAGAAGAAATAAATTCGTTAATATATGAATATGGACTATATTTACAAACTATGGAAGAAAGAATCGAAAATTGGAATGACATTGTTTATACTATGCTTATATTTTTAACTGAATATAATCAAAAGATATATCCCTATTCGGAAGAAAAAAGTTTTTGGGACAGAATAATTTTACTAAGAATAGGATCAGATAGTGAAAATTACGATGAAGAATTACCAGATAATTTAAGTAACTATGGTGAATACTATTTTTCTGATTAAATACAACCAGTAACACAAATTGGTATCAGAGCCCAGAACGATTAAATCTGAACATGAATAACCATAATAATAATGATTATATATTAAACTATCATATGTCAAGATTAAGATTAAATACTTCAGAACAACTATACCCAGAATATATTCCAACAGCAAGATATCCTTTAGATGAAAATCAAGAAATAGATTATCCACTAAGTACGATTAATCCAATCGATACTGAAAACTATATAATTAATAGGAATGATGAATATGCACAAAATAACACCGATAGCTTGATGATACAAGCAAGAATTGAAAGAGCATTTCTAAACAGAATAAGAGGATTAGAACCACAAATAAGACCACTTACAGAAATAAGAACCAACGATAATAGAAGATTTTTAACACCCACATTTAATCCTGATCATGAAATAAGCCAAAGAGAAATAGAAAATATGGATCAACAAATAGAAGAAAGAAAAACATACATAGACAGAAGAAGAAGAAGATTAAATAGATTGCAAAACGATGAAGAATTTGGAATAAGACTAGGAAATAGAGGAAAAAGATTACTTTGGATAGGAAACTATATAATCGAAACGGAAGAATATAATGGTAATTTAATACAAATTATATCAAAAAGAGATGAAGAACAAGAGTTATTATCACAAGTCAAATTAACAATAATCAACAATGAAATTACAACTTACAGAATGTTTCCAGGATATATAATACATAACACCATGTTTACTAGAGCACCTTCACCCGAATTTTCAGACCAAGAATCAAATTATAGTGAAGACTAATAAAATGCCAGGAATAAAGTTAGAGAATGAAACATTAGAAAGACTGACTAATAAAATTCATGAAATAGAAAGACAACCACAAGATATAAGTACCATAGTAATGAAACAAAAATTATTAAGAATAAAATTCAAGATTTCTAAAATGATAGATGAAAGAGAAGCATATGTAATTATACAAAAACATATAGATCCAGAAAAAGAAAAATCTGAATTAATAAAAGAATGGTATTTAAACGAATTAGAAATAATAGAAATAGAAGAATTAGAAAGGGAAACTGAAATAGATGAAGTAAACGACTTCATTAGAAACATAAGAAATATTAGAAGATGAGTTATCTAGAAGATTTAGAAACAATAAAAGATGGAATTGAACTAATAAAAGAACTAATGATAAGTCTAGATACAAGACTCTACAATATAGAAAGATACATAGACAAAACAATAATTAAAACTCCACAAAAGCAAGTAGAATTAGAAAAGTCACTCCCACTACCGAAATGGGAAAAGACACCAGAACCAGGAAGTCTCGATCATAGAGTAATGATGAAAGAAATAGAAAAACTAAACAAACAAAACAAAATTAGAATTCTTATAGACAAAGTAGAAAAATTAAAAAAGATAAATGAAGAACTAAAGGAAGATAAATTAGAAAGTAGAGAAGATAAAGAAGAAACAGAATGAATACAAGTATAGAAGACTTAATAAATGAATTAAGTAGTGATTTAGAACGACTAAATTTAGAACCAATATATACAGGAACATTTTCAGAAACAGAATTAGAAACTGATGAAAGCGATTTGGAAGATCAACATAAAGTCTTTATGAATAATCATAGATTATATTTACCATCATCAGAAGTAGTTGGAGAAACTAGCACTACCTTGCCAAGAGAAGGAGTAACAGGAACTATACCAATGGAAGTAGATCAAACTACAAATAGACAAAATGTAGACAATTATCAAAGTAGATTACAAAATTTACCTTCAAGAAATTTTCCAATAAGAAAAACAACCTCTAAAAAAGAAATTTGGAAATACAATGAAGATTTTGAGCTAAAAGAAACAAGAATAGGAAATGTGAGACCAGGAGATGCAATATTCCTAAACCTGGATTGTCTTAAACAGCCAAGTCTAGAATTAGAAAAATGGAAACAGATAATAAGAATACATTTAATGTCAGAAGAAAGTACGTCAAGAGCAAAAACATTAAAAATATGGAATTTAGTCCAAGGAAATGTGGCACAATTCCTTGCAGGAATTTCTTCAAATACAAAACAAACTTATATGAATACAATTACTCAAGGATTTGGACAAGATGTTACCACAGGAATAGAGGAATTTATCAATATCATACAAGAAGAATTCCTAGGAGTACAGAGCTTAGATAACAATGCTATAATAGAAGAACGAGATCAAGCGTTACTAAGATTAAATAAAATAAGACTAAGAGATTTATGCTTTTTTGATCAATTCTCTGAACAGTTTAAAAGCTACTATTATACAGCTTATACAAGCTCACAAAATAATGAACACACCATGAACTCTATATTTTCAAAACTACCATCACCATGGGATGAATATATGTGGAAAACATGGATTCAAAATAAAAATGACTATCCGAATAATTTAGGAAGCCGAATAAGATTAATAAGACAGGTAATAACTGAGTTATGTTACCAAAGAAAAATATTAGACCACACTAAAATATATAATAAAGCTGCTGATTTATGCTGCCAAGAAAATGCAGAAAATTTTGAATGGGGAAAAAATAAATCATACAGAAAAAATAAGAGATTTAAAAAATTTAAACCAATAAAAAGAAAATTTAAGAAAGGAAAAAGATTTAAAATCTTTAATAAGAAAAAATTCTTTAAGCCAAAATTTGGAAGAAAATATTATAAAAGAAGAAATGATAAAAGACAAAATAAAAAGAATCCAACCACATGTAAATGTTATAACTGTGGAGAAATAGGACACTTTGCAAGTGATTGTACAAAACCAAAGAAAAAACAAGTAAGATTTATGGAATATGATATTATAGATGAACAAATATTCAAAGAAATAGAATCAGATCTAGAAAGTATAAGTGAACCAGAATCAGGAGAAGAGATATATGAAGTAAAATTCTCTGAAGTAGAAAATGAATAAAGATAAAGAAATAATCACAGAAGAACAAGAGGAAACAAAAGAAATAGAATATGTAGAACAATATGAAGGACAAAGAGGATATGCAATAAAAGCTATCTTAAGTCCAGAACAAATTAATAAAATACAAGGATTAGATCTAAAACATGGATTCAAGCATACAAATTTTAATATACTATCAAGAACATTCTCAAGAAATAATATAGTAATTCATGAATATCATGAACTAGAAAAAACGGTAGATGTATGTAACACTAATACTACTCTAAAACTGCACCTTTTAACAAAAGACATAATAAATAAAGGACTAGAAAAATTAAGTAGAAAGAAAACAGAGAAAATACAATACGTACATTTAGCAGGAGTAAAGATTCTAATAAAATCTTTATTTAGAAGTGGAATAGACTTACCAATAACAATAAGCCTACATGATTCAAGATTATTAAATCCACAAGACTCACACTTAGGAACTATTAATGGAAACTTAATTTACCAAAAACTATTATTTACATGTTACCCAAACTATTGTGTATCTTTACAAGATCAAAATATAGACGAAACATTAACCCTATACATAAAAGTACATAGGAATGATGTAATGAAAAATGAAAGTAAAATATTTACAGTACATTATAGTGCTTTTTATAGCTACCTAAATAGCAATAGACTAAAACCTTATGATGATAAAAAGACAATAGAAATACATGAAGC
Source organism: Hygrophila difformis (assembly GCA_030278955.1). NCBI lineage: Eukaryota > Viridiplantae > Streptophyta > Magnoliopsida > Lamiales > Acanthaceae > Hygrophila > Hygrophila difformis. The sequence continues at coordinate 7,171,526 of JAOANR010000001.1, read as the reverse complement.
ATGTAGAGATACAATAGCAGATCTAATATTACCAGAATTGAATAATCCAACGTTACAAGATGACTGGATAATTGATCTTGCGGACAAGAAAAATACAATAGAGATTGGAAAACCATTAGAAAATAGGAGACCACAATTATCCTATATAGGAAGAACAATGAGTAGCAGAAAAAGTATAGACTATAGCCCAAGAACAAATCTAATACTTGATCAACCAAGACATAGTATTGATATACCATACGAAAAAAGTAAACAAAAAGCCCAAACATGGAGAATTAATATAGAATACTATAATGGCACAAACTGGATAAAAGGACCAAATATATTAGTAGATACTGGAGCTGGTAAGAATCATATAGGAAAAACATGTATAAATGGATTAGTAAAGCATATAGGAACAGAGTATAGATATGCTACTTTTGAAGGAGAAGTAAGAAGAGTAAATGAATTAGTAATAGTACCGATAAAACTAGGCACAGACTTAATAGAAGAAGTAAAATGTTATGTAGCAGAAGAAGAAGGAACATCAAGTAGTACCTATCATGTCTTGTTAGGCAACGAGTTTTTAGACTCATTAAACAAATATACGATAACAGGAGAAATTTTTAGTGGAAAAACAAAAAATGGAAAAGCTTTTGTAATAGGAAAAGCATATATATGAAAGAAATTAGATTTCCAACAACAGTATACCTAGAGTTAACTATACTACAAACAAATATAACAACATGTGCTATACTAGATACAGGAGCAGAAATCACATTAATACAAGAACATTTAATAAAAGAATGGGAAGTAAATAAAAGACCAATAGAAGTACATGGAGCTACTGGACATAGTTTAATTATTAATAAAATAGCTAAAGATGTTCAAATAATTTTAGGAAATAAAATATTTACAATACAAGAAGTATTTGTTAGCCCAGTAAAAACAATTGATGTATTATTAGGGACAGATTTTACAAGTTTATTTCAAAGCTTTAGAGTAGATAGATATAATATTCAACTTAGATCAGCATGTAACCACTATATTACTATTCCGAGAATAAGGAAACCATACAGAGTGCTTCAGAAACGTGGTGAAAAAGGAGAAATTATAAAACAACCAATTACTTATTACATAAAATTTAAAATTCACAAAATTAAAAAACAAGTACTAATTCAAAAGCCAGAAGATTTTGATAAATATGAACTTCATGAGACAATAAAATACATCTCTGAAAACTATGGAGAAAATCCAATTGAAAAATGGAATCTTAATAAAATATATGCAGAATTAAAAATGAAAAACGACGATATAATAATAAGAACTCAACCGATGATGCATAATCAAGAAGATATTGAAGAACTTCGAAAACAAATAAATGAATTGTTAGAATTAGACCTTATTCAAGAATCTATAGCAGAACATAATAGTCAAGCTTTCTTGGTTAGAAATCGTAGCGAACAAATAAGAAAGAAACCAAGGTTAGTAATAAACTATAAGGAACTAAACAAAAACATGATATTTGATGGATACTTTTTACCTAACAAAGAAAATCTAATAGGATTAGCTAGAGGTAGAACTATTTATTCAAAATTTGATTGTAAAAATGGATTTTGGCAAATTAAAATGCATCCAGAAAGTATAAAATACACAGCCTTTAGTACACCACAAGGACACTATGAATGGAAGGTTATGCCGTTTGGAATAAAAAATGGACCACAAATATTTCAAAGAAAAATGGATAAAACATTTAAAAAATTTAGTAACTTTATATTTGTATACGTAGATGATATACTAATAGCCTCAAACACTATAGAAGAACATAAAAAACATTTAGATATATTTGCAAAACTTTGTAAAGATCATGGATTAATTTTATCAGAAAAGAAAGCAGAAATATTCAAAGATGAAATAGAATTTTTGGGTCTAATATTAAATAAACTTGGAATTAAAATGCAACCACATATAAGTACAAAACTTGTTAAAATGCCTGATGAACTTAGGAATAAATTAAACATACAAAGATTTCTTGGAATTCTAAATTATGCAGAAGGATTTATATCAAATTTAGCAAAAAAGACAAATGATCTAAGAAAATTGATAAGAAAAAATAATAAGATAGGATGGAATGATCAACATACTGAAATTGTCAAACAATTAAAAGAAGAATGCTCCAAATTACCACCGTTAAGATTACCTGACGAAAAAGATAATTTAATAGTACAAACCGATAGCTCAGACTACCATTGGGCAGGATTATTAAAAACCGATACTGGTGAAATTTGTAGATATGCATCCGGAACATTACAAGGAGCAGCCATAAACTATAGTACAAATGAAAAAGAATTACTTGCAGTGATTAAATCAATAGATAAATTTTCATTTTGGTTATTAAGTAGAAAGTTTAAAGTATTAACTGACAATACACAAGTAAAACCTTTAATTTACAATAAAGTTCCAAATAAACCCCAATATAGAAGAATAATAAGATATCAGACTTTCTTGTCAATGTACGACTTTACTGTTGAATATATTAAAGGGACTGAAAATTATCTAGCTGATTTTTTGAGCAGAAACCCTGAATATGGAGAACAATGAACAATGGGATGATGCTGGTCTGACTGACCACATTTACAATGAAATAGATCGACTACAAAAACTACTCCAGTCAACTATGGACAGACAACTAAAGCTACAACAGTTGATCGTTGGAAGCTTTATGGACGAACATAAGACTATCAATGACGACATATATGAATGTAACAAATGTTTGCAGGGATTACTAACTACTATGGAAGAATACTTTTATACCCCTGAAGAACTAAATACTGGTGTTTCAAACCAGGAAGGGAAAGCTAATCCTGTTCCAAAAGAGGACAAACAAGCAAAACAATCTGGGGATGCAAGACCTTCGACCTCGTCGAAAAACATTGCAGAAACTAAGAAGTATTTTTGCGACAATATTCCTCAACCAACACCCATTAGCCCTGAAACAAGAAACTTTTTAGCAGAATACCATACCCTGAGCAGCTACATATACTCCTTACCCAGACAAGAATCATCATTTTACACAGAATTCACCAAATCCCTACATCCACAAGTAACTATTTTACCAGGCTGCGACCCGAACTTTGTTTCGAACTGTTTCAAATTCGGTTTTATCAGAACTATTTTCTTGTCCCCTTTACGAACCGAAATATCCAAATTACCTGTACTACTTGAAGGCCTAAACATAAGACCAAAAACCCAGAAACTAAAAATATTTTCTATTAGTCCAGAAGTCAAACACTCTTCCTACCATCTTGCTATTGCAGAAGAAATCACTAAACCAGAAAGTTATCCTCAAGACTATGGAACCCCCAAAACAGAAATCTTTAATGACAAATACATCCACTTCAAAAGAGCAATGGGAATACGTGCTGTCCATGAACAGATGAAAAGACTATACAACCAAGGCGCAGGAATCTTTTTCGGAAATGAAGAAATTGTAATGATTGAGCAATTGAACACTCCAGGATTCAGATCAGGAAATTTAGCAGGACTAATTCAGAAATTTGACACATACAATTTTGAATGCTCAGAAGAAGTCAAGAGTATCTGGAAGAAAGCAGTAGAGAAATCCACCACAAGCCTGAAAACAAGAACATTTCTTCGGAAAGAGACAACGAAATGAAGTAAGCAGTGACGACAGAGAGGACCAATGTAGCACCAAGAAAAGAATAATGCGGCAAGACGTATGCAATGACGCAATTGAACAAGAAGACAAGAACAAAATAATGCAGAAAGACGCATGCAATGACGTAATTAGACAACAAGACAAAGAGGACGGCTAATAATGAAGGATTAAAAATGACAGCTATGGAATCTCAATAATGGAAGAAAAAGGAAGGACGGAGATAAGGCCACGTAAATCAATTCTGAACCACATGATCCCCAAGACTCCATCTATAAAAGGAGGAATGATTCACGAAGGATGCAGAAGCGAAGATACCTACCATAGTATTTCTTTCTCTTGCATTTCTTTGTAATCTTTAGTTCTCTCTGTGTGATGTAAAACTATGAGTGATTTTAAAAGCTTTCAATAAAAGATGATCGGCTAAGTACAATAGCCTGATCATTCCAGTAAATATCTTCGAGTATATTTTTCTAAAAGTCTACCAAAATTCTAAATATATGTGAGTGAGTGAAACATATTGTGAGAGTCATGTCATCGATACAGTGATTTCCGAGAGGTCGTGCATACCGGAGTAAGGCAGGAGGCCTGAAAGAAGGATAGCAGACGAGGAAAGAAGGTTACTCGTTGAAGGACTCGATCAGAAAGTTTCAACCACAAAGCTTATACTACGGAAGCGAGGTAGACCCAGAAATTTTACTTTGAATGATAAATACTGTGAATGATCATGGCATATATTTTGATTAATTACGTTCTCTGTTTAAGATCATAAATAAAATCTATAAAGTAATGTTTGAAAATTGTACAACAATTACTAAAGAGATATACAAGTCTTTTAATTCCACATATACTAAACTGCTTGATAATATGTACAATACTTATAAGACAAAAGTACTAAACTTGACCAGGGGCATATTTGACAATCTTTACATATAGAGACAAAATTAGGTAGTGAAAAGGAAGAAAAAGAGTGCTAGGTACTGAACAAGTAATAAACTTAGAATGAGAGGTATTTATCTATAATTTCCCCTTAAAAATATGCATTGAACTGCGTATATATTTATCACAATTCACACAGCCCAACTAGAGGCTACTGCTCGCTGCTGCCGTCTCCATTCTCGTCTCAATTCTATCTTTAATTATATTTCACTTTTTTGTTTTTGGTAATTTTAGAATATCCCCATGTCTCTCAAAATTAATTAGGGTCTATTCTCCTGAACTTATTACTTATTCTTATTAAAATCAGACTAAAAGCATTCAGACCATCTCAGATTTTATAAAATTCAGATCAGAACAAATTATTTCAGGCGAAGAGAACAAGGCCTAATCGAAGTTCGAGTGTGCATTGAAAGATTATCTCTCATAACATAATTATGCACGCATAAAAGTTCGAACCTGAGACCTCTGCTTGAGCGAGAACCCGTACAACTTTTAACTTATTACTACTAATTAATTGTGTCAGCTAATTTTATGAACTGCTTGTGTTACTTGCAAAACTTACCATGAATCCTAATTAAGTTATATATCAATAATAATCCTGTTTGATTAACTAAAACCGGTGTCGGTGTGCTTCAACTAATTACTATATTAATTTTTGTCTGATTGATTGAAAATAGCAATTAAGTTACTAAACGGATGATTTATAGTGCGGATATGCGGATGTGTTCCCACTATGATGACTTTGTGCTACGTGTCGAAATAGGGTTTAGAATTCCATACGGACGCATTTATTAAAATTGGAAGGTGTATCACTGATTGCCTTAATTATTGGAGTAATGATAGGAATGATATGAAACTGCCTTCTTTGCATAATTAATGGGAAAATCCTATTCTGGTGTTTCAATTGGAAGACATACGCATTATCGGCAATTCCGGCGGGTGTGGGATGATCGACCTCAATTTTTTACCGGACGATTTGGGCGACGGCATCGATGGTCCAATAGCATTCTCCAACAATCGTAGCGGCGAAGGTGATACAACACCCGCAGATATCGGATACGATTTACAGGTTGGTGAAGAAAATTTGGAGATCATTGAAGACTCAATAACACAATTGGGAATGGAAGAACATGGTGGTGATGCGGGTGTGGATCTGAACGCCTACCCGGAAAGTGTAAGTACGCCGGCTTCGACGCAAACGAAACCGAGAACCTCCGTCTCGGCGATGATGATACGGAATATCGCGGATGCTATCTTGAAGGGGACGATGGGGGTTTACTGTTCTGGGATGATGGTGTGGAATTACCACGTGAGGGAGTTGGTAAAGAGGACGACGATGCAGCGGTTAATGATTTACAGTGCTGTGATGATGCTGTGCAATTGCCACGCGGTGAAAATGGTGAAGAGGATGACATCGGAGAGGCTGGGGGTTCACAGTGCTGTGTTGATGTTGTGCCATTGCCACGGGATGAAAATGGTGAAGAGGATGACGATGCAGCGGCTGAGGATGAAAATGGTGAAGAGGATGACAATAGCATTAAGTTGTAGGATGTGAAGCAGGGATGAGGATTAGAAGAACACTACGGCTGAGGGATATAACACATTTTGTTTATTGTAAGAACACTGTCATCAATGGTTTATAGCATAGGCACAATGAGAAGTCGTGCGTGGAGCAATAAAGAAGGCAAAACAATCGGCTTTGAGAACACTGTCATCTATGTCTCATAGCACAAGGCCTCATGGATTAGAACACTGTCGTGTACTTTGTATAGCACAAACATTGCAGTGAAAAAGCAGAACACGATATAGAACATTTGATATATAGACTCTTTCTATACTTTTTTTGAAATATAATAGTTGTCCAAATTGAAAAATGCACTTGAAGAGAATAAAATCCACCACAATCATTTGATAAAAATATAAAATGTGCAAAATCATTTTAAATTTAGATAAGATTCTGGCCCACAACAACTGCAACCCTACACAATTAAATTCCACGATTCCAGAGGAACAAATTGGAAAGGGCCCTTAATTTGGCCCCAAATTAAAAGACATATAAAAGGGAAAAAAATTGAGAGACTTCTGGTAATAGAATAAAAATAACACTTTTATGGCACCCATCCAACACGTCCGGATATGCGGACCTCCGCACGCAAACCCATTCGTGAAAATATAATTACCTACAGCTTTGATTATAATTAAGGAAACTCAAGTACGTACAACAACATGCTAGCCATCGGTAAACTCGATCACAAATTCTTAATAAATATAGTATTAAGATTTAAGGGACGAAAACTGCCGACCATGGCGTAATTACTACCTACTAGTAATTAACATCCCTAATTAATTGTTATTACACATTCATTTGGTATTTTGTAGACGAGTTACTATAAGGGCGAAAGCCGAATGAGATGAATACTATTATACTATTTATGAAAGAAATAGGTACATTATAATTTATACATGTGCCAAATGCCCCAAATAATAATAATAGGAAAAAGCAATTCGACGTAATTGGTGTTTTACATAATTCGAGTCCCAAAAGATAAGGTGGGCACATGATCGGTCACAACTCACAATACAAATACTGACTCCTCGTACACACCCTTTCGTCAATTAATGTTAGTGGAACATACTAGAAACTTGTAATAAATCACCCAATTAATTAATTAATTACTTAATTATTACTCCATCATATACTTTTAAAAAATACAGTAGAACTATTTACTTTTAAAATAAACTTTATATAATATACTTATGATATATAATTATTTATTTGTTTGATTGCCAACATTATTATTGCCTATATATTTTCTTTGAGTTTAATCAAGGGTTTTATTTATCAGAAAATCGCTACGTTCTAAACAAAGATTTATACATACAGTAGAAATTTAAATATTCAAATAATCATTCTACCAAACGCCTTTGGTAATAGGGACTAGGGACTATATCTAGGGTCCAGTTAGGGTGCAATCAACAAATCCCGCAGCACATCAAGGCAGCGATCTGAAGCATCCGTTTAAAATCCAAGGGTTGTAAATGATAAAGGGTATAATTGTCATAACACAATAATAATTCATTTTAAAAACAATGCATTTCAGCGATACAACAAGTATTTTAGACATGTTATCATATCTAATATTTGGTAACTCTATATTTAGTATGTTATCATATTTATTATTTGGTAAATCATATCAAATATTTGGTAATCCATATCTAATATTTCAAATAATATCTTTTTATGATCAAAGATACGTATCAAATTTATTAATAGCAAGAATAATTCAGCGATGGTACCAAGAATAATTCAGCGATGCAACCTATAATGATTCAGCGATGCTACCAAAAATAATTATGTGATGCTACCAAAAATAATGAAGGGATGCTGGCATGGGAGCCGGAACTGTAGCACTTAGCATCCCGGAAGGACCCTGCTCTAAGCAACGTGCCAAGAGGTTCCTCAACACCATCGCCAAAATACTATCCGATGAATCCGAGGTGTGGGAACAAAAATTGAGCTACCCGGATAAAAACGGGCCGAGATTGATAATCCGTTTAATTGAAGATGTTGAGCCAAGGAACTTAATGAAGAAGTAGAAGTGTCGAGACCCACACGAGCTCAAGGCCCACAAGCAAGACCACCAACACATTATGGATGTACTTAGACTTTATTATTTCCGTAGCTTTGGTACTTGTTTAATTTACATAGCAAGTTGTTTAATTCCTTGTAATATGGTTTGCCTATATATAGGGCATTACCAACACTTTGTAATGCACCCTTTGAATGAATATAATGGAAATCACTTGGAGAGTGTTTATATCTTGTTTGAAAGGTCACCCATGAATTCATCCCTTGTTGGATAATTCCTTTCAAACTTGAGATGTGCTTGATCGTATCGACACCTTGAAGATTGTTGATCGAGGGAATCGTGGCTCATTTAGTGTGTCCATTGATCCAAGATTAAGCTTTCGGTAAAGGAAATCTCAACCTATCCTTTTATTTTCATTTTGAGTTCATCATTGTTAATCTTTGTTCTTCATCTTGTTCATCATCGAATATTGTGTCTAATCCCGATCCATGGCATATTTTTGGTATCAGAGCCCAGATTAGACCTTTATTCTTCCATATCTTTCATCCTTAATCAAAAACTCACAAAAAAATAGCCACTGGTTACTGTTCATCCGAGATCCGTTTTGACCCTTTGAATATTTCCTGAATCTGAGTTGATATTTGGATTCATTGGGTCGATTACATAAAGATTCATATAAAATTCGAAATTTTTGGTCAAGGAAATCATTTTCTATGAATTTTTGAAATTCTTGGCTAATATTTCTCAAAATACAAATCTGTGCAGAATCTGTTTTCACGTTTTCTGAACTGGTCGGTTTGAATCTCTGAAATCTGGGCATGTATTTAGAATCCTCTCGTCGAGTAGATGAGTTTTCATATATCGTTTGCTCAAATCCGAGTTCGGATGAAAAAGTTATGCTAATTTGAAGTTTATGTGTGTTCTTGTGCAAAAATCCAAAAATTCTTCATGTTTTGCTTCTTGGTCTTGTGATTTTCTGTTAACACTCACTGTGTGGATTATATTTGCATTGATTATTGGTTTGTATGCTTAATTGGTTATTATGCAAGCTTAATCCGGAGTGTTGAGTGAATTTTTGAGAGTTGGGATTATTTTTAGGGTTTGTTCATAATTGGTTATAAGCACTTTGAATGTTTGAATGTTCTTGAAGAACAAGATGAACACCATATGATCTTCATAAGTGTTCTTGATGCTTTTTGGTTGATCCATAAAGTGATATCTTAAGGGTGTTTTGGGAATTCAAGGGAGGTACAAGGTACAAGAGCATTAATTAGAGAAAGGGACTTGTGTATTGTTTGTCTTGTGAGGAGTACCGATTGCAATTCAAACCCCATAAACTTTCCCGAATTGGGGGCCACAACCTACACAAAGGAATTGGGCACATTTTGGCTTATATCAAATGAAGGCAACGGGCAAGTGAAGCCATTACACACCTGCGGGCCCCACACGTCCTTGACTTCCTTTTGGTGTGTTCAATTGACCGCCAAGTGTCGAGTGCTCATAGGCTGCCTTCTTGACTATTGGAGGAACGAGAGCAATTTTCCAAAGCTGCCAAGTTTTCACAAGTAAAAATCAACAAGCCAATTTCCAATTCAACAAGTGGGTCCCCAAGTTTGTATTGTGTAAAATTTAATTTAATTAATTGGGCAATTATTTTTATTGTTCAATTGATTAAATTAAATTGGGTATTTAATTAACTGTGCGATTTCACTGATTTAAATCACGAACAATTTATCGGGTTGAAGTTCCGTCAGTGTGCTACACCTGACAGTGGAATTCCTCGAGAAATAAGTGCTTGCACTGTTCCTCTGATTTATTTCACAAATCACAGAGTTGAAGCTCCGTCTGCAATTGCAGATAGTGGAGTTCCTCAACAGTGAATTAATTACCGGGCCACCCTTGTTCGCAGCTTGATAGCAGTTCGATTGTATTTATTGGGTTTGTGTGTGAGGCATATATTTGTGATTCCGAGTGTTTTATTTTGTGAGGTTTATCTTTACACTTTAAAATTGTGAGGAATCGGATTTATTGCTTGCAGGCTGATTAAAATTACGAACTATAATTTGTGCACTACAATCACACACAGAATCTGTGCTTTTCATTGATAGAGTCGAACACTGCATTCTGATTCTTGCACTGTGCGTCCCATAATTTTATTTCTACCACCATCTGTCGTTGGTTGATACGGTTGAGCACTATCTGGCTTATTGGAACCAACTGGTGGAGAATTCGGACCGACAGTGAGGGATACAGTTGTGAGATCACTCTACAAATTTCCTGTTGATTTCTACTAACCTCTTATACATATATCTAGTTTTCTTTGCTTTTGAACTGAAATGGCAGGAAGTACTGATCAAAGATTTGACCAAATCATGGCCGCCATCCAGGCATTATCCGAGACCACAGCCCGAAGGTCTGATTTTGATTCCATGCGCCGAACCGTAGATGAGACTGAGGCGCGAGTCACTGAAATCACTGAGCGCATAGACATCTTAGCTACCGAAGTAGCGAGAGGGAATTCCTTATGGGGAGAGGCGCTCCAGACTCGAGTCATGCAACAAGTTGAGCGCAGGTTTGAGGAAGCTTTCTATACTACTCCGTCACCTCCCAATGCCACCCCCGGAAGCACAAGTGGAGTGAACAGATCGGGCATGGAAGAAGCAGATGCAGCCATTGAGGAGAGGGAACTACAATTTGGAACATACAACAGACAACAAGGCCCACGAGGCCCACGAACAGCACCACCGCCGCCACCTCGACCGCAGGTCCCGACAAATACTCAGTTCCAGAATCCACCACCACCTCCGGCACCTGCTGCCCCAGCAGTAGCTCCAAGACCACCATTACATCAACCCATTCGGCAGAGGGTAAACATAAATCCCCCTCCAGTGGACCTTCCCGAAAACGATTTCGAGGAGGAGGACATACATCGAGCCCCTGTTGAGCACAACCGACTAGAAGCTGATCTTCGAGGAATCAAATTCACAATTCCGGCATTCAAGGGCACGAATGATCCAGAGGAATTCATCGATTGGAGGCAATCTATTGAGTTGATCTACGATTGCCAACAATACAACGAGTTCACAAAGATCCAACTTGCCGTTTGTGAATTCAAGGACTATGCTCTCACGTGGTGGCAGAAAATTCAACACGATGGACATCGTCTAGGACTTCCCCCTATTTCTACATGGACCGAACTGATGCATGCAATGGAAAAGAGGTTTGTTCCTAGTAGTTATTTTGATGACTTGTACATGAAAGTTAATTTTTGTGTGCAGGGTAACCGAACCGTGGACGAATACTACAAGGACTTGGAACGCCTCATGATGAGAGCCCAGATCAATGAGGATGAACCGCTACTGATAGCCAGGTTTAAAAGAGGATTGAAAAGAGAGGTCCTAGCAGAAATCAAATTAAGGACATACACTGGTTTGGAACATTTGGTGCAACTAGCCATTGAGATCGATCGCCAACTGAGGGATAGACCGATCAAGTCCACGATCATTTCAAACACCACCAAGTATTGGACAACAAGGTCAAATGAACAGCCGTTGAAGCCCCATGACCGATACGGAAAGCCCAATACACTTAAGGATGACAGGCCCAACAGGCCCAAAGCATTTGAGATGAGCAAAGATTTTAAGGATCCATACCGATACAGGAAAGATGAAAGGGATAAGCCCAAGCGGGACGTCAAGGATGTCACTTGTTTCAAGTGTGGACAGAAAGGTCATTATTCCCGAGATTGTCCGCGAAGAGAAAGGCGAATGGTTATGATTGAACCGGGAACTTGGAAAGAAATTGACTCTGATGAAGAGCGAGAGGAAGCTGAGCATGAAGAAGAAGATGGTGGTTATGAACAGTATCCAGACGAGGGCGATCTGAGCCGAGTAGTCTTGGAAGAAGAAGAAGAAGAGTATGTGACGAATTTCATCGCCATGAGGGCATTGACCGCTGACAAAGCTGATGAATCCAACAGCAATGCACCGGAACAGAGAGAGAATTTATTTCACTATCATTGTAAATTAAAGGGCAATGTAGCCTCTTTGATTGTAGACAATGGTAGTTGTGTGAACGCTGTAAGCTTGTATACTGTGCGTAGATTAGGACTACCAATGCAAGATCATGTGAAGCCATATCATCTACACTGGATGAATGAGCACGGGACTACAAAGGTCGCGAAGCAAGCCAGGGTGCCAATTACCATCGGCCCTTACTCAGAGGAGATTTTATGCGATGTAGTGCCCATGACCGCATGTCATGTGTTATTGGGACGACCTTGGATGTACGACAAACGAGTCATCTATAGAGGCACAGAGAATGACCTCTCTTTCCGCAATGGCCAAAGCAGAATTATGATGAAGTCACTACCGCCGAAAACTGTTAAGATTGACCATCGAAATTTAGTGGAAAACATCCGGAAGGAGGAAGAGGAGTTCAAGAGAAAACAGAGAGGTAAAGGGATTATAATTGATTCTGATAATTCTAATCCATCTCCTTTACCCTTGACAGGTCATGATCGATGCTTGCTTTTCACAAAGCAAGAACTGGAAGCAGCTATTGAGGACGCACCCCTACCAGGTCACTGTTTCCTAGCTTTTGTTAAACCAGTTGAAGAAACTTCTAAGAACTCTCCTACTACACTCAATATACCTGAAATTTTTCGCAGGATGCTCCAAGACAATATGGATGTTTTTCCGGAAGAACTGCCAGCAAGGTTACCACCTTTGAGAGGTGTAGAGCATCGGATTGACTTCGTACCAGGAGCGTCAGTTCCAAATAGGCCTGCATACCGCATGAACCCCGAGGAAACGAAAGAAGTCCAAAAGCAAGTTCAAGAACTGTTGGACAAAGGTTGGGTTCGGGAGAGTCTATCTCCATGTGCAGTACCGGTATTGCTGGTACCGAAGAAAAATGGAACGTGGAGGATGTGCGTTGACTGCCGAGCTGTTAATGCAATTACAATCAAGTACCGCCATCCGATCCCGCGACTCGATGACATGCTCGATGAGCTCGGTGGAGCAAGTATTTTTACGAAGATAGATTTGAAAAGCGGTTATCACCAGATCCGCATGCAGCCAGGAGACGAATGGAAAACAGCTTTCAAAACCAAGTTCGGACTGTATGAATGGCTCGTGATGCCCTTCGGACTTACTAATGCTCCCTCCACATTTATGAGGCTCATGAATGAAACTTTAAGGGAGTTCATTGGAAAATTCGTTGTTGTGTACTTTGATGATATTCTTATTTATAGTCACAACGAATCTGATCATGTAAAGCATGTTGTGCAGGTAATTATCAAGCTGAGGAAGGCCGAGCTTTATGCAAATTTCGAGAAGTGCACCTTCCACGTGCCTGAAGTCACATTCTTAGGCTTCATCGTTGGAGGAAATGGACTGAAGGTGGATGAGTCCAAGATCAAAGCAATTTCTGAATGGACATCACCTACCAACGTTAATGAAGTAAGAAGATTTTTGGGTATGTGCGGGTTTTTCAGAAGATTCGTGCCACAGTTCAGTGTGATTGCCGCACCGATGACCTCATTGCTGAAGAAGGGGCTCCAATTCAAATGGGGACTAAAGGAGCAAAAATCATTTGAAGAGTTAAAGGATAAGCTCACCCGTGCGCCGGTATTAGCACTTCCGAATTTTGACCTTCCATTTGAGATCGAATGCGACGCATCCGGAACCGGCATGGGCGCAGTATTGTTGCAAGATGGGAAGCCGATTGCCTACCACAGTGAGAAGTTTGGAGCAGCTCAACTGAACTACTCCACGTATGACAAGGAATTGTATGCTGTGGTACAAGAATTGCGGACATGGCAACACTACTTGCGAGGTAGAGAGTTTATTATCCACACAGATCATGAGACACTGAAGCATATCCGAGGACAGGGGCAACTGAAAAATGCAAGACATGCCCGATGGAGCTCATTCATTGAATCATTCCCGTATGTGATCTGTTACAAGAAGGGGAAAGATAACGTGGTTGCTGATGCCTTATCAAGAAGACTGAATCTCGCAGCTTTTGCAACTATGCATCTGATCGGATTCGAGCACATAAAGGACCTATATGCTCAAGATGCTGATTTTGGGGAGATCTACAAGAAAACCGACAAAATATCCTTTAAAGAATATTCTCAATTGAATGGTTTTCTTTATTTTGAAAATAAATTATGTATACCAAAAGGATCCATCAGAGAACTTCTAATTACTGAAGCACATTCTGGTGACATGATGGGTCACTTTGGTAGAATTGCAACTATGAGTGTCCTAACTGAACGTTTTTATTGGCCAGGAATGGAGAAACAAGTCAGTGACTTCATCAACAAGTGCATTATCTGTTTGAGGGCCAAGTCAACCACCAAGCCACATGGACTTTATCAAGCCTTACCTGCACCAGAGGGGCCATGGATTGATTTATCTATGGACTTTGTTTTGGGATTGCCTCGCACTGCTCGGGCTAAAGATTCTATTTTTGTGGTTGTTGATAGGTTCTCGAAGATGGCGCATTTTATTCCCTGTGCCAAAACGAACGATGCACACCACGTGGCCAAGATATTCTTCAAGGAAGTTGTGAGACTCCACGGTGTGCCACGGACAATTGTTTCCGACAGGGACGCAAAATTTGTAAGTTATTTTTGGAAATCCTTGTGGGCTGAGATTGGGACAAGACTGTTATTTTCCACTGCATATCACCCCCAAACTGATGGGCAAACTGAAGCAGTAAATCGAATTTTAGGTAATTTACTTAGAATTATCACTGCTACTAACAGTAAAAGTTGGGATGAATGCTTACCTTACATTGAATTTGCATATAATAGACATGTACACAGCGCAACACATATGTCACCATTTGAGGTTGTGTACGGGTTTAACCCACTGACACCGCTTGATTTGTTGCCATTGCCTCGCAATGAGCATTTGAATATCAATGGCAGGGACAGGGGGCGAGCAATCAAAGAAATGCATGCTGATGTAAAGAACAGACTAGTCAAAGCTGCTGAAGGTTATGCCAAATATAACAACCGTGGTCGGAAGGAACTGAAGCTTGATCCCGGAGATTGGGTGTGGCTCAATTGGAAAAAGGAACGATTCCCAGCGAGCAGACGCAACAAATTATCTCCGCGAGGAGATGGACCATTTAAAGTTTTAGAAAGGATTAATAATAATGCGTACAAATTGCAATTATCTGAAGAATATGGTCATATTAATCCTGTCTTTAATGTTGCAGATCTGTCACTGTTCGAGAGGGATGAGGAAAATGCTGATCGGTTGATGGATCAACCTTCCCAAGGGGGTGGGGATGGCATGGGAGCCGGAACTGTAGCACTTAGCATCCCGGAAGGACCCTGCTCTAAGCAACGTGCCAAGAGGTTCCTCAACACCATCGCCAAAATACTATCCGATGAATCCGAGGTGTGGGAACAAAAATTGAGCTACCCGGATAAAAACGGGCCGAGATTGATAATCCGTTTAATTGAAGATGTTGGGCCAAGGAACTTAATGAAGAAGTAGAAGTGTCGAGACCCACACGAGCTCAAGGCCCACAAGCAAGACCACCAACACATTATGGATGTACTTAGACTTTATTATTTCCGTAGCTTTGGTACTTGTTTAATTTACATAGCAAGTTGTTTAATTCCATGTAATATGGTTTGCCTATATATAGGGCATTACCAACACTTTGTAATGCACCCTTTGAATGAATATAATGGAAATCACTTGGAGAGTGTTTATATCTTGTTTGAAAGGTCACCCATGAATTCATCCCTTGTTGGATAATTCCTTTCAAGCTTGAGATGTGCTTGATCGTATCGACACCTTGAAGATTGTTGATCGAGGGAATCGTGGCTCATTTGGTGTGTCCATTGATCCAAGATTAAGCTTTCGGTAAAGGAAATCTCAACCTATCCTTTTATTTTCATTTTGAGTTCATCATTGTTAATCTTTGTTCTTCATCTTGTTCATCATCGAATATTGTGTCTAATCCCGATCCATGGCAGATGCTATCAAATATATTTCACCGACCGTATCTAGCATAATTCAGCGATGATACCAAGAATAATTCAGCGACGCAACCTAGAATAATTCAGCGATGCTACCAAAAACAATTATGTGATGCTATCAAAAATAATGAAGGGATGCTATCAAATATATTTCAGCGAGATCAGGTAGAGTAATTCAGCGATGGTACCAAGCAGAATTCAGCGACGCTACCAAGAATGATTCAGCGATGCTACCAAAAACAATTCTGTTATCATATCTAATATTTGGTAAATAATATCATATCTAATATTTGGTAAACCTATATTTAGTATGTTATCATATCTAATATTTGGTAAATAATATCATATCTAATATAATATTTTCAAATAATCATCAACGAATGGTAACAAATATATTAATAGATAATTTCAAATAAAAAATATTTAAACGACACTAATCTAGAAGAGTTCAGCATTCAGCCACATTACACAGAAGAATTCAGCGACGCTACAAAGAAGAATTCAGCGAGGCTGTCAAGAAGAATTCAGCGATGCTATGAAGAATAATTCAGCGATGCTATGAAGAATAATTCAGCGATGCTACGAAGAATAATTCAGCGACTCAACTAGAATATTTCGGGTACGTTTTCATGAACAATTCAATGACTTTATTTAAAAATATTTCAGCGACGTATATCTATGTATAGCAGCATAATTAAGCAAATTGGAGGGTAGTATGATATCAATCCTTGAAATGCAAAGAAGAAGAGAAGAAGAACGGAAGAAGAAGAATAAGAACGTTCATTCTCAAATAATATAGCAAATTTACTATTTTAACCTTCAAGTTAATCTCAACCGTTGATTTATAAAATTAATCAATGGTGGGAATCTTCCGCAGCACATCAAGTCAAATGACTTGATCGCACCCTAACCAAAACCCTATATCTATATATATATATATATGGAGTACTTACTATTGTAATTAATAAAGAGTAGGAAGTATATATACTAATGGGACCTAATTGATTCACCCGGCTTAGCCGACGCGTTTGCGTCTCTTTCACCAAAAATAAATAAAAATTGATTCACCCGGCCACTTTATTTATTATTCACATACATACTATTTATTTATAATAAAAATCTCATTATATACTAAAATTCTACCCTAAATAAGTAAATAAAAATAAAAGCTATCACGTACCCGAGTGACAATCCACACAATCACACTATAATAATTTTCATTAGGGACCATTAATGAAGTAGACATTTGCCAATTACATGCACGTTATTTCGAATTTGTTACATTAAATGACTTTTAAATAGTTAAACAACTTAATGAAGGTTTCATGTTTTTATTTTACTATTACAGTAGAACATTCGATCCATCGGCATGAACACATAATTTTAACAACAGTAAGTATGTCGTATTCAAAGAGGTGGTGTCCTTTTTGAAATTTAATTTGTTGTCGAGGGACAAGCAATAAATATTACTCCGTCTCAATAGAATTGTTACGTTTGACATTTTTTATACTATTCACTATTTAACTTTGACTCGAATTTTTATCATAGTTATTATGCAAGAAAAAATATAGTCAAGTGAGATCTTGTTAGATTCGTCCAATCTTGTAATTTTAGAATATCAACTTTTTATAATTTTTTATTGTACACAATTTAAATTATTAACCATTAAAAATGAGTCTCGATATACGTGCTGGAGGGGATTGTAACAATTATATTGAGACAGTAGTATTACTGCTGGTGGTACCAATAAATAAATAAATAATAGAACTTGTAAAAAATAAATAAATAAATAATAAATACTAGAAATATTGATAAGTTCTACCAGAAATTAGAACAATCAATTACCAAAATGATTCCACAAACGTGGAAATGCGCATCAATTTTGATTATTATTGTCTGCTTTCTTTTGTCCTCGTACTTCATTCACGCTTTCATCATCACACCAGATCACTTTATTATATAAATACTGAATAGAGAGACTGTGACATGAAAAAAAGAATGGAAAAATATATCAAACTCCATATAAAATGGCCGATTGGAATTTTTTTTTTTCTTTAAAAATTCCATCCCACACAAATCACAAAAAAAACAAAGAGAGAAATAGGGGCGGATTGGAATTAGACGGGCAGAGTCAGAGAATGTATAATTTAATCAATAATGCAAAACAAAAAGAGTCAGAGAGTGTATAAGTTAATCATTTCAATGATTTTTTCTTTTTTAAAACTATTATAAAAGACAAAAACAAAAGAATACTAGTACAGTTTGAACATTCTGCGGCAGATTTGTTGAAATTTGTGTGTCGCATGTAGATTGGAGTATTAAATCTTTGGCACTTCACTGCTTCCTTTAAGTTGTATACTGGAGTTTTTTTTTTTTTTTTTTTGTTTTTTTTTTTTTTATGACGAGAATCTCTCACAGTATATTTTAGCGTGTTGATGTGTTCAGAATACAGCAATAAACTTTATACCACCTTGATTAATACCCTTGTTATTAAGAAAGTATATTAATGTAGTACTCATTTCTTAAAAGTATATATTGGTGGTGATAATATTTGGAATATACTAGTATTAAATTGTGAATATACTTATTTAAGATTGGGTATCTTACTTGAAACTTTTAAATATTTTGAAAAATATAAGGACAAAATTTATCTCTGTGTGAAACGAGAGGGGTGCATAACATAAAATCACCCCCTCCCCCCCCAAAAAAAATAAAATAAAATAAAAAATAATAATAATAATAATAATAATAATAATAATAAAACAAACAAACAAACAAATATCTATAGCATTTTATAATTGATGTTATGTTGTTTGAGTTTTAGAAGATCGGTTTGTGTTTGTCATGGGCTGAGATCATACGTAAATTTGGTAGAGGGAAACGAAGCCCAATAAATAAGGTGACTGTACTAGTGTACACAGAACAGAATCATCAAAATTCAAAATCTACAAATTCACAAAATTACAAATATAATTACTACGTACAATCCACGACGTTAGGATAAGAGGAAAATTCATTCTAAATTCTAAGTTTGTAAGCAGCCCATGCATAATTTATCAACTGCTGGCTTGCAAAATTACAGTTCTATGACTTCATCATCAGCTATTATTCTTCTGTGGACGGTTCTCAAGTCTACCAGGTGCCGCATTGTCGGCCGGCCATGCGGACAGTTCCATGGAGACTTCAGCCCCGACAAGTGCTCTAATATCTGCACACACAATCACGGGATCAGGTGGCTGCCAAGCCATTTGATATTCATATAGTATTTTTGTATGATATTATATACTTCTATCTGATATGGCCAGGGGCGGGAGGCATTTCTTGTTCTAAATATACCTTTTGCATTTCATTCCTGCCGAGTGAATCCCCAATCATGATAGAGGATCTGCAAGCCCGTGATGCAAGCATTGCGCGTACTTTTGGTGGGCAAACAGAGTCGACAGTGTCTGATCTGTAGCTTCCAATGATGGAGCACTCTCCATGGCCATCATTCAGAATTGAAACGAGTTCCTTCACATCTGTGACAAATTGCAGAAAAAACAACCGATTCTCTAATTAATCACCAAAACAAATGGTATACTCCCTTCGTTCTTTTTTAACTTCACCATTCATGCACATCACGCAATCCAATATACATTTTTAATCAATTATAACTTAAATTGTATACAAGTAAAAAATATAAAAATTTGATATTCTAAAACTACGCAATTAGATAAATCCAACAATATCTCACTTGACTATATTTTATCTTATATAACTGTGTCAAAAAGTTGAATCAAAGTCACTAAATGAATAGTTACAACTATGCAAATGGTAAACATATTTAAAAACGGAGGGAGTATGTATTTAGCAAAGCATTTCATGTTGGATGGAATTGTCATATGTTTTATTCTGTGTGCAGGTCATCTTACAGTACCTGCAATCCCAAAAGTTACATTTTTGCTGAAGGGAACAGCTTTCAGCAGAAAACGGTTTCCTGAAGGAGCATGCACATCCTCCTCTAATATAAAGCCATTTTTCCTGAAATATTTCAAGAATAGTATGTAAAGTGCACGAGGGAACAAATTTAGCTCAACCAGAAAGATACAAACAGGGATAATAGTATCTATGTAAGGCATATAATGCAACCACTTTCGTACGAGGCCAATCAAGCCTAACATCTTAGACATAGACTTCCATTGTAATGAAAGTGATAGATCACACAGGATTCACAGCAACAACCACCATCATTTGATGTGCCTTGCAGCCTTTGGATCTATTAAATATACAGAAGTAAAGCCACAAAAAGTGCCGCAATTCTAATGCCTGGTAAAATGTCAATATTTACCAAAATATTTAGCCAGTTTTGCATCGATCCATTTTATCAGAGAAAGTTAATGCACGGAAAAAACTCAAATGCATGCATTAGTGGATCACTGCTTGAGAACTCACACCTGAAGATATCCATGTGCATGGAGATGACTATCTCTTCTGCAGGTGATAACTCCATTTTCAATGGCCTGAATGAATGACAACGTAGAAAGGAGAAGAACATGAGAACTTTCAGATGAAATGCTATGCATGAAAAAGCAATAGTCAACATAACAAGCGTTTAACCTTAATATATCACATGTTGAACAGGAAAATTCAAAAGAAATATTATATATAAAGATTAAAGAAGCATTTAACTGAAGAAAAAATTGAATACAAGGAAAAAGGAACACTTTATGGTACATATTTATGAGGCATGAAAGAGCGCCCATGTAACTGTCAGCAGCTGAATAGAAGAATCTATTTCTCACATCACTAGTGAGCCACTGAACTGAATGCATCACCTAAGTAATGGTTGCTGATTTAGAACAGTTGTTTGTGCAAGGCGCTCATAGTTGTATTTCTCATCTGCCGCATGCTGGACCAAAAGCAAAATAAATCAAATGACCATGATTATTCCAAAAAACAAATAGTAATGCGCAAACTAAATCCTGCCACAATTGTTTTAGTCACCCTTAACGAAAAGCAAATACATAACCTGATCCACTATAAAAAGGTCACTGTTTAGCTTGCCAATAATGAACCCCAGATTGAACTGACCAATAACCTGCAGATTAATGAGATAATTAGTGATGGATGAAGAACAAACACAGTTGTGCCCTGGGATTGGGTGAAAATTGGATAAGTAATGGAATTATGGAATGCCGACAAAATCATGAAATAAAGTTACATAGTGAAAACATCTTCCAGTTGCAATCCCAAATTATTGCATGACCTTTGACAATATAGAAAGATTCCTATAAAATGTGAAAAATGTAGCAACCTTCATTTGCTTGAAGTCTTCCTTGTTAAAAAGTCTTTCCAACTCACTAGTGGCAGCAGCTAAAGCTTTAGCTTTCTCACATTCATTTCCTACTTGTGACAGCTCCAATGATGCTGAAGCAAAACAACTGTTTATAAAAGACAAAGGGGCAGAACACAGTAACTAAGGGGCTGCCATATATACAATATCCTACTCTGTTATTCAACTGACAGATGAAAGAAATAAATTTTCATGTACCCTTTTAAGTTTAATCTTTCAGATGGATTGGTGATATGTTGGATTCTTGACGACCTCTGCTTCCTCCTTGACATCAAATCATTAAAACTAAACTGCAATGTGAAACCAGCCTTTGAATCAGAGGAAATAACTGGAGAATCTGCCACCACAACTGGAGAGTCTGACTGGTCATCAGGTAAAAGTTGAGGATTTGTGCTAACAGAAGCACTTGGTGCAGGATCTTTAATCAGTTCTCCCCTTTGAAATTTCTGGTTCTGCAAGTCAACTTCCTGCACGATTAAGGTTGATTGTCAGTTTTGAACTTATGAAAAGCACACACTCCTCTTGATTCAGAAGAATGCTTGCCAAGCTCTTGTAGATCGTATTTTATCTCAAGGCACTCTTTTTTGACCACCATACGAAAAACTCTTTTACACAGCATCAAGCTCACAGAAACTATTAAATTCAATACCTCTTTAGCTCCATCTTGCCCTTTTATTGCACAAGGAACAAGAAACTTTGCATCTTCATCATCCTTGGCTCCACTTTGCTTTCTTCCTTCACAAGGAAACAGAATACTCGTATCTTCATCACAAACGGCATCGTCAATGGACATTTTGAGCGATTGAATTTTCACTCTGTTGATTCTAGTGGAATCATCAGTCTCTGAAACATCATTTGATGACCTTGAAGATGCAGCACGCTTCAGGAAGCTGCTATCTAGTGTAGGCCCACCTCTAAGGAGCGGCATTTCAGATAATGCAGTTTCATCACATTCATGTTTTCTCTTATTTATTGGGACAAACTTGTTCAGTGACGTTTGAACAAAACTTGGACGTCTCTGTGAGTTAATACTATCCATGCCACCTTTTTGGGTTGATCTGGATTGTTGGGGAACACATTCCTCAGTATTATCAAAAGCAAAGCCTGTCTTTTTCTTATCAGGACTCACAGAGTTCTTCTCATGGTTGGCCTGAACGTCAAATGCAAACCTATCTATCACGGAACTGGCACCACCATTCTGTAGCATCTCCTTACCAGATGAATCTTTTACATCACCTTGAACCTTTGTATAGATAAAACCATTATCATGCAGTTTTTTATCTCTATCCCCATTTGCAACAACACTTTCAGGAATTAGATGTTCAGATGGTAAGTGAGATCTCTCATGTGGGGAATCACTATTGGATGCATGCTTATCCTCAGCAAGGTCTACTGTATTGACTGAATAACTCACCCGGTCAGATGAATAAATCTTCTCTAAGGCTTCTCTTAAAGACTGTAAGATGGAGTTCTCATCCGAAAAAAATATTTTTCTCTTGTCAGGAGTAACATTCACATCATATGCTTTAGCCGGCACAGAAAAGTTCATAATGGCAATGGGATATTGTTTGGAATTTGCACTTCTGTATAACTCATTCACAAGCTTGCCAACTTTGGGCATATCAACTGGCCGACCATTAACAAAAAAGAATTGCCGGTCTCCCATATTCCGCCCACACCCATTTCCAGACTTTGAAACAAAGCCTTCAACTATACAACCCTGGGATATGTTAAGTTTCACAGGCTCTAAGCAGGAAAAAGTACTCGTCCCAAACACTGTGATGATATTCTCTTTGAGGGATCCATTGCCTTGTGTCTTGAGCACCACAGACCTTACATTTTTCGCAGTTGTATTGGTGCAAACAAGTCTGACACCTTCGGCAATAAGAGCATAGGCCTGAAACTCCAATCAGAGAAATGAGAAGTCTTTGACAATCAAAATAAACCATTCAAACCAAAGACACATAAACACATCACAAGAATAAACAAGCAGGAGTATTATTAACATCTCCCTAGGTTATACAACCAGATTGAGCCATGTGCTAACTAAAAGCCAATCTAGCACTCTCAATGAAAAATTATACAGCAGGTTTTAAAATCTTCAGATATAAATGAAGAAAGACTCACATTCAACAAGTTAATCAGTTTCCCATATTCTTTTCGGATATTCCGATGAAATTCTTTGCTCCTCACGGGTAAATTGGAGAACAATTTCTTGACAGTAACAGTTGTACCTACTTGACGTGCCGTCTTCCTCTCAGCTGTCAGAAGACCTGTGCGATCATAAGTTAGATGTGTTGCAACCGCCTCATTGATGGTTCGTGTCTCCACAGTGAAATCACCCAACGCACATAATGAACTTAATGCTTCCCCTCGAAATCCAAATGTTGTCAGTGACTGAAGGTCTGGAAAATCCAAGAGCTTGGATGTATGGTGCTTCAATGCCAAAACCTACCCGTGGAAAATTAAACATACAAAAAAAGAATAGGTCAAGAGGAAGGAATATCCTCTGTTTCAACCTGTGTTTTCTATGAGACAATTGTGAAAAGTAAAAACCATATGCTGCCCACACAACTACAAGATGAGGCAAGAAGTGAATGACATCTAATATATGCAATTTTCAAATGTTAAAACATCATCGCCCAAGCCTGTCAAGTAAGATACAATCAATCTATTAACCACCAACCCCCATCAGGAGTGTTCAAAGAGTTTGAATCCCACTCATCCTACCTCCACAATAACACACAGCATGTTCTTGGCTAATTAACAACCCCCTGAAACATCTCTCATAATGTGTTCTACGCTGTTGAAAGCTAGATCCACATGAGGTGTGTAATGCATAGCTAAAAAAACGCCAGTCACCCCTCCAAACAGGTAGAACATGCATGGAATTAACATCCAAAAGCAAAAGAACGAAATTTTTAAATGCCCCAGAGATGAAACAAGCGAAAATTTTTTAAATGCCGGAAATTACATTGAAATTCTGCGGGGAAACGCCCGAACCGTTGTCAATAACTTGAAATGCCTCCAGCCCATACTCCTTCAAAGATATCTCAATGCTGGTAGCACCAGCATCGAGGCTGTTCTCAACGAGCTCCTTCACCGCGGATGATAGGTCCAGAATCACTTGTCCAGCGCATATTCGGTGTACGATACTCTTATTTATCGGCCTGATGATTGGGGATTCTTCAACTCCATCTCCCATGTTGATTTTCAGCGAACAAGAAAAGAGTGCCTACGAACGATTTATAATGAGCATAGAAAACCAAACAAAATCAGAAATCGCACAAAATGTCGAGAAGAAATTGAGGGCATCACAGAACCAACAAAACCCTAGCCGAATATAGATTTTGAAGCTTCTGCCCGCGAAAACTTGGACCAAAGAATTCCCGGCATGCGATGGCTGAGTGCTTTCAAGGCAGAGTCGCTGAGAAGCCAGAAACCCGTAAACCGTATGCGCATTTTAGCAAGCTAAGACTTTCTTTTTTTCATTTATAAAATTGAAGAAATTTTGAACAATAAGGTGTCGTGGTGTAGTTGGTTATCACGTCAGTCTAACACACTGAAGGTCTCCGGTTCGAGTCCGGGCGACGCCATTTATTTTATACTATTTCCTCTGTCTCACTCCTTTTGTTACAAATCATTTTTTGACACTATTCACTGTTACTTCTCCGTCTCACTCCTTTTGTTACAAATCATTTTTTGACACTATTCACTGTTTAGCTTTGATTCAAATTTTTTATATAGTTATGTAAGAAAAAACATAGTCAAGTGAGATCTTGTTAGATTCGTCTAATCTTGTAGTTTTAGACAATCAACTTTTTATAATTTTTCGTTGTACAAAATTTAAGTTATTAACCGTTAAAAATGTGGATCCGCATGCGTGTCGAAAGAGTGTGTAACAATTACATTGAGACGAAGAACTACTATAGAAGTATATTTTTTTGAAAAAATAGATTTTTATAGATAGAGTCCACATCCGTTGGAAGAATGAATAATCAGAATAAAATTCAACACATTTACCAGTATTGTTGTTTGGATTTCCTTTTGTTTTTTCCGAACATTGCAGTTACAGTATTTTTCTATTGTTTTTGTCATAATTTTTTGGATACAAAAAATGATATGGAATAGTAATCAAATTACAGCGCACAACTACTTAAAGAAAATAATACGAATAATAATAATAACTACAAAAAAAATGGATCTAATTATACTATATGGTACAAGTACAACTCAGAGGTAATCATAATTCACACCTACTTCAATCTAAGTGGAAAAGAGCTAAAGGGGTAACTGCAATTCTAACAATTAGCCGAATATTCGACTTCACCATCCCTTCCTGAGTGATATAGTCCAAAGAAGGTTTGTATCCGATTCCACCGTCACTATCTCCCCCTTCACAATATTTGATGTGCTTATTAGTCCACCAAATCTCATCTCTGTATCAGCTGCAGCAAGGCAAGAAGTAGGTTCATATATAGTAAGTAGTACATAGAATGCCAATGAAGTGTATAGGTGGAGGAGCTCTAGATATAGGTGCACAATGTGATTGTGGATGCTCACCGAGGTTCCACTGAAGCCCTGTGGTTGCATTGCGCTTTGAAGGTCCACCAATAGGGATGAGCCCACAATGGGGTCCCTCAACAACAGATTGGATGTGGATCTCATGATGCTTATCACTTGGAAGAAGCTGTATCAAGCAATCTTCGGATAGAAGGATGATACGTAGGGTTGGGAAGTGGCAAAGGACATTGATGTTTCCCATCTCGTGGTCAAATCTTCCCCCAAGAGCTCCAGCAACAAGGATACAAAGCTGAGAAATATACCATTAGAATTAGATTCATGGGCAGCAGAACCGACGCAGGGAAAGAAATTTCAAATCACATTCCAAACGAGATTTCCAAGGCTCTGAAAGACAGAAAGAGTACACACTCAAACAAACATAAAGATGCTTCGAGGAATTCAGGATGCTATCTTTGCCATAATCCTTTCACCAGATTGGAACATTCATACTCACACAATATTGAGTATTGACTCAATTGACAGCCAGCACTTACATTTTGATTCTTTGGACGTGGTAGATCTCGAATGTATGCAATGCATTTGTGCAAGTCTGTTGTGTCTTGATCATCAGAAGCATCCACTATCTTGGTTCCCTGCATTCAAAAACCAGGGTGATATATAAATAATATGATTCACTAGCAACGCAGAGACCACTGAAATACATGATTCAAACCCAAAAGAATTGGAACTATGTTAAGTTGAAACGAAGTAAAATCCAAATGATGTCATTAAATTGTATCTGGATCATAAAAAACACAAGTATTCCACAAGGTTAAAACATATAATTTTTTTTGAACCAGTTCCTAATTCTAATTCTAAAAGAAGGGCTATTGAAAGACATTACTCTAGGTGAAATAACAATGAATCACACATATATATACCTATAAATTGCACAATCATCAATATATTTAAATCTTGAAAATTGATTGGAATTGTGTTGTAGAACAACTGGCAACTTGGAAATCACATTGAAGAATACAATACAGATCAGCTATCCTATTCATCTTCCAGTAAATAATACAGTTCACCCCTTCATGCAACGAAACAAATTTTATTCTTCATCCTCAAGGAAACAAGTTAAACGACTGCCATTGCAAGCAAGAATCAGGGAACTTGCCATATCTTTGTAGAATCCCAAAACATCTTCTCTAATTGAATCCATGTCTCCTTTAATCACATCAGGAATATACCTGGATCATCATATGATATTGAAAGAGTTATTCTTCCTGCATCACACACAGTCACACACACACACACACACCCCTATGGCCCTATCCTACAATCTCACATACTATTCTACTTCTCTCCAAGTTAAAGAGAAAAAAAAAGTAGGACAAGTATTGGCACAAAAGGCCAAGGAAACAAAAAATGAATGTAGATTCCATTGAAGCAATAAATTCCCAAACCAATATTAGTTTATTACATACTCCGTTTTCAAAAAATTAAAACGGACCCACAATGAACACAGTCCAATGCACATTTTAAATTATTAATAACTCAATTTTGGTACAAGTAAAAATTCTAAAAGTTCGATATTTAAAAACTACTCAACGACACGAATCTAACAAGATCACACTTGGCTATATTTTAACTAGTATAATTATGATAAAATTTTAAGTCAAAGTGTATGTGTGAATAGTGTCAAATTTTTTGAACGAGGGAGTATATTTGAGTAACTGACATTGAGCGCAGATAAGAGGGAATAAAAAAAATGCCACCGTACAAGAAATTCAAAGGAAATCTCCACCCAACTAATTCTTTTGAAAACTGTTATCTACTTTGAAAAATCAGCGGAAATTATTGAATTACTATTATTTTCTTCTCCCGTTGATTTTACATTTTTCTAAAGGAATAACCCAGGAAACCCGATCTGCAACTCCATTGAGAACTGGTAGTTCATAGTTGATAATTCAGGCTATTGGAACATAATCTTGAAGTATATTACCATGGAAATAAGGATTTTGACTAAGAATGCAAAAGAGAGGTGCCAGAAATAAAACTGAAGGACACATATTTTAAAGCACAAAATGCAGTAACGCAACTGTATACCTCTTGCGAACAGTTAAAGCATCTTCATCGGGGAATAGCGGCGGCAAATCATCAAACAATCGATTGGCACCACCGTCCGCACACAGACGAACCCATGCTGCTCATCCAAACAATGGGGTTGGGGGGGGGGGGGGGGGGGGGGGGCACACAAACACATCACAGTTAATAAAAAAAAAATTCAAAATTGAAAAAACATATCGAGTGGAAAGAACAAATTGACGGTCAAATTACCGTTGTTCCAGAGGGTAGGGGTGAAGCGCGGGAGGCATTGGTTGAGGATGACGAGCGCATACGTTAGCGAGGGGCCGTTGTCAGCGGGAGGACGGGGGAGGAGGAAGGCTGAGGAATGGGCAATGACCTCCATGGCCAACGTGCGCGCCGGCGTCGGCCCCGGAGGAGGAATCAGCTGCTTGCGGAGGAGGAGCGATGAGACGACCTATGCAGCGTGAGGAGTTGCAATTTTACAAATTCATGTTTTGTGGGAAGTAGAGATTTGTCAAATCAAATTAATGAAAACTACAAGGACGGACCCCAATTTTGTCCTCGAAAAAAAAAAAAAAAAAAAATTGGCCGACACTAGCATAATTATAATGCAATTTAAATTTGTGGTCAACCTTCTAGTGCGCTTTTATTTGTTTCCCACCCTTTATTTTTCGATCATTGAAATTCACTTAGGCTCCGTTTGGGAATAGCGTTCCCAAACCCAAACGCCCCATTCTAAACGCGAATGCCTCCAATTTCTTTTCTTCCCGTTTGTTTTCCGGAGATGGAGATTACCGACGCTCTCCCAATCTCTAAACGCTGGACGCTCGATTCCCCAACGTTGGAGTTTCACGTTTAGCGTTCACTTACAAAATTACAATAATGTCCGAAGAAATCTGGAGGGAAGACTGCACTTGGCCTGGCAACGTAAATTCGGTATAGGTTTGTGATTTCCTCCCCATGGTCGATTAGTGGATTTTCTTTATCTTTACTATTTCTCGATGTCGAACGAGTTCTTCTTCCCCCTATTTGGCGAAAATCAAGAAACCTAAGTTCGAATTGAAGGTTTGGATAGAAACCCGATTTATGGTTGAAGATTGCAGTGAAAGTGTTCGAGAAAATGACTGGCTGGGGATCTGGACAATGGGTAGGAGATATTGAAGATTTCCAGCAAGGGGATGTGGATATCTCATGTATTGATCCTATTTCTGGTGAGTTTCCTTTCTTGTTTGTTTGCTCATCCAGCTTATTCATATGCTCTTGTTACTTACTTGTTTTGTTTAGGGATTAGTTTACGAACTTGGGTTGATTCTTTAAGACCAATAAGGCATTGTTGCTATCAGAAGTTATGGCTTTAAACCTGTAGTTTTTACATAAGCATTTTTATATATATATGTTCATTATGTGTTTGGAATCGTGATTAGTTGCAATTCCATGTTGAACTTGATGCTATAAGTACTCTTGTACTTGTCTAGTTACATAGCATGCTGACTTTTGAGTAGATACCAAACTCTAGAAGAAATTCTTGTCAATATTGGAATCTAGATGAGTTATATGCATTCAATAAATTTCCACTAGTTACACCGTTAAATTTCTTAATGACTGAGTTTCCGAACTACTGGAAATGCATTTTTTTATACGTAAGCATGTGTTGCTTACATGGTTTTTTGCTTCATGTTCTTTTCACTTCTATTGTTTTTGTTGATGTGTGCCAGGAGAGTATTAGTTCCCATTAAGGATGCTTACCGCCACAAACAAATCTTTACCCTTAGGGGATTCCAAAATGAAGGGACCGACAAATTCAAATAATGGATTGTTGAAATGCCAAGAGCCCTGGAAACATTAGCAAAGAATGAAATGTATGGCTGATCAAATTGATCTCAAGAGCTTGGATACCTAACTTGAGAGGCATTTAAGCAGAGAGTTTGATCGTGCAATGTGGAGCCTTCAAGCAGGCAGTGAGCAATGTGGAGCTTTTAAATAAATGGAATGAGCTTGTTCTCAACAGTGATTCAGTGCATTAATGATTGAAGTTGGCTTGATTTGAATTTCTTTGTATTGAGCTTGACTTTGATTTGGAGCTCTGTGATGGGTTCTTTGAAGTGTCTTTTGTGCTGTGTGTGTAAAGTATATCATTGGCTTGACTATGAATTTCTTTTGTGCTGCCTTTAAGTATATGTTCTTTCCAAGGCTCTTCCTGACTTTGAATTTCTTTTGTGCCGCCTTCAATTATATCTTTCAAGTATGTTATTTCTAGGGCTTTTTCTAGAGTACTGAGGGGGTGGGTGTCTGTGTGGAAGAGGGTGACAAACTGTAGCTTTGTTTCTTCATCTAAATGAATAAATGATTTAGCAAAATATTTTTCTGTTTTCATGGTTGACTCCTTCTGTGGGCGACAATGAAAATGTTGTCTTGTACTTTAAGTGGTAAGATGGATTTCTTATATTGGGTGTGTGTATTGTTTTCACCTTTGCAGCTTTGTGTGATCAATTTTTATTGATCATAGTAAAGATTTCATTTTTGTTTCACAAATTGTGTTTGATTTTTAATTTACTTCATATAATAAAAGAAGAATTATATATTAACCCTTAAAGGATATTTATGTAATTTTATTTTCCAACCGCTAAACTCTAAAATTACACACCAAACACTTAAATTATAAAAAATAAAGTTTCAATCTGTAATCTCTAAACTCTAACCCAAAATTCAAAACTTAGAACTCTAAACTCTAAACCCTAAAGTTTTACCAAACTAAGCCTTATTCTTCCACAAGTAGTAATTCAATGTTTAATACCGAAATTTTTTGCTAATATTTGAAAAATAAACATCATAATATTAGTACTTTATAAATAAATTAATGAAAAAATACAAAAAAAAAAAAATGGATAAGAATCAAATGCAAACGTAATGCATCAAGCATCCTTTCTTGATGGATGGGAGACATGGAAAATACCCATAAAGAGTAGAAAATGAAATGCCGTGTATGTAAGGCACCTTGACATTCGGGAACTCAATTTCCCAAAAATTATTAAACACACCAACCACAATCACATTATTCCAAACAGAGGCTGAGCTTAGGGGTGTGGAAAAAACTCGACTCGATACTCGACTAAAATTCGATTAAATTATTAAATTAGATATAATTTAAACTTTATCAAGCCTAATCAATTTACATTTTACAGCATAATAAATAAAACTGTCAATTTAAATTCAAATTGTATACTATTTATCCTAGTTAAATCCGGGTTATAACTTTAAAATTTTTTACTGTGCAAGCTCGAATTACACTGTTCAAACTCGATACTCGACTCGATATCACCCTGGTCTGGACTAAATTCGGATTTATGAAACACTCTGTTTTATACTCCCTCCGTTCCTTATTAGCAGTCGTTTTTGGAATAATTATTCTGTGTCATTCAACTTTTATCCCTATGTGTTTTTTTGGGAATAAAAATAAAATTGAAGTGGAGACAGAATGCACAGTTTTCTAGGGATATCTTTTATGATAATATAGGGGTAATATTAGAAAAGTGTGAGATAAATATGTTAAGTGACAACTATTTTTGAACGTTTTTTTATTTCTAAAAAGAATACTAAAAAATAACAGATGGAGTACTTTAATATTATTAATATTAAAATAAAAATGTTAAAAAAAATTTATTAGTTTACAGTACTATTCATGTACCAAAGAAAAATTAAGAAATAAAGTATGTTTGGTTGGGACAATTACATATAAACATTTGTCCTATAGTATTATATTTCGGACTTTTATTGGTCTCACCTTTTGCGTGAAGGTAATGCGGTGGCAGACTCGATGGCGAAGCGTATAGTGCGCTCGGTTGACTTCTTTATGACATGGGTCTATCCCCCGGATGAGGTGCTGCCACTCCTCACGGCGGATCATATGACATGGGTCTATCCCCCGGATGAGGTGCTGCCACTCCTCACGGCGGATCAAATGGGCGTCTGGTTTCTTCGTGATTGAACCTTCCTTGGTTGGCTCTTTTTTTTTTTTAGATTTTTTAACTTTCTCCTTTGCCAACCTTTTCGCAGCGTCCTTGTTATATAAAAAAAAAAAAAAAAAAAAAAAAAGTTTATCCCTAAAATAGGCCTTAATAACCTTATCACATCATAAGTACAGTATGATGATGTGATGCTTTATTATTCTACAGTATTTCCGTGTCTTTTGATCAAACCTCGAGTCCTCAACCACATAAACAGAGATAGTGGAGTACTATACTACTGCTTGTATGTATTGCTACTACTATCAAGTAGGGATCGGGTGGGGTCTGGGTCGGGACTACCCGGCCCCAAGACCCGACTCAGATCCGAGCTGTTACTCCTTGGATGGTTGGATCCGAGCAGAATCGATCCAATTGGATCCGGACCTAGACTCGCGGACCCGTGAACCCGAAAGAATTAATGGAAAATAATAAGAAACACTTTGGACCCGACCCGACACAGGACCCAATAATTTTTTTTTAAAAAAAAATATAAGCAACAACAAAAATAGTTATTATGAAACAACACTACAGTAGCAGCAATTGAGCAACATTAAACTTTAAAAAAAAAATAACATCAAATGTCAGCAATAAAATATTAATTACAACACCAAAAGAAGCATAAGAATAGCAGTAAAACAATCCACCTGCAAAATCATACAATTTTGTTCCAACTTCCAATTAACACATACAAATCAAACGAGGAAATCCAACATGCAAATATGATGAGCAAAACAACAAACTTCAGTACATCATTTAAAACATTATAATAAAACATGAAAATAGTGAAATAGATAATAGATAATACACTCGGGCGGGTCGGGTCTGTCCCTAGACCCAAGACCCGACCCAAATCCAAAAAGAAGGATCCGAACCGCGCTAAAGAGTTGGGTCCAGATCTGTTCTTGGGTTCAATTGCCATCCCTACTAGCAACCCAGATAAGATTTCTTTTCAATTACATCATGATAAAAAAAAAAAAAAAAAAAAATTGAGAGGCTGTCTGTCCATATATACCCAAAAGGCCAAATTGTCTTGAGTTATAAATTAACACCGCTTTATAATTTAAATATATACAACCACCGTTTTCAAAAATATTTGAATTTTTATCACTATCCATTATTCAACATTGATTCACATTTATACAATAGTTATAAAAAAAATATAATCAAGTAAATTTTGTCATAATCATTCTATCTTGTAATTTTATAATATAAAAAAAACTCTTAATAATATTCCCACCATATTGTCCAGTCTTTCTAGACTGTTCAGTAAAAAAAAAGGAAAAAAAAATCGATCACCCTTGCATATGGAGCTATGGAGTATGGACTATGGGGTATCATAATATTTAAAGTAATACTTCCTCCGTTTCGCTATAATTGTTACGTTTGATTTTTTGATACTATTCACTGTTTAAGTTTGATTTAAATTTTATCATAGTTATGTAAAAAAAAATATAGTCAATTGAGATCTTGTTAGATTCGTCTAATCTTGTACTTTTAAATAATCAAATTTTTATAATTTTTTTTATTATACATAATTTAAGTTATTACCCATTAAAAATGAGTATTGGCATACATACCGGATGAATCCGTGATAAAAATATTGAGACGGAGGTAGTAATAAATTTGAATTTTTAATTATTTTATTTATATACTTCCTCAGTTTCTAAATTATTGATATGTTGGGATTTCATTATTGTTTATTAAATAACTTTAATTTTATTTTTTAATATATTTATATAAAATAAAATATAATGAATCGAAATCTTGTTAGATTAATCGCTTTAGAATATCAAATTTTTATAATTTTTACTTGTATATAATTTGAATTATTACAGAGTAAAAATATACATTGAATTACGTGAAATGTGAATTTGTGACAAATATTAAGAAATGGAGATAGTATAATGTAGTGATTATGTCATATGTGTTAAATTTATTAATGTTAGTGAATTTAAAATTTTATTATATTTATTTATTATATGATGTATTGAAGTAGATTTAGTAATTAAATATTTAATTATTTTTAAAAAAATGTAATAATGTTAATGGGACTTAAAAAAAAAAAAGAAAAAAGGAAGAGAATATAATTAATGGGACGGAAGGACATTTTTGGCAAGCAATTTCAGAATTCATATGTTTCTTTGTATTTATCGTTTTGTGGATTGAAAAATTTCTTTAGAAGGATATCTGCTTCTCTTTACACCGTCGTGTGTTGTCCCCTAATAATTTGATCAGTTGTTTTGTAGGTATTTGGGCAATCAATGAACAGTGATTTTATCTTTTCCAAGTATTTATTTAAATAATATATATAGTATTCATAGGCTATAGAAACTTGGGAGCGAGTTTAGTTACAAACAAAAGCAACTAGTTAATTAGTAGTCGTGATCATTTCAATTATACAGAAGCCTAAGATTCACAAGAGAAACTAAAACAGCCCACCCCAAACACAGCCAAGCCAAATCCCCAGCCACCCGGTTCGTGTTCCTCGACACCCTCGTGCACCCCACCACACACCCAAATAGGGCTCCACATATCACCAACCCGACCCGGACCGCCCCTGCCCCGAAAACAACTGGGTACCACCCGAGGATAAGCGCAAGCTGGGCCAGGTACAGGCCCAAAGACGCGGGCTGCCGATGGAATCCACCATCGGCCCAAACGAGCCAGGCCGAGAGGCCCAATAAGGAAGCCGCGGCCAAACAGGCCGCGTGCAGGGCCCAAATTGGGAGAGAGTAAAACGGCTTGTGGTTATGGAGGCCGCGCGTGGAACCGAAGAAGAAGATGTCCAGAAGCGTGGCGGAGATTGGGACGCCGACGGCGAGAGCGAGGGAGCGGAGGCCGCGCCTGGCCTCCGCCGTGCGGGGTTTCTGGGATTGTTTGGCGGTGGTGGGTTGCGGTGGCTGTTGTTCTGATTGGGGTCTGTGCTTGAGTTCTTGGGAAGCCATGGGATGGGATTTGGGAATGAG
This sequence comes from Hygrophila difformis, assembly GCA_030278955.1. Lineage (NCBI taxonomy): Eukaryota > Viridiplantae > Streptophyta > Magnoliopsida > Lamiales > Acanthaceae > Hygrophila > Hygrophila difformis. Next base: position 7,136,438 of record JAOANR010000001.1, on the reverse strand, counting down.
TTGGGTTTGAATTTGAGAATTGAGAAGAGATTGAGTGTAAGTGGGAAAGTGGGAATGGTTATATAATGTTTTAAAAGGGGGCGGGGGCGGGAACTGGGGGGTGGAGACGTGGAGATGGTGGCGGTTGCCACGTGGCTGAGAGAGGGACGAAGGGTGTACACGTGGACGTGTTTAGAGTAGTGAGTGGCGGATCATGGACTGATAAACAAAAAAACACATGTCAGCGTAATTATCTTGGGACACATAGATGATAGATGCAATGACATCTTCCAACAATACCTATCATTGTTAAGTTTTTATCCTTGATCAATCCTCGTGCTCTAGTAGTACATTTTTTTTTTTCTTCTTCCTTTTTAAATAAATAAAACAAAAGACAGTCAATATATGCTCCGATTCTTCCTTAAACACCTATGACCTATCACAGTTAAATAGTTATACACTTATAGAAGTACTTAGATACATACCATATGGGGGGGTATTATGTATATTTATGATTTATCCTATTGCTTTGAGCGTTCGAGGCTATCCATTATTAATGAATTTAAGAATGCATAAATTGGATGAATGTGAGTTGAGAGATTGCAGGCGCGGTCGTCACTTTGTTGAACAACTTGGATACAAATAAATTAAATACGGAGTATATCGTTTCCTGATGTTATGATCTCATCAACATACCTGCCGCTGCAGCCTGCCGTGCATATCACCATTTCCACGTTATATTAGTATATTAGCTATACAAATTCTCGTCACCTAATTAACCTGCTAACTATCACCATTTCCACATTATATTATACTATTAACTATACAAATTCTCGTCACCTAATTAATCTGCTAACTATCGTGTTTATAAAATTATCATTTGTAATCATACACATCTATATGACGCGTCTTCTTAATAACCCGATCATACATTATGACCTTGGGTACCAAAAAAATAATTTAAATAAAAACTTCCAAAAAATAAAGATTTTTTGTTTTCTTAAATATGTAAATTTTTTTATAATTGGGTTAATACTTTTTTTTTAATCAGTTATACCCCCACCTTAATCTTTTTAACACTTCCCCGTTTTTTAAAGAAAGCTACACTTGTGAAAATGTCACTATTCACAATAACACTTTAATTTAGAGTTTTATCATAGTTATACAAGTTCAAATATAGCCAAGTGAGATCTTATTTGATTTGTCTCGTCTTATAGTTTTTAAATATTGAATTTTTAGAATTTTTACTTATATCGAATATGAATTGTTAATAATTTCAAATATACATTGGGCTGCGTGCTGGGTTGGTCGTAGAAAAAAAAAAAACAAAAAAAACAGAGGAAGTAATTTTAAAAATTCATCGAGAGCCAATGTACTGGATCCAATGTTCCTAGGGGTGCGAAAAGATTCACCTAACTACTCCTGTCACACACAAATAGGCAGAAATATGAAATAAGTACTTCTATACCACCTCTACCTATGGCCTCAACTCTTTTCAGAAACAAACTGAATTAGATAACATGGTTTGAAATTTGCGTCAATTTTGATAGAACTGAAACAATATTTATTTCTAAATCCACAATAGTATAGTGCAAGCTAATCTATCCCTGTATCCTGTATCCATGAAATTTTGTACTTCATATCTAAAACCAAAGAAAATTCAAAAGAGGGGAAAATTCACAAATCACAAACCAGACGACTTCGCATATAAATTGGAGACTTTTCAATGTAGAAAAATCGTTATTAGTGGTGTGAAACTGTACCAGTTATCTGAATACATACACGTATATGTGAAACCAAAGACGATGCAAAATAAAACAGAGCACACGGTGTACGAGCAGTATCACCTATACACAATATAATAATGTAACTAACTCCGGCACTGTGTAGCGGCGGAGCACGATCGAGTGTACGGATTAGCTTCGGCACCTGGTTGACAATTGTAGTACGACGCTCCTCGCCTCGAGCACGGCACGTTGTTCGCCTGGAGCGCTTGGTAGCTAATGTACTGGCTCGTCGCCAGAATCCGCCGGTTGATCTCCGTATCCAGCTCGAATTCACCAACGCCGTCGGCCATGCACTCCGCGATCGAACCTTTGCAGGTCGCAGGCTTGCTGATCGGCATCCAGCTGAAGTTGTCTCCGCCGGCGGAGGCTGATCCGATGAAGAGAGCGGCCACGAGTGCGGCGGCGACGGAGAAGAGGAGAAGCTTCGCCATGGTTATTGGTGTGTGTCGATTCGGAAAACAGAGAGATTATTGGAATTTACAATTAGGGAAGACGGAGTAGCGGTTGCTGGCCATTTAAGTAACGCGGTGATTAATAACTCGGGCATAATATTCTCTATATTTACCAAATTGCCACTCCCATGACCTATCCCATGCGGCCATGCGCTAGTGCAACAAATGCAATTTAGGAGTAAAATATTTCATCAGTTTAGTAAATTTATCTTTTAATCCATTCAAGAGCGTTTAATTTTATGATGATTAGGGTTTAGGTTAGGGTCTTTACCTCATTTTTTTAAAATTTCTTTTTTAATGTATAACATGTACTCCTACAATTTATTCATCCCTGCCACTTAACTTATCTTGTTTCACTTTTTTACATAATCCAAGACACTTATTCAACCGCTAATATCTTAAAATGTGTACAACAAAAAATTATGAAAAATATATATTCCAAAACTATATAATTATACGATTCTAACATGACCCAACCTGACTATTTTTTTTCAATATATATATGCAATAAAATTGAGTCAAAGTAGTTCAATGAACAGTGTAAAAAAGTCAAACAAGACACGAACGGAGGGAGTAATAAATAAAAAGGTTCATGCCTCAATTTTTTTTAAAAAAAAAAGCATTTAAGAATCATTGACAAATGTTTGCCGTTAATTCCAATTTTACTGTTCAATCTACTTTCAATTGTCTTGAGTGCTTTGTCCGTTTGTGTCTTTCCTCCTATTTTTTTCTCTATATGAAAAATTGGTAGGTTACATCTAAACGCAAGCCAAACAATCTTCAAATTTTATTTAAAACTTTTGGGTTTGAATTTTTTTTTAATAAAAAAATTCCACTTTGCATTTGATTTGAAGATGATTTGAATGATTCAATATATCCTCTTAATATACACATATGTCAATATTAATAATCTTGTTAATGACTGAACTAATGATGATGGGATTAATTGTTATAAAAAACCAAAATTATATCATTAATCAGGTTTTGATCACTCAAGAGTGTACTTTTAAAAATAGTAATTACAACACGCATTAAAATGGAACCGTGAGAATTAACATTAATTCAATGGATAATTGAAAACTTTAATCGAATTGAAGTCTGGTGGGTGTAAAGGCTTTGGCTACTATAACTTTTAGAATTATCAATTAAGTACATTACATGGTGGAGACCACGTTATTATATAAAATAAAATTACACAAATATGAAAAGGGAACAAAATCCTCAGCTGTACAATCTGGGAATAATAAAAATAAAAAATGCTGGTGGTACTTTCCGATCAGGCACACATTTCATTTCCAATTTCAATAATGGGTTTGGATTAGTTTGTTAAAGGAAAGGGAAAAAGAAGCGGAAAAGAAAACAAAATATACAGCTCACACAGTGGTAATTAATATTGTTCCAATTTTAATTAATTAAAGAAAACAAGATTACTGTTGAGTACTAGTCTTACATTAGGTGGCTAATGTGTAGGGAGTATATTTTACTTTTAACAATAATAAAATAATTGGGAAGAGTTGAATAGTTCAAAACATGGGATTTGGACTTTGGTTTTGTAATAAAACTTGGTCATATTCATCATTTTTTATTTTTTTTATTATTTTTTTTATTTTTTCATATTGGCAACAACCATGAGAAGTTGAGCAGTCTTAATCAGGAATGTGAATTTAAATTAATTCGTAGCTACATAAACCCACCCCTTAACAAGAATTAATATTTCCCAATAATTAATATTGAGTTTTTTTTCTTTTATTTTTCTTGTTGTTACCACTAATAATTTATAAAAGTTTGGGTTAGGAAATGCTAATAGTCGTCCCCACACTCAGGTTCGAAAAGTGGTGGGAGTATTATTTTCAGACAGGTCCTAAAATATCAACATATTGTTTAATTCAGATAATGGTTATTTAGAATAATATAATCAATTGTTTAATTTTGAGATTGAAATACTAAATACGAGTAGTTGAACAATTTTCATTTAATTATTACTATTTCACACGATAATCCATCCATATGATCCAAAACACAATAATATTCTTTCTAGAAGAGTAAAAAGAGTGATTCAAAATGATGTTTTATGTTTATGAATGGGGAAAAGGTCAAAGACATGTCGATGGTCATTAATGTATGTTCTCTCCTTGGTTCTTTTTTTTAATTGTTATTATCCTCATGGTATTTGGTAAGAATGAATTAAAAAAGGGTGGCAAATGGATATTATGATAGTAGATGATTTTCAAAGCGTCTTTTGATTGGCGTCAAGATTTTAATTTGAAACCCTCCTCACGCTTTCACTACCTACCATGGAAAAAGATGCACCAACTCTCCACCCCTCTCAATATTACTACTATTATAGTATTATGATATACATATCTACTACTCCCTCCGTCTCATTACAAATATCATACTTACTATTTTTGGATGTTCTATTATAAATGTCTTCCTTCTATAAATAGAAATAATTTTCCCCTCCAACAGCTATGTGGACCCCACCATATACTTACAAATCAACTTTACCTTAATTACCGTGTCCAACAGTAGTAAGACGTTTGAGGTGGGACGGATCAGGGACTACTATATGAGTAAGACTCGATTGGGTGGATCACATCACATTCACATTCACTGGGGGCTGTAATAAGAAGTTTGAGGTGGTTCACATTCACATTCACTATATTAAAATTTTAATCAAAATTGTTATTACTTAATTAAAAATTATTATTTTTAAAAAAAGAACACTATGTAACCTATGAAGCCGGTTGGTGGGAGATCAATTTTTTTTTTTTTTTTTTTTTTTTTTTTTTCGCTAGAGGCCAATGAAGGTTAGGGAAAGGAAAGTGGGAGATCGATCAAATTTGATTGCGGTACTACAATCATTTTATTTAAATACGGATACGTCTATATATAATTAATTGCATTATTCACTTGTGGCTAAAAATATATATATTCAGTATTTTGCCTATTTGGACAGGCGCTCACGCACCGCACGCTACGGTCGTCCATTCGTTTTGAATAATAATGCTTGTAGAATCCAACTCTTAGAATTTTTTTTAATAAAGTGAAATTGATCGAGAGTTATTTGGTGGACGGACTACGGACATATATATGATTAGTTAATCAAATTCAAATAACATCATCATCACATTAACAACTGAATTCATAATTATCATTGTACTTGCAAAATGGATAAGTAAATGGGCTGGGCCATCACGTCGAGAAGCCCTGGTTACAATTCGGGCCTGGGGATGGCCGAATAATTTTCTATAGGGCTTTGGGGCCCAATTGCTACATATTTATAGGGTGAAAGCGGTACGGTAAATATCCAACCGATCCAATGCCGTATCCGATTATATTCGAATCCGAATCCCTTTTCGATTATCCGGTCGGATAATTGAATATTCGTATCCGAATACGAATCCGTATTTTAATATCCGCATTCGTATTCGTATCCGAAAATATCTAACCGTATCTGAGAATATCCGACCGTATCCGAAAATTGATAGGATATTATCCGGATTTTAAATATGGATATTCGAATATATTAATATATTATTATTTAATAATTAAAAATGATTAATAATTATAAAAAAAATATCAAATTTTCAAAAAAGATTATAAAAAATTATCCGATAATCTGTATCCGATTGAATCCGTATCCGTCATATATCCGTCCTGTATCCGTACCGTATCCATAATTCGAAATATCCGAAACCGTATTCGTATCCGGCCCATCCGTATTCGATACCGAATTCGACAAAAAAAATATGGATAATATCCGTATCCGTACCGTTTTCATCCCTACATATTTATACATTTTTCTTTCCGTAAAAAAGGTCAAATACATCCGTTTTCTTTTCAAAAAAGCCAAATTGGTCATTTTTTTAATTTTATTGCCGATTTAGTCCGCTACATATGCTAATTACATCCATTTTAGTCCAAAAATCACTAATCCCTCCTAGGATGCTGACGTAGTATTGATTTATTTTGGTCATTTTCATTCTTAAAGGCGATTCAAGATTAAACACAAGGAGACAAAAGACATGTGACTGTCCTTTTCATTCTTCGGCCCTCAGTTTTGAGCCAAACGTCCCCATTATCGTTTCTTTGTTGCCGGAATTTGAATATGCGCCGCGGGATTAGGGTTCGAATTGGGGGTGCTGCGATATGAGAGGTGATTGAAATTAGAGTTGAGTCGGGTTGCACACTTATTTGGCAAACACGTTGGAATGACAACAATTCAAAACAGATCCAGCGTGTATGGTTTAGAATAAATCATTGCCACGTCAGCGTCCTAGGAAGGATTAGTGATTTTGGACTAAAGTGGATATAATTAGCATAGGTAGCGGACTAAATCGACAATAAAATTAAAAAAGGACCGATTTGACTTTTTTAAAAAGAAAATGGATGTATTTGGCCTTTTTTTTTTCCTTTTTCTTTCCATGTACACAGCATATACAATAAGCTAGAAAATGAAAAAATGAATGATGGACACAAATCACAAACAGAAAAAATAGGAGGTTGGGTGGAAAATCAAACTTCCAACATGAGTCAAGGAACTTGACCACTTTGGCCAAGTTCCCATCCCCATGCTACATATTTATACATGAGTAAGGAACGAAACAGTCCCTCCGGCTCCGGCAATATATAGGGGACGACGGTGAGAATCGAACCCGTAAGCCCAAACTTTATGGTGGGAAAGCAAAGGATTGATCAATTAGACGATATATAAAACCTCATGCCTCAGCCTCATGTACAATAGCAGTAATTCATTAGTTTGAATTTGATCATAATTAGTTGAAGAAATTAAACAAATCCAACAAATGTTGATATATCTGTTACCCATTTTAAAACTTGGGGGATTGTTTTAATTTTAATTACTTTATATCCCGGCCCCTTCCTTCAACTAATTCAAGTTTAGACTATATGAGTTGGTGAGCATATATAATTCAAGTTTAAACTGCTCCCAATTCCAATATATATATATATATATATATATATATATATATATATATATTTTTCCCAACAAGGGCGCTCCATCCAAAGTATTTCATCTTAATTAATTACTCTACTAATTATGTGTGTATCATATGTTCCATTTTTGTGATATTACACTATATGAGAGTATTCGTAGTGTCGTGTCTCAATTTCACAATGTGACAAAAGAATCATATGAATTACAAAGCAACGTGTGAAAGAATATAATATCGATCAATATATAGTAGTCCATGTGGATATGCGCATGCAGATGGTTTTTCTTTTCTTTTTCGAATTAAATTTATATATGCAACATGCATTGTAAGTTGATGAGGATTTTGCACTAAGGGTGGCAAAATAAATTAGTAAAAAGCAAGGCTGTCTCTACTTTAAGAAAAGGAAAAATAAAAGAGGGATAGAGGGACATGACATATCCTATATGTACGTAGTAATTGGTGGGGGTGATGAATTTAATTTAATTTAATTTCCATCTTAGTTCGTGTATAGACGGGTGTAAATTTTGGACACGACCCGAAAACACGAACCCGACCGACACGAACCCGATGCAGTTTTGGGTTTAGTCATTTTTGGTTACTTTAATCCGAAATTCGATCTAAAACTTTTCAGATCTTGTTCGGATTTGGTATTTCAAGTTCATTTCGGGTTTCGGGTCGTGTTCGGGATTACATATTTTGTGTTATACCATTATTAACACCTGACACGAACACGAACCGAATCTGTGAAACCTGAAACACGACCCGGCCAACCTGACCGAAACACGACACGAACACGATCCGAAACCTAAAATTGACACCCCTATGTATAGTAGTAGTACTAGTAGCAGTACACTTTAAATTAAATTGGATCAAAGATTTGGATGAAAAATGTTGCGTTATCTTCCTCTTTCATAAAACAATTTACCAGATGCAATTATTACACGCACTATATACTAGCTAGCTAGAAAAGGTTTGTACTAGTAGTTAGTGATGATATATGGGGGTAAGGCATGCACTATTGCTATCCATAATTATTAATGTTCCAAGTACAAAACTGTACTAATAATTATCATGCTAGCAAGCTCTCCCTAGCTATATAGTATATCATACTACATGTATGTATATACTCTTTCTAGTGTCTCCCAAGTTTTAATTATTACATTGGATCCTGTGGATTAAATGATCTCAGCATAAATTAAAAACAGAAATAAAATCATTTACTGATTTAAATAAAATTAACCAAAATACTACTCCTCCGTCCCACTCCAAGTGTCTTGTTACTGTTGGGCACAGGAATTAAGGTAGAGTTGGTTTGTGAGTATATGGTGGGGTCCACATAATTGTTGGAGGGGAAAATTATTTCTATTTATAGAAAGAAGACATTTGTAATAGGACATCAAAATATAGTAAGTAGGACATTTGGAATGGGACGGAGGGAGTAGTAGTCATTAACAAGTACTTCACGTACGGTAATGTAAAAAAGGAAAACGGCAAAAAAAAAAAGAAGAAAAGAAAAGAAAAGAAAAGAAGAAGCATGTATGTAGTGCACCGCCCGTATTGAATAAAAAGACGATTATAGAAGTATATATATATGTATGTATATTGTGAATATATAGTGGAGGTCGGACAAATAAAATAAAAAAAAAATAAAAATAAAATGCATCGTGCATGCATGCTTATCAGGTGACAATAATATAATAATGGTTTTTTCAGGCGATCGATCAAGTGCATATATTCATCAGCATGCAATATCTGCCTACTAGTAGTAGTAGTGCCTATTGTTTGTATCACAAAAGGACGAAAAATAATTATTAAATGAAAAGAGAAAACAATAATGAAATTTCCGCGTCACCAACAACAATTCCTGTCTGTACTCTTATGTTGTCCTAAAGCGACATCTATTTTCTCATGTGCTTTTCCATCTGTCGTCCCATTCATTCCTTATTGCATCATAAATTAGTAGTAATCCAAATTAAATTAAACACTGCATATTAATTTTGTAACATTTACAACCAATTATTGATTATTACTACATAGCAATAAAAACAACCACAGTAAAGAAAACATACAGTACTACTACTATTAACTATCAAATTAACTTCTTAGCAAAAGAAAATTAATTTTCAGAATCTAAAGATCACATGCCAATTTCCACTGAATTCAGAAAGGATAAATTATTGCTCCTATTATATACTATATAGCTAGGTTTGTGAAATATATTTGTCTTTGCTTCTGAAAAACACGTCATCCTCCACACACTAAATTTATCATCATAGTATCATATAAAGTACTAATAAAGAAAGTGATACACAACTGCAGCCTCCATATATTACTCCGGTCGGTTATGTACTCATGCGTAAAACCTTTTAATTCATATATGCTCCCGCCGTTGTTTATAAATTGAAACATTTGGAAATTTAATTCACACACATGTACTTTGATTTAATGTTTTATCATAGTTATACAAGTTAAACTATAGCCAAGTGAGATCTTATTAGATTCGTCCCGTCGAGTAGTTTTTAAATATCAAAAGTTTTAGAATTTTTACTTGTACGGAATTTGAGTTACTATTAATGATTTAAAACGTGCATTGGACTGCGTGCGTGCACTGTGGGTCGTTTCAATTTTTAAAACACGGAGGGAATACTATACATACTAATATTTATTTTTTTTCAAATATTTTTTCGTTTAAAACTGTTAACCCAACAAAAAATATGTTAAGGCCCATCCGATGTCCAAATTGCCCGGCCCAGTCCGTGAAGATATATCCGGAAGAGAGGACGCGTCTTCAAGTCAGTGAAGATATATCCGGAAGAGAGGACGCATCTTCAAAGACCCAGTCAGTGAAAATATATCCGGAAGAGATAACACATCTTCAAAGGCCCAGTTAAAATATATCCGGAAGAAAGGATGCACCTTCAGGGCCCGGAAGAGAATGGGCTGAAAGAAAGGACGCGTCTTCAGTCAATAGAGCGGGACACCCTAGAGTCTCATACAAGAAGAAAAGAGAAATGAAGCATTATCTAAGGAAGCGAATCACTACCGACGGAAACAAATCATAGTGAGGCACACCATCTAAGGTAACAAATCAGGATGAGATCAAGATGGAGCATCGGTAGCTTGAAGGCTCTCATCATTATATATATGCACTGTGGCACCACATTCGGAACACCTCCAACACTCCTCAGAGAGCCGTACTTTACTTATTTTACTTTCTTTATAGCTTTTCTGTATTTTACTGCTTTTTGTTTTTCCAATTTCTTTACAGTTTTCTTTCAATTCCTGTAATTTGTTTTCTATTTTTTCTGTAATTTTTCCCCCGAGTTCATCAATAAAAGAGAGATTCTTCTCCCAAATTTTCACCGTTAACAACAACAATATGATACATCAAAAATCTATGTCATTTTGTAATTTGTGTGGTTTGGACTTCCACGCACACCTAGGATGTCAACGTTATATCAAAAAAAGAATCTAGGCCATTTATATTTTCATTGGGGGTACGGTGTTGGTTACATACAATTAAACTAATAATATTCATAAGATTTTTTGGAAGTTTATTACTCTCCTCCATTACTATCATTTGTTTTACTTATAAGTATGATTAATGACGAGAATGATGATGCATGGTGGAGGACAAAATTTCCGAGGTAAGGAAGCAGATAAAATGGCTTATTATTCTATATGCACTAATAAAGGCGGGCACTGTATGGTGGCCTATCCATTAGTATAAATAATGCATCCTTTTTATTTTATTTTGTACTTTTGATGATGATGCATACTACTACTACTACTACTACATTTTGGATCACTGCTTTTTCTTTTATGCGGCGATCCTACTACTACTCTTAACTTCTCTTTTCTCGTTTTCATTCTTTTTCCTTTTTTCTTTTTTTTTTCTTTTTAAATTAATTTATTCTATTCCTGATATATGGATGCCTAGAGTTTCATGTCGGCTAATTATATATAAATAATTTCGTCCCAATCAATGAATGCAACAAATGAAATGAATAAATTAAACTAATTAAACAATCTTTTCTATTCACAAAGTTGGAACAAAAACAATACGTACACATTTTCGTCTATTACGTGCATTAATTAATAAACAAGCAAATCATCATATCCCATGCTAAAATTGTTTGTTAAATATGTGCTCATTCCATCCCATTATTTATGTCTCACTTTCCTTTTTTTGGCTGTCCCAACTCCCAACACCCTTGTCTAATTTCCATTTTAGGAAATAATTAAATATTACTCCCTCCGTTCCTTAATAGTTTGTCTCTTTCAGTTCAATTTCAATAACCGAGATTTGCATTAATTAACCTATAAATTTACATTTTTACACTCAACTACACTCATTCTTAATAAATCACTACAAGAAAAATCTCGTAAATCCGGTCGGTAGCCCCTACAGACGGGTCGTCTTCGGGCTCACCGACCGCACCACCGACCGAATTGGTCGGTCGGTAAAAAGCTGGTAGGCAGCCGAGAAGCAACCAAATGTGGTCGGCGCACCGACCGCTGCACCGACCACATTTGGGGTCGGTACAGCCTGGTCCCAAAAGGTCCGGGAACCCGCCACCGACCGCACTACCGACCGCAGGTGCGGTCGGTAATTCTCTTCTATAAAAAAATGTTCTCGGGAGGGCTCAAACCGAGCACCTCAACAACACCCAACCACAACCCTAACCAACTTGGCTAGCTCTCTAAATGATCAATCATTTTCCGCCACGTGTCCTATATAATATACATTCTCAAATATATTTGAAAGGTTTTGTTAAAGAAAGGACTCGAACCCGAGTCCACCCCAAGTTCCCCTCGCGCGCGTACCGTCTGTGCAACCAATGTTTCATGTTATCCTATGAAATGCTTTATATATAACCTATTTAAATACATATATACATATATATGTGTATTTAAAATATAAAATAAAAACTAAAATTATATTAATTAAATAAAAACAATTAAGTTTTTTTTTGGTGAAACAGCCTAAGAAGGCGAGCAAAGGGAAATGAAAAAGAAAAAATAACAACGAAAATTAAATAGCACGGGGAAATGTCAAGCCAACAGCATCTTGATCTACCAGTCGCCGGACTTCATCCGGAGGAAAGGCCCAAGTAGTGAAGAAGTCCTCGGAACACACTGCCTTTCGAGCTAGACCATCCGCAACCTGGTTACCTTCTCTGAAAACATGCCGGAGTACACACCCTTCCATTGCACGAAGAAGACCCTGCACTTCCCTAATCATAGGCCAAAGATGGTGATGGGGAAGAGATGGGCCAACCACCAAGCGAACAACCTCCATGGAATCAACAAAACAAGCAGACAAAACTACGCCCAGCTGGCCGGCCAAGAGCAACCCAAATCGAAGCGCTAACAGCTCGGTTTCCAGAATGGAGCGCTGGCCAATATTACCACCACAGCCGCCCTTCCATAGCCCTTCATGAGTGCGAATTACAGCTCCATACGCAGACCGAGGAGGATCAGGAGAACAGCAGCCATCAGAATGCAAAATGTAGCCAACCAGATTATCCTCAATCCAACGCACCTGATGTATCTTGGGGTTTTTGTACCGGACAACAGTTGCATGCTCTAGATGACGCTGAAGCCGGCTGGCCTTCATGAGAACACTGTCGCGACTAAGATTTACTCCACGAAAAACTCTTTCATTACGTTGACACCACACCACCCATAATAGAGCAATGAAGCGAGCCCCCCATGTCCGAGTTGCCCATTCGAGCCAGAACCGGCAGTCCTCATCATGCAACACCTCAAGCATCTCTTTGAATTTGAAGCCACTACGCATCCAGACATGATCTACCCAAGTGCAAAGAAATAGCGCATTACGCCAATCTTCCTCATACTCGCCGCATATGGAGCATAGAGGTGAAGCCGCAAGACCTCTATGATGGCGAAGCACGTTGCATGGCAAAGCACCATGGCTGAGAAGCCATAAGAGCACGCCAATCTTTTCGGGGATGCCGGCTTTCCACATCCAACCCCATCCCGAAGGCGAGCCATCAACCGGACACAACCAGCGATACCCAGACTTCATGCTATAAATCCCTTTGACATCGCCTCTCCAATGCATGATGTCCGGAGTCCCAGCATTCAAGAAAGGGGCGGGAGATGCCATTATTGCAGCCTTGATGTCAGCTGGAAGCCAGGAATAAAGATGTTCCAGTTTCCAACGCCCATCATCGATCACATCTTTGATACATAGACGAATGTCATGGATATCCACAAACGGAACATGAGTCGCCAAACAACTCCCCTCCCACCATGGAGTGTACCAAAGCGAACTAGCTCCATTCCCTATGCGGACACCATAGGCAGAACTGAATACTTTAGCAACTTTCACCAAGGAACGCCAAACTTTAGTGCCTCGGTAATGCTCGCGTGGGAGGAGACCAGTCTCAACGCCATACTTATCACATAGGATACGAACCCACAATTTATTATGAGCAGTAGAGAGATCCCAGATTTTCTTACCCATGAGAGCAAGGTTCATTTGACGACACTTCCTAACGCCCAATCCACCATAAGATTTAGGTTTCGTCAGCTCATCCCAGCGAATTAGGTGCAACCCATGACCACTGGAGCCTTTCCATATCCAACGCCGAATTATTTGATCAATCTTAGAGCAAACGCCAATAGGGAGCAAGTGAACTTGCATGACATAAACAGGAAGAGAATTAAGCACAGATCGAGCAAGAGTAATTCTGCCTGCCTTATTCAACAAGATGGAAGACCATGAAGTAAGTCGGTCTTGAATCTTCTTGAGAAGGGAGTCAAAATGAGCTATACGAAGCCGACCATGAATGATGGGAAATCCGAGATAGCATCCCAGGTTATCAACAGCAGAAACCCCCAGGTGGTGACGTAACCATTCTTTTTCAACCTGGGTGGCATTAGGAGAGCAAAAAGCTGACGACTTGGACGGATTCATATGCAAACCCGATCGGGTGCCAAACCTGGTCAAGACTGAAGACATAGAAATGATACTCCTCTCATCCAATTCGGCACAAAAGATTAAGTCGTCGGCAAACATTAGGTGTGAGATGCCAACACCCCGGACACTCAGCTTCAGAGGCTTCCAGAAGCCCATATCAACTGCCTCAAGAATAGTTCTCGATAATTTCTCCATGACAATTACAAACAAGTACGGGGATAAAGGATCCCCCTGGCGAAGACCTCTTCTGGCTTCAATATGGCCGATTGGTGAGCCGTTCCATAGGATTGAAAAGCTTGACGAAGAAACACAAGTCATAATAAGCTCCCGACAAGAATCTGGAATATCCAACTCTCTTAAACAGTCATCTAGAAACTCCCAGCTGACCATGTCGAACGCCTTTGCAAGATCTATTTTAATCACAGCACCCCTGGATATAGAATGAGGGCTCTCTAATGAGGAAATGATTTCTTGCAAGAGAATGCCGTTATCCGAGGTCCCTCGCCCAGGAAGGAAAGCAGACTGGAACGGACCTATAACATCACATAAAATAGGCCGAAAGCGATTCACCAAAATTTTTGTAATGAGTTTAAAGGAAACATTACACAATGTTAACGGCCGGAATTGCTTGAGGGTGCAAGGGACTTCAACTTTAGGTAGGAGACAAAGAAATGCATGCGCCAACCCATCCGGGAGCCGCCGCTCACTTATAGCAGACAAGACCAGCTTCATAGTAGGCACCTTGACGATGTCCCAGTATTCCTTGAAAAAAGCCGCAGGGAAGCCATCAGGGCCCGTGGCAGAAAGAGAGCGCATCGATCTCAACGCGAGCTCAACCTCCCTCTCTTCCACCGGAGCCTCAAGAGAAGATCTATGCTCATCCGACAGTGGCAACAGCCTCGGTAGGTCCTCACCCTCCCTGGACGCCGAGGAAACAACAAACATATTGGAGAAGTATTCAATGGCATGTCCCTGGAGTGCATGCTGATCAGTAACCCAGGCGCCATCCTCAAATTGAAGACCATATATTTTATTTCTCTTCCTCTGAATTTTGGTTCTCGCATGAAAATATTTAGTATTCCGATCTCCAGTCTTGACCCAACTTTCCCGAGATTTTTGATGCCATAATAGTTCTTCCTGCGCTAGAACGTCCGCAAGCTCAGCTCGGAGCTCCCCTTCAAGCCGCCAAAGCCAAGCAGAGTCAGCTCGCACTAGTCGCTTTTCAACGCCAATTATCCGATTTTTGAGCTTCCGCTTACGCTCTCTAATACTGCCAAACACCTCTTTATTAAATGAAATGGACTTCTCTTGCACTTCATTGAGTACGTCAATCAAATTATCTCCACCCTTTACACACCCAGCCCGGACGACCTCTTTGTAGAGGTTGTGCTCTTTCCACATGTTTTCCCATCTAAATGGTCGATTCCTACTCGTAGAAGGAAAATCATCACACACCAACTTCAACGGACTATGGTCAGAGCCGAGGCGTGGGAGATGCGAAATCCTTCCATTCTCAAATAGAGTCACCCAGCCTAAGTTCACCATGCCTCGATCAAGGCGTTTGCAAATACGTCTTCCCGCCCCCGCCATTCGAGACCAAGTAAACTCCGGGCCGATTGTGTTGATCTCGACAAGATGACATTGATCAAATAACTCACGGAGCTCAGAAGCTCTGTCGGCAAGATAAACACCCCCATGGACTTCCTCGGCACTGGCTATCTCGTTCCAGTCACCTAGGACAACCCAAGGGATCTCGACAAACTCCGCTACCAGCCGAAGAGATTCCCAATTAACTTTCCTCCGTTGATAATTAGGGTCCGCATAGAGCGTGGTAGCAGCCCATCGACACGTACCCTTCACCATTTCTAAGGTGATCAGCCGCGGCCTGATGTCCAAAATATTAATGTGGCATGACACAGTCCTAGAACGCAGAATCCAAATACCCCCACCCATGCCGATAGCCTCTTCAATGCAAACTGGTTGATATCCCATCCGAGTAAAGAATGAACTCGTTCGGGAGAATTGTCCTCGGGGCTCAAGAACACAGAAAATGTCAGGCTTGTGTTCTCGAAGGAGATCAGTTACCCAACGCTGAGCAGTGCGACTCATCAACCCACAAACATTCCAAGCGATAATCGAAAATTCCTTAAATTCCATAATAAAAATGATTGAGAGACGTACCCAACACCTACTGGATGCTTGCGTCATCCGCATCCACCCAATTTTCATCATCCCGAGATTGAGAATCCTCGAGGAGAGGTGTAAACCGGCCACCAATCCGCTGATCCGGAGCATGAATACCCATTTCGTCATCAGAAGAGTACGGTAACCCTTGTGGTGTCTCCTCCGTTCTAGGCCGCTTTAAAAGCTTGATGTGCCTAGGCCGTCGAGCAGCGTGTTGCTCAGCAGGAACAATGGCCCACTCATGACCATCAGGGCTTCCAACATCTCGGGCTGCGCCCATCCCGTGCTGGAAGTCAGAGCTGGAGGCGTCCAGATTCGTTTCAGGAACTTCATCAACACTCTTGCCATGGCTACATTCAGTAGTATCAATATCCCTATCCGTGTCCTTCCTGTTGTCATGAGGCTGTACATCCTCATGAATAGGCTCCCCTTGGGCACCTCCTGATGTGCCTGCCTCCCTTCTTGGCTTGCGCTGGGGCCGGCCTCTTCTCCGAGCCACAACCATCCATTCTCCAAAGACGGGCTCAGCGTTATCACCAGCCATGCCATCAACCTGATTTCGCGCCGCGTCTTGCACACCAGGGTGCTGGTTGTCTTCGCCCCCTTTCTCTGCATGGCCAGCGCCATCTGCCTGCCCAACCGGAGCAACATGCACAGCCTCCTCAACATGATGAGTACAATCTCGTGCAAAATGCCCGTAGTGACCACACTTAGAGCAAATCAAGTGCAAGCCTTCATAGGCCACGGGAATCCATTCACCATTAACCCGGAGTTTCCCGGTGACAGGCTTCTCCAGATCAAGGGCAACGCAAACACGTGCGAATCGTCCACGTTCCGTTAAGTGCGTGAATGTGTCAAATTTAATCACCTCGCCGAGGCCAGAAGCAATTCCCCATAATATGTCTTCACGGAACCTGTGCATGGGCAAACCATTCAACCGGGCCCACACAAGAGTTTTGTTGACTTGTGTTTTGCTCGGATTAAACTCCCGAGTCCACGGCATGAGCGCTAAATAATGATCAAACAGTAGCCAGGGCCCTCCATTCACCACCTTTTCTCTGTCGTCCAAATTAGCAAACCTGACAATAAAGCAACCATATCCGACGTCTATAATGTCCATCGAACCAGTCGGCTTCCACATACGCCATAGCCTATCTTTCATCGTCATGTAACCAGCATGGGCACCCAATAGCTTGACCACCAAGGTATCGGTCCAACTCTTGCTAGCCTCAATGTCCAACGCTTCATCAATAACAAAGTCTGGAAGTGATGGATTATTGTCCACGAAACTTTTCTTAATCAATCCTTCCGCGATAAGATCCCGACGCACAGGGGGTGCCGCGTCCGTCTCCATCCTGTCCTGAGGCGCAGATTGTTCCTGAGCAAGTACTTGGGCAAACGTCGCCTTCTTGCCGCCAGTGCCATGGGGAGTTGTCGTCGTTCCTCCAGGGTCATGGGAAGACGTCTTCGGTCCTCCAGGATCATGGGAAGTCGCCAAGGGGGGAGAGCCACGAGAAACCCTAGCCGCCATCCTCCTTAAATTCATTTCAAATAAAAACAATTAAGTTAATTAAATAAAATATAAAATAAAATTAATTAAATAATTAATTAAAATAAATGAATTAAATAAAATAATAAGATCATTTCAAAAGTAAGATAAATTTGATTAAATTATAAAATAAATAAATAATTAAAATATAAAATAATTTAATAAATAAATTATAAAAAATAAATAATTTAATAGCTCAAAAAAAGAATAATTGTATTCTAAAAATAATCAAAGAAATATTTTATATAAATATAAAATAAATGAAAAAAGTTTTAGAGACCTCAAATTCGGTCGGTAATGCGGTCGGTAGACTATTTTTTTAAAAAATAATTCAAATAAAAAAATTTGAAAAAAAAACTTACCGACCGCTAGGTGCGGTCGGTGGCATCGACCAAATAAAAATTGGTCGGTGCGTTGGTTGCCACAACACTGGGGGGCCCCCAACGGCTCTTTGGCACCGACCGCAGCGTGCGGTCGGTGGGCCGGTCGGTAAATCCGACCCGTGATTGGTCGGTCGGTGTGTGCGGTCGGTGGAAGTGATTTTTCTTATAGTGAATATCCAACAAATAGCATTTATGTAAAGTGAAGGACAATATAGTTAAAATATAACATAACTACTTATAAGGCCATCTCCAACCCACACCTCTATTTTACAGTTACACTATATTTTACAGTTAGATTTACAGTTTTCCACTATTCCTTCTTTAACCCATAACTCTAAATTTCCCTCTACAATAGAATATTCCATTTTGATTCCCTTTATTATTCAATTATTATTTAAAAATTTAATATTAAAATATAAGAAATATATAAAAATTAATCTAATTAATTGAAATTAAAGAAATATTAAAATACAACAAAAGTAAATAAATGTACAATAAAAAAATATACTCATAATGGTATAAAATATAAAGAAATATATTGAAAAAATAATAAAAAAAAGAAAGAAGAAAACAAAATTAAAAGAAGAAAGAAACAGATATCAACAAAAAAAAAAGAAAATGAAAAAAAAGGAAAGGGATTGCGGGGATGAACAGTCCCTGCAATATTTGCTGCTACACTGTACAAAAACGCAATAGATGGCGGTAGCGCGATTGCGTTTCTTGCGGCGGCGTTGGAGTCACCGCTCCGCCATTAATCCCGTTTCACACAATGGCGGTAGGGTTGGAGATGCTCTAACTACCTAAAAATGATAACTACTTTGGAACACTTTTCAATCTCTAAAAAGACAATTAAAAAAGAACGGAGGAGTAATCACTTAACCTACCACCATTACATCACATAAATAAATAAATACCAATATTAATTTCAAACACACAACTATCACATCACACATAAATAAATCAATTAAAAATTCAAACTCATTATCATCACATCACATAAATTCCTAATTCACCCCTACTTTAAACAATAATCTACCCATACATTAAATACCACCCCACATAAAATACCGTGCCCAAAAATTTTGGGACACTATAAGTGGGACGGAGGGAGTATTAATTTAAAGTTTGTAATAATAAATCAAATAATAATTTGTTCAAAGGAAAATCCGCATATAGATCCAAATTTCATAAGAACACAAGTAATTATATGCGCGTAGTACCCACATTATTAAATCCACAATAATATCTATCTATCTATCCATGAAATGTGGTTGAGGACAAAAAAGAAGAGGGTGATCTCATCTCATGTACATAGATGCCTTAGCTTTTTAATGTCACATCTTTGCTTTTTATTCTTTGGGCAATGGTGGTTAGGGATGAAAACGGTACGGATACGGTCGGATAGTGTCGGATACGGATATTATCCATATTTTTTTTGTCGAATTCGGTATCGAATACGGATGAGCCGGATACGAATACGGTTTCGGATATTTCGGATTACGGATACGGTACGGATACAGGACGGATATATGACGGATACGGATTCAATCGGATACAGATTATCGGATAATTTTTTATAATCTTTTTTGAAAATTTGATATTTTTTTTATAATTATTAATCATTTTTAATTATTAAATAATAATATATAAATATATTCGGATATCCATATTTAAAATCCGGATAATATCCTATCAATTTTCGGATACGGTCGGATATTCTCGGATACGGTTTGATATTTTCGGATACAGATACGAATGCGGATATTAAAATACGGATTCGGATTCGGATACGAATATTGAAATATCCGTCCGGATAGTCAAAAACGGATTCGGATTCGAATATAATCGGATACGGCATCGGATCGGTCGGATATTTACCGTACCGCTTTCACCCCTAATGGTGGTGGATAGGAATGCCTTGCCTGCTCAAGGCTCAACCCCACACCATATATCATCATATCATCCCCATGCATTTCCAAACAACCAATATATCCACTTATATACTCACACCACATTATGTGATGTCATTCCATATTAATTACATATATATACTCCACTTTTTAGTTGCTATAAATACATGTATTTTCTGCTCCACCCATTCAAACAAAAACCATATATACAACATCTAACTAGTAGCAGCTAATATTATTATTATATCATTATTAGGGTTTTCAAAAACATTGCCCCGCCTCTTGAATTCACTCCATTTTAACAATGGATGGGAAGAAACTGGAGTACAAAGGTGTGGAAGCACTCAAGGAGCTGGAGAGACTCACCACCAAAGCTGCTGAAGTTCAGGATGACATTTTAAGACAGATCTTGGCCCAGAATAAGGATACTCACTATTTGAGCAAATACATTTCTTCACCAAAAAAAATCACTATCTCCCAATTCAAGAAACATGTCCCTGTTATTACATATAAGGATATCTACCCTTACATCCTCAGAATTGCTAATGGTGAACACTATACCCTCCTCACTCAACAACCCATTACTGAAATGCTCTCCAGGTTTCATCATACTTCTTATTAATAATTAGGGTTTTCTATTATTGTATGTTGTTTATTATCCTACATTACTATCTTAACTAATCCATGTTTCTAATATGTTTTAATAAATTATAGCTCTGGAACCTCCGCCGGAGAGCCCAAATTGATGACCTCCATTGCAGAAGACCTTGATCGTCGCACCTTCGTCTACAATCTAATCATGCCTATAATCAATCAGTTAATTAGGAATTAAATTAATTTTCATGCAATGTATCTGGAATTATTGTTATTATTATTATTATTATTATTATTATTATTATTATTATTTTGTTTTTAAATTACAAATGGTTCATATTTGTATATATGAATTTGTATAGGTATGTGACTGGTTTGGATAAGGGAAAAGCGATGTATCTGTACTTTGTCAAGGCAGAGACGGCAACGCCGTGCGGCATTCCGGCGAGGACGGTGCTGACGAGCTACTACAGAAGCACGCACTTCACGCGCCGCCCCCACGACCCTTTCAACGACTTCACCAGCCCCGACGCCGCCATACTCTGCTGCGACAGCGACCAAAGCATGTACTGCCAGTTAATTGCCGGCCTCATCCACCGCCGCCGCGTCCTCCGCCTCGGGGCCGTCTTCGCCTCCGCATTCCTCCGCGCGATCTCCTTCCTGGAGCGCCACTGGCGTGATCTCTGCCGCGATATCCGCACCGGAGAGCTCTCCGCCGATATTACCGACCCGGACTGCAGGTCGGCGGCTTTGGATCTGATCCGGCGACCCGACCCGGCCGCGGCGGATGAAATTGAACTGATATGCGGCGAATCGGCGTCGTGGAGGGGGATCGTGTGCCGCCTGTGGCCCAATGCGAAGTACATTGAGGCGGTGGTGACGGGATCAATGTCGCAGTACGTGCCGGCGCTGAGATATTATAGCGACGAGAAGCTGCCGCTAGTTTGTCCGATGTACGCCTCTTCGGAATGCTACTTCGGCGTGAATTTGACGCCGCTGTGCGACCCGGAGGAGGTTTCGTTCACGCTACTGCCGAATATGGGCTACTTTGAGTTCATACCGTTGGGGGAGAAGAACGGCGGCGCTTCGTGGAATATGGATTCCGACGAGGCCGAAAATCCGACATTTGGGAACCTTGTGGATCTCGTGAACGTCCAAATTGGTTGCTTCTATGAACTCGTTGTCACCACATTTTCCGGTAAGTTCACTCCGCCGCCGTCGCCCCCAAATTCTCCAATCTTAATCTGTTCAAAACCTAATTTCTCTGTTGCAACCCTATACAGGATTGTACAGGTACCGAATCGGCGACGTTCTCCAGGTGACCGGATTCCACAACCAGGCGCCGCAATTCCGATTCATCTGCCGCCGGAATGTCGTCCTGAGCATCGACGCGGACAAGACAAGCGAAGAGGATCTCCACCGCAGCATCACGGCGGCCGCGCGGGGGCTGCTGGAGCCGCGCGGAGTTCTTTTGGTGGAATACACCAGCTATGCCGACGCCTCGTCCGCACCCGGCCACTACGTGCTCTTCTGGGAGATCAAAACGACGTCAATCCCGCAGAGCACTAATGCCGCCGTCTCCGGCGAGGTGCTGAATCAGTGCTGCATCTCGGTGGAAGAAGGGCTGGACTACGTGTACCGGCGGTGCCGAACCAATGACAAGTCGGTGGGGCCGTTGGAGATCAGGGTGGTGAAGGGTGGAACCTTCGAGAAGCTGATGGATTTGAGCGTGGCTCAAGGCGGCGCATCCATTAATCAGTACAAAACTCCCCGCTGTGTCAAGTCCAAGGCTGCTCTGAAGCTGCTCAATGCTAACGTCACCGAATCTTATTTCAGCCCTAGGGATCCTTTCTGGATTGCTTGATAAAAAGTTTAGGAATTTCACTTTAACAACCAAATTCCAAGTTATCTGAGGCTTTTTAAGTTGATTCGTGATCAAGAGATCTTGATTGTGCAAGATATCGATCTCTTTGGAATCAAGAAAATAAAAAATTTTGAACTTTGAGCAAGCCTTTATTATATTGATGAGGTCCAGAGATATCATACAGCTAATAAACACACAGACTGATAACACTACATGAAGTTAAAAAGAGGCAAAGACTTGATTTTTATCACATACTATGATACATATTTTGCTTTGTTTTAATTCTTATGAAACTATGCATATATGGGATGAACAAGTTATGCGCTGCATCAAGTGTGGCTCCAAGAGCTCAGAAACATGATGGTTCTCATGGGATCTTCTTTGCCGGCACGGTGTCTCTTGTTCCGTCGTTCTATTTCTCTCTTGCAACGACAGGTGCACTTCTCGCCCGACAGAGTTGGGGGCTCTTGAAGGGAAGATGCATCGTCGGAGATGTTCTGGGGCTTCATCCTTGTTTGTTGGGTGTCTACTAAACAAACTGCGGTATTGGAAAATTTTTATGCATTGTAGGCCAAATTTATAGAGGCATTGATAAGGGAATCAAAAGGGATGTTGATAAATGGTAATTTGTGAGATGGAAGTGTGAGTGGAGAATAGTGCAGATTCTTATGGTGGCATGATCTGCTTCTTTTTGAGTGTGGATGAGTGATTATTTGATGGTTATATATTCCTCTTGTCCCCTTGCGGAATATATCTTTGTCCTGTTGCTGTGACTGATGCTTATGTGATGCACCCAAAACACATACATCCATAGGATGTGATCTCTCACCATATACAAGTACCACAAGAAACCTGTGATGGCTCCCTGTATATAAATATGGTGAGAAGCAGGCTATCCTTTTACCCCAAATCTCAAAATCAACAGTTTCTTTAGCACATTACAGGAATATATAATGCAAAACAGCCAAACAGGGACATGTGGTGCAAACAACACCAAGGAGCCGGGATCCCAAGAGTCCCTCACATGCCAAAGAACATGGTTAGAATAAAGATTTGAAATCTGATGTGAAAGTACAGCATATGTTCTTTCTCTTGAAAAATGGATACTGGATGGAATAAAGGAATAAAAGTGAAGGTACAAATCTAGCTATACCCCACTAAGGTAGATATCATGGATTGATTATGCAACCAATGACAACAAATTCGAATGAGATACTGTGTAATTGTGTCAGGTAAGTAACACTTAAAAATGTGCGATGAAATGGCTTATAGCATAATGTGCACAAAACAGTCATCAATATCTATAAGCTCATAGTCGATTCTTTCAATCATACAACTCAGAATTATAAGCATATGATCAGCTCGTAGTAAGTCCATAGCATACATACCTAAAAACAGTACGGGCGTTGCTGGTGTACTGGTTACAGTATCATCAAAGGGCACTTCGGCATATGATAACTCCAGATAGAATGGAGAAAAATGCCACAAGAGCTCCATCTCTAGAGAGCCCAAATTCAGTCCATGTCAAAGGCTTTACTACATTTACCAATACCTTTGTGAAGTGTTCATTTAGATCTTCCAGTGATCCTGAGTTATCGATCACGATATCTGCTTTGGTTCTTTTTATATCCAGAGGCATCTGAGCATTGATCCTGCTCTGGGCTTCTTCCTCTGTTGTTCCATCCCTTGCTGTAAGTCGCTGAAGTTGAGTCTCTGGGTCAACCCACACAACAATGATGGGATTAGTCCACCTGTCCAGCTTTGCCTCAAACAACAATGGGACATCTAGAACAATGACTTTAAAACCCCTTATCCATAGCTTGAACACTTCCATGAAAATCCCAGATGAAATGTAAGGTGCTAGTAACCTACAAAAAACAAAATCAAATCTTAAAACCAAACAGATCATGCTTATTCTAAAATTTCAAGTTTTGATACGATTTAGCTAAACTTGAAGGACTGTTCTCAACAAAACCAAGAAATAAAGAGATAACTATCGGCTATCCTCACACCCCCAATACAAATACAAATACAAATTTCAATTTTCTACATGTTATTCTCAGATTAAACCAATTTCAGCGCATATTATAGCATTCATGAAGTTTATGTAATAAAATAGATAGATATCTATTGGCAACTCTCGAGGAAACAACAAAATCATTAACACTAAGTGATGAATTCAATCCAAAATTTCCAAAGTTGAATGATGGAAAAACACCTGTTTAGCAGCTGGCGCTTATCAGGATCATTAAAGACGATACGCCCCAATTTAGGTCGATCGACTTCCCCATTATCCAACAAAATCTCGTCCCCAAATGTGGCGACCACTTTCTTCCACCCACCCGTACCTTTCTTCATAACATTCTGCAATTCCAAAACGCAGAAAACTAATAAGAACAGCAGACTCTAAAGCGGGAAGAGCAGAAATCAGGGCACACATACCCGGGCGACGATATCCGCATCGACCACAGGGATGCCGTTGGCTTTAAATAGATTGGACACCGTGCTCTTGCCAGAGCCTATTCCTCCGGTCAGTCCAACTATTCTCATGTCCCACAATTGTCCGCAGGAACTGTTCTCCCAAATATTGAAAATCGTTGGATCGGGTTAATTTCCAAAATATTAGCAGTACATCAGAAATTGCAGAATTCGGAACTGCATATTCAGGCAAGATCGATTTTTTTTCGACGATGATGTTCGGTTCAAACGAGGAAATCGGCAATTAGGGCTCATTTGAATGTAATCATAGACAACAGCTGTAATTGGCAAATATTGCACAAGGAAGCGCATCTGGTGTAGTGGTATCATAGTACCCTCCCACGGTACTGACCGGGGTTCGATTCCCCGGATGCGCAACTCCTTTTTTTTAAGTACTTATTTTTTTTAATCTTACCACATGATGAATGAGAGAGTATGTTTGGTTTGGCTTATTTTTTCTCCTTTTGACTTTTGCTTCACCCAAAAAAGATCCTTTTGAATTTTTTTTAACTGTTTGTTTTGACTTTTTTTTTAAAGGAAAAGGAGAAACAGAAGTTAAAATTCAATTTTTTTTCAAAATAGGTAGGGGTTACTTTTTTTAAAAGGAGAAGTCATTTTGGAATAAAAATATCAAAATATCCCCATTTAAAAAGGAAATAAAATATATTGGAAGTATCCTTACAATATTTATGTCAATTTTTGTAATTTTAATATATCAAAAGTCATTCTATGTACAATTCATCCAAACATATTTTCATTAAAAAGCAAGTTTAATAATATCAATCCAAATAATTATTTGAGCTGCTTTTACTTTTGAATTCTTCTTCTTTCTCCTCCTTTTACTACTAACTTCTCATTTTTTTAAAAGTCAAAACAAATAGGTCCTGAAACCAATCAAATTGTGTAGCAAGCAATTTAAATCTCGATGTTTTTATTCCATAAATCAAACCAAGCAACTCTATCAAATCACAATACTTTTAAGGTAAAAACGCAATTCAAGAAATCATCATCATTGATCAACTAGAACCAAATAAATCAATTCTTCACTGCTGGTGATTTTTCATGTCGTCGACCTTCTTCCAGGCTGGCCTGGCGAGGATATCCTTAGCCCAAGCATAAACATGAGGGCGCGCCTCCAACACATCCTTAACTTTTGTCCCCATCAAATTACTCAATGTAGGAAGATGATAGAGATCCGCGAGGGTGAAAACATCGCCTCCCAAATACTTGGACTGCGCCAGCCGAGCTTCATAGACATCAAGAACCTTACCCAATTCAACTTGTTGCTCCTCCACGATCCCATTGTCTGTTTCCCTTCCCAGCAGTGGTTTGATGCACAGTTCGAAGGCCAATTTAGATGCTATCGGATCGTACTTCTGGGCTTCCACTTCCATCCACACGTACACGCTCCCCATTGCTTTCGCATCCTCCAAAACCAACGGCGTTCCCTGCTTACCATATGCTTCAGCTACGTACTTAGCTATTGCCCTGGATTCTGCATTGCAACCCAAAATGCACACACCAATTCAAATTCCAATCTTCAATTTCGTTTTTTTTAATTTAGCATACAAAAAAAATAGTTACCAAAGAGGGTGAAGTGGTCTCCATCTTGGAAGGCAGGTATTTGGCCGAATGGCTACAAAGAATAAAAGCGATGTGGGTTAAAATCCAAATCCATGAAATTCAACCACCAAACAAGGCATTGGTTATTTGAAAAGGTGAAAGAAACTTACGTTGAGGGAAAGGAAGGGTTCCTGTTTGTGTTGGCCGGAGCGCATGTCGACAGGGACAAACTCGAAATCGAGTCCTTTCTCAGCCAGGGCAACCAAGGCTCTGGTAGTTGGCATGGAGAACAAGACGCCGTATACTTTGATTGCCGCCATGGGAACGTCAACGTACAATATTATGTAATAATTGGACCAGAAATATTGTATGAATTGTGAATTGTGGGTTGTGATGAAATGAAGGCTATGGGATCATAAGTCCCTTTTATAGATACAGAAAACACACAAATTTGAACACGATTCGTAACTGGTGCTAATATTGAAAGTAAATTTTACTTGAAATTTCTACATATGATGGGATTATGGAAATAAGAGTATGCTACTGCTACTTTTCCTCTTTGTAATAATAATATTATTATACTGTACTAGTGTTCAATTGCTTGCCCCCTTTTCCAAGTCAATTTTGAAGACGACTTGTTTAACTTATTAATAAAAATAGTACTTTTACACACTATGTGAAGGAATTTTAAAATTTTAAATAATTGCTATAAATATGAATTAAAATTAACAAATGA
The DNA here is from genome assembly GCA_030278955.1 of Hygrophila difformis. Taxonomy (NCBI): domain Eukaryota; kingdom Viridiplantae; phylum Streptophyta; class Magnoliopsida; order Lamiales; family Acanthaceae; genus Hygrophila; species Hygrophila difformis. Next base: position 7,109,052 of record JAOANR010000001.1, on the reverse strand, counting down.
AATTGCGACTTAATATATGTAATAAGTTTTAGATTCAAATGCAAGAGATTATTATTTAACTTACGAATATTGCAAAAATGATAGGAGTACATTATTCTCAACCAAACGAATTACTAGTCCATGGCATGCAACTCAAAATTATTAACGTAACAGTTCAGATATTCCATATTAATATATAATAATGAACATCATTTTTCAAAAATAAACAAAAAATTTCAAGCACCAAAATAAGAAAAAGATTACAAGTATTAATAGTAATACTCGGCATTAAATTTTAAAGGTGGAGTTTTGCGTAAGTGCTGATGTCAGCGATGTTCTAGACTGTTTGTTTGGCACATCAAGGATCTAGACTAGATTATTGAGTTTTTAGTTTTGATTACACAATACAGTATCTGAGTGTAACTCGTTTTACGTTATTTTTCTCAAGTGTCTACATTTTTTTTTTTTTTACTATTTTTAATAATTACCTATCTTATTCTATTATTATTTTAAACATTTTAGTCTGGCTTTTGCTTTTTACCTATTTTATTTTATCCCAATTGTCAACACATAAAATATGTATTAATAAGCACAAAATCTATTCATGGCTCAAAATAAAAGGTACTCCCTCCGTTCCTTTTTAGTTGTCTTTTTAGAGAGTGAAAAGTGTTCCAAAATAGTTGTCATTTTTAGGTCGTTATAGGTAGTTATGCTATGTTTTTACTATATTGTCATTCACTTTACATAAATGCTACTCCCTCATTTCCTTTTTAGTTGTTTCTTTCAATTCAATTTCAATAATCAAGGTTTGCATTAATTAACTCATAAATTTACATTTTTACCCTTCAACTAAATTCATTCTTAATAAATGTCAACAAATAACATTTATGTAAAGTGAAATGCAATATAGTAAAAACATAGCATAACTATATATAACTACCTAAAAATGACAACTATTTTGGATCACTTTTTACTCTCTAAAAAGACAATTAAAAAGGAATGGAGGGAGTATTTGTTGACATTTATTAATAATGAATTTAGTTGAAGGGTAAAAATGTAAATTTATGAGTTAATTAATGCAGATCTTAGTTATTAAAATTGAGATAAAAAGACAAATAAAAAGGAACGGAGGAAGTAGACTCAATGCCCTGACTTATAAAGACAATGAGCAAACCCAAAGGTCAAAGGGTACACAAAGCTACAAGGCATACCACGCCAATCAACGATAAGGGCGTTATACTATAAATGAAACCTAGAAATCAACGATAGAAGATTTTAACAAAAAATTAAGTATTTCAATTGGTTGCAAAGTCAAAGCCAGTTACTCCCTCCGATTCCTTAATAGATGACGTTTTAGCAAAAATCACATATATCGAGAAATTTTATTATTATTAGTTAATTTTTCACTTTTACACATACTCTATAAAAAGTAAAATTGAAATAGAGAGAGATTGCACAATATTCTAGAAGTAATATTTATGAAAGGATAAGGGCAATATTGGAAAAGTGTGATATAAATATGGAAAGTGACAAGTATTTTAAAATGTTTTTTTGTTTCTAAAAAGAAAATTAAAAAGGAACGGAGGTAGTATTATTTACTACATCATCCGTCCCATTTAACATGTCTTGTTTCATTTCTGCACACAGTCCAATGCACATTTTCAATCGTTAATATCTCGAAATATGTATAACAAAAAATTACGTAAACTTTATATTCTCAAACTACATGATTTTACGATTCTAACAAGACCCAACTCGACTATTTATTTCAAATATATACTTGCAATAACGTTGAGTCAAAATTAAAAAATAAACAGTGTAAAAAAGTCAAACAAGATAAGTATAATGGGACGGAGGGGGGAGTACCATATAGTGAAAGTTTTACCATAGTGTGAGCCGGCGCCGGTCCGGCACGAGCGAGATGCTTACTGGTTGCGCAAACATGTCGGAAGGGATCAGTTCTAATGAGTTGTGCTTGGACCACGACAGTCGTCTATCGAGAGGATAGGCTATCAGAGCTCTGATACCAATTGTCACGGGGTGACCGCTCCGTCTCGGACATCACCCTCGGGTGTCCGAAGAGTATCAGAGCTCTGATAGCCTATCCTCTCGATAGACGACTGCCGTGATCCAAACACAACTCATTAGAACTTATCCCTTCCGACATGTTTGCGCAACCAGTAAGCATCTCGCTCGTTCCGGACCGGCGGCGGCTCACACATAGGAAGGCACTTAATTGAATATAATTATGGAGGTTTCTCGGTCCCCCACAATTTCGTTTGAGACAACAAATGGAATGAATCATGAATAGATACAATCTTGAGTGGCAACTAGTAGTAATAATATTAGAGATGTAATTAAGTACTTATGTCAGTGCTTATGTAAGTGCAGACATTGTATGTATTCAATCAGGAGTCGTATATGTAGGTGCTTCTGTCAGGCATATGTTCATGTTCTTGAGAAATAAATAAGCTACGGAGAGTACCTTTCTTTTTATACAAATTGTGTACCAAGCAATGTAAACACAATTAAAATAAAGCTCGATGTTTTTTATTCCATAAATCAACCACAAACACAACTCGCAAATCACAATACTTTCAAGGTAAAAAACGCAATTCCAAAAACCATCAACATCATTGATCATCAACAAGAACCAAATAAAATCAATTCTTCACTACTGGTGATTTTTCATGTCTTTGACCTTCTTCCAGGCAGGCCTGGCGAGGATATCCTTAGCCCAAGCATAAACATGAGGGTGCGCCTCGAACACAGCCTTAACTTTTGTCCCCATCAAATTACTCAATGTAGGAAGATGATGGAGATCCGCAAGGGTGAAAGCGTCGCCTCCCAAATACTTGGACTGCGCCAGCCGAGCTTCATAGACATCAAGAACCTTACCTAGTACAACTTGTTGCTCCTCCACGATCCCATTGTCCGTTTCCATTCCCAGCAGTGGCTTTATGCACAGTTCGAAGGCCAACTTAGAAGCTATCGGATCGTACTTCTGGGCTTCCACTTCCATCCACGCGTACACGCTCCCCATTGCTTTCGCATCCTCCAAAACCAAAGGCGTTCCCTGCTTACCATATGCTTCAGCTATGTACTTAGTTATTGCCCGGGATTCTGCATTGCAGCCCAAAATACACACATCAATTCAATTTCCAATCTTCAATTTGCTCTTTCAATTAAGTTTAACAAAAACAATAGTTACCGAAGAGGGTGAGGTGATCGCCATCTTGGAATACAGGTATTTGGCCAAATGGCTACAAAGAATAAAAGCAATCTGGGTTAAAATCCCAACATATAACCGACCGATGTGGGACATTGTAACAAAATCCATGAAATTTAACCACCAAACAAGGCATTGGTTTATAGAAGTATTTGAAAAGGTGAAAGAAACTTACGTTGAGGGAAAGGAAGGGTTCCTGTTTGTGTTGGCCGGAGCGCATGTCGACGGGGACAAACTCGAAATCGAGTCCTTTCTCAGCCAGGGCAACCAAGGCTCTGGTAGTTGGCATAGAGAACAAGACGCCGTATACTCTGATTGCCATGAGAGAACGTCAACGTACAATATTATTAGTATGTAATAATTGGACCAGAAATGTATTCGATCGATTGTGTATTATTGTGGGTTGTGATGAAATGAAGGCTATGGGATCATCAGTCCCTTTTATAGACACCGAAACACACAAATTTGAACACGATTCGTAGCTGGTGCTATTATATAATACTCAAAGTAATTTTTTTTACTTGAAATTTCTACAACATGGGATTATGGGAATAAGACAATGCTACTACTACTTTTCCTCTTTGTAATAGGAGTATTATACTGGACATCATATTTCAAAAATAAAAATAAAAGTATTAACGTAACAGTTCAGATATTCCATACTATAATATATACTGGACATCATATAATTTCAAAAATAAAAATAAAATTCCAAGCACCAAAAAAACGATACCATAATTAAAACGATTACAAGTAGTCAAGTTTTTTGTATTAATAGTAATACTACTTGGCATTAAATTTAAAAGGTGGAGTTTTGCGTAAGTGCTGATGTCAGAAATGATCTAGATTATTCTTTTGGCACATCAAGGATCTAAATTATGTTTATTATTATTGACTTTTTATTTTTCATTACCACAAAATATTTGAGTATAACTCCTTCCCAATCTTATTAAACATAATTCGAATCTCAGTTTATACTACATCCCTAAAATTTATACTTCATTTCTCAATATACACAATAATGTTTGTTAAAAAAAAAACAAAAAAAAAAAAAACATCAAACATGCCATTAAAGTTTTTAGACGGTGTGTGATGCTCTATGCGTATACTTGAGAAAGAAGAAAATAAATGGTCAGCTTTGCCGTTCTCTGATTCGATGTTACACATAAAACGTAGCAGCACTTAGCTTGTAGTATTTTATTTATTTATTATTTAATCATGGCATTAATATGGATTATGACTTTCATCATTGGTTGCAAAGTCAAATTAATAAACCCAATTATATCATTTACCATCATATATATATAGTGAAATTTTTAGCATAGGAAGTCCCTTGAATATAATAATATCATAATATGGAGGTTTCGTCGATCGGTTCCCCACAATTTCAAACTAGAAAGCTTCGTTTGAGGCAACAAGTGGAATGGTACAGTGGATGCAATCTTATATAAGTCGTTACTCGTTTCGCAAGTAGTAATAATAGTACTATTAGCTGGAGATGTAAGTGCTTATGTCAGTGCTTATCTAAGTGCAGACAATCAGGGGGTGTTATGTAAGTGCTTATGTCATCAGGCATGTTCATGTTCTTGACAAATTATAAGCTACGGAGACGACTACCTTTCTTTTCAGTGTTGGGTTTAGATTTTGTTGTGGGAGTCGGATCAAAAATATACTACAAATTAACATACTATGAAATAAACCTGCCTGGCTGCCACAGTTTTAATTCAGCATATATTATGATATGCATCATCCATCATTACTACATACTTATATGAAACTTAAATTGAATGCATATCTGATTGAACCAGCAGCAATTTTCGAATCAAAAGGATCCTTTTTCACAATCAAATCCCAATTTTGAAACATCGAGCACCACTTGCCTAAAAATCATCATCATCATCATTATATATTATTACTATTCTCTTCTAAGCCTGGTCCAATTATTACCAAGACCAGTGGATCATTCATTCAAGCCTAAGGTCCAAACCAAATGTGTCTAGTTCTTCCATGTTCCGGTGGTCGGTGGAATGCCGGAATGATCAATTATCCTATAGTTATAGGTAGATATCACCTCAATCCAGGCCGGCCGCGCCAGCAGCGCCTCACTCCACGCTCTCACGCGCGGCCTGGCCTCGAACAGGGCCTTCACCTTGGTCGCATACAGGTTATGCACCACCGGGATGTGGTTCATATCCGCCAGGCTGAACTCATCTCCGGCCAGGTACTTGGACTCCGACAGCCGGGCCTCGTACGCGTCCAGAATCGGGCCCAGCTTCCCCTCCTCCGCGTCCACCGCGGCGTCGTCCGTCGGCATCCCCAGCAGCGGCTTGATCAGGATCTCATACATCAGCTTTGAGGCAACCGGGTCGAATCTCAGGGACTCCACTTCGGACCACACCGACACCAGCGCCGCCTCTTTAGGGTCGTCACTCCGCACCAACTGAGTGCCCCGGTCGGCGTATGCCTCCGCAACGTATCTGCTAATCGCCCTGGATTCTGCATTTTTTCGGTAATGATCACATATATGTAATGAATCCATCCCCAAACTCATAGTAAAATTGGAAACCCTATACTAGACTCTGTCGTAATTAATTGTTACCGAAAAGCTTGAGGTCCCCGTCTTCCATGGCAGGAATTTGACCAAATGGCTGCAAATAAATAATCAGATTACGCCTTAATTATTACTATTAGAATAAGCAATCATCATGGTTTTCATCTAGACATAAAAATGTAGAGGGGATTCTCATCAATTGTACGTTGAGGGCTAGGAAGGATTGCGTCTTGTGCTGACGAGTGCGTAGATCGACGAGCACAAATTCGAAGGCAAGGCCTTTTTCTTGTAGGGAAAGAAGAACTCTTTTAGTTGGTGGAGACAGCGGGTGTCCGTGGACCTTGATCGCCATTGTTGTACCTGCAGATTTCGACTTTGGTTTTCCAATGAAAAGTGGTAGGAGTATTTTTATAGGTGTAACATTTTCAATCAATTTATTATTTGCATTTAATTCTTTCACAATTATGAGTGTTCAGCGAATCAAAAATGAATTTTCGCAATTAATATACAGAATCCATACGGTTTAATGAAATTTCCCATTTTTACCATCCAAATCATTCTTGAATTGTACTCCCTCCGTTCCAAAATAGTAGTCTTTTTAGAGATGAAAAAGTGTTTCACAATAGTTGTCATTTTTAAGTAGTTTTAGGTAGTTATGTTATGTTTTTACTATAATGTCCTTTACTTTACATAAATGCTATTTCTTGACATTTATTACGAAATGGTTTAGTTGAAGGGTAAAAATGGAAATTTATGAGTTAATTAATGCATATCTTGGTTATTGAAATTGAGCTGAAAGAGACAACTAAAATGGAACGGAGGGAGTAGTATGTGATTGGTAAGTACTCCCTCCGTTTTCTAAAAATTGTAACGGACTCACAGTGCACGCAGTCCCGTACACATTTTTAATCATTAATAACTCAATTTCGGTACAAGTAAAAATTCTAAAAGTTTGATATTAAAAAACTACTCGACGAGACGAATCTAACAAGATCCCACATGACTATATTTTAACTTATATAACTATGATAAAACTGTAAGTCAAAGTGCAAGTGTGAACAGTGTCAAAGTTCCAAATGTTACAATAAAAATAAAACGGAGGAAGTATATAATTAGCAATGCAGTTAGGGTCCTGAACTAATGAATTCAGGACTGACCTGAACCGCAGGTTTTTTAAAATAAATGCTGGTCACCAGGAGAGCTTTCAAACATACCAAATTGGACCCTGCCAAAAAATGATGGAAGGCAATAATCAGGGCTTTGTTACCTATTTGATACATATGTGAATTTTATCCATTCTTTTAATTTAAAAATGCCCATCTTTCATCCAATAATAAAAGAAAGTGACCTTGTTTCAAAGAAATACATTTTTTCAGTCCAAGACCATATATTTGGAATACTGATGTAGAAATCACATAGAATTGTATACTTTAAATTTGACTAATTCTGCATTGCATACTTTTTTAATTATTGCATGAAATCCATCATGGTCGGGTAATATATAATACGGGGCGTTTGGTTGGAGGTATCTTGGATGCCCCTGGATATCTACTGCAAGGAATGACACATTCTCACGTTTGGTTGGGGTAATCTTTTAGGAAGGAATGTTAAATTCCCAACCAAGTGAGAATGTTGGCTAAGATTGATGGGAATGTGATTCACTTCAATACGCCAGGTAATCTTAGATTACCAGCATCTTCCATTTCATCTTACATTAAATTGTCTTTTATACCTTTTAAATTTTAAAACCATATATCAACCCATTTTAAAACTTAATTATTTTATTATTTTTATTGAATTTTAATTTGATATAATAAAAATTCATTAATTGTTTAATTTATTTTTATTCTTTTTTGTGTCATAGAGTTTTTGAACATTTTCGATGAATTTCACTGTATACAGTTTGCACATTCTATAAAATTGCAACAAACAAGTGGATTTAACTCATTCCAAGGAACAATTATCTTTCAAACGTAATGCAATATATGATAATTTACGAAATAAAAATTTACAGACAATGCAGAGGAATTTTATTATAAATGACGAAGCATCGAATTAATGAGAAATAAGCTTCATGAGAACTACTTCTATTAAATAACAATTTTGAATTAAGGGCATTATAGTCTATTCATGTTATGTAGGAATTTGAGATTCCCAATCCAACCAAACGCAGTAATCTTAAAATACCAAAAAATAAGATTCCCAGCAATCTGACATTCCCAACAATCACATTCCCACTGGTAATCTAAGATCTCTCCAACCAAACGCAACGTTAATGAATTTAATTTAGCATATAATGTGTTAGTTAATCTATATTCTGAAAATTCGGATACGTGAATCTAATTTAGCTTATAGTGTCTTCGCTCGAAATGGATTCAATTTAGCATATACTCTGTTAGTTAATCAATATTCTTAAATTTATACATATGGCGAGGGTAATATAAAACACAATGCATTACAATGAAAAAAGAGACATAAATGCATCAAATTTTATTTGGTTTATTCAATATATTAATATTGAAATGAATTATATTAATACAGCATGGCGAGGATAATATATAGCACTTAGTGAATTTAATTTACCATATAGTGCGTTAGTTAAAGTAGATTGCATGATGTTCTATTAACCCAACTTTGAATGCGGTATGAATTAGTATGCATGTTTTACTGCGTATTCAACATGATATCCCACATATATAGCATGAGTTGAATCTAATGTAGTAGTACATAGTATTATTGTAACAAATAGAGGTACCCGCATGCAAGCAGAATAAAGAAATGGAAAAACATTGAAACAACAATGACATAGAGAACATGCCAAAATGATTACCCGTCATATTGTATATTATTAGCACTTAGAGAGGTGATCACATGCACCAAACCCGGAAAAAAAAAATAAAAAATTCATTACAAGAGTCATAGGATGGGCAGTAATACATCGTCATAAACTGTATTAGCACTAAATTGATTAAAAAAACATCACGTGATGCAAATAATGCAACACATTATTATGATTTTCAATATATCTAGTTTAAACCCAACACATCACCAACTGATTAACATCAAACAAATGCTAATTGGATGACCTTCTCCCTTACAATCTTCTGTGCTATCCTATTAATAATTTTTGTTTTTTTTTTTTTAAAAAAAAAACTCAATACCAAAATATTGTGTACCACAAACTACATATAATTGCTGTAAAACCAAAATGCCCAGAAAACATCCATCTAAAGTCTATCCCGAATTCCTAACTTCTATATCCCATCGTGTAGAGCGCCTACCCCCGGCCCAACCCCCCCACAGCAGAAATCCATTGATATCATCGATATGGTCAGTCGCCAGAAAGCGGCCTACTGGTTTAGTCACCACTCGTCGCACATTCGAACAGGAATAGAGAAAATGGAGGCTGCCCGTGAAATGTGTGAACAACTGTAAGCGAGCCTTGGACATTGGAATAGCCACTGGAGTTTCAATGGGCTGCGGGGTTTGGATTCTTGGAGATTAAATGCCCTTCAAAATCCTTTGCCGGAGAAAGGGATGTGAAGCGGTTTGCAAACTGATGGAGAGGGAAATGAATTTGGAAAGTTCTTTTCTTGCCATTTAGTAAATGGGACGCACTAAATGATAATTTTATATAAATGCTAATTACTAATCGGATTGGTAGAAAAATAAATGCAAAGCACTAATGGGATATTTTAATTATAGTATTAATGGAAGGTACGACTATGAAATGAAATCTGCCAAATCAAAAGTAATGCATAGCATATTTTTTTTATAAAATTCAGTCATTCAGAACGGTCCTGCATCAGGACATGAACCGGCTCCATTAATTAGCTCTAATTGTTGCCATTTCCTCGATCTCCGTATCACCAAAACAAAATAGGTTCAACCCATTAATACCAAGTTGTCACAATATATTTAACTTTTTTTTTTAGAAAAAAAGAAGTCGAAGCCAGATAAAGGATGGTGGGAGCCCATGCCACACAAATTACAAAGGAAACAAAGAAATGAATAGAGGGCCGGGTGGAGGAATCGAACACCCAACCTAAGATTGTAAGGCAGAGACTTTGCTATTCGGGCTAGTCCTCATTGTCGCAATGTGTCAACATAGGATTGAACTAGGCAACTAGTCCTTGTTTTCGTATATATAAAAATGAGGTGAGTATGTATGATAATTTAAAACTATAATATGATATTAAAACATGAATGACAGTACCTTAATTATAATCATCAAGTCAACAATTTTATTGATCGAAAAACCACACAACACGACACGAGTACTACACGAGGTACAAACTTATATTCCAGAAACACACTACAGCCGCTCAAATCACATACACAACTGATCATAATATAACCTCGATCACTTGCTTTTCTTCAAGTCCAAGACCTTTTTCCAGGCAGGCCTCGCGAGGATATCAGCACACCAGGCGCTCACGTGTGGGCGCGAATCAAAGACGGCCTTCACCGGTGTCTCCACCAGAGAATTCAACGTCGGAAGATGGTGGAGATCGGCAAGGGTGACCGCGTCGCCTCCCAAGTACTTGGATTGCGCCAGGCGACCCTCGTACACGTCAAGAACCTTAGCCAGTGCAGCTCGCTGCTCCTCCACGACACCGTCGTCTGTAGCCATTCCCAGAATTGGCTTAACGATGAGCTCAAAGTACAGCTTGGATGCCGGCCCATCGTACTTCTGGGCTTCGACTTCCATCCAGACATGAACAGGTGCCATTCCTTTTGGATCGTGTTGCAGGGACACCAATAATGGTGTTCCCTGCCCCGCGTAAGCTTCTGATATGTACCGATTTATCGCCCTCGAATCTGAGTCATCGTGTTCCATAAACAAACACCATTTCAAATTTCAAGTACCACAAATGTTATTGAGATTCTTACTACTAACTAGTACTACATTATTAAACCTTCACTTCACTTACCAAAGAGCTTGAGGTCTCCATCTTCGAATGCAGGAACTTGGCCAAATGGCTGCAGCAGATACAGTTGTACAGTTGTTCAATTCCTACATTATTATTAATGGAATTAAACTAAAGGTTGGAGCGAGAAAGGGTTTATTAACTAACTCACATTAAGAGCAAGGAACGATTGGTTTTTGTGTTCACCAGATCCCATGTCGACGGGCACAAATTGGTATGGGAGGGCTTTCTCTTCCAGGGAAACCAGGACCCTCATTGTTGCAGTTGAAAATAGGTTGCCGTGGACTTTGATTGCCATGGATTAACTGATTGAATCACAACAAATTTGTAATCTTTTTTTCTTAATAAAAAGGAGAGTATTATGCTGTATGCTGTATGCTGTATGGTAGCGTAGCAGGGAAGCAGAGTCCCTTTTATAGGTGTGACCGAACATACAAGACTTTAATTGGCTTGGCTTGCATCCAACACTTCCCATTAGTAGGTAAAAAAAACCTTTGAATGTTAAATCTCCAGGGTTATGATGTAAGTGCTTATGTCAGCCATCTTCTTAGCTTGACAAATAATCTACCATGTACTAGTATTTTTTTAGTTTTAATTTTAATTTTTATTATTTTTAAATTTTGGGTTTAGAGTTGTTTGGGGCAATCAAATGAAAAATACAATTAATATATCAAATAAACCTGCTACCTTGTCCTCTCCAGTCTCCTCTTCGGAAGAGGTCAACTCTACTCTACCATTCATTAATTTTCATTTCATTCACATTTATTTATTTATTTATTTAAAACTACTGCATAAAATATGGTACCATTGGTGACTATTATGCATACGAATTACACAATGATAATTTCTTTAGAGTATATTTTAGGTCACTATTTCACACTACACTACCGGAACTTTCTTGTAGGCTAGTTTTTCATATCTCAGTTTTTATACCTTCAATTCAATTCGACAACATATTGTTTATCCCAAATTCTTGACCATTGACCAACAATATAATACTTCCATCTGTTTTCATTTGTTTTTTACATACCCACCTATCACGCAGTTTAATACACATTTTAAATCATCAATAATTAAAGTTCAATATATGTAAAAATTCTAAAAGTTTCATATTTAAAAACTACTTAATGGGACTAATCTAATAAGATCTCATTTGGCTATATTTTAACTTGTATATTATAATAAAACTTTAAGTAAAAGTTTTTGTGTGAATAGTAACAACTTATGGAATGTAATAAACATTCAAGAATGGAGATAGTACTAGTATAATTACTACACACAGTCACACTTTTTTACTTCATGTCTTACTATTACCAGAACTATAGCTCCAGTCTTGCAATTGTTCAGTAGTAGTAACTGTACAAAAAAATACTTCACAATGCATGCATTTGCTCTTTGGATAAAAAAACGATTCGGGAAAAGCATATACTTCCTTCAAACAAGTTCATTAGCCGTAATGCACTTTGTTATATTACCAAGTCATACTATCCTATACTATTTATTACCTCTGAAACTGTAGGTGTAACCTTAAGCTTCTTTCTTATGTACAGTTGTACACAAAACGTAGTCACAGCCCACAGCCAGAAACAGTACTTGACCAAAATGGCTGCAAACCATCGTTGATGAGCAATCCGATGGGTTTCGCAAAAACCAAATACTACAGTAAATAAAAACTACTGTATTTCAAAAGATGCATTTAAACAAGCTCTTAATAAAACAATCATGTGCAAAGAGAGAGATACATACTGGTTCTTTATTTTTTGGGGTATAATAATTATACAATAATAGAACTTCCATGTCACAAAGAAAGATGTGATCAAGGATCAATCCATATATAGTCACCACTCAACCTAGCTCGTGATGGATTCTGATTATTAAACTTGCAAGTTGCAACACAAATCGACACCACACCACATTGATCAAAAGGGAAAAACAATCACCCCCAGAATCCATTCAACACCACGTCACCGTTGCATCAAAAACTAAGATTAAATCAGATTGAGCTCAGCAAGAACCTTCTGCCAGGCAGGGCGCCCGAGTATGTCGGTGCACCAGGCGGCAACATGTGGCCGCTCATCGAACAGCTCCTTAACCTTAGTCTTCATCAGTGAACGGATGATCGGGATGCAGTGCAGATCAGCCAGGGTGAAACTGTCCCCGGCCGGCCAAGTACTTGGATGCAGCCAGCCGGTTTTCGTACACATCAAGAACATTGGCAAGTTGGCCTTGGAAATTATCGACCGCGGCTTCATCTACGGGGATACCCATGATGGGTTTTATGAGGATTTCATAATCAAGCTTTGAACCCGCTGCATCAAATTCGTGGGCTTCAACTTCAATCCACACTCCAATAGTGGCCATTTTTTTGGGATCCATGATTGTGAGAGGGGTTCCCATGTCAGCATGTGTGTGAGATGTATCGCGTGATGGCCCTGGATTCTGATCATACATAGATTTAAAATGAAAAGAAGGATGTTAGGACGATGATGGTAAATGTGAAAGAGAGAGATTATTTTCATTACCAATCAACTTCAGGTCACCATCTTCTAAAGTTGGAACTTGACCAAATGGCTGCAGCATCAGATTGAATCATTAGGGAAGAAATTTTATGTTTTGGGATATGATAAAATCTTTGTACACATATATGAGACTGAGAGTGCATACATCGAGTGAAATGCAGGGCTCCTTCTTGTGTTCACCGGTTGCTAAATCAACGTTGACGGAATTCGTATTTGAGTTTTTTCTCTGCTAAGCAAAGAAGAACTCTGAGAGTTGCTGGGTAGAGGGGGTGGCCATGGACTTTGATTGCCATCACTAAACAAGTTGAGAGACCTTGGAATGGAAGATGATTGATTTTGCAGGATGTACTTTAGTTATAATGTGTGAGAGAAGTGCACCAGTTACTTGGATAATGGACAATATTTTACTAAAACTTGCAAATGAAAGATGCAATCAATGTTGAATTTGAGTGATTAGAGGAGTGTTTGACAAACTGCATTATCTTCAAACCAATTGACATTAGATTAAGTTTGGTTATTCATCTCATATGGCCATGTCATTGCACATTTTTCATATACTACTAAACTTCCGGAAGATAGACGTTGTTTGGGATTTCAACGTCATACATGACATCTTGGGATCTATTATTATTATATGTGAATGCAAATCTGCCCTACAAAAGATACTTGTTGGGGTAAACATGAAACACACACAAGTACGTACGTTCCAGTTATGCCATATATAGGTGACACCCCTATCACCTGCAGGAAGACAAAAACTACATATAGAATGAGGCACAAAGAAATGAATACAGGCAATAACAGATGATGCTTACCCATACAAAGAAAGTTAGTTGCACATAATGGCAAATTATACAACCCATGCAAATTGTAGAGATTTTAAGCAATTTCAATTTTCAGGGTTAGGAGTGCGCTTGATATTTACATCATCATTAGTGAGGGGGAGAAAAAGGATGACACAGTGTTCTCAGGTTGCAAATAATAATATTACATGTTGTACTACTTTAGAAAGCTTCTTCGGGATTGAGATAATTGTGATACTCCAATTGTGTCATTTCCCCTCCAGTCACTGGATCAAACTTGCACCGGTAAAAACTACAAAAGAACAAAAGTTTTGTACATTGTTATATACATGACCATTGGTGCTATCAATATAGTAAGAATACCAGTAATATAAACACCAGGATACATGCAGCATTTAACCGTTGAAGAGCTGGGGCCTGTGGTGTGTGGGTTGTATTGGTAGGTAGATAGGAAGAAGATATAGGAGCAAAATCACTCCAAAAATATTTGCTACAGGAGTTTAGGATTGATCCAAATATTTTGAGTGAAATTAATTAACTGAACTGACCTCCCATCTAAGCCAAGAATCACCACAGTATTCTTCTGGTGACCAAAAGCAACAATGTATTGGGATCCTTCGGGCAAATGAAACTGAGCTACCGACCATTCCGAGCTGAAATACTTCGGCAAGACACCTTCCAAAATAAGGGATTTAATTTAGTCCCAGAAAAATTGAAACAGAGGTAGTATATACTCCTACGCAGTCAAGATTATCAATTTAGTTATGTTAATAAATTTCTGAGCATATGTGCAGAGTCATAATGCCAATGCAAAGAGACTATACATATACAAGAATCACCCAAAGGAGATGTTAAACGAATAACAGAACCAGAACAGATAAAATGCCCCACCCAGAGGGGTGGGAGTGAACAGATACTAGAACATATACAATGGAATACACTAGAACATAGAAGAGAAGAATAGAAAGGAAGAAAAATTACTTTCTTCATATTCTTATAATTCAATAAACCAGGTGACTTTTAATTTTAATTTGTAAAATAAAAGCAAATTTCACGAGATTATGTTTCACAAGTGGATGGTTATAGTTATAACAATCAAAGTCTCCCACCATTCAATCATTTTAGGATCATGGGTTACATTTTTCCTTCTGAAGCCACTATAACAAACACAACCGAATTTATAAGTACTAGTATTGTTTTGTATGTGATTCACCATTTCCATTTTACAAAAAAAAGTGCAAACAACAGTAACAAATACTATACCTTTGATGAAAGACAATGAGGAACTTGAAGCCAAAATGGAAGGATTCGGCTCAGGACTGTTTGACCTTTCACTCCATCTTCCAGAATTAACCTTAAGGCTAAATACATGTACAGTACCCTTGTCACTTGAGACGGCCAGCCACTGGGCCGTGGGTGAGAATGCCAGGCTATAGATTTCAGCCCTGTCTGCACCTCTCCTCACCTGTGTCATATTTCAGTTTAATTTAAAGAATTGATAGGTTCAAGATAAAGAGATAATGCATCAAACAAAACTATAGCAAAAATCAGAATCAACTTTCCCTAAAGTCAGGCACAATAATCTTTCTGAGCTAGATATAATCAGAGATGACCACCAAATGCAACAAAAGCCATATTTATTGTCCAATACACTCAACCATGAACCAACAAAACACAGAACCCACCAAATGGCTGTTTGTCTATTTAGGATCATTATAACACTAAAATAACATGAGAACATTCCCTTGGTCAACACTGGAAAACTGAAAATAGTGAATTTAGAAAAGTTACACAGAGAAGAGTTGGTGTGCACCTATAGCATTAGCATAACCACGATTCTCCTATAAACATCCTCTCATTTTTTTAGCACCACGAACTGTGGTCTTTCTTTATACAATCATGTAATTAACACTCCGACACACCCATCAACTCCAGACCACAAGTTCATTGACAGTTTAACACTTAAATGGTTGACCCTAGAATTGGTGGCCTCAATGCTAGAACTTCCAAGATCTCCTCGTCCCACAAATCCAAAAATCGTCTTAGGTCGATTGCATAAGAGTTTACCTCGTCTGTTCCACAAACAATCCTATGTGTTCTAATCAAATCACATTATCACCGTTGCAATCAATTGCACTTTCATTAGTTCAGAAATGGTTTATCTTTAACCCTTTCAACTTGATGCGTATTATATGTTCTGTTGCCTTCCACACTCTACAAAACTACACCTAGCGCCTAAAAAAACTGAATAAGACTATATCTGAATTCTGAAGTCTAATTAAGTATCTAAATCTGAAGTATTAACATGTACTATAAATTAACAATTTTATAATGCATATAACTATATAAGCATTTTACGACAGGCTCAATGTCCCTGAGTCAGTGCACAGCACAATTCTCCAATAAAATACTATGAAGTATGAACTAAAATAAATATCAATCTTAAAAGTTAAACACAATGTCACAAAATTCGGAAACCAAAAGCATGTTGATTGTTGACAGCACTTTACCTCCTGCAGCAAACTCCCATCATGGGTGTTGAATATCCGAACTAGTGTCCCCTTACTGCTAGCAGTTGCCAGCATATTCCCATCTTGAGAAAGAGCAAAGCAGGCAATTCTCGAATCATGAGCCAAGATGAACTTCGTCTTCTTGGATACATAATGTTCCACCCTAACCTGCCCCTTCTGCAACCCTGGACAAACCAGAACAAATGACCCAGCAACCTGAGACACCGCACAGAGTCCCTTAGGATTAGCAATTGTTTCAATTTGATGCAGCAGCTTCAAATCCGCAAAATTGTAGATGAAAATTTTCTGCTCTAGAACAACAATAATTCGGTCCCTTCTTAATCGAACCCCACGCACTTCAGACCTAAAAGACAATTCTCCAATACATCGACTTTGATGATCATCCCAAATCATAACCTTATTCAACTGATACTGCGGGGAATCGCCACCGCCAACCAAAGCAAGGATGTTGCATCGGAAGAGCATCTCAACGGAGCCAATTCCTCCACCGTTCCCGTCGAAATCGCGTCGAAAGATCTCACGGAAGGGATCACAGTTATAGATTCGGAATCCTCGATCGGTACCCGTGGCGAAACAACCGTAATCTTGATTGAACGAAAGGTGCAGGAGCTTGATTTGTACGGGGTTTGGGTTCGGCTTTGTATTAACCGGAATTGAGGGCTCAGTGTTGGAATTATCAATCGAACTAATTAAAGAATCGCTACCGTCGTCGTCGGGAACGGAAACGGGATCGTGATCGGCTCCATCATCCGGTGGATTGTCGGGTTGAATTTGCTCGCGCGGCTGCTCATGGTAGGGCTGCATCATGGGTGGCGTAAAATTAGGGTTAGAATTAGGGTTGGGATGAGAAGAGAAGCTGGATATAGCCGCCATGGGAGGGACACTAATACGGCATCACAAGAAACAGTAAGATCGAATTTGGAAGAGGGGTGAAGGTAAAGGATCTGAGGAGGAGACTTGAAGGAGACCCATCGAAGGTTAAATTATACCCTCATATGGCGGTGGATTGAGGCAACGTGGTAGGTCAGTCCCGGACCCCCTATGGATTTCCGTATATGATGCGCTGTTAGTTCACACATTACGGAATGGTCCTGGACTCCTTTTGTGTGTTTGAAGCAAAATGAGGAGTGTATATCATTCATTGGAAACGAATCATTGGCAGAATGAGAATATCTGAAAAATCAACAAGATTAAGCTTAATTTGACTGGATCAAGAGGCAAAATCCTACCACTATTAGAACCTAATTATTTAAATCTCACAAGGGTTGCAGTGTACATAATATATGCAGTATAAAACATATTCAAAGGTGACCTTCAGTATTGCACAAAGATCTGGCAATGGAAACAACCAAAACCAAGAATTTCTCAACAGAAAACAACCAAAATCTTTTTATTTAGGAACATTCTTGACTGGTGAATTTAATCTACATACATTCTTGACAAAATCTTTCGGATAATTAAAATTTTCAAATGGTGAAATCTTTCATATTTGTAGATTTTTCAGTTTTGAGATGAATCATTCAATCTCAAGCCAATTGAAAGATTCCCGTAGAAGGGGTTTTGGAAGAGGAGCTTCCTTAAACATTTTGGAATTTCTTACAGCATATACATGAAATTATATATGGGAAAATATGTATAGTGAAGCATACGCACTAATTCTAACTAATTTAAAACCACAGAAATCGGAAACGAGAAAAACGAAAAGTACAGAGCAGAACCAACGAATTACAGCGACATGCTAAAATTGTGAACATTCAATTTGGGAGCATATCGGTGAACGAAGATTAAAAATACTGAAACCTTCTGGCCAAATTTTAAGCGCCGGCTCCAGTGTGAATCTGTAAAACAGTGAAACGACTCGGAAACCGCCATCCATTGCCGGAGTACCATTAAAATTTCGAACAGAGCATACTACCGAATCAAGAAAAATACTCGAGAGTTGTAATTGCGAGTGGTAGTAACTTATAACGGGTAAAGTAAAAAAACTAAAAATAAAAAGAGCCGTTACAAGTTTACAACGAGTCGGTAAACATCAATGGGCTGACTTAATGGATCCAGTAGGCCCATCAATGTGGCCCATATAGAGAAAATGATCCTACTAGGGAAAAACAAGTGATATTTAAAACACAGCCCAGGTTTCAATGGCCATATCAGCAAAATTTAGGGTGTGTTCCTTTGTAAATTTCATAAGTAAAAAAAAAATGTCAAATCAACGAATATACAATTCGGGGATGAGGGTGGTTAAGTCCATAGGCTTTCAACGGAAGGTCTTCTATCCCTCATTTTTATTTCCCTTTGTAATTTGTGTGGCATGGGCTCCCACCACCCCTTTCCAGGCCTTCAATGGCTCCTAAAAAAAAACGAATATACAATTCCCTTTTTCTATTTTGAAAGGATATGTAAAGCAAATTTCTTTTGGTATGGGGCTTATGAATGAATTTCTAGAAAGGGACATAAAACCTTGAAATTACACTTTGAAGCCTCACATCTAAGCAGTGTATTATACTACTCCTATGTCAGTATGTCACTATTCACTTCATTCAATAAATAAATATATTACCATATTACTGTCCACAGACAATGTGATCTCATCCACACTTGTTGGAACTTGGAAGAATTTCAAATTATACACAATATGCATGTCTTTGTCTGCCTGAAACAGACCACTTTAATTTGGAGGAACCAAACCAGAAGAGGACAATATAATTAGGGTTTCAAACAAATAATTAGACTGAGAATATCCAGAACATCGGTCAATCACATTACTACTCCATACAGTATCTAATGTTGGGATAAACTTACGGCTTTATGTTGATTTATGTAGATTAGTGTTTTGTTATATTTAATCATTTTTTTTATAAATATATTTATGTTGTATATAAATAATAAATAAAATAGATTCACAACCCATTAATCGGTTCCCAACAAAAAGATTAACATATTTTAAACAATAACAAATCCATTCATATAAGGATTTGAATACAGAAGGGCGCGCATTTTAGAGTGAATTTAAAATCCACCTCATTCATTTGTATAATTGTAATGAATTTGAAATGACTCAAAGTTATTTGAAATTTATTATCCAAATCTCCTTTCAAATTCAAATATCTGAATCCAAACACAACATTACTTTGTTCTATTGTATATTGCCACGGAATTGATATGTGCACTCATGTATGTCTTAGTTTTCTGTCTTATTTATATCATATAAAAGTATTTTTTCCAGTTCAACTTCATTTATAAGTTTATATGCCATTGTAAACAGCCAGATCGTACATATATCCAGTAGCTAATTAATAATGAAGAATGCTAGTACACAGATTAATCTAAACTAATTATATATGCATAGCTCGATCACATATAAATTCGATCTTTCTTATAAATTAACATTACTGTGTGTATATATATTAATTAATTTGAACATGCTGACAACACTTACTAGCTAACGTGAGCAAACAGTAACTCGTCAATTACTCAAATAAATTTATAGGGAAGTAAGTAATTTTTAAATAGTAGGAGTACTCTTGTTTCAATAAAAGATCCTTCACGTTCACTAATAAATTAATGTGGTGTCTCATAAATTATTTTTCAAAAAAAAAAAAAAAAAAAGTGGTAAAATTAGTAGGCAAAAAAAGAAGAATATTAAATAATTTTATATTAAAATTTACATTAGTGTACCCCCCAAAAACTTAACGTATATGCTGATCATTTATTGTACGTAGTGTGTTTAGTAATTTTTCTGAATCTTTCTGAAGATTTGATATATACACATACATGTATATTATATTATATTCCAGATTGGGATATATAAGAAATTTGATGTATTACACTATTACTTATATAATTGGTTGTAATCAATTGGAGATGTGTAACTATTTATCAAACGTTGTTTAATTTGTTTCTCACGAGGAGGGGTAAATTGAACTCAATTATTAATTATATTCCTACAGAGTGTATACAAAATTATAGTTTTGCTTCAGGCTATATCACTGTTAAATATTGAAAACTTCTATTTAAGATCCCATCCAAACAGCATTATCATGTGTATCAATTATATCCCCAATTATTATGGTATAAACTTTAGAAACGTACAATTAACCTTTATTTGCAATACTTGTGAAAACCAAAAATCAGAAAGCCCCAAATTACATACTTCCAAAACTCACATAATTACAATGGTAATTAACTCAAAACTTCAGCTATAATTCCAAATAGCGCATATAGGTTTAATTTCTATTATTATTATCCTCATAATTGTTAAACTAAAAACCCTTTTGAAATTGGATCTTCAATTGATCTATCCCCTTAGAATTAACTCCAAACCCTAACCAAAAACCCCAAAAAGTTTTTTTTTTTTTTTTCCGGTTAGGAAAAAAAAAGGGTTACAAAGCGTTACAAAATTAATGGTTTATGCAGCAGCTCAGATATCAAAAAAGGAGGGCTACAATAAACTTACTAGGGTTTTTTGAACATATTTCACTTGGGTTTATTGTGGATCCCTAATTTCTTCAATTCCCCTTAGCTTTAATTTCTACACAAGATTAAACTTGATCAACGGTGCTGGATCGTCGTCTCCGGGGCTCCTCCTCTCATCCCCACCTTGGGATGCCTCGCCGCCATTGGCGCCCGACGACGACGCAGCAGCCGCCCTGTTCTGATTGACCCTCTCCCCTTCCGCCTCACGGTACCTGGCCAAATACCTCTTGAGTGATTCGGCATAGTCGTCGAATCCCAAGTTCCCCATGGCCCAGCAGACGTCGTCTCCATTTATGGTCTTCCTCTTCTCCTTGAGGCACTTGTCGGAGGCCTCACCGGTGACGAAGCTGATGAACTCCGACACGCACTCCTGCATCGTCTCTTTTGCCTCCTTGGAGATCTTGGCGTTGGGAGGGAGGATCTGCTTCATGATCCTTCCAACATTCGCAATGGGCATCAATCGATCCTGCTCCTTCGTCAGGGCGGCGGCAGCAGCCGATTCTTCTCCCGCATCCTCGTACCTTATTACGCGCCCGCCGCCGCCGCCGCCTCTGTTGTCTGAATACCTGAAATCTTGTTGATCATCGTACCTGTTGTTGTTATCAACCATTGTTTGAAAACGGGAAGAAAAAAGGCCTATTTATTGATTCTCTGGAAGACAGACACGCGTTGCCTTATTAAGTGCTAATACCCCTTAATTGACTCTTTATATATACAAGACTCACTTGAATTAGGGTTTTCTAGCTTCTTTTTTTTTATTACTTTTTTTTTATACATAAAAAATGTATTTTTATTTTTATTTTTATTTTTTATTGTAATGGTGTAGGGATTAAATGTACACCTGTGTGGAGATGCTGAAGAAGAGCATAGTGGCAGGCAGGATTTGGTAATCGGATAAAAATTATTACTGATGAGTTAGGTCACTACTTTTTTTCTAAGGTTATATATTATTAATTAAACACATACTATTTGTACTTTAAATATGGAGACGATATATGTCCAATTGTGGCACTTTGTGAATGGTCCCCTTTCCCGCTTTGCCTCCATTTGGTGTCCTTTAGTTTACTAAATGCAGATTAAATTAATATATTATGTAAAACTATTCACCTTAGTTACTAGCGGCTAGCTTAGGCTGTGGTTCAATTGTTAAGGCCGGAGCAACTAGTGCGACCGTAGCTACCAAACAAACACCTAAAAAGAACCAAATTTTTGGGGTTTTATTATTATAAATCCAAACCCTATTCATCTCACGTCATAGGTCTCCACCTACACAGTACTCTAGCTAGCTAGGATCAATAGATATCTAGCTAGCTATTAAAGGAAAGTGTAGAGGAGATTAATTAGCTAAAGGAATTGTTGATATAGAATTAATAATTCTATAATTAGGAAAGAACCAAAGGTATATATATATATATATATATATATATATATATATATAGATGGGCTCCCATGTTAACTAGTGCATGAAATCTGGTAGCTAGTAATATACCATTGTTATTTATCGACATGCATGGACCTTTGAAGTTGTCCAACCCATATATTTCATCAAGAAGGGTGAAAGATAAGATCGATATTATATGTAGATAGATAGATGGATGGATTACAAAACCATATATCCTCAAATATATTAATTAAATGCAAGTTTCTTTTTTTCTTATTCTAAAGGTTTCCTCTGCGGGCATAATTAGGCGACTCAATTATTGGTGCAATTTATTTATTTATTTATTTTGTATGTGTTGTTGGACGTCACAATCTAACTATGCATGGTGAAAATAATGGCCTAGGACGTGGATTTATCACAATAATTAGTCATTTTTATTTAAAACTGATGAGTTAAAAGAACTCGACATAATCTTGTCGTTGAGATAGGGAACCGTGCATATTTGCATAATTAATTAATTATTTGTATATAAATTGAAACATCAGATGCCGAATAACACATACTCCCCCGTCCACTAAAAAAAAAAAGAAAATATATATGTTATTCTATTTTGGATTCTCCAAGAATAATATCCACTTTCACACTAAAGGTTACACTTATTCTTAAGAAAATATGTTTTCTACTAATAAGAGTAAAGGACAAACTAGAAAATAGTACATACTCCCTCCGTCCCGCGAGATGTGGCCCGTATTCTTTTTTGGGTGTCCTGCAAAATTTGCCCACTTTTTATTTTTAGATAAATTAAATTAATCTAAATATGATTAGAATCTTAATGATTTCCAAATCCCATCAAAAGTAATCACTTTTACTATTATGTACAATTCCCGATACACTTTTATTTTTCTACACAAATCCCTTGCATTTCAATAATTCTTCATATTAATTTCAAAATGGGTACAAATAAAAATTATATAAAACATATAATTCTAAAACTAGACGCCTAGACGATTCTAACCAGACCACACTTGAATATTTTTCTCTAAATAAATCATTACCATAATATTAAGTCAAAGTTAAACAATTAACAAAGTCAAAATTTATTAAAATTTTAAACACAAAGATCCACACCACTAAACTCATCACCTAAATTATCGTGCCAAAAGAAACGAGCCACATTTCACGGGACGGAAGGAGTATATATATTATATCTTTTTTTTTCGGGGGGAAAAGGAGGGCCAGAGCCGTTTTATTCCAAAAATTGTTGTGCAGAGCACGTTCCAATTACATCATTATGAAGTAAATCCTGAATGCAATCAGGAGGCCGATCCATATGACCAAAATAAAACTGAGAAAAATTCCCTTTGACAAAATTGTCGGCTACTTTGTTGCACTCCCTAGGAATGGCAGTAAACTTGATTTCCCAATTCCAAAACTTCATATCAAAGATCTGAGTGAGAATTCCTGTTAGAGGGCCAATAGGAGGACTCCTGGAATTGATCAAATCAATTATTTCTTTGCTGTCGGATTCGACCAGAAGCTTGCGGGCACCTTTCTCCCAAGCAAGTTGGAGACTTAATAGAATCCCCCTAGCTTCAGCAGTAGCAATGCTGGTCTTAGGAAATTTTGCACGAACTCCACCTAGCCAGCGACCATCTGAATCTCGAAGAACACCTCCAGCGGTGCATATATTCCTGGAGTGATGACCATCACTATTAGCTTTAATCCACCCAACTGGAGGTCTCTGCCATTTGACAATTCTAGTATTCCAACTCTTGGCACCTGCATTCTTGAGCTTGTTATGACCTGAAATAAATTCTCTTGAAGCTCTTTGAATCGACCAATGAAGAGAATTCCACGGAGTGAAAATCTGAATCATGTAGTTCTCGACAACGGTTCCTCCAAATCGACCAACATGTAAGGCCAAATTGCATGGCCACTCTATCGCCAACCTCAGTGGGAATCATAGAAAAGATCCAACCGCGGATATTCGAAGACCAGAAGGATGAGGGAAAAGGAATTTCCAAATTCCTCCAGACCAATTCCGAGGCATAACAATCTCGAAGGGCATGGATACTATCTTCAGGTTCCCCACACTTCCAGCAATCAGCCGTCTCTGAAAGCGTCCGTCTATGTTTCTCCAAGTTGGTCAGTAAGCGGTTGTGAGCTGTAAGCCAGAGGAAGGATCTCGAGCGTTGAGGACCCGGCCAACGCCAAATAAGCTTCCAAAGAGGATCAACTGGTGCAAGATTGCGGGCATCCTCCATGAGCTGAATGGCTGTTCGAGTTGAGAAAGTGCCAGTAGAGGAGTGTCTCCAAAAAGGGGTGTCATCATCATTAAGTTGGTCCGGGGGAAAGACTACATCCAATTTATGCAAAATGGCCGGCGGGAGGAAGTGTGCGAGATGTTGATGATTCCATCCATTAGAAGTTGCATATTCACCCACTGTTCTCTCCAATTCTTCAGCAGGGAGGTCAGCCAGAGCCCAGTCCTGCAACACCAAATCATCATTAAGCCATCTATCTTTCCAAAAAGACACTTGCTTACCATTGCAAATGTTCCATCCTAAGTTGTTACAAAATGAATCCCAGACAGAGAATAGATCCCTGGCTATAGGGGAGAAAGACTTGACATTATGTTTGAACTTATGTCCTTGCCAGCCATATTGAGACTTCATAATGTGAATCCAAGGAGCATCCCTTGTTAACAGACTCCAGCAGCCCTTCATAAGCAGGGCCTCATTGAGATCTCTTGTCCTCCGGATGCCAAGGCCCCCACGATCAACACTCTCTGTGATTCTATCCCAAGCAATAAGATGGATTTTCCGCTTATCTCGAGTTGATCCCCAAAGAAAGTTCCTGATGATTTTGTCCAATTCAGCTAGGACTTTACATGGAAGTCTAATGACTTGTAGGATGTGGTTCCCCATAGCCTGCAAGACAGATTTAATCAAAGTGATCCGACCAGCAAAACTAAGAAACTTATTAGACCAATTACCAACTTTATTATTAAGCTTATCAATTAAGAAACCAAAATGCTTAGCTGAACGACGCCCAGTTAGTATTGGAACACCTAGATAAGTTCCCACAGAAGCAGCTTGTGCAATGCCAAGTTCCTTTAGAATATTTTGTTTCTCGGCCCGGCCAAGTTCTTTGCCAAAAATTACATGGGATTTGAGAGAATTAATGGAGAGGCCAGAAGCGGCAGTGAACTGATCCAGAATGGATTTGATGAGAGAGGCTTGAGAAACTAAGGCTTTGGCAAATAATAAGATGTCATCTGCAAAGAAAAGATAAGGCACTTTGAATCGATTTCTATCCCAGCCTTTAGTTTTCCACCGTCCAGCAACCACAGCATCATTGATGAGGTTGCCAAGTCTCTCCATGCAAAGGATGAAAATGTAGGGAGAGATGGGATCCCCTTGCCTAACTCCTCTGGATGGGTTAAAAGGCCTAGAAAGAACATTATTCCAAGAGACCTGCATAGAGGGAGATTCCACACATTTCATAATAAGATCAATGCTAGCAATAGAAAAACCTGCACAAGTAAGAGTATCCTTAATAAAGCTCCATTTCAGTCTATCATAAGCTTTTTCCAGGTCCAACTTGATCATCATGAACCCTGGTTTAGCTGTTGATTTCTCCAGGCGGTGTATGAGCTCCTGGCATGTCATGATATTATCATGAATAAACCTGTGCTTGACAAAGCTGGATTGACCTGGTGCTAACAAATGGGGCATGAGATTAGAAAGTCTCAGAGTTAAAATTTTAGTAATGATTTTATAGAAAACATTACAAAGACTAATTGGCCGGTATTGAGTGACAGATCTAGGATTACTGATTTTGGGAATCAAGACTATTTGAGTATGGTTGATCTCCTTAATGTCACGTCTGCCAGAGAAGTATTCAAAAATGGAATTATGGACTGATAAACCTGTCATATCCCAAGTTTGTTGATAGAAAATGGCTTGGAAGCCATCGGGGCCTGGGGCTTTAAGTGGTGACATGCTTTTGATTGCTATGAAGGTTTCTTCCAAGGAGGGAAGTCTTTGAAAAAGGTCTCTGTCAATACTAGAGATGGACTTGGGAGAATCCAGCAGTTTGAGGACATCACCAGTGGGACTGGACTCCTCTGTATATAACTTGATGAAAAAATCAAGGATCATTTTCTGGACATCCTCTTCAGACTGAAAGAGAATCCCTTGGCTATCTTCAAGCATAGAGATTTTCTTTCGAAGTTGTCGTTGTTTGACAAAGCTATGATAGAATTTGGAATTTCTATCACCAACTAAGAGCCAATCCCGAGTACTACGTTGGATCCAATTAAGTTCCTCAGTCTGCAAAATCTTCCCCAAATCTGCACTAAGCTGAGTATGAAGTCTGACCAGGAAAGGATTCTCTTCCCAGTTTGGACGCTTCTCAATTCCCGTAATACGACCTCGGATTCTAAGTTTCCTTCTACCAAGGGATGCAAAGTTTTGATCATGCCAAGAAAGAGCCTGCTCCTGAAGTTTGGAAAGTTTAGCAGGGATGCTGTCAGGGCCTTGCCAAATTGACTCAATGAGACTATGAAAAGAAGGGTGGTCGAGCCAAGCAGCTTTAAATCTGAAAATATTGTGTCTTCTCCGAGTTGAGCTAGCGTTGGAAGGATCAATATGGAGGACAAGAGGTGCATGGTCAGAAGCAATCCGAGGTTTGACCTCCACAGTTGCAGCAGGGAAAATATTGAGCCAAGCATCATTACTCAGAACGCGATCAAGTCTCCTTCGAATAAGGCCTCGAGCCCAGGTAAACTTATTACCATAGGTTTTAACTTCCCTCAGCTCGGAACCTAGCATCAACTGCTGCAACTCCAAAGAGGCATTGATGGAAATTCTGCCACCACGAGCTTCATCTAAACAAGCAATACAATTGAGGTCCCCTCCCACAATCCAGGGCTCGTGTCTAGCACTACTGATTCGGATAAGTTCAGGCCAGAGCCAAGCACGTCTAACTTTATTTGGAGCCGCATACACTGCTGTGACAAAGAAATGAAGTCCATTTAATGAGATACAGGCATCAATATATTGAGAGTGAGCGTCTAGAATCTGGACATCAACAGTATCTTTCCACAATAACCAAATTCCACCAGAGAAACCAATAGCCTCCACACGAAATGAGTGTTGGAAACCACTTTTCCTGATAAAACGATCTGTATGAAAGCCACTAATTCTTGGTTCAAACAAAGCAATAAGATCAATTTTGTTGCTTGAAGTAAAGTCTCTAAACTCCCTTCCAAAAGATTGGGAACCCGCACCCTGAACACTCCAAAAAACAATATTAAGTGACATTTAAAAAATATAATGAAAAGGAATTAAGAACAAAGAGAGAATCAGGGCGGTCTAGCTGGTAGGCTAGAAGCCCGAACCCTCCTATGAAGGCTGTCATCCATGTCCGAATCTGAGATGTCATGATCTTCATGGCTTAGAGGCGTGTCTGGAGGGCGATCCTTCGGGCTGGGGGAGGGACTTCTGGTTCGTCTCTTTTTAGGGAGAGAAAGATCATGAACAAAAACGGCCAAATGTCTCTCCGGAGGAAGGGAAGAGGGTGCACTCCGTGTCCAAGCACCAGAAGGTTGTTGGGACCAAGATGGTGAAGCTAATGGGGAGGCAGATTCAGTGTGAGCAAGGTCGTCGCCCTTAGTGCTTGAGAGTGGAGGATTAGTCCTAGGCCGATTCTTGGGAGAAGGCTTCGGAGGAGATAAGACAGGGTGAGGATTCTGAGGAGATAACTGATCTTCATCCTCTCCCTGATCGCCTCCCAATGATGCAAATCGATTCGGATGGGCAGGAAAACGTCGGACAGGGGGAGGAGGATTCACCACCCGTTGAGGACGGCGTTTAGGTTGGACAACCATCCAAGGGTCATAGGTAGATCCAGTGTCCGGAGCGGTAGTAGGCTGCTGTCCTGCTTGATTAACATCTTCTTGATTTGGTTCCATGTTGTCAGGACAACGTTCTTTGGTGTGACCAAACTTGCCACATGAGAAGCAAATTACTTTAACATTCTCATACTCAACAATGAATGAGAGATTGTCAACTTCTACTCTCGGCTCAAGGGGCTTGTCTATATCCATACGGATAGCAACTCTTGCAAACCTACCTCTGGCGGCTCCATCAGTACAGTAATCAATAATGAGGACTTTCCCAATCAAGGATCCCAAGCGATAAAGAGTTTTCCTATTGTAGAGATACATCGGAATATTAGGAAAGCGTACCCAAGTAACCAAAGACTGAATTTCATGAGTCCTTGGATCGAAGTGTTCATCCCACTGCTGAACATACAGATAATTTCCAAGAATTGTCCACGGACCGCCAGTTAGAGCATGCAACGAATCAGCCTCATTCAAGAACTTGATTACAAAATACCCATTTTCGAGGTCTATCAGAGGAAGATTAGCCACAACCGGCCATATTTTCTCCAGCCGAGATTTCAACACTCGATAGGAAATAGAACGCCCAAGAACTTTCAAAATAACAGCATATCGCCATTGCCTTATAAGACTTGCCTTGAAAGTCGGAGAAAGAATCAGCTTTGGAACTCCGTTGTTTGTAGTAGAGATAATATCGTCCGGGTCGCCCTCAAGGTCAGAGGTGAAGTCATCGATGTGAATGTGCTCTGGACGCGACCCCCGCCTCGCCATGTCCCTGTAGGAAGGAGCTTGGGGGTGGGATGTCGATGGAATGGTGGAGTCAGGAGGAACACCGCCATGATCGTCCATACTCTCATCCGCCATAGAGAATGAAGGACTCGAAACAGGGAAGAAAGTCAAGAAAAGCTATCTAGGGTTCTTGGAGAATTGGGGCAAAAATTTCCGTAATACTACTAATTGATATATATATATATTATATCTTTAATCTAGGCAAATAATGTTTTATCTAAAACAGTGTGGGTCAAAATGACTCTTATTAATAGATGGGAGGAGTAATATGAATAAGATGCATTTATTTTGGAGTAGTATTCATAGACATTTCAAACATAAACGTATAGTATTTAAAATGTGTCTTCAACATCCAAGTGTGCTAAAAAGAATTTTGAGTATAGCATTCACTCATGATGATCCATGAAAAGAGAACAACGTAACAAAATTAAGAGGAATCTTTTGTTCTATACTCAAATGGGCAAACAATATACTCCCTCCGTCCCATTAAAAGTGGTCACTATTCTTTTTTGGGGTGTCCCAATAAGGTTGGCCACTTTCCCTTTTAAGCAATTTAGATTAACATAAACATGATTAAAAACCCCACAATAATGATAATTGTACTTTCTGCACAAAGTCCCTATATATGTTTAACCATTAATATCTCAAAATGGGTATAAATAAAAATTATATAAAATATATATTCTAAAACTATACGATTAGACGATTCCAACAAGACCACACTTGACTATTTTTTTCTTTTTACATCATTACGATAATATTAAGTCAAAGTTAAATAATAAATATGATTAAAAGTCAAATGTAACCATTATAAATTATATGGATGGATTAGTCAAATTTAATCACACTACTTTAACTACTAAACACCACAACCTAAATTCCCGTGCTAAAAGAAAGTGACCATGGGACGGGGGAGTATAACAAATAACAAATAGAAATAAAACTAATAAGGTCAACTTTCAAAAGCCAATACCTTGTATTGTTAGTGAAACTGTGAACAAATCTTTTCTTTTTGTATAGATTACTTAAATATATAAGCTTGCTAGTTGGACGATGTCTTTTCATTCTTTTTAGGAATCCATTTTCATAACCTTATTCATGAAGAATATATGTATGTATTTATCCTTTAATTCATTAATTAATTAAATACTATGTGTTGCTTTAGTTATGAGTGTCAATGTGTCATCACTCATCACTATCTATGAAAACCACAACATATATACATTAGTATGTAGGAGTATTATTTTATGTGATTCGCATTGCGTGTATATTGTAGTAATTGTGCGTTGTACTAATATAATAATCCTGGAAGTACCTTTTGCCCTTGTGATTTCACTGCGTCACAGAACATGGAATATTAATTGTCCCAAAATCAGTTCCTCGTTAAATTAAATAAATGGAGTAATACTATATATGAGGCCTTTATTTTGCTCTCATGAAGGGAAAAAGAATTGGGACCATCAAAAAAGCAGGGATCTTTTCAAGATTTATTATTATTATTACTACTACTACATCAAATTTTGTATAATCAATCAATTAATTTATTATTATTATTACTACTACTACATCAAAAAAGCAGGGGTTGGGGACTTACCCTAGCGGTCAAGTCCCCTTATGGTTGGGAGTTCGATCCCCACCCGGCCCCCTATCCCTCCCCTTTATCCCTCTTTGTGTAGTTTGGGCTCCCACACACCTTTGCCGACACATTAGTGTCACTGTTTACCAAAAAAAAATTATAACATATATCGGGAGTTCTTTTTTTTGATAAGCTATATCGGGAGTTCGGGACCAACTTTGATTACCAATTTGGGCTTACAGATATTTATTTTGGGCCTCCTGTGATACTCAATAGGGCCCAATTGTTTCCTGGCGTTTTGATTCACCAATGGGGCTGGGCACGCACCTATTCCACACTGCTGTCTCGCCGTGGGTCGTGTCTCGGTCCAGTGTGGTGGATCATCCTCTCTGATATTGATCATCACCTTGGTAAGCTATGGCCTGAGCAACTAGTTAATCAGATAATAAAAAAGAAGTCGTTAAGTAAGAGACCCTCCTGGCCCAACCCTAGACACTATAAGATCCATTTTTTAACCTGCTCTAAGAGAAAGAAAAATAGTCACATCTCATTGCATTGATCGGGGCGTTTGCAGTGACTGGGGGTTGAAGACCAATAAGTGAGTTTATTTATACCAAACATTCTTCTTAGGGCGTATTCCAAAGCTTTCATAACTTCTCCATTACTTGTATGGATAAGACCTATATTATAGAGTAGTGTAATGGGTTCGATCTGCAACTATAGTATATATCAGCGGCTGAGCCAGAAAGTCTACCATCCTTATTCCACCACACTTTATTTAGAAAGGGGGAAAAAGTAGCCCACCTAAATAAGATGTCTAAACCTAAAGAATATTTGATGCCTTATTACTTAATTAGTTTCAATATATGTAGTGAAAAGCAATTACAAGAAACTTGGTCCAACATCACTCTCCCCACCCTATATATATAAACAAGGGCTAGAGGTATGGTGGGTTGAAAAAAAAAATCATATTTACTATTAAATGTATCATACTTTTTTTTTAAAAAAAAATCATAATAATAACAATAACTATTTTTGTTAGTAATTAGTATTCCAATTATCAAATTGAATTTACCTTGCAGCAATTCTTCAAATGAACTGATAACAAGCTACGATCTGCTTCCATTTTTAATTAGTACTTATCATATTAGTAAGTGTTTGGCATTTTTAAGTTTTTTATAGGGCTTTTAATATTTTACTATAAGTTAACATAAATTGAAAAATCTAAATTCTAAATGAATCTTCTGTAGCCATTGTTTGTATGATTGTCCACTCGCCATGCCACAATGGTTTCTGTTGAAATGTGGCCCAATTTCTGTCCGGCCCAATTACTATCTACCGGCCCATGGCTACTGGCCCAGGATGCTTGTTTTTGCTGAGGCCCATTTTGTTTAATATATGTATGATCACAGCCGTGTCTCTTGTGAACCAAGCACTAACCCTATTCAGATTTCTACCCTTTCCCATTGTGTGAGCAGCGGCGCCTCTCCTCATTTTCAGAAAGCTCCCTCTCCCGTTTCAGATCTCTTCTCCACAGCTCTTAGGTTAGATTTGTTCTATCCCTGAGTGTGAGAGTGTTGGTGAGTGTAGGGCCGAGAGGTGTGAGGCTTTCACGGGCTTGGAATTATCGGACCTTGGGGGTTCGGTAGGGGTGTGCCTTTTCTCTTTTGTAGAGCCACAGAAGTTTAGGGTCACCGGAAAGTGGTTTCCGGTGACGGGTTATGCACAGTAGTGAACATCGGAGTCAAGGACAAAGGCTGTGATCTTTGGTGGTGATCGGCAGCGAGTTCTTGAGGCCTTGGTGGTGGTCTTTGTGACCGACAGTAGCGTGGCTACTCGTTCTCTTCCTTGGACTGTTTTGTGAAGGCTCCGGTTGAGTGGTGGCTTCATTGGGCATTCTGAGCCCTCCATTCTAACCCCCTGTTATTGTTGCATACTTTGTGTTTGTATTTGTTTGTCTGTTGATTACAGGTTGTTCGACAGCAAGGTTTGAAGAAGAAAGCTATCATTCTGTTATGTATTTTTCTTGGAAGGCTGTGTAAAACTAGAGGAATAGTTATATAGGGAATTTTGGATCCTGGAGAGTTGTATTTGTTGTTTACAGGTTTGTGTAAAATTCACAACAGTGGTATCAGAGCGAGGTCAAAGGATTGCTAAGGAGCTAGGCCAACAGATTGTCAAGGAGTCGAGCAACAGATTGCTGTGGAGTTGGATTCTAGATTGAGGTAGGCACTGGGGTTGTTCAATGCACCCCGGCTCGGGTAAATTGGCTTAAACCTCTATTTTGATTTGGTGGAGTTATTGTTATTGCTTCCTCGTTGTGAGCCTCTGCTTGTTTGAGAATTTTTTGTGATTTGGTGATTTGTTTGCTCTTGCCTGTGGTGTTGATTGAATCTGTGGCCTGTATTAATTTTTTGATTGCTTGGTGCAAAGCCTAAACTTTTTCAAACAAGTTATGGCAAGCTCTTCCTCTTATAGTGTTGTCCCTTTTAATGGGAAAAATGATTTTGGTTTATGGAAAGTAAAAATGAAGTGTATTCTTGTTCAGCAAAAAGTTTGGAGAGCTGTTGATGAATCATATCCTGAAACTGAAAATGTGAGCAAGAGGGCTGAAATTAATGAATTAGCCTTGTCCACTATTTTTCTATGCTTGTCTGATTCTGTGCTTAGGAAAGTGAGTGATTGTAAAACTGCTAAGGAACTTTGGGATAGGCTAAATGAGCTTTATACAGAATCTTCTTTGCCATCTAGGATGTTTTTATTGGAAAAGTTTTTCAGATTTAAGCTGAATATTTCTGATGATCTAGATGAAAGC
This sequence comes from Hygrophila difformis, assembly GCA_030278955.1. Lineage (NCBI taxonomy): Eukaryota > Viridiplantae > Streptophyta > Magnoliopsida > Lamiales > Acanthaceae > Hygrophila > Hygrophila difformis. Next base: position 7,075,564 of record JAOANR010000001.1, on the reverse strand, counting down.
CTAGATGAGTTTAACAAATTGGTTCAGGACATAAAAGCCACTGGAGATGAACATATAGATGATTATGTGCCCATTGTGCTTTTAATGCAATCCCTGATTCATATTCTGATGTTAAATCTGCGATTAAATATGGTAGGGATGAGTTAACAGTCGACATTGTGATTAGGAGCCTAAAAAGCAAAGAACTTGATTTAAGGCATGATACATCATCTAAAGAGGATCCTGACAAGGTTTGTAACACCAGAGGAAGATCATTTAAAAGATTCAGCCCTAAGAGTAAAACTGAATCAGGACCTAGTGACACTTCACATACTAGTGAGTTTAGACCCCAACATAGGTCAAAATCTAAGGGAAGAGGTCATTATAGATGTTATAATTGTGGGAAGAGGGGTCATTTAATTAAAAATTGTTGGCTGCTTAAGGAAAATTCAAACAGTGGCAGTGACACTAATAGTGATGATGAAAATCAAGCTAACAATGTGACTGAACATGAAGATTTTGAAGAATCTGTTGGTGAAGTGTATTTTGCTCATGATAACAGACTGTTTAATGATAAATGTGCATTTAAGAATTCAAATGAACATGATTGGGTGTTAGATTCAGGCGCGACAGTTCATATGACATCTTATAGACATCTCTTTGAAAAATATGATTATGTTGAGAATGAGTTTGTGGTCATGGCGAATGGAAATAAATGTCCTGTGCTAGGAAGAGGTCAGATTACTTTGAAGTTTGAAAATGGAATTGCTTTGTGTTTTAATGATGTGAAGCATGTGCCTGCTCTCAATGTGAATTTAATGTCGTGTTCAGCTTTGGAGAAAATTGGATTTAATGGAAAATGGAAGAATGGTGTCATGAAAATAATAAGGGGTTCATTAGTGTTTTTTAAGGCAACAAGAAGGCAGAATTTTTATGTTTGCTCTACCAAGAAACCTGAACATGATTTGTTTTCAAAAACTGTTTGTGATATGCTTGACAGTGAGGTGGAGTCTGTTGTGGCTGAATTTGAGAAGTTGATTGATAGTCTGCCTGAAAATTTAATTGATGAAACCCCTTGTAAGCATTTGTTGCATGATGATAAAATTGAAAATGAATTTAAGTGTGATGACTTTAATCAAGGTGGAGCTAAAACAGATTCCTTGCTTGATCTATCTGTGTCGAAATATGATAAGGATGATCAAGTATTATTTTCTGGTTCTGTAAATTCCAGCAAGTCTGGAAAGTGGTTTTGTACCATGTTGACAGCTTTGAAATTGTTTTTCTGCTATGTTTTGTGCCTTGGATGTGTGAGATTCAAGGATTTTATTTCACTTGGGAGACAAGTGAACCTGAAACAATTACATTTGGGTAAGGAAACAATTTGTTTACCTGTTGCAATTTTGTGCTCTATGTTGCTGCTTGGTCTGCCATCTTCTATGTCTTTATTTCTGGGAATTGTTTCTTAGTTCTATACGTGTTAAGAGCTTTAAATATGAGTGCTTGAATAATGTGCTTCAGTTTATATTAATCTGATGTGTTCAGATATTGTGATTTGAGCTTTTGTGCTCATTGATTGATAAGAACTGATACTATGTTTTTTGAGCTTTGTGCTCACTGGTATGAACAGATGCTTCATGAGATACCATGGCATTGTGTTCCGGGATTGGTAACAGTAAGTTTGGGGCGATGATGATCATCTTCCAATGACCACACTCTTGAGTAACACAGAAATTGGTCCAAGGTGGAGAATGTTGAAATGTGGCCCAATTTCTGTTCGGCCCAATTACTATCTACCGGCCCATGGCTACTGGCCCAGGATGCTTGTTTTTGCTGAGGCCCATTTTGTTTAATATATGTATGATCACAGCCGTGTCTCTTGTGAACCAAGCACTAACCCTATTCAGATTTCTACCCTTTCCCATTGTGTGAGCAGCGGCGCCTCTCCTCATTTTCAGAAAGCTCCCTCTCCCGTTTCAGATCTCTTCTCCACAGCTCTTAGGTTAGATTTGTTCTATCCCAGAGTGTGAGAGTGTTGGTGAGTGTAGGGCCGAGAGGTGTGAGGCTTTCACGGGCTTGGGATTATCGGACCTTGGGGGTTCGGTAGGGGTGTGCCTTTTCTCTTTTGTAGAGCCACAGAAGTTTAGGGTCACCGGAAAGTGGTTTCCGGTGACGGGTTGTGCACAGTAGTGAACATCGGAGTCGAGGACAGAGGCTGTGATCTTTGGTGGTGATCGGCAGCGAGTTCTTGAGGCCTTGGTGGTGGTCTTTGTGACCGACAGTAGCGTGGCTACTCGTTCTCTTCCTTGGACTGTTTTGTGAAGGCTCCGGTTGAGTGGTGGCTTCATTGGGCATTCTGAGCCCTCCATTCTAACCCCCTGTTATTGTTATTGTTGCATACTTTGTGTTTGTATGTGTTTGTCTGTTGATTACAGGTTGTTCGACAGCAAGGTTTGAAGAAGAAAGCTATCATTCTGTTATGTATTTTCTTGGAAGGCTGTGTAAAACTAGAGGAATAGTTATATAGGGAATTTTGGATCCTGGAGAGTTGTATTTGTTGTTTACAGGTGTATGAAAAATTCCCAACAGTTTCTCATCCATATATTGATTGAATTCGCTTCACCACCATATTTGCACACAACTATCTACGCATTTAAAATTAAAAACTCGAATTCAAAATATTGCTCAAGTGACTAGAATTTTATAGTAATTGTTTGAAACAATTGTTATTCATAATTTTAATTATATTTTTACTTTATTTAAGAATTACTTCTGTAATTAATTTTCTGCTAGTTGAATCGTTTCCTTTTATTTGCTATTACAATAGTTTTTTTTTATTAAAAAAGAAAAAGAAAAAATGTATGGTTACGATTATTAGATTGTCCTACAGGGGCGTTTGATAAATTCCCACTTTTTAATTACTAAAAAAAATACTACATTACATAGATAGAAGGATAGGAAGCTAAGGTAGGAAGAATGTGAAAAGGACATATAATTATATAATTAAATGATGTAAAGAGTTTGAAAAGCATGCGAGGAATTAATATGTGGTAGAAAACTTTTTTATCTACCATAACATAGGATATGGGTATCTACATTCCCACTAAAACACCCATATAAATAGATTATTAGTACCTTTTTTTGGAGGAGCCATAAATAGATTATTAGTACTTGATACAAATACATTTATAAAAATGAGTTCAAAAAATTTAACATCACATTATTGATAATTAAGATAGATTACCAGATACTTTGTAATTTGTGTGGTATAGACTCCCACCACCCATTTCCTAACTTGTATAGGTTGTTCAGTAAATATATATATATATATATATATAAATGGGTCCCTTTTCTTTTCCAAAAATCCAAATCAGTCATTTTTCTATTTTATTACCAAAACAGTCCTCTACAAATGCTAATTATGTCCAAATCAGTCCCTTATTCACTAATTATACTCTAATTGCTGATGTGGCAATAGTTTTAATTTAAACTTGACACGTGGGCATAGTATTAGTTCTTTTTCTTTTATCTTTTGTCAATTCAGTCATAAACTTTTGTTTTGTTCTATTTAGTCCTCTACCAAAATCGGTCATTTTTATATTAATTAGCCTCAAACCTTTCAAATTATTTCATTTTAGGCCAAGAACCTTAATTTTTTATTATTACTAATTCATTTATCAAATAAATGTCCAACATACTTCCATAAATAAAATTAAACACCAAACCACATACATTGGGTTTGACTGCTTTGTTATCGGGTCTTCCAAGTATCGGAATTTTACAGACTCTCTCTAACCACCCGACCGCAACCGATGGTTCATTGGTTTTGGTTTCCTTCAGCAACAATCAACACAATCTTACTTACGTACTACCTTAGGATGTAGCAATGTTTGAGTAAATGATTTAACTTGAATTTTTGGAAGGTTATGGATACAGGAAGCCTTGGTTTTATTGAAAAAATTATTAAAAAATATTATTAAAAATATTAAAAAAGTAGCCTGAATTTTATTGTCCACAAAGTATGATTGTGCTGATTGTTACTGAAGGAAACCAGAACCAATGAACCGTCAGTTACGGTCGGGTGTTAGAGAGAGTCCGTAAAATCCGGAACTTCGAAGACCCGGTAACAAGGCGGTCAAACCCAATGTATGAGGTTTGGTATTTAATTTTATTTACGGAAGTATGTTGGACATTTATTTGATAAATGGATTAGTAATAATAAAAAATATAAGGTTTTGGGCCTAAAATGAAATAATTTGAAAAGTTGGAGGCCAATTAATATAAAAATGAGTGATTGGGGTAGAAGACTAAATAGAACAAAACAAAAGTTTAGAGCTGAATTGGCAAAAGATAAAAGAAAAAGGACTAATATTATGCACACGTGTCAGGTTTAAATTAAAACTCTTGTCACGTCAGCAATTAAAGTATAATTAGTGAACAATGGACTGATTTGGACATAATTAGCATTTGTAGAGGACTGTTTTGATAATAAAATAGAAAAATGACTGATTTGAATTTTTGGGGAAAAAAAAAATGGACCTTTTTGTCCATTTTTCCATATAAAAATTACCAGATACTAAATCCAACCAAACTTGTAAGAAAGCATACCCTCCAAAGTCCAATCAACTGGCCTTTAAAATATTTATTGAAGGAAACATATTTGTTATACTTTTCAAAAGTTATGATAACAGATAATATAAGAGTATTCAAGTACTGTAATGGTGCTTATATATATTTTAAAACTATTACATATATGATGTCTTTGCATAATCACACTAAATATTTTATTTTATTAAATAATTAATTAGAGCATTATTTTTATTTAAAAACAATAAAATATAACAAATTAAACCAATCCTACAATATTTTAAATTTAAAAAAAAAAAAAAAAAAAAAAAAAAAAAACTTAATGATGATCCTAATCAATACTACAATAATGAAAAAATTTAATAAAATCCATGCATCATGATTGCTTTAAATTAAAATTTTAAGAATTGAAGGATCACGATGACTCTAATCAATAACTATATATATGAATGGTAAATTTAAATTTTAACTACTTACATTCTTGTGACATACCATAGTATAGTATATATACTTACTTCTGTTTGGAATGAATGGACTTATGGACCCCATTTGAATCATAATTTCATTTACGAAAATGAGATGTGAAACTATATTATAATTATATATTGAAGCTACAAATTTGTCCCCAATCCTTAATATTTCATTTACTATTTTTTACTGGTTCTTTGTCTAGGTAGGATATGGGATTTTATAATGATGGGTTACAGTCAGACGATGTGTCTTAGGCTTTTGTTTTTTAGCCTTTGATGTTAAAAATGGAATAAATTAATTATTGAACACATTAATAATTATTAGCACTAAACCATACTGTATGTATGGCATTACAATTGACCGATTAACAAATCTTAATAGCTCTGTCACCTCCTAATTTTTAAATAATTTTTGGTTAAAATCTATAGACAATAATTTAATTTCAAGTCCGAAGTCCTTTTCAAGAATACAATTATTTTTCCTGAAAAAAAAAGTGGCCCTGAAAAGAACATAATGCCATTGAACCTGACCTTAATTTCTTTGGGTTTTCGACATGGATATGTTTGAAGAATTACTACATATTAACATAATCATGGAAATGAAAAGGGAAGAAAGAAAAAAGATGGAATCTTTGTTTGTGTCGAATAGTGATAATTGTCGTATAAAGCAAATGCTATACACGATTTATGTAGTAATATTGTGAAATAATGAAACCAATCAAATAATGTCTAATTTTGGGAAATTTGTTTGATTATGGGTGGCATTGCATGTTTCATTTTGGTACATCAATATTATCGAATTCCATATCGATGAATCCCATGTAGAATATTTTGTTTTTACCAATGGAAATACTAATATTTGTAATGTTGTTAGTTTAGAATAGCCAGTTGGGAATTTAGTGCATGCTTGATGATTATATTACTCAAAATCCCTGTCATTTTGTTATTGATTACTAATAACCAGCCGGACTGCTTCTTTGTATTTTATTGAATTTATGATGGGGAAGGATTTAGATTATTATACTTAAAATTTGCAACTTTTTAATCTTAATTTTACGAATTAAAGCTTTTAACTTTCTGAATTTTTCTGAAGCAATCAATTAATTAACTTTGTATTAATAAAGTATTTATTATTTCACGCATGTATTATAATAATCGAACTGTATTTGCTAATTTCTGCACCATACAAATACAAGTCCAATCAAATATTCACTTGTTTAACTTTTCTGCACAATGAGCAAACGTGGTTGGCCTGAGTGGTATGCGGCTCTGGCAACTTAAGCAAATGTCTCGGATTCAAGCCTTTTGTGTATGTAGAATTCTGCTTTGAGAGAGATAACCCTTCAATGTCCATCTGATCCTCGAATGATTAGTCTTATAGTCTAATGAGGTCTGTGGATACCCTGGTATTCACCTAAAAATACTTTTATGCACAATGTATTTGTTGGTGAATAACCGGGGTATCCTCAGTCCACATTGGAACCAATACTAAATTTTGCCCAATGTGTTGTTCCACAATTTCACAGCAAATTAAACCCTTTATGCCAACTGACCAAACCTATTTATTTGGTTTTATCAAACCCATAAATCCCAATAAAAACAACACGAATGAAGGCAAAAAAAGCACAAAATACAAACCAATCAGATACTTACATTTCTTGATTACTGTATGAACTGCATAATACAACACATCACATCTTGTTTCTCTTGGAGATCATCTTTCTGAATATTCCCAAAAGTTGCCCTATTCCCTCAGTATAAAATTATTAACCCCACCCTAATTAACTGTTATATTTAATTTATTTTCCCCACTATATATAATTAATGTCACATAAGCCAAACAATGGCCACTCATATTCTTCCATAATTCTTCTTCCCCAAACACAGGAGAATTCCAGCTGCCTTTTGTCTGCAAACTCCCATTTTTATCATCAAACGTTAAAACACACAAAGAACAAACCCTACTTGGGAGAACAAATAAGGCCACAAGAAGCTTCTGAATTTCCCAAAAAAATAAAGGCGTAAAAAAAATATATACTCATGTCGAATAATACCGGTGATGAGAGTTTCTCTTCCGATGAAGTCCAGCAGCAGCAGAAGTTGCAAAAACCGTCGGTCGCGTGCAATCCTGGATCGACAAACAGCAATGAATCCGGTTCCCAACAGCAGGCGGTTAAGAAGAAGCGCAACTTGCCGGGAACTCCCGGTAAGCTCTTTACATATTAAGTGCTTTTGGTGATCATTTTTTTTTAATTCCTTGTGTGTTTTGATTTGATTAATCTGTTGATTCGTTTGTTGAATGCGTGAAGATCCGGCAGCTGAAGTCGTGGCTCTGTCGCCGACGACGCTGATGGCGACGAACAGGTTCGTGTGCGAGATATGCAACAAGGGGTTCCAGAGGGACCAGAACCTGCAGCTGCACCGGAGGGGTCATAACCTGCCGTGGAAGCTGAGGCAGAGGACCACCACCGAGGTTCGGAAGCGCGTGTACATCTGCCCGGAGCCGACGTGCGTGCACCACAACCCCGCACGGGCACTGGGCGATCTGACGGGGATAAAGAAGCACTACAGCAGGAAACACGGGGAGAAGAAATGGAAATGCGATAAGTGCTCCAAGAAGTACGCGGTCCAGTCCGACTGGAAGGCGCACCAGAAGACCTGTGGGACGCGGGAGTACAAATGCGACTGCGGCACCATTTTTTCAAGGTATGATATTTTTTTCTCGTTCCCTGAATTCGAACAACATGAAAAAGGGCTTCTTTGAACTGGGTTCTTCGTGTTAGGCACTAAGGGGCGTTTGGAATGCTTTTTTTTTTTTTTTAAGGTGTTTTTGGTTTTTGCTTTTGTCAAAATATTTTTTATGAAAAAATAGTGTTTGTTTTGGCTTTTGAAAAAAAAAACAAAAAAACCTTGAAAAGTTGCAAAAGTGCTTTTCCGAAAAACAGAAGCCAAAAACACCTAGTAATATGTGCATAGTCTTAAATGCCCCTACTACTTAATATAAATTACACTATAAATACATCTTATTCCTATATAAAAAGCATATCCTTTTTGGTAATTATTTCATTCTAAAATCAAATTTAATTTTTATACATCCAAAGACACTTTTGAAAAAAAACCAACATTGTATCCAAACAAAAGTTATCTACTTCTGCTTTTGACTTTACTTCTCCTTCTGTTTTTTGTTTCTGCTTTTGAAACGGACCCTAATTTGGCTGCCCTGGTTTTTGTATACACAGGAGGGATAGCTTTATTACTCACAGGGCATTCTGCGACGCCCTGGCTGAAGAAAACAGCAAAGTGAATCAGGGAATACTGGGAATGCCTGATTTGATGCCTACAATGCCGATGAGTGGCAGCACAAATAATACTGCCATGGTGTTGTCCGAATTCAGCAACAATAATAATCCGGTGAAGTCACTCCCACAGGAATTGGTGCCGATGCCATTCAAGCCGATGAACATGGCGGCGGCTGCATCGGGCATGTTTTCCAGCAGTTCGGGGAATCTCTTCGGAGCCCCAAGAGGCATGCTTCCAACGTCGTCGGGGCTTCAGCTGAGCTCGAATTTGAGCCCGTCAGGGTACAACTACCACCAGGACAGCAAGAACTCATCAGGGGGGCAGATTCCAGGATCGGCTCATCACATGTCGGCCACGGCCCTGTTGCAGAAAGCTGCTCAAATGGGAGCGACAGGGAGCAACTCGATGAACTCACCGATGATGCAGAAGAGTTTCGTTACCAGCATGGCAGGGCCCGATCAGGTACCGGGCCCGCCTGCAGGGCCTCGAGCCGCTCCCAATTTTCAGCCGTACGACGCCTTCCATGGAGCGCACGAATTCAACGGAGGATTTTCAAACCAACTGATCCAGAAGAGCCCGGGACAAGAAGTGGTGACACACATGTTCGACAGTGGGGGGCCTGGAGGCGGCTCCTCTGTCAACGACATGGTTATGTACGGGGGAATGCTGATGGGAGGAGATGAGAACTCCACTGCTGGCCTATTTAAAAACGTCGTGGAAACACAGGACGAAAGCGATCAGAATTCGAGCCTTGTGCACGCAAGAAACAGCAGCAGTATGATGGGAAGGAATCCGACGAGCCTCAACAGTATGACGACGGTCGATTTCTTAGGGGTCGGGGGTTCCAGGCAGCCGGTACAGAATCTACAGGATCAAAGAATGGAGAACCTACAGGCAGCAATGCACAATCCTTTTCATCAACAGATATCACATGGAGATAATTCTGATGTGGAGAAGCCATTGTACAACACCTTCTGATGTTTTTTAGACAAATCTGAATTGAATGTAGTCTTCTTGTGATTTGTCAGGTAGCATTATTAATCTAATGAGAATATAATACACTTTCATGTACCAAAACAGCTGAAATACCAGAAGGAATAGCCTACTCAATAAAATGGCCTTTTTTAGTTTTCACAGATATTTTGTGAGGGAGCATTGTTTAAACTCGAGTGGAATTTGTTTAATTGAAAATGGACAAGTAAAAAAGAATTGAAAGTGTAAGTTATTAAATTATAGTAACATAAGATGATAAGAACATGAATTATTCTAGGTTTTCTATGGGAGGATTTGAATTCCTAAAACTGACATAATCAAAGGTAATGTGATACTTTACCATTGTAATAATACTTTGGAGCAAACAAATTAGTCTCAGAAAGGGGTTTCGTACAATTCTCTCGAGCGTACAAAAGACTACCAGCCTCTTCTTATTACAAAATCAATCTAGGCAAGCTTTTTTTTTTGCCCCCAAATTTAGCTCCATTGAATAAAATACACAAACCCCTTTTTCTTTTTTTTTTCTTTTTGACAAGGTAACCCCCAAACTTTGGTCTCGGACATGATGGCCTTAAACCTTTTCGTGCTACTTTTTCTACTCTAAAAAGGTTTTGGCAGATTAAACTACTTCAAAGTATCCGTATATATATCCTTAACAAAGGATAAAAGATTGGCTATTGGAAGTCGGGCATTGGGCGACCTAGTCGCAGATGAATGGACACATGTTTGATGTTAGGCAATACCTCCAAAATCTTCTTCTCGGCCTCTTTTGCTACCTCAACGCCATCCCTGATTTCTTGCATTGTTAGTACTAGGACAAGATTATAATCCAGTGTACCAGCAAACAGAACATTTTTACCTGATTAATGTGTCTGGGGGCATGGCAACCTCAATTTCGAGAAAGATCTGCCCTTGCAAGGAGTGGCGAGTAATCCGCTGGACTTCCATTTTCTGGATGCAATATAGCCGAAGAAATGATTTATGAATGGCGGAAAAATGAAGACGAAAATATAGATTCAGAAAGCGAGCTCATACTCATCATACCCCTGAGAAATTAGTCAATAGGACATTTGAAACAGTATCTTCAACATCAGAGTGTTGCTCAACATTGGGGACCTCTTTATTTATCGTTCGACAATTTTTTTGGTGGTTTAGAGTAGTACTTCCTGACATATGTGAAGTCGCTGGCTCTACAAGAATCGAAACAAGATTTTCTTTTTTTTCATTTTATGAATAAACATCAATTGTCGTGCAGTTTCTGTCTGAAGTTAAAATTAAAACTTAAGGTGATTTGTTTACCTATATGTATGAAAACTTCAGCGACTTCTGGATGGGACAGCTGAAGTTGATTCCGAACATTTTCCCCAATGTCATGTGCAGCACTAACACTGGAAAATGGATCCACCTGCATTTAGGAAAGTACCAGACATAAATATGTGTACTGAATTGAGGACACCAGATCTTCGCGTACAAGAGTGTCTGTAATAAATTAAGAAAAATAAGCAACCCAATGGACCTCAACATCTACATCGAGATATAAAGATGATCCAGCTCGCCTTCCTCTGAGGTGATTGTATCCCTACAGTGGCAAGAAAAACTGAATAATTCAAGTAACCAAACAAAGATTCATAGGAGTACTATACACAAACACATTAAAAAAGCAGCAGCCCAACTCCCACCTCACATAAAAATAGAGGACAATTTAAAACACCTAAGCCTGGTGACGAAGGACCACAGACAGTTACATATAGAGGACAAATCAAGAGTGAAATATAAATTTTGAAAAATAAGAGACAGAACCAATTATGAACAATATTTGAAATTGACTTGCCTTGACTCCCTCAACCCCCAAGATTGTGTGTTTATAACGTTCCAGGTTATCTGATGGAACAGCAGCATCCACCAATTCCAAGATACTAAAGCCAAACACATGAATAGGGAATTAGACAGTGTTGAAACAAATACGTTGGTCAGGCACAATAAATCTGGGGTTTGCTTACAGTTGTGGCGTAAAAAAAAATGAGTATCTCAGATAGAGTTGAAAATTTATTGCAGAAAACAGTTTAGCTAGACTGTTTTTATCCCACATGGTTTTCTTTAAAATATATGTGTATATATACATACAGTAAGCGAGAGGCTGTAACAGTTTCGAAGAGAGAGAGAGAGAGAGAGAGAGAGAGAGAAAGAGAGAGAGAGAGGGGATATAGAATGATTATATACCTTTGGCAACCACTTTCAAATCCAGCTTTTAAAATCATTCCAGAAACAAGAAGTCCAGCAAGAGGATCAAAAAACCGAACCCCAAGAATTGATCCACCTGATTTTTCAAGGTAAATGAGCACATCAAAAATTTCAAGAAAGATCCACAAATGAACATGGTAAGGAAAATATAAAGATATAGTTAAACACCAACATCCAATAAGAATTCTGCGAAAAGGAAAAATGAAATCAAAGAGATCAGAAAGGATTAACTAAAGAGTAGTAGCTTTCACATCATTCCCAGGTTACATTCTAAATGAGGCCTACATACTGCACCTCAATAAATCTGAAGAATGTGAGAGTAGCACAAGAATTCCAAATTATTCATATATACTTCAGAAACTAAAGCTGCTTTATACAAAGATATGCAAGAAAGTTCTTTATGAAATAAAATATTTATTATTCTTAATTAATGCAGATGTGATAAATTCACAGGTGGTAATCTGTATTTCCCTGTAAATTCACAAAAACATGACAGAAGGAGTCATGAACAATCAAAATGACAATCTATCACGTTCCAACTCAAGCAGAAGGCTTGATGATGTCATAAGTAGGAAAGAAAACAAAAACCAATTCAAAAGACAAATATTTACCAACCCCAATGAGAGCAACTACAGAAGAAACTGCATCAGCACGATGATGCCATGCATTTGCTTTCATGAGTCCACTTCCTGTCTTTTCCCCAGCCCTCTTTGTTATCCAGTATAACCTTGTTGAGGGCATATATATGAGTGCATTAATAGTAAATTAGCATCCGAATCGTTTTCATTTCAGGCATCAGAATGAATTATAGAATGAATTATAAAGCGGGATTACTACATAAGAGACGGATAATAACAACACATAAAATCACCTTATCCCTGTAAAGGAATTACCAGTGAATAACCTCGCTCATAATTAGCAGAAAAATTTTGATTGCGTACCCTTCTTTTACAGCTATAGATACTATGGTCATGTTCAATGCTAGAATTGGGTGCTCCATATCAATTCCATGGTGGTGCCCGCTATGCTGGTCATTGTGTGTATGATTATGTGCCAAGGACTGATTTACAACATCCGGAGCAGCTGCCCAGATTTCCTACATATGAGAAAATGCAAATTTAAGTGGAACCAAAATCTATAGCGATTACAAAATCAATAGCCTTAATTTCTTGTTTATAACCGAAGTTATTCTAACTCTGGCATGCATAGAACAATATGAGTATATGAAAATTCTGAACTAGAACATTTCATGGGACCCACCATCAAGACATCTAGAGCATGCCAAGCAATGCCTCCAGCAGTAGTCAAAAGCACCGCTGAAATTCCCAACGCTCCTAGTGTCTCAAACTTGCCATGCCCTGGACGAGAACAGAGCCATGAATTGCTAAATAAGGCTATAAGAAAATTGATCCACTGGAAAAGAATTACTAATGTTTATGTAAACCAAATTTCAAAAGTTAATACAAAAGGATTGAATGGCAGATGGGCCATTAGTATAATTTGTTAGAACAAGGGAAAAACTATCCAAATTCATCCAACACAGCACAAACAGATCCAAACACATAACTAATCTGAAATGAAACACCAGCCAAAGACAAAGTAAAAGTTTAGGCTAGTTTTACTCCAGAAACAAGAAATGTGTACAATATAGATACAGATCAAAGGAGACCATATGGATGTTCTTTATCCTTGGGTGCCCTTGCGGCTTTAAAAGATAACAGTGCCACTCCACTCAAAACCTGCACCATCAATGACAAGTAAAAAGGTAGTTCATCAATCACAGAACAACAAATAACAAAAATAGTGACATTCTTTTCCAAGATTCGAGAAGCGAATCAAGGAGAAACTATTAAAGAAAACCCTAAACCCGTACCACATCTGAAACTGAATGGGCAGCATCGGCAATGATTGCAGTGCTGCCGGAGACATACCCAGTAAAAGCTTTCCCGGCGGCCAGACCAATGTCCGCCGCCAGTCCTAGACGGAAAATCCTCTCACCCTCCTTCCCCGAATGGTGATCTTGGTGATCGTCGTGGTGGGAGTGGCCCATATGCCATCGCCTGGGAATCTTGAAATAGGGGTTTTCAGAGTTGAAAGGAGAATGATCATACGAGCAAGAATTGAGGGCAGCAACAGAATTCTTGAGAATCTTGGAATAGGGAAGCGAAGATGAGGTGCCAATTCTTGATAGGCAAGATTTGTTAATGGGCTTGAAATTGATCAGCAACCTAAATCCCATTTTCTTTGTAACATGCGCACAAGCTGAAATGAAATCTTGAGAAAGTTGAAACTCGGAACGTCCGAGGATGTAGTAGATGTTATTTATGAACCGAAACGGTGCTCCAGCTTTTTATTTGAGGAAAAAAAAAAAAGAAATGGTGCGAGGTTTGCGAGGGTGATTTTCTTTTTTTTCTCAAAGGTCCAATATTTTAACATTAAACTATTTACTGTTAAATTTTTTACTTTATAAAACTCAAATTAAAGGTTTGAACAGGACCTGCTTTTTTCTTCCCGTTCCCTCAGATTTCTAATTCCAATTTCCTTTTGGAACGTCACTCATCTCCTCTTGGCTCTTCAAATAAAAACTATCATGCGTATCTTTGTTTTACAATATTCTTCAGAATTAACAGCTTGACAAATACTAATGTACTGCTTAAAAAACCTAGAGCACAGAGGAGACGGATACATTATATTGCTTTAATGAAATGCCAACAAATTGAAAACATGAAACTGGATCCAATGCAGCATGTGTAAACTTTTGGATCATTCATACAACTTAAAGAATGAATAACCGATGATACTTGGATTGAAGGCAAAAGCTTCACGTTTCAACCAATGGTAAGAATGTCCTCCATATATTCCCATAGTAAAAGCAAAGCCAAGTTGCCAAAAAGTATTTCAGCACCAAATAATTCTCTAATTCTACATTCTCAACCAACCAACAGCCCACACCATTAGATGCTAACACCCCACAGAAAGAATCAAACTTTCCATCAATGGAAGATTTGGTTTTCCCAAGTTAGAAGAGGGCCACAGCTATCTGTTATAATCACGCCACCGTTTCTGTCCAGCAGACCCAATATTGTGATCCTTGTAGCGAGAAGGATTAGCCACATTCTGTTGTGTCGTTGTCGCCCTGTATCCATGCCTTGAACTCACATCTGGCTCGTGATAATATCGACTGGAAGATTGTTCATGGCGTCTAGATGGGCTATCATCTGGGCTCCACGACTCATATCCTGGCCTACCTGTAAGGTATTCTCGACCTCCCCTAGGACCATGGAGCAGTGTAGCCTCCACAGGCCCTCCTGCATATGAATTATAATTATTCACAGTCCTGTTGTTTGTGTATCCATATTTCGATTCAAATCCCTGCCTTGTACTCAATGAGTTGCGCGCTACAGATTCCTGTAAATATGGTGACTCTGTAGTTCTTGAAGAACGTGGAGGTGTCAGAGATCGAGACGGTGCCCTTGCCACAGATGGAGGTGGTGGCTTAACATTGCCTAAGGATTCAGACCACGCAGTGGATGATGCACTGAGGATACTAGATGAAGCCCAATTAGAGTTGGGTACTGTGTTTGTGTTTAGGACCGTTTCTGTGGACATATATTGTGTATTGAAAGAATTAGAAAGACTAGTTTGGAGGTGCATTTGTGGATTTGTGGGTGCTGGTGCCTTCCAATTTTCAGCCAATTGAATATTAGCCTGCAGAGATGGTACTGGCAGCACCACCTTGTGTGCCAACAGGTGGGCTGCTGCTGCTGCTGCTGGAGGCTGGGAAGCCACCGAAATCTGAGAGTGCAGTACAGTGCCCGATGGAACCATTCCTCCCGAGGGGAATGCAGCAGCTCCGGGGGTCTGATATGCACTGCCATTCACCACCGCCTGCTGGCGGGAGAATGGATTTCTTGTAAAGTCACGTTTTGGCCCATTCTGCATCCAAAACACACAATCAAATTTAAAAAGTAATGACAATAAGAAACAAACCACTGCCCAAAATGAAAGGAGGAACACAACAGGAAAGAAAAAGAAAAAAAATTATAACCATGGAACAGCTATGAACTACACTGTTCCAATGGGTGAACACGTCCTAAGGGAATGAATACTTTTGTTTCATTTTATACCGAAATCAAGATTCTCTCATTTACTTTTTTTTTTATTTAGCCATTGCGTTTGGTATGAAATTAATGCAATCGTGCAACTTTGGGGAGAAAGGAAAAGACATGCTTAATGTTTTTGCAATCCTCCGGAAGGTTCTTTGTAGAGTTCTCATTTTAGGATAAAATAGATATGATTTTTTTTGCCTGTTTTTTTTTTATTTTCATCCAATGGCCAAAGGGAAAGCACAACGAGCAAGCTGTACACGCAACACACAATCAAGAAACACATCGAAGTAGTTTGAAGCAGTCATAAATGATTTCTGTAAAACTTGAGTACAATGTGCTAAAATAACGCACCGGAGCAGAGTCAGTCGAAGGTGTTGGAGATGGTAGAGAAACCTCCACCCTGCTGTTTGAATTTCCTGCTACACTGTTTGTACTTCCAGCTAAAACACCCAGCGAATTCACACCTTTGGCTTTTATCATATCAAGAAGCTTGACAGTGGCATCACTTGATAAACCACCAGTTTGCCCTGAAGTCAATGCAAAAACCAATTCTGGGTTTTTTAACAATTCTGCCAGAAGCTCAAGATCTGGTTCAGCCACACTCTCGGATGATGTAGATCCAATTGGTGCTGCAATTGTGTTGCTACCCTTGGGTGAAACAGGTGTTTCTAGAGGTTCATCATCAGGCAACTGCTCAATGGGTATTACAGGGGTTAAAGTATCATCAAAGTCCATTTCATGGTCCCAAGGTTCTCTTGGGTCTGATGGGATTTCATGTATTGCCCTGTAAACTATCTCTCTCTCACGCGTAATTCTGTTTTTCTGAACTTCAAGTTCTTTGCTCTCAGCCCCATTGCCAACACTCCACGACTCCATGATTTTCACTTCTGCATGAACAAACGGTATGCAATAAATAAAGATGAATGAGAAGCCAAGAGTGTGGGATAAGTCACACTCTATATGCCGTCTGCAACCAATTAATCATGACTGAAGGCATTCATTGCTTTGAACTTATTGCACGAGAAGAAAACATGCTTAGATCAGATCTATGTAACTGACAACTAGAAGGCCACAAAGTTGTTGAATTGTGAAAGAATGCTGATATTTGTCATAGATGCATCTCCAATCAGATGGTAAATTCAACTCGGTGAAATACTAAATTGCATGACTACTAATAATGCATATCTTGAAGGTGAATGTATAAACACTCATTTCAACCACAAAATGGAATGCTAATATCTTAGTTCATTACAGACGATCAACTTTAATGCCCTACTTAATTCCCAAATGTGAATTTGATCACAGGAAAGGTGGCTTTCGTTAGACGGTTCAAGGGTCATCAAATGGAGAACCTTGAGGATGGCGATGTATAAGTCATTAAACTTGGTAATATAGATCGCGGAACAAGACATTCACTTTATTGTTATGCCATATTCATCATGCTGGCTTATAACTTTGTGACTATTGTAAATATGCCACCAGAATCGAAAACTAATCAGTAGATTCACCCGGAAGGGGAAAGAAAGTGAATGCCCAATACAAAGATCAAATACCAAGCAAAATTAGTATCCCAAATAAAAAAAAAAAACAAGTACCTCGTACAAAAACAAGTAATAGCCCGAATGTAAATATGGAGTCTAAATGCCACCTATCCACCCACACACAATCACTAGGCTTAATTTTACCTGCTAGTATATTGCACATAAAAGTAAAGGCAGGCACTCAATTACATGAGAAATGAATGCATGAGAGTCTCTTGTAACTACTTATATCCAATGGAAAAGGGAACAGTGAAGAAGATAGGTTTGAATGATTAATATGTCCAACCAGCACACAAAGCATTGTTTTATGCTTTTCAACTTTGTCAAACTTCTGATGAGAGCCTATATACACAAAGTCAACCTGACTTGATCATATCATATAAAAAATAACAAGATAACTACAGGAATAAAAGGAATAAATCTAAAGGCAAAAGTACCTGGAGGAATCCGCCATGGGATCTGTACTCTTTTACATTTCTTCCAAGGAGGCTCCTCCTCCACATTTAGAGATAATTCCGATGGTTGATCAACATGTTTGGCGACATCATTCTCAACTTCTCTTAGACCCTTGACATGTTTGGCAACATGATTCTGAACATTCCTTTGCTCCTCAACTTGTTTGACGATTTCATTCTCAACTTTCCTTTGATACTCAAGTTCACCTCGATCAGAAGATTTAGAAACTGATGAAGGGAGAATGGTATTTGAAATGAGACTTTGATTCTGATTTTCTGGCTTGACTTTATCATCAAGTGATGAATTAGTCTTCACATGCTTATTCTGCATAAACTGAGCCCGCATCTTTGCTTTCTGTATATCATCAGCTGAAAGCGGCCGACTTTGAATTGCATGTGTTGATTTTGCAACTTGGGGACCCCGTGCAGGCAATCTCTGACCTGGTTGTTCCACCATCTGAACTCTCCGCTTTTCTCGTGTCTCTGTAACTTGTTAAGGGAACACGATTTCCAGAACCAAATAGAATGGAAAGAAACAGAATTTGAATGCCATAAGTAACTCAAAATGAGTAGTGACTATGCATCCAGCATAACAATTGAGTATATCAAATAAGCAACTGAATAAAGTTCGGTTTAAACTGAAACTCGTTGCCTTCCAGTAGTGAAATATGTGCAGGAAAGCAGCTTGCTCTGTTCTCAATACAAACGAATTTCGAAACAGTTTACAGCTTAAGCATAATCATAAAATTTAGCTTTTACCAATGAATTGGATGTATAGAAAAGACTAACCTCAATAAATTATTTACCATTTTCAGCATCAGATGGCAACACAAAAGTGCAATCTTTTACTATTCCCTAGTGTCATAAATTCAAATGGTTTGTTAAGCACTTAATCCATTGTAAGTTGGTGTAGTCTTGCCTAAAGGTTTTGTGTTCATCCAATAATAATTCTCATTTACAGATTGAATAACTTTAAAGTACTGGAAAATCTTATAATTAGCTCAATCTCAATGGTTGGGCCCCTACCCAAACAGAGATACATTTAACGTAGGTTTTAACAAAGCGGTTTATTCAGGTTTCAGAATGAAAAACCATATAGCACAACATTAAATCCATTATTATGAGAAAATCATAAAGAAGCCAGTGTTTTCCAAAAGCCACTAATTGCTATTCGTTATGAGTAGCCTTGTATGATAAGCCATATTCTTCAACGTTTTAGCAGTTTCAAGCCCTAAAAAATGGATTAAGGGAATGTCCAAAGAATGAGGCAGACACGAACCTATAATAGGGTCTTCAAAGTATGGACCAGCTTTTTTAATTTCTGAATCCAACATTAGGTGCAACTTGGAAGGTATACAGGTGGCTAAATCCAAATTTGGAAGTTCCTTGCAAGATTGTCTTCTATTGACCACATTCAAAACATAGGCCAGCAAGAACAATTCTTGCACAATTGCACAAAATTAATAATCAGTCTGAGACAAAAGCTAGAAGCAGACCCACTATTTTCGCCAATTACAAGAAAAAAGAAAGAACAAAATCTAGAATCAGCATTAATTTGCACTGAACCTAAATCAACCAACAGAGAACCATTTTATATATTTCAGACAATTACTATATGAAAGTGAGGAAATTTGACGAGGGCACAAAGAAGAAGCACAAAGTTATACATTCCTTGATTGTCCACACTCATGCAACTTCTCTAGTGTGTGTTATGTGAACACTAAAAGCAATACAAGGTGAGCTTGCCAATCCCAAGTTGCTTCAAATCTTTTTAGTTTGGCAATGCATTTAATTTGATAATCTTTTAGTTTATATGAAATTGCAACAATTTCATTAATTAAATGGAATCATGGATTCCAACTTGAACATATCAGATTTGCACGTCCACAGGCTCCTAATATCAATAATTGTGCTGTACAATCCATTTATCATTAAAGTGTAAAATTTTGTTAATAGAAATTCATTAAATACTCCATCATTATTAGCTCATTCTTCTGGAAGAATTACTAGTTGAGATTCATGTTGGTGTATGAAAAATGAAAAACAAAAAACATTAAGGGATTGGGGGCAGAAAAAAGGAACATGTAGTGAGATACATGTACTCTTACGCATGTATCCACATAAAGAAAGTTATGTTCACAAAAAATCTGATTTTTAGGAATTCATTTCAACAAGAAGTTTCAATTTAGACTCAAACAGAAATCCAAATGTTGTTCTACAGTTTTTCATAACCAATAGAAGGATACGAGATGGCAAAACACCTCTTCTTTTATTGGAGTCGTCCCCTGGTGCAGTAAGCATTTTCAGAGGTTGAGACATGTCCAATTTCCTGAGAAAGAACTCCCAGCTTAAAATGCACTGAAGGAAAATAGAGACCTTTCCAATTAAATACCATAATAAGCCTTGTGAATTTTGCATACCTAAGATTCTCTGGCCTATCAGACAGGAATCTCAATGCTTCTTCCTGAAATTTTCAGGAGCAAGTAAGCACTGTATACCATAAAATGATTCAAACAATATTGTACAACTCCACAAACTTACAGAGCTTTCAGCTTTTAAATCCCATGAATCATCTCCCAGAACTTCATTAATGCTGCATGAGTAGCAGACCAACCTTAAGTCCTTAACAAAGCAAAACGTGAAAGGAGCAATTGCCCATGCACATATAAGAAAAAGTGGCCTTGCCTCTGTTTCAACAGCATCTCATCCTGTGAATCACTGGCAGATTTCAGTATGTTGCTTTTCTTGGATAAATTCTTCCCGAACATGTTGCTCCATTTAGATAATAGATTTCTTGCCCTGTGTGAGATGTCTGATCTTCAAATAGAAAAATGAGCCATGTGCTAGCAAAGGAACTTCAAGTAATAATTTATAAATAGGTGTAGCCAAAGTCAACTTTGTCATAGAATTAATATTTTACAATTTTGGACAAAGAGAATATTTAACCTTGTCACAGAGACTACAACAATGAATCAATGCCTTAGATTTCTCAGAGGTGGTAGAGTTAATGTCAAGCTTTCTATCAACTGTATAGGTTTTCACTCTTGGCCTCTATTATGACATTTACCAGAAGCCTATGGAACAAATTTTGACAAAGGCTTCCGGCCAGAAAAGCATGTATTCCTGGCCTTAGGAATATCTATTTCTGACAATGAATGATAAATCAAAAATATACTAAAAGCAAAAAGAACACACCAGAAGTCCTGTAAAACCGCAGTCTATTCACACTTTGTAATATTGCAGACATATGCCCAGGATGTGCCTTACGTAGTGGCAAGTAATCAAGCAGCTGAAAAAGTCAATTACCAATATATTTAAAAAAAGAGCAGTGATTTTAATAAAGCATGGACGATCAAGAATATGCACCAAGTACCTTAAGTACAACATGAAGAAAACTCGTTTGTTCTTCTTTAGCAGCTTCACTTAACCACGTTGCTAAAATCATCAGGCCACCTTCTGTTAAAAACCTGAAAGTACCCAGGAAATTAATCAGAAATTACAATTCATCTCACACATTTTTATATTCAAGAATGAAAGCAAGCAGACATACCATTGTAGCACTGAGGGACTTTCCATACGAAGAATCCACTGCAGCAGTTTAACCTGCCCAGTGTATGACTCTTCTTTTCTCATTAAACTAAATATGTTATCAACAAATTGAACTTCTGAGTCCTCGATGCCTGACAAAAGCTCAGGCTTCTTTGAGCATGAAGGCTCTTCACCAACATTTGTTGGAATAATAGTGTCCAAAGGGAGTGGTTCCACAGGCATATGGGTATCTGAAATGGGGGTCATCTCATCATTTATTGCACCACGGACAAAAGATCTATTATCCTTCTCTTTGGACAATCTGACAAACTTCCTCACCCTTGCTCGCTGGCCCATGAAAAAATCCCTAACCTACAAATAAGAAAGCAATGATTAATTGGTCTGTACTTAAAACAACCGAAAGCAATATTGCTACTTCTAGAACCTTTCACTAATCTACATTATCCAGCTAGAAGATATTTTGGATTTATTGATATCAAGATAACCAAATACTAACCAATTAATGAAGATGTCATATCGGTTTAACAGTTAACGAATAAAGTGAGCCCAACAGAAAACCATAATAGCCTACGCAACCACTCGAAAACTTTCGCAGATAAAAACAAAATCAACAGAAACAAACAAAAATGAAATGGGGATGTATTGGTGACAAATAGGACCTGTGTAAGTGTAACACCAAAATGAGCACTGATCTCCCGAGTTTCCCGCTTGCTAATTGCATCTTTGATTGAGAATACAGATTGCATGTACTTCACAGCTTTGGGGTTCAGCAAATCTCTAGGCCTCTTTCCTGCAGAGAAAACAATGCTAATAAATACATTTCACAAAAGGTGCGTAGGTAAACAAATTAAACAACATTTGTGAAAAAATCTACTAAGCCCGCAAAAGAGAATCTGCTATGCTACCTTCGCAAACATAATTGACAATAAAAAATTAGCAAATTGGACATTATTTCAAGTTTAATGGGCAGTAGAACGTAAATTCCACCTACAAATCAATGCCCGTGAACAGCAACATGTTTTACAAATGACCATGGTTCGCCATCGCGGGAACCGGTCACGTCGCGGTTGCGGTAGTTCCACATCGGTCGCGGTGTATCGTCGCGGCGTATCGGACAAATATCGGGTCATTGCATTTTATAGCAAAAAATAATTAAATGAAATATCAGCGAAATCTCGGTGATATCGGTGAAATCACGGCAATATCTCGAATATCTCGGCGTACCGGGCGATTTCTCAGCGATATCTCGGCGATATCGCGAAGATGAGTTAAAAATTGAACCGGGTATCGTTCTCGGAACGGCATACGACTCGGCGAGATCTCGGCCGTCTCGGCCGAGACGGCGAACCATGCAAATGACAACTAGAAACCCACAATATCACACCACTAAATCATTGTATTTAACAAACAAAAATGAAGGCCACAACCGAAACAATGGAAAATAACTATACAACAAAACTCAAGTAAAAAATAACATAAGAAACGCTGCCAAGAAAAGAAATAAGAAGAAAAATACAGAAGGCTCACCAATTTTAATAGATAACGCCCCAGCAGCCTGGACAAATTTTTTAAATTAATCAGAAACTGGTAGAAACCTGAATCGTATAAAAATGAATAGATTAATCGAGGAATAGAACAAAAAACCATCTCTTGAGAAAGGGGATTGACGCCAGTTAATTTGCACTGGGTGGCGACCACTTCTTGGAGCTTTTCGATCTGATTCATGAACAGATCCCTCTGCGCGTCCAATAACGCCTGATACGACATCGCCGGAGCCGCGAGCTCCATGGGCTGAGCTTATTTCGAAAACAACAGTGCCTCAAATCAGTTTTCTTGATCGGTAAAGCAAACACATTTTAGGGTAAAGAAAAGGGAAGAAACATATAACAAAATTGAAAGAATATTTTCTGAGGCTTCAAATCTTCCTACAGTGCTACAGGGTTTACAGAATTGACAGAACCAAGGTGAAGGAAATTTGAGAAAAATGGGGAGTCGAGATTAAAATTAGGGTTGTGAAATTGAAATTGAACATTTGGGCGAAAGCCTTATGAAGTACTTGTATTTCATGTACGAGGGGTTCGCTATGCATATTTTACGGCGGCTTAACAACACGAGCTCTTGAGTAAGAAAATAAAATGACAATCCCATTGCGAAAGTAGGGTGTAGAATTTTTTTGGATTTTTAAAGTTGACAGTGTATTAAAAATTTGAGTTATTCAACCGTTAAATCTGTACAGATTTTTAGTGGATTTTCTTAAAAAATATAATTAAACAAAATTTTTCTACACAATCGAAGATTTCTAAAAGTCAGCCAAACTCTATATGGACTCTACACAAAATTAATAAACTCTACGTAAGTCTATGAACTCTCTAAATCTGCAACTTTTTAAAATCCATATAACTCTGCATTGAATACACGCCCCTAAATGAATAGAGTTACTCGAACTCCACTGTCAAAAAAATTCGACTCGCTATTCAAAAAGTTCAATCCATGTAGGGCACTCGAGCCTATGTAAATAATGGAATCGAATATATGTAGGGCACTCATACTCAAGTCGAATTGAATATCGAGTACTCGACTTTTTTTTTATTTTAATTTTTTAAAAAAAATTCAAAAGAAAATTCAAAAATAATAAAAAAATACTCGATAAACTCGAGTACTCGACTCGAGCTCCAAAACAAAAAGAAAAATTAAATAATTGAACTCGAGTAACTCAACTACTCGATTCGATTGTTTTTTTTTTAAAAAAAAATAGTACTCAAATTCGAGTAGTTCAAAAAGATCGTCGGGTCAAGCTCGAGTTCCCCACTATTCGAGCTCGACTCGATATCAACCGTATCATGTACAAGTACTTGTTATCAATCCAGTTATCGTATACTAATAGTATACACACAAAACATCAATCTTATTACACAAAACACAGCATTTCATCAATTACATAACACAATTATTATATCATACATGATGGCAGCATGTGTATTCTGTAACCACAAGAACCCTACTTATTAGTTACTTATTAGTTATTACTCCCTCCCTTTATTTTTCCTTCAATGCATGCCACACTTTTACGTTTAATGCAATGTTAAATGTATTTTTAATTATTAATAAATTAAATTATATGTAAATAAAAATATAAATTTGATATTTTAGAATTACGCGTGATTAATAAATTCGTTCACATTTATTACAAACAAATGGCAAAACCCCAATCCTCTCAGTTATCATATGGCATAAATGAAAAGAATGATCTAATGGACTGTTAACCAAGAAATTTTGATTAAACAATATTGAGGATTGTTACAAGGTTTACTGAGGGAATTACAATAATTTAAGCAAAACTGTAAAAGAAAGAAAGAAATTACAGAATGAAATAACAAGAATTAAACTTGCAGAATGAAAAATGCAGAAAGGAAATTGAAAGTAAAGCGATCCTCTTGGGAGTGTTTGTGGATGATGATCCCCTTCTTTCATGCCTCTTCCTCCTTTTATAGAGAATGAGACCCCAGGCTGCATTAATGAGACGCGTGATGGCGCCGTCCTGCATTAATCTTCCCTTGACTTCTGTGACACATACGGCGCACGCGAGAGGATGGCGGCTCGAGGATTGACAGCTTGGGAGGGTTGCATCACTCCCCTGTCGCCCACCTTCCCTTGGTCCGGATAAATCTTGAATTGGACCGAGCCTTGAAAAATAGATTGGGCCTTTGAAAGTGCATCATCTTTTCCGGATATATTTTCATTGACTAAGACTTTGAAGATGTATCCCCTTCCGGATATATCTTTACTGACCTGAAGACGCGTCCTCTCTTCCGGATATATTTTCATGGACTGGGCGGGCAATCTGGACATCGGATATGGGCCTTAATATTTTTTGTTGGGTTAACAGATGCCCTCCTCGCGCATTTCGTTTGATTAGCATTTTAAGACAAATTTGTGCGCTATAATCTTTTCTTCATGCACCCAGCTTCATTTTTGGAATCAATAGCACACAGCTTTTGCAATGCTGCCACGTTTTAATTCTCACTGCCCCAATTTATTTCTTCATCTTCGTTGTCCTATTCACATTTATTTCTCTCAACCGCCTCACTTTCTCTAATTCAATGTGAAATCATAGCAGCAGTACACATTCTCGTCCAAGCACACAACTTAATATTTAAATTCCCATTTAATCATTTCTGGGTGTACTCCTACGCCACTTTAAAATTGATTTGGCATATTGTACTCCTAAACTCCTACGCCATTCTTCACAGCACGCAGCTGCATTTCTCATTTTTTTTTTTCATCTTTTCCACACAACCCTTGTAACAACACCAAACAAATTGGGCAGCGGTTGCTTGAACAGTAGAGGTAATGACAGCAGTTCGCGCTCACGAAGGCAGCGATGGGGCGCTGGCAGCGGCGACGTTCGCTTGCAGAGACGACGGACGCCGGCGACGCAAACAGTAGGGACGACGTGAAGGCCCCATCCCCGAGAGGCCGCCATCGCCATCCTTCGCTCGGAAGGACCGCCGCCACCTTCCGCAGGGCCGCCAGCAAGATCCGGAGGGCTGCCACCATCCGAGAGAGACCCACTACTCCGAGGCCGCGAACCATCCGAGAGACCGTCACCACTATCCGGGAGGCCGCCACCATCGTCTCACGAGGCCGCCACCACCCTCAGCATTGGCCGCCGTCCTTGGCCGGAGGGCCGCCCGCCATCGAAGCCGCCGCTGCCCTGAGGCCGCCACTCGCACGAGGCCGCCCCCTTGAAGCCTTGGCCGCCGCACGAGGCCGCCCCCTTACGCCCGAGGCCGCCTCTTCTTCACTGAGGCCGCCCGCCACACCGAGGCCGCCCGCCTTGGCGCCACGCGAGGCCTCCTTTCTTTTTTCTAGAAGCCGCCTACATCGAGGCCGCCCCGCCTTGTCGCAAGGCCGCCCATACCGAGGCCCCCTGCCTTAGCGCAAGGCCGCTCACACCGAGGCCGCCCACTTCCATCTCGCGCAAGGCCGCTCGCCTGGGCTCGGAGGAGGCCGCCACCCTAGGTCTTGGAGGAGGCCGCCTCTGCGCACGAGCCGCCACCACTGAAGCCGCCATCTCCGCAGGCCGCCCCCTGCGCATCTTGGCCGCCACTTACCCCGAAGACCGCCACCTTGTGCGCTGCTTGGCCGCCACTGCCATCGCCCTTCCTGCTCCGAGGCGCTGCTTGGCCGCCACTGCCATCACCTTTGGCCGCCACCTCTCTTGCGCACAGGAGGCCGCCACCTGCTCCGATAGGCCGCCGCCCCTTTGAAGGCCGCCAACCATCCGAGGCCGCCACTGGCTTGCCGGAGGCCGCCACCCTCCCACGAGAGACCGCCACCACCTTGGCCGGAGGCCGTCACCTCTTTCTTCCGGAGGGCCGCCATCCCCGAGCGTCGTCCTCAGTCACCGACTACTCGGCCTCCAAGGCCGATGTCGACTGCGTTCCAGGGCCACTACCCAGGGTTTTTATCACCCAAGGTTACTGCATTGGCCACCACCCTTGGTTTGTCTTCCTCGTGTTTCAATTTCTCAAAACGAGTCCCGTGTATAGGTAGACGCTTCTCATATTGTTCCTCAAAGAACTTTTCCAAGCGGGCCGCTCTCTCGGCCAGCTGGGCAAGGTCAGTTGCATCCCGCACAATTAAATGATCTTTTAATTTCGGTAACATGTTAGCCACTGCTATATTGACTATTTCTTTATCTGGAATTGCCATAGTACATCGGCCTTTAAGGCGTTGCAATCTGTTAATAAAAGCACTTGCCGTTTCGTCGGCAAATTGTTTAGCGTTAGTGAGATCTGCAAGACTAATATGTGACAGGGGAGTGTAAAATCTGTCATGGAACGCCCGCTCGAGATCAGCCCAATTCTGAATTGAATTAGGCCGCAAGGAAGCAAACCAAGCAAATGCGGGTCCAGTCAGAGATGAGCTGAACAGTCTTAGTTTCAGCCAATCGTTGGCCGCTACTTCGCCACATTGAGCAGTGAACCTG
Organism: Hygrophila difformis; assembly: GCA_030278955.1. Taxonomy (NCBI): domain Eukaryota; kingdom Viridiplantae; phylum Streptophyta; class Magnoliopsida; order Lamiales; family Acanthaceae; genus Hygrophila; species Hygrophila difformis. The sequence continues at coordinate 7,048,351 of JAOANR010000001.1, read as the reverse complement.
CCCACATGTTCTACTGTGGACTTGCCGTCGTCTCCCGAAAATGTGGTGAACTCGGGCATTTTGAAGCCTCTAAAATAAGGCTGCATAGTGTCTACCTATTCTGGGTATGGTTTCCTGTATGTGGGCCGTTCCATCGGCCTTAATTGAATCCCGAAGTGCTGTTGCATCATATCTGCCAACAACTCGGGTGACACCACGGGCATCTAGGAGGCATGGCGGCCGGGAAATGGTTGGTGACATGATGCTGCATGGCGGCCGGGTATGGATTGGTGGACTGATGCTGCATGGCGGCGGGGTGTGGACTGGCGGCCATGGCCTGATGTTGCATGGTCGGGTGTGAACTGGCGGCCTGATGCGGTGTGGCGGCCGGATGTGGACTGGAGGCCTGATGCTGCATGGCGGCCAGGTGTGAACTAGAGGCCTGATGCTGCACGGCGGCCAGGTGTGGACTGGAGGCCTGATGCTGTGCGGCGGCCAGGTGTGGGTTGGAGGCCTGATGCTGCATGGCGGCCTGGTGTGGACTGGAGGCCTGATGCTGCACGGCGGCCAGGTGTGGGCTGGAGGCTTGATGCTGCATGGCGGCCTGGTGTGGACTGGAGGCCTGATGCTGGGCGGCCAAGTGTGGGCTGGAGGCCTGCTGCATGGCGGCCTGAGGCATGTTGGCAACCAAAGGTATGTTGGTGACTTGAGGTTGCATGTGTCCTCCTCCAGCACTTAGATTATGAATGGCGGCCTGTGGGATGGGAGCCGCCACTCCAAATGGCTGTATCGGAACAGCACTAGATGCCATCAAGTATCCTGATGGAGCATACATCATGGGAGGTGGTGCTCCAAACTCAGGGAGTGATGGCTGGCCAAAAGTTGTCCCCCAAGTCTTTTGTAGACCGCCATACGGTCCTGTAACGCTTGGTGACATATTCATGCCATTTGCAGGGATATATCCCTCTTGTGGAGTACGCAGAGATCCACATATCCTGACAGTTTGATCGGCTATGGCAGGCCGCAATACATCCATAAGGTGCCTCGTAAGTAAAGGCATGAATTCAGCCATCGATTCATTCATCGATAGCCGTATTTGTTCCGAAAAGGTTGGGACTTGCATCATCCCCTGCGGTGGTTGGGAGGTAGTCGCCGTATTATCGACGTTCTCAGACGGTGTTCTTACTGGAGTTTCTTCATGTAGCGAGATTTCTCTAAATCTTTGCGTTAAATCCCTTACTATTCGTCCAGATCTGAGTTGCATACACTTCCAAGCGGATATGGTTTCCACTTCGTGTCCCACTGGGCGTGCCAATTTGTTAACCAAGAAATTTTGATTGAACAATATTGAGGATTGTTACAAGGTTTACTGAGGGAATTACAATAATTTAAGCAAAACTGTAAAAGAAAGAAAGAAAATTGCAGAATGAAAGAACAAGAATTAAACTTGCAGAATGAAAAATGCAGAAAGGAAATTGAAAGTAAAGCGATCCTCTTGGGAGTGTTTGTGGATGATGATCCCCTTCTTTCATGCCTCTTCCTCCTTTTATAGAGAATGAGACCCCATGCTGCATTAATGAGACGCGTGATGGCGCCGTCCTGCATTAATCTTCCCTTGACTTCTGTGACACATACGGCGCACGCGAGAGGATGGCAGCTCGAGGATTGACAGCTTGGAGGGTTGCATCACTCCCCTGTCGCCCACCTTCCCTTGGTCCGGATAAATCTTGAATTGGACCGAGCCTTGAAAAATAGATTGGGCCTTTGAAAGTGCATCATCTTTTCCGGATATATTTTCATTGACTAAGACTTTGAAGATGTATCCCCTTCCGGATATATCTTTATTGACCTGAAGAAGCGTCCTCTCTTCCGGATATATTTTCATGGACTGGGCCGGGCAATCTGGACATCGGATATGGGCCTTAATATTTTTTGTTGGGTTAACATGGACAAATAGAATTCGATAATAAGAACTTTTATAAAATGACGATCCCAACATTCAAGCAAAACTTACTGCATTTGCATACATAAAAAAAAAGATTGCAGTAGAGAATTGAGGCAAACAAGCAAACTTGGCATTCGGAAATCGTTTGGGTGCTAGCGGCCTGTAGGTGCTGACACATTCAAAAGTGGTGAATATGTGTATATGAAATGATGTGTGAGTATAAAAAAGTGATGGATGAAGGTTATGAAAAAAAAAACTAATTAAAAAACAAATTACCGTCTATACATCACTTTATAAGGCTTATACATCACTTTACAAAGAGTTACACATCATTTTTAGCGCTGCCTGCACCTGCTGGCAATTGTTATGCCATTACAGAAATCGGATTGTTCTTTAATTAAGCAAACCAAACCCCTGTTCTACATGTCTCACTAATATTACAGGAATTTTGGATTCAACGCTTGGCACAATAATGTCCAAAGAAATTAAGACAAGTGAATGGAGAGCTAGACCACAGCATCAGCAATCCATACCCGGCACCTGCACCCACACCTACACCATAGATCATTTTCAGTTAGCACCACTGCATAAAAATCATGAATCAGCTGTCGGCTTCCAAATGTGTGGATACACACCGAAGGGAGACAATGATTTTCTTTTGTCATTGCAATGGCAAAAGGATGGAGACAAAGAAAAAGAGGCATCGCAAGCTCTATTGCAATAGATACGATGCCTAGATATGAAAGGGAATAGATGGAATCCATACTTTCAAGAATTTATGCACGATGAAGAAGAAATGATTCTAAACAAAGAAACATGGGAGGAGGTGGTATAGAAATCGCTAATCAGGTAAAATACCTGTTGGTTGAAGATGATCATGGAATATAGTAATCCTTTTGAATGAGCCAACGTGGGCATGATTTGTCGATTTATTCCATATTCCACGATGATGTTGATACTTGTAGACAGTCTTCAACCAGCTGCGGTTTCTTGACAATCAACAATTGAATAACAAAGGCCTGTAAAATATTGATAACAATCAAGTGTGAGCTTATAGGGCAGAGTTATAACCGCAAGGAGAAAACAAATGAGTAGCAACTAACCTAAGGATGCAATCCAATTAATTGAGTTGAGCTGGTTCCGTGAGTGTGTCAGGCACCATCTTTTAATTACAAGTAGAGATGAGTGATAGGAGATCCCAACCATTGCTTCTTAGAACCACATTAGGTAGAACCCCTTCTATGGTGATGCAAGTGAAATATATGGAAATCAAGTGGCTGAAATGATCCACTTAGGCCAGGGAAGTGTGGAACAGCATTTTGTGGTTGGCTCTTACGAGCTTTTCCAAACCAAACTGGAAGGGAAGTTTGAGTCCCTACCCTGTTCTAAAAAGAGTTGTACTGACAACTGAAACCTGAAGCGTAAACTCACATGTGATTATATCATTTCACGAGGGAAATATTTGGTAGGGCTTACGCCCCTATGAACTTCACGTCACCCCATGACAGATTTTTTTTTTTCTGAACATTTTCCCTTCAAAGGAATATGGAGAACAAAGCAAACAGTTTAACGACCAATGGCTTCCATTGCAACTCGAATCACGCGCAGCAAGCTCCCAACGTCATGGAAGCTGAAATCAAGTGCCTTAGTCAGTGAAGATATAGTAGCATCACTGTGGGATGTTTCCTCAAGTCTCGAAGTAGCAGCTGCTAAAGCAATTCTTGATTTCCGAGAAGCTTCCATTGCAAAGTTAACATCTTGCACCTAGAAATGGTAGCAGTATCGTTTTAAATTTCAACAAACTACAATCAATAGCTGATGGTCATCATGATATTGATACCCAATACTTGGACACCAGCATATATTGCATGTGGATGTATGAAAAATTAAGCCAGAAGTGCTAAAAGACATTGAAGAGAGAGAAGACAAAATTAGCTGCACTTACATAACTTAGGATACGCAAGCAACCTGGACGACTCTTTGAAGTAATGACATGGGTTCCCGAAACTTGAGGAGAGCCAACAGCTTTGACCAAGGGAGCCTTATCGGCTGTTACTTGCTGATTCAGATTGTCAACATCTGAGGCAGAAGAGGAAGGCGATTCACCTGAGAGGTATTCTAACTATTAATAATGTTGTCTTGGGATGTGAAAACAGTTATCGAATTAGAGAACTTCTAAAGCAATGGGAAGCTGTAATTTGATTGGTAGTTAACAGCTCAATATTAAAGTACTACTAAATTATTCAGAACACAATAATATATTTCGGTATCTAGCTCTCGTTGGATGTAAGGAGATGGGTATCCTAATATTTCCTTGCAGTGAGAGCTAACATATGCTGATAGTGTGAATGTCAAACATATACCCCTATATTATATAATCGTGTTTTATGAGCTACATGCTTTTGTCAATAATTTCAGTCAAGTACACTAAGAGAACCTTAGACTACATTTTGCATTAAACCACACAAAAAAAAACCTAAAAAAATACCAGAGGGAGCAACTTGCAGAGCACTGTGCAATTCCGTCCAGTCCCTACTTGCACGGCTGTGTGAAGAATAAACCACTCTCAAGTAAGCCACTTCCATGCATTTATAAGCCAAGGCAGCAGCAGCCATTTCTTTGGACTTTTCATATTCACGAGCACAAAACCTACAAGAAGAGCGCAAACAATTCATGCCAGTTCCATAAACAACTAATCACTTTGCAGATGATATGTGCTTAGCTCAACATCAATAAAAATAAGAAAACCCTAGAACGCAGAGAGTTTACAAACTATTTACAGGATTTGCCAAGTTTTAAGAAACTAATCCAATCCATCAATTTCAGAGTAAAAATTAAACATGACAATAAAACCATATAAATTCAGTTCCAAAAATCAGACTCCAAATAGTATGTAGAAATATACATTTCCTAGAAACACTACAGATGGTGCCAGTAAACATACTCGCAAAGTTTTGCAGTGCTACTGTATAGCTGCATTGCGTGCATCAATTCATTATGTTGAGTGTATTCACTGCTTCCAGACTCCAACAAAGAGGCTCCATGAAGAAACTTGAGGGCAGCCTGGAAGTAAAGCCCATTGCCTTCAGTAGATCCAGAATTCTGCAAAAACAAAACAAAACAACAAAAAAACTAGTCAATGATATCCATGAGTCTCTCTCCTTCTCTCTCTATATATATGTGTGTGTGTGTGAGATAGATATATATATGTGTGTGTGTATATATGTATATATCTATCTCTCTCACACACACACACATATATATACATATATATGAGCCAGATTTCTCAGACCTTCATTCGATCAGCAAGGTGTTTAAGGTCCCTCGCCTCTTTTAAAGCATTGTTAGCAGCATGACTGGAAGAATCCCTCCGAAGAGGACTTAGAGCCTCACCGCCTCGAATCTTATGCGAATTCGGAGTAGGTTGCCTTTTAGGTTGGCTGCTCTGGTTTTCAGCTCTCTTTCTCCGGTTTTGTGACTTTAGTGCATCACTCTCATCAATTGCCAAAGCTATAGTACCATTTTCTTTCCGAGATCCAGGAACGTGTTGGGGATTAGCGAGTGTTTCACTTTGACCTCGTGCTAAAGGTGGAAGTGAGTTTGACATTCCACTCGAATAAACTTCTGCCAGATTGATTTTCTTGGGCAATTTCTCATTGCCATGTTCATTTCGATGATTATGCTGCTTCTTGTCCCTACCATCAGCTTCTTGTCTATCATCACCTAATTTCTTTTGACCTTTTCCTCTACCGTCCTCATATAGAATTCTAGCAGCGTCTTTCAAATAAACAAACTTTTCATTCTTAACAAGAATGCCAGATTCCTCATCGAAATTGCGTCTTCCACCATTCAGTTTCTCCTTGTGAGAACCAGAAACTTTGTTATTTGTTTTCTCCTTACTTTTTCGGTCAGGCGTGACACTGGTTTTGCTTCCCCTGGGGTCTTTTCCCCCACGATCAGATAATCTGACTTTCTTGTCTTTCCTTTTTGAAAATTCATCCGCAAGATCAACAGAGTCCGGATGATGTTGTCCTGAACTGGAAATGGGCTCATTATGAATTAGAGAACTATCAGTATCCTCTCCTTTTCTTTTTCTAACAAGTTCCTTGTCATGTTTTCCCAAACGGAGTAAATCATCATCTTGAGCACTTGAAACATGCTTTTCTACAGTAGAACATGAAACAGTGCTCTTCTTTGATGCACCATTGAAATCCCTGTTGTTGGTATATTTGTGCCTATCATTCCCAGAAGCATTGTTCTTTGAGAAACAAGTAGTTGCTTTTCTGGAGGAAGTCTTCTCATTGTCAGAATTCCAATTTTCACCATCAGAATGTAATTCCTCACTCTTCTTTCTCTTAAAAGCTCTAGAACCCTCCAAATCAGTCTCTTGTTTGTTCCTTTTCTTTGTTTTCGAATCTATGCACATCATTCAAAGAGAAATATTTTGAGTTTGTGATGGTAACAAGGAAGTCAAAAGATGTTATGGAGTTGGTAGAGATGCATAAAGGGAATGATGGATCTTAGTAAAAGACGTACCTTTACCAGAAGTTTTTGGTGGTGATATTTTCTCTTCTTCAGTATCATTGTACCCCATAACTGCACTTGCTCGCTTATTTCCACATGTGTTTACAGGATTACAGTTTTCTTTAGTTGAATTGCTTGCTTTTTCAGATGCTGCAAGGACTTTTGTCTCTGATTTTGAAGAGCGATTAGGACCATCTAAACCAGCTGAATTTCCTTTCTTCCCATTAACTACTGCAGTCTGAACAGCAGTATCGTGATTAACATCTACTGGGACTACTTGTGATGAAGCCACAGCAGCAGCAGGATTGTAAAGAATCCTGGTGGCATTAGTTGTCTCATTTTCTGGGATGCTACATCGATTCATTTCAGACCTATGAAATTGCAAATGAAAACATACCACATTCAGAAACTTTAACACATACAGTTATACAGAGATTCACACTAAAAAGCACATTCTAATTTTGCTCCAAAAAATAAATCCAACTAATTATGACCATTCAAACGATATGTTGACAATATTTCAACCAACAATTTATATAGTGTTGGGACATTTAACTGTTCCAACTATTTTGTTCAGCTGCAACAAATCATAGAAAAAGAATAAGTATATAAGCATTAGGACTTACAGCCAGGTAAGCATCCTACAGACCCATTTACGAGGAAGACTCTTGGGATCTGTACCAGGTGGAAGAAGCCTCCACTTTTGACACTTATCACAAGAAACCCAAAATTCTTCGTCGACAGGAACCGCTCCTGGTGGAGCTTCAATACTTGGCTTGAGTCCAAGGGGAGATGTCGGAGGAGAATCAAGTCTAGGATGTGTTTCTCTGTGGATAGGCAACTCAGAATTTTTACCATCACAATCGCCTTTCAATATGTCACAATCTTCACTCAAGCTTCCTTTCTTCAGATTTTGAGAATCCTTCACCCCTCCTAAAGATGCCATTTCCCCTAAAACTGATTCATTACCCTCACTTTCAATTTTTGCATCTCCGAGAATCCCCACAGATTTGTCAATAGACTCAGAACCAATGTCACTCGCAATATTTCCTCTTTTAGATTCAGAACCCTTAGTTAACGAACATACCCTTCCACCAAACTTCTCAAATTTGCCATCTTCCTGAGCAGACAAGGTTTCCGTCTTCACAATAACATTTTGAGCATTCAAAGGAAGTGTCAGTGATGTAGGCACATCTTTTGAAGGAAGTTCTTCAGTCATGTCAATTTCGATGCCTTTCTTCAGGAGAGAAGCACCATTGTCTTTATCACTATTGTTTCTTGCACCAGCTAATTCAATGGTGAAACTGTCATCCTTTCCACTTGACTTCAACTTTTTCAGTTCTACAACTTTCTGATTGCTCTTGCTGTAATGAAATCCATTCTCTAATAATGTCGGTGTTTCCATGGCCATCTTGTTATCCACATGTTCATTTTCACACTCTACACAAATCAGATCCTCTTGCAAAGGAGACAATAGCAGGTCCCCAGGATAGGATGTCATAATCTGCTCCAACATAGCAGGAATGAAAAGGTCAAATATACAAAAAATGAGCTTCATTATCATTCAGTATTCTAAGTAATCAACATTGATTAGAGGAACGATAATTCACCTCAAGGATACTGGTGGGTGATTCATGTGGTGTATGCAAGCGGTTAGCACCTATCTCTACATTAGCTGCAGGACTGTTTTCCAGTGAAGACGATGGAGAGACAACAAGACCAAGCCCACTATAGAGTTCAGCATTCTTTTGTGACGACAAATCTTCAGACCCAAGTTTGATCCGAACCTTCAAGGTCCTCTGCTTGGAAGGGTTTACTTGGTTCTTGATAGCTTCACTTTTTAAGGTGGGTTCCTCAACATGATTTGATTGCACATACCCCTTGCTCTTCAAGGGAAGTCCAACTGGCATTACTTTCCCTGAAGCATCACAAGATCTTGCTGAAGGAGATTCTCTACATGAAGCAAAAGGGTTTTGTTTTTGATCCTGAGAAAGACAAGTTAAATTACCCAAGTATAACTAAACATCTGCCCTTAAAGGTTATATATTCTTGTTTAACTAAATGGATTATTTGATGTACAGACCTGCAACTCTGAATTTAGCTTTGTAGGGGATCTTGCCAAATTGTAGTCGTGGACTGTTGCTGGACTCTTTGCTTGGGACCAGGACGGGGTCCGCTGATAGGTAGGTAGAAATGAACCATAGCCACCAAATTTTGCGCCTGCAACATATTTAAATTTCTAGTCAATACTTCACATTCAAAGCCAGAATAATAATACGCCGGTTAGTGTCAAAGGCCCTGTTCGAACATACCCAAATTCTCAGCTGAAACGCCGCCTTCAAAATCTTTTTGATGGTGCCCCAAATACTTTTGAAGTTTCTCCCCCTTCACAATATCATAAATTAGTAAAGATTTTAAGTTTCAACATCCACAATACACACATTAACTAAGAATCTAAGATTCATAATTTCATAATCCCGACAGATGCAACCAATCCTTCCTCCCTAACTCTAACTTTGTCTGTATATTTCAAGAATGCACGAATAAAAAGAGCATTGCGTACATCATTTATGTGCACTCTGCTTTACAGTTGCTTTTTTGTAACCCCAAAAAAAAGAAACAAAAAAAAAAAAAAAACAAAAAACAAAACAAAACAAAACTAGTAGCCAGTGATTCCAAGGTCAGGAATAGTTTTTCCAAATTATACATAAAATCCATATAGAATGTGCAAGTGCCCATCCCATAACAAAGTCGGCAAGCTAGATATCCTATCCACCAGCCCCAACACAAAATCAGGCTTAGCTCATCAATTAACATTAACAACTACATCACCTCAGAACCTAAGAAACAAGTCTAAATTGATTCTACTGCATTACAAACTAGCATAACATTAACATCAATAAATAACATATTTAAACGTAAAATTAAAATGTAGAGAAGATCCATACAATGTAAGAGAAAGCCACATCAGGGTCAATGGTGGAATCTCTATCTCCATCACGATTACTGCAAGCCTCTCCCTCTTCAACCTCTGTCTCCTCCATGCCGAATTCTAACTCTAAACTCTTGCTCCCATCCCAACTACCCACAGAAATCATTATACGAAACTAAGAAGAGAACAGAATAGGAGTCCCGACAATATAAGCCTCCCCCAAAGTTGGCTTTTTAGTCGCACCGTTTACCTTTCCCCAAAAATATGAAAGGCCCGCCTCACAAAAAAAGAGATTGAAAACCCCCCAAAAAACAGAGAGAAAAAAGAAAAACCCAACAAATGAATTGTCCTGATCAGGTTTCAAACTTAGATTTCTTCACCAACCAAAATTATAAAATAAACCAACAGCAGAAAACACCCAAAAATTTTAAGAATAGAATACAATACAATCTTTCCGGGGCTCGACTCGAATTGAGGAAATTAGATCGGTTTGTGGGATCTCTGCAGCTCAACAGGATGACTACAAAACAAGTACGGAGAGGAACAAAATAAATTTACCGATGGGGGAGAACGAAAGAGAAGATTTCGTCCCTTAACTATTAGTAATTCAATGAGTCACAAAAGATTTCACATCTTAAAAAATACAGTAAAGCGGTAACCTTTGAGCACAATCCCACAAATTCAGGTGAATATCAAGGCCTTGCTGGGCCGAAGACACAACTGCACAACAAATCTTGAAATTTTACGGCGAAAAGAAATGGAATATTCTTTGCGAACTAAAGTTTAAATTTGAAACAAATGACAAATAAAGATATGTATCTAAATTCTGGATTTGGGAATAACTGTAAATTTGTTTGCTGTTTAACAGCGGTGAACACTTCTGTTCCAACGGCTTTTGTTTCAATCAATTGACGCTGTACTTTGACGCGTGGCAGCACGCGCGCTGACTTCTTCAGTTTCTTTTTAATTAAATTATTTATTACTACATCCCTTCTTTAAAGTTGTTTCCATTTAGTTAGTTGTCACTATTCACATACAGACTTTCACTTAAAGTTTTATCATAATTATATAAGTTATAATAATATAATATAGTCAAGTAAGATCTTGTTAGATTCGTCTCGTATGTAGTTTTTAAATATCGAACTTTTAGAATTTTTACTTGTACTAAATTTGAGTTATTTATGATTTAAAATATCATCAATTTGCGTGATATGTGGGCCCATCAAATACTTTCAAAAACATAGAAAGAATTTCTTTTTTATTTATTAATAAAACAAAGGTGTGAGCGTGTCAATGAAAATCTATGTGTCCCATTTAATTTGTCTTATTTGACTTCTGCACACAATCTAATGCATTTTTCAATCGTTAATATTTTAACATTTATGTACAATGAAAATTTATGTAAAATATGTATTCTAAACTACATGATCATACGATTCTAACAAGACCCAACTCGACTATTTTTTTTCTAAATAGAAGTATATACTTACAACAAAATTGAGTCAAAATTGAATAATGAACAATGCCAAAAAAAATCAAACAAAGACATGTTACATGGGACCAGGGAGTATATACTTCCTTTGTTTTTTAATTGTGTCGGACCCCTCAGTGTTCAGTCCAATACATCTTTCAAAATTATTAATAATTTAAATTTAGTATAAGTAAAAATTTTAAAAGTTCGATACTAAAAATTACAAAACGAGACGAATTTCATAAGATCTCGTTTAGCTATATTTTATGGTATTTGTGAATAGTAAACCCAATATGGAAAACGGAGGAAGTGTACGGTAATAATATGGAGTATTAAATTAAAATACTTCTATTACATACTCCACATTTATGATTTTATGGGAGCCTGCTTTCAAGATTCAACTGTAGTGAGTTAGAGCCTGTTTGGATTGGCTTTTTTCCAAGTGCTTTTGGCTTTTGCTTCTGCCAAAAGCACTTTTGAAGGAAAAAGAGTGTTTGTTTTGGCTTTTTAGAAAAAGCAAAAGCACCTCGAAAAGCTGCAAAAGTGCTTCTGGGAGAAGCAGCCCAGGTGGTGCTTCTCCGAAAAGCAGAAGCCAAAAGCACCTAGTAATGTGTGCAGAGTCATAAATGCCCCTATTAATTTATTTAAATTACACTATAAATATATACTATCATATATAAATAGCATATCCTTTTTGGTAATTTACACATTTCAAAAGCACTTTTCACTTTTATACATCCAAACACACTATTGAAAAAAAAGCTGCTTTTTAAACATTCCATCCAAACACAAAAGTTAGCTGCTTCTGCTTTTGGCTTTCACTTCTGCTTCTGCTTTTGGCTTCTGCTTTTTTTAAAAGCCAATCCAAACGGGCCCTTAGTGAATGATGACGAAGGAGGAGGAGTTACGAAACACGAATGAATACAACATCCCTCTCTGATTGGCCTTTTTTTTTTCTTTTTTTTTTTGGCTTTAAAATATATTCCCATTTAACGTATAATATCTTACTAAAAGTTATACTCCCTCCGTCCCGCGAAGATTGAAGCCTTTCTTTTGGGCACGGTAATTTAGGTAGTGGAGTTTAGTAGTTAAAGTGGTGTGGGTATTTGTGTTTAAGATTATAATGAATTTTGATATTGTTTATTGTTTAACTTTGACTTAATATTATCGTAGTGATGTAATTTGAGAAAAATATTCAAATGTGGTCTTGTTAGAATCGTCTAATCGTGTAGTTTTAGAATATATATTTTATACAATTTTTATTTGTATCAATTTTGTAATATTAAGAGTTAAAGAAATATAAGGGACTTTGTGTAGGAAAGTAATAATGCATTGGAATTTGTGCAGAATAGTAAAAGTAAGTATTTTTAATGGGATTTGACAATAATTAAGATTCTAATCAAACTTATATTAATTTAATTTTTCTAAAAACGGAAAGGGTTCAAACTTCGTGGGACACCCCAAAAAGGAATAGGGTTCAAACTTCGTGGGACGGAGGGAGTATAAAATATAAACATATACTAGTATGCGATTAGAGGGTGTAACACATTTAATTTATACTACTACTATTTTATCTTTAGGCTCAAACTAAATCTGTTTCAAATCTCTGTTACATCTAATTTATCCTACTACTCCCTCCGTCCCAATATAAGTGGCCCCTTTTCTTTTGGGCACAGGAATTTAGGTAGTGGGATTTAGTAGTTAAAGTGGTGTGAGTAAATTTGACTAATTCATCCATCTAATTTATAATGGTTACATTTGACTTTTAATCATATTTATTATTTAACTTTGACTTAATGTTATCTAAATGATGTAGAAAGACAAAAATAGTCAAGTGTGATCTTGTTGGAATCGTCTAATCGTATAGTTTTAGAATATATATTTTATATAATTTTTATTTATACCCATTTTGAGATATTAATGGTTAAACATATGTAGGAGCTTTATGCAGAAAGTACAATTGTCATTATTGTGGGGTTTTTAATCATGTTTATGTTAATCTAATTTACTTAAAAGGGAAAGTGGCCACTTTTAATGGGACACCCCAAAAAGGAATAGTGGCCACTTTTAATGGGACGGAGGGAGTACTATTTTGCATGGAGGGGAGTATATATTTAGGCTCAAACTATCTGTTTCAAATCTCATATATTTTTTTATTTTTATTTTTATTTTTTTTGGGTGAAGGGACGCTAAAAATCTAATAGTATATTTTTAATCACATTAAGATTAAGATGTTCCTCAAATATGTTAAATATAGTATCAATTTTTAGGTAAACATTGGCATTCATGTGTCGACAAGGTATGTGAGAGCCCAAGTCACATAAATTACAAAGGAAAATAAAAGTGAGGGATATGAGACCGGGTGAGAATCGAACCCTAAACCATAAGGTTGAAAGTTAGGGAACATGACCATTAGGTCAAGTCACCATTCCCACTAGATCAAGTCCCCATTTCCACTTTTTATTTATTATGATTTTTTTATGAGATGAAGCCATAAAAAAGACAATAAAATTTTATTTATTATGATTGGTTCTCTCTACATTTATATTTATATTTTTATTATAAATTAAATTTAAATTTATAAAATTAACTCAATTACATTTAATAGTTTAATAGGTCGATAATAAATTTTAAAGTACTTTATTTCGAATTTATTGTATTGAAACTTTAGCTTGTTACAATATTTTAAATTTCAATCATCATGAAATACCAAAAAAAAATGCATTGAAAAAAACATATATTTTGTACATATAGATATAGGTATGATAAAAGTGTACTTCCTCCGTTTTTTATTGTTGCTACAAACCAAATTGTTTTACTATTCCTTGGAAGACTTTGAGTTCAATTTTTATCGTAGTTATATAAATTAAAAATATAGCCAAGTGGAATCTTGTTAGATTCATCTCATCTTGTAATTTTTAGATATGAAAATTCGAACTTTTACTTGTACCGAACTACATATACTGTGGAGCCGTAACAAAAATAAAAAACGGATGAAGTATATATGTATCTTGTTGCCATGTATATATATATATATATATATATATATAGAAGTATATACTTATAAATTAGCTTTAAGTTTCAAATACGTACAAATTTTAATAATAGGCCTCATGCTACAAACTCAAATGATATAGTATTATTTTGCTGGACAGCCTCCAACTTATTGTTTGAAGTAAATGACTGTTCAAACTGACTTGAACCACTAGGCTAAATTCTTATTCCAAAATTTTATAAATTAAATTTTAATGATGGGTATTCCGAGTTTTAAATGGTTGAGAATGACTAGAACATTTACCATGGATATAGAATATTAATAACTCTCGTCGAAATTATATATATATTTTTTTAAAATAAACTAATAGAAATCTTCAAAATGATCATCGTAATCAAGTTCTTGTTCTACAAAATGAGAGTAGGCATGATCATCAATGTCATGCTGCTCGTCTTCACCCTCTTCACCTTCTTCTCCTCCCTTGTTAGAATACCCGTCATCTTCTTCCCCTTCTGCCTCTCCCACTCCCATTTTTCGCTTTTTCATCTTTTCAGGATTTTCCTATACCACAAGGAACCACATTAAGATGCGCATACATATGAGATCCCCAATTTAATCCAGTCAAAAAGTACATGTTATGTGTGAGCGCCTGTGTATATTATTGTATTCGTAGAGTGCACTTCTCATTTCAAAGACAAATGATGAATGCACCCACACGGAAGTGAGAGGCGCAGTCTGAAGGGTTCGGGCATTTCACTTAGTTCTCTTACAAAAGAATCGATATAAACTTTAATGGTCATGGCTGTAAACAGTCATAAATTTTCTTCCTACTCAGAAGGATAATTTTCAGTAGTGTTGCATGAACGAGCGAGCATTCAGTAATGTTGACATGAAGGCGAATACAAATCAAGGGCAACAGTTGGCTTGATATGCAGGCCAAAATGATTGCCTCACTTGAAATGGAAAAAAAAAAAATTCCAAGAAAGAAGTACTTACAGAATCCTCAAAAAGCTTCTCAAGGACATCATATCTGATTTTGGAACTCAGTCTCTGTTCAATAGTCGCAATGTCACATTTCAGAATATCAGTAATAGGTGCAAAAATATAATTATTCACTCAAAAATATCAGACCAATCCTCTAGGACTGTGACACTGGTCACTGGCAACTTGCAAAAACCTCTTGCAAAATGATGGTTGTTAGTCAATTTAGGAGAATGGAAACCAAATATAACTATGGAAGCAGTGCCAATACATATTCTTTTTCTTGCCTAAATATTATCATGATGTTCACATTGGTAGCTTTCAGCCTTCTACTATAATCCGAGAAAAAGTGAGCAGTCCACCATTAGAAGTGCAAGCAACATTTTGGCTAGAGCAATCATTTGTTAAACTTTTCAATAGAACTTATACATGCTTTCATAGGTTTTCCTCTATATTCTTTGAAATCCATATTTTCAAACTCTATTGCCTCCAAACAGTCAGCTGTGCCCTAGTCCAATGTCTTGTGATATGAAATTTCAAATCTCTATGACCCTATCCAAATATTTCAGTTTTTTGTGCAAAACTTCATAAATTTATTTATCTAGAAAGTTCCTTGTTTTAAGGGCTTTACACGGCAATTGGATAACCTCCAACAGTGAGAAGCACATAAGCAAAATAAGTAGGTGTCATATGTCCAGTACATAAATTCCTTGAGAGCTTGGAAATCAAGTTGCTTCCACCAGAACTTACCTTCTTATCAAGCACTTTCTTTGTCGCTTCTGCAGCTGTCTGAGCTGGATCAGAAGTTTTTAACTCTGCAGCTCTCTTTAGTCGTTTTTCCTGCAAGGCAGTTCAAAACAGTTGTTAGCAACACAATTTCCTAGTGATGACATGAATTTCTAGGTAAAAACCGTAAACTGACTATTTCAGAATATTAACAAACGCAATTGCAAGGGGGGTGGGGTGCACCTTCTTCGACTTTGCAACAGCTGCAGCTGCTGCTGCAGCAAGCTTTTGTACTGCTTTTACATCCTCAGAACAGTTTGCAAAAGCTTCTTCATAAGCTTTCTTTTCAGCTAGTGCTTCAGCTTCTTTAGCTGCCTGTTCCTGTTGAGTTGAATACAGATATACTTTCTGTGAGATAAATAAATAACCTACATGTAGAGCTTATAAATGTATGTATCAATTTCCATCCTTCTGACTCTGTATATAGTGAAAATGAACAGTTTATTCTCAAGTCTTATTGAAGTATGAAAGTAACACAACCTTGGCAACAGTATGACACTAATAGGGAAGACAAAGATACTCTATGCAATTATTTAACAATGTTTTAAAATGGATATAGAAAGAACTCTCATACAGATTCACAGTTCGAATCCTGTTCAAAGACCCACATATATTCATTTCAGTCAATATTGAAAATTCATTAGTGATTTTAAAATTCAGTATATAACCTATAGTTTAGAACCAGATAGAATGGCATTGAGGAAAGTTATGTAATGACATCATCAACTTTTCTCATATCACTACGCATGAAACTTCAATGTCTACCTTATAAATACCAGTTCAAATTTTAAAAGAGTCACTTAGTTCACGAAATATTGGATTTAAAAAAAAAAAAAGAAAAAAGGGAAGAAGAAGAAGAAAATCACATACCTCAATATATTCTTTATTCATTTTCTCCCAGATAATTGTCTTAAATTGTATCTCTTCCTCATTGTGTAGATAGAAATCAACCTGCAAACATCCTTGTCTTAGTTCCACAATCAGAAAGTACAACCATTTATCGAAAATAGATGTTGCATATATAGAAGTAAAATTGAACGCAATATATGTAAACAACCTCATAGGAAGAGGTGGTGGTATTTTCAGGACAAAACGCCAAAGCAAATATTCTTAAGGTATGCAAGAACTAAATCAAATCAAATGTTCAAAATATCTAATTTTAACAAATACACGAAGGGAACCTTGGTTCCACCATTGAATTAGTTTATCTGGCCATTCCCTACAACAAGACCATCAAATTACGACTGTCCCGCTTATCTAAAGCAACAGGCAACAGATAATACTCAGCAACATTAATCTGCTTGTTTGTTATAGGGGAATATTAGTACCCAGAGAGAGATCCTGTCATCCTGGTGCCAGATGAGTGTCCTTTTCTCATAAAGAAAAATAGATAAATAAATAAAAGATGCTGCAATTGAATGGAATTTCATTTTTTTTTTTAAAAAAAAAAAAGATCTTTTAAAGATTTCCCGAAAATATCACAAATCTGTCTCCCTCCCTCTTAACTATTCTCGAAAAACATCCAATAGAGAACTATTTCTCCTGGTCATTACCCGATTGGCACCCATCCTAACAACGTCTCCTCTCAAGTCTCAACATTTATAAATAAGAAATGTATGAACTCCTCGAAAATGAGCACGACATGAAATAAATAAGCAATTTCAAACCTCATTGTCATCAATGTCGGATAAAGTCTCTGGTTCTTCAAGGTGAGCATCAAATGTGTGTGTTCCATCATCATTGGAATCACCAAGACCGTCTTCTCCTAGAAAGGAAGCTCCTCAGATCATTAAATAAAATAAGTTCCTCCAAAACTGTAGCAAATTAGTCAAAGATCCACGCACAGTATATAGTAAAAAATGGTGGTTCATACCACTTAGGCCAGGCTTTGCTGGTTTTGGAACTTCACTCTGATTCATATCTGTTGGTCCCCTTGGCATGTCAGGCTAAAAAATGCGAACAAAAACATAACATTGTAATGTATTATGAAAGTTAACTAGAAGTTTCGAGCCACACTTCTGTAGACACAGCATGAAAAATCACTAGAATGGGAGTTTTAGCGCTAGTAAATGATTGCCTACCCCACAACTCACAGTCACGTAGTATCACATATCATTTCTCAGGAAATTATTTTTAAACTCACTCATTTTGTTGACCCTCTCAATTTATAGAATTTTGACTCCAAATATCTGCAAGCAATTTTTTTTTCTTCTTCAAAACCAATGTTAGATACTTCTCTTAGAAGACTTAAAAGTGTGATTTGCTTAGTGCTAGAAATTGTAACACCATTAATCCCCCGTAAATCTCCCAATCACTTCAGAAATGGATGTTGAACTTCTTTTTTTTTTATGTGATTGCAGGGGTTCTACAAACATAAGAATCTTATACGATTGCAGTATTCTTTCATGGGTTTCCAAACGTATAAAGTTCAATCACAGATTCATTAACTTTCATCAAGAAATTTACTGATGAAGTAGGATGAGCGTACTGTCTTTTTCCAGTTTTAAGGAGGGCTACATGGTAACTTTATATGAGAAGAGTAGAGTGGAAGAGGTTAACTTTTTGAATGAGAATTGAAAAGGATGCATGTACCCTTCCATGTTGAATGAGAAGGCACAACTTTCTGAAGAGTTTGAAGCATGACAACTAAGAGAGGAAGAAATGATCAAAAATCAAGATTTGGTACAACTTTTTTAATACTCCCTCCGTCCAGTGCCTCTTGTTAATTCTCTTTTGGGCATGGGAATGAGGTAGGGAACTAGGGATATATATTAGTTTCTAAGGTGGGGGTAAATTAGGTGTGATGATGGTAGGTTTGAAATTTTATTTGATTCATTTATTTATTGATGTGATGATGGTTGTAAGTTGTGATTTATTGATGAGAGTTAGAATATACTCTAATTTTTTTTTTTACTGATGTGATGTGATGGTAGTGAGTTTAATTTTTTTTTTTTTCTTTTTTATAGAAATGTAACAAGTGAGTTGGGACAGCCCAAAAATGAAAGTGTAGCAAGCTAAGTGAGATGGAGGGAGTATAACATGATCCGGGGGGTGGGGGGGGGGGGGGGGGTGTGGTGAAGTTGACAGAAGGCTGAAAAGTGTCAAGACATACTTTTAAACCATTGTGCTGGTTTTCTTTAGAACCACACAATATGGAGGGATCCAGGTCACTACACTTGTCAGCAGCAGCTTCCTTCACCATCATTCTTTCCCTCTCAGCACGCTGGAAAGCAGGAGGCTCTGACCCACCTTCCAGACCGCCTGAAAGTTTGATGAACTGGACCCACAACCAAAGCCATTAACATACATCAAAATATAGCAGAAGTATTAGGTTAAGATAATAGAGAATTACCTCTCCATAGCAGCTTTCACAAAGCCCATGACCAAAATGAGGCACCCTGGTACCCTTGTGCTTACAGAGAAGTTCATTAATCCCAGATGCTTTTACCCCAGTATTGAGTGAATTGGAAAGCCTCTCTTCTTGTTCAAGTTCCACAGCTTTTGCGTTAAACTCTTCAATCTAGTCAAACATTAAAACCTTCCTCACAATCCCATAAAATAGAAAAACATCTCACCAGTTGGCAAACAGCATCCATCATTGCATAAAAGGCAAATAAAGGAACCTTACAAGCTCTTGTTAGGAGAAATTCATTCATTACTAAAGAAAGAGAAGAATAGACAACTCACAATGCAGAAGCACTACAACAAGAAACAAGAGAGGAATCATAGAATTAACCTGTTCTGCATTGTCAGGAACTCAGGATTTCTTCAATGAAATTTAAAAAAATCCATGATATTTAAAACGTTGATATTGCATGTCAGAAATCCAGTTGAAGTACAATTGAAAGTTATTTCCAGAGAAGATAAAGGCTATATAGATTATAGCAGGTGTTGACTAATGGTATTTTATATGGGACCCAAAAGCAACAAAGTGAGCCAAGGGCGTTGAAAGTGCTGGAAGAAGTGAAAAATGCACTCACATTTTTTATTACTGTAAATAGAGATGGGCTTTTGTAGTTACATTAAGAGTTGTCAGTGGGTGATTTTATTTGCTATTCTTCCAAGTTCCAACAACTTAGGAGTCCACATACATACAATAGGTACATTCTTCTTTTGGAATGTAACAGATTTTACTGGTTTGAGTAAAAGAAATTTCCTCAAGCATTTTCTATTAATGTTTTTCCTAATCTGAATAATCCCCCTGTTTATTAATTTGAAAAACAAACCTAAAAGAATTGCCCCAATGATCCTTCTCCACAAATCTAAGGCAACCAAACGCAAACATAGACATTTATTTCATATATGAAGATAAATTGCTTTGGCAAAACCTACCGTAAGACCTCCTGATTCCGTATTCTCAAATTCTATCAACCGCTTCGTTAGTGTTGTTTCACAGACATGGACAACCTTAATCTGACAACGTTTAGAACAACATTAGTCACAAAAGTAAGTAGAGGTATTAATATATTGCTTCAAAGAAGTTCTAAAATGCATAATGTCGTTCAGGGATGCCTTGAGGAACTGCAAGCGTGACTACTGGATTTTATTATCCTCAATGATGATAAAGGGTACAAGATTGAAAGTGAATTTTGGCATTGTTGCAAACACAAACTTTTGTGCAAGCAACTTGCAAAGTAAACTACTGCCTAAAGCATGATGCTAAACATACAATCTCATTCTTTGAACACTTGAGGCCATGTGACAGAGCAGCTATGTAAAGTGCAGCGCCACACAGTCCACTTGGTTTTCTCCCCGTCTGAAAACAATTATGGATCAGTTCACAGGCCAAGCCACATTTTAATAAAATATATATACACTAAATTTCACCTGCATCCAATCTCTCTTCATGCTAGCAACAATATGAAGTGCAGTCCGGGAGACAACGGCGACACTTGATTTTTTGCCACCAAAGAGACCTAAAATAAGAACTGTCAAAGCTACCAGGAAATTTATAGGAGGAGGAGGAGGAAAGAGCACGGACAAACATAACAAACTCAAATATCTAACATAGAAAGGTGAATATTTATTAAATATTGGCAAGATAAAAGTAAAATTGCAGTATGGCAGCTGAATTGGCTGAATCGCCTGGTCTGTATAGCAAGAATGTCGAATTCAAGCATTTGCAATCACGAAATGTTGATGCATTAACCCAGAAGCAAGATGAACATCATGAAACACTCTTTACATTATTACTATGGAAGGGCAAGTGGTTTGAAGAGGCGTAAAGTTTTCTTCATGCCATGGCGCATATTTATTAAATTAAGAAAACAGATTAAAGAAAAATATATCTTACATATTTTTTCACAATTTGAATCCACATTCACTGATAAAAATTTAAAATTCGAATCATAAATTTCATCTAAATCTCTAAAGAGGTCCCCACAGATATTTCTGAAATATCATAACAATATGAAAAACAGAATGAAATGTGGCAGTTACAAAAGAAAAAAAATAAAAAAAAATGAGACACAACAATTTGCAGATATTATTGAAGATAAGGATTATAGAAGAATGTTTCCTACTAAATAAACATAAAAAAATTAAAATAAAATGATATTGTATATAATTATTATAAAGTATAATTATAATTATATAGTGGGGCACTTAGAGTTCAGCAGCTAACAAAAAGAGAAAAAGAAGAAAAGTGAGAGAAAAAAAAAAAAAAAAAAAAAAAAGCGATGACACTTTGGTATGTACGAGCGATATAATTCATATATATTTAGTTACAACACATCTTTCATAAATATCGAATCTACATTTCATCAAAATTTGGGTATATATGGTGCAACACTCAGGTATAACAGAATTTCAATTGGTACAGCAGAATTGTGGTATCAACAATATTAGTATACAGAAAACCGGACCATTAACTTGAAACCCAAAATCATATTAGGGAATCTCTTAAAACTCTTCTGACTAGGTACAAATTCCTAGAAGTTAAAAACATATACTGGAGTTGAAATCCAGGGATAGGTTGAGGTTTATTTTCCAAATTTTCAGTGTCTATACTCAAATTTTACTAAATAGAAGAATAGGGAGATGAAGAAGAAATCAGGCCTCTTCATTGAGGTGTGGACCTTGAGACAAGCCACGGAAGCCTGCACCATTATGCATATATTTACAAACTCTGATATTAATGAAAAGTAACAAAGCTTAATTTAGATTAAGTATATATTGACATACAAGACCAACCATAGTATTTTATTTAAGCTACAAAATAAACATGCAAAGTTATAGCACCTGAAAACAGCGTAAAATAGATCATGTCATGCACTTACGATCAGTGAATCTATGAATAAAAAGGCTTGGATCCACTGGTTTTTGAATAATTGGATGTTCTTCAAGGCTCAAAAGTTTGCAAAGCTGCAAAAACACTGCCCCCAGCACATAACTGTGATACATTAGGACTCATATTAAGAAGGACAGAAATGGTCAGCAATCCAAGCAAATGAAGAAAAAACAATAAAATAATAATAATAAAAAAAAGGATCTAGCATAATGATTTCTTAACTACAGAATTTGAATTATCTACTCAGATATACTACTATTAAAACTAGTTCATTGAATCTTAAGTTGTTTCTCTATCATAGTTGTGTTGTTTCCAGAAGAAATTCCATTACATAAAAATCATTGGCCGCTCTCACCCATCAGCATTGGAATTTCTACCCCACAACCCACTAGATAATTCTTATGCTCAAAAATCAAGAACCCATTGAACTCATTCCAATGAGCTAAATGTTAATACAAAATATATCCCTAACACAGCATAAAACATTTTCACTCCAATGCCCTTTCAAAGAAATGTGCTGAACCTTACTAACTTCTAACACCTCGGTGAAGGATAGAGGCATCAAAATTTTCCAGTTTGAGATGAGTATAACATATTTAAACATCACAACTCCACACTAACAAATAACAACATAACAAAATATTCACATACACGTTTATCCTTAGATACTCCGAAAAATCAATAAGAAGATAGGGTTTTTTATGCTCCCTGCAAAAGAAAGGGGGGAAACAATCAATGCTCCATGTATTGAATTATAATGATAATAAAAGGATAATTACGGAAAGATATATTAGTATATACAAATTCACATACAAATGCATTTGAAGTTTAGTGTGAGTTTTAGAATGTCTTTACATTTTCTTAAATTTTTAGCAACAAACATGTGAAATATATATATATATATATATATATATATATTTCCTTCAACTCCCCTCATATATGGAATTCATTTGACAATGAGGTTCGCTAAGCTCACTTACTAACAAATGACAAACCTTCCTGGAAAACTAGTATATAGTATTAAATAATGGTTTGGTCCATTACTCACTCAATTGGAAACAAACAACCAATTTATCAATATATAACCTCTCCTTCCTGCATAAGACAAAAACTTAGAAAAACCATACTCCTTCCTGAAGATAATTCTTACCTGCAGGCAATATAGAGGCAAGCAGCTTCTACTTGCTCTTTCCTGCGACCCCTTGTGAA
This sequence comes from Hygrophila difformis, assembly GCA_030278955.1. Lineage (NCBI taxonomy): Eukaryota > Viridiplantae > Streptophyta > Magnoliopsida > Lamiales > Acanthaceae > Hygrophila > Hygrophila difformis. The sequence goes on along the minus strand of JAOANR010000001.1, from coordinate 7,025,240 downwards.
ATTGCGTTCCAGTGCAATCTATAAACCCAAGAATAATCAGTGACAATGTTCATATATAAGAGTATGAAAAGATACAAAGATTGAAATACTAAGGTATTACCGTATAAAAGGCTAAAGCTGGGCGAGCTATAGAATCACCACCATCAATTCCTAGGTTATACATCAAATTGCTTATTCCTCTGGATGCTGCAATAATGAAGAAACATAAATTATTCCATAACTACAACTAATTTCATAAAGATGAAATCAAATATCTTATTCAACTGACCCACATACCAATAATGTCTCAAAAAATGCAGACAAGTACAATTAAATATTAGGTATCATGGTACTTATAATTTCAAGAATATGTCACAATTATTGGGGCTGTTAAAGCTTTTAGTGTTATTAAAAGGAATGTATGAAACAACATTTATTTTACTCTATTGCTCTTCTGACAAGCAAATATATTGCTCAAGAAGCAATAACAGAAATCATAAACCATCAGACAGAGAAACTAGAAATGCTTTTGATATTTATGATCTTGAAAAGAATGTATGGAGCAAGGAAGTGTAAAAAGCACTTTTTCTGGATAGCTCCTTAGTCCACACAATCAAGTGATTCAATACTTCAATAAATTGGCGGTCACTAAGCAAGTCTACAGAAGTACACGTAGGATCCTTTACAAAAATATTCAGTAATACAAATTGGATATCACAATAACATCATAATTGCATATCTTATTAATTGCCACTAAGTCGTATTGTTGTGGTGTCAAGTAGAGAATATACATACCTTCATCCAGTATCCTCTCACGTGAAATCGAATATTCATTCTGGATTGTCCTCACAAAATTCCCGGACAATTTACTCTACCAATAAATCAGAGTCTATCAGTAAACCACATAAGCAAAGTAAACAAAATGCACAACTGACATACTAATAAAACAATCATATAAATCTCTTCACTAGTTATTATATGTTAAAATCCTCGTTAAAGTAAGCAGCAGCATTAATTCTGACCATCTAAATTCAGTACTCCCTTCGTCCCACTTAACTTGTCTTGTTTCACTTTTGCACACAATCCAATGCACTTTTTCAACCATTAATATCTCAAAATGTGTACAACAAAAAATTATGTAAAATATATATTCTAAAACTACATGATTATACGATTCTAACAAGACCAACTCGATTATTTTTTCCAAATATATACATGCAATAAAATCGAATAAAATCGAGTCAAAGTAGAACAATGAACAGTGTCAAAAAAATCAAACAGGACACGTTGGCTGGGACGGATGGAGTATATTTTAAGCTTATAAGCAATGATTAAAAACTGAACAAAAAAATAAAAAAAATTATAGCTATATTACAGAAGAGCTCAACCAGCGCCAGAAACCCAAAACATGAAACACAATTGCAATATTGATGGAAATTTATGCACTTTGGAAGGGCATATTTAGATTTGAGACCCTTCCACCAATCAGGTTCCTATCTCCTTATCACAGAATAATCATATTTAGATTTTCAATATGGCAGGTAAGCTAACAAGCTGCTTAATACTTCATAGTACAATAAAAGATACAGGACTCATTATAAAAAGAAAAAGATAATACTACTATTCTTATTTCGAAGACAAAATATATCCCCAAACACACTCGATCATTTCATATGAAGAATTTCAAAAAGATCTGTTTAGGTTATCGTACTTCTGAACATGGCTAATCTAAACTTCTTACCACTGAAAAACAGAATTATGGTGCCAAAAGAAAATACAAAATCAAGAACGAACCTGCCCTGCAGCATTTTTAACAAATGTGGGCTCCTGTGAGAAGTTATCCTCATCGAGAACTCTTCCACAATGGGGACAGCATCTGTTAATTTAGATCAGGCAACTATCTCAGCACACATAGTTGTCAAAAATTAATATTACTTGAGCTATAGAAAAGTAAGTGTTCGATAGTCAATACACGCGCGCACACACACACACACAAACCAATGAACTAAACATGTAAGGTCCTCAAGCACTTACATCTTGCCATCCAAGTTTTTGGGCAGAACATTCTTTGCGCAACTACGACACCACATCCTCGCACACACTGACTGGAATTAAGCATGCGGCAAGAAATAAAAATTACTTTTTTTTTAAAAAAAAAATGTTGCTTACCCAAACAAAAAAAGAAAAAGAAAATGTTGATAGAAGAACAAGAAGAGGAAAATCAAATTACCAAAAAAGAAAAAAAAGAATCCTCCAATCAAGCTTCGTCACAAACAGTTCAAAAACGGTTAGGGCAGCACATCACAGCAGCCAGACCAAAAACAAGCAATCCCATTTATATTCAGAAACTAGTAAACTCAGTAATAACTCTCAGACCTCCAGGAAGTAGGAATGATGATGTATTTTGCGGTGGGACCTTATCGGGTTCTCAAACTCTCAATCCTCGCAATAACTAATGGTCGGCCGTCAACCGCCGGCCGCCGTCGCCCTCTGGAAATTAGGGTAACAAATTAATCGGATGAAATTGAGGGTAAGGTATGGAATTGGAATAATTTGGTGGTACGGAGTGGAAAGAATAGTGGGTAGGGGTGTGCATCGGTCGGTTCAGTTAAACTTCAAAACCGAATTAAAAACCGAATTTTTTTTAAAAACCAAAACCGAACCAAAATTACTGAAAACCGAAATAACCAAACCGAAATATTTCGGTTTGGTTATACCGGTTAACCGAACCGAACCGAATTGCTTTTCTAGAAAATAAAATATTTTTTGATCAAAAACATCTCTATTACCATTTTCAAGTCTGTAAACTCGCTCTGTCAAACAAAAATATCATATCTACATATAACTATGAGTGCAAAATAGTAAACCATTCCAAATTGTACTGTTCAAATTACACACAAATGAAATTACAAAATAAAGAAACAGTCACCGAAAGTTCAAGTACGAAACAATATAAAAGTCTCAAAACTCTCAACAGTAGTTATCACTTATCATCCACACAAAGAGTCACCGAATAGGGATATTATTTTGTGTTTATTATATAATGGCATAATGTATTTTATATTTTTTTAGTATATAATTCAAATTTCGGTTCGGTTCGGTTAACCGAATTGTAGATTTTTAAAAACCAAAAACCGAACCGAAAATCGAAATTTTGGATTTTCAAAACCAAAAACCAAACCGAAATCCAAAAACCGAACCAAATTGAAAAATTCGGTTCGGTTTGGTCGGTTTGTTCGGTTTCGACCAAAATTTGCACACCCCTAATAGTGGGGAAGAGGCGATTCACGTTGAGCTGTGGTTCTTTGTTCTGGTCTTCTGGAGAGCGGAACTATGTCCGAAACCTTTTTCATGTAAACAGATAGTAGATCGCATAAGACCTGGTTAAAGTGCAGTCTGGGTGCAGCCATGTAGAGTGTGTTTTTATTTATTTATTTATTTATTTTTAAAAATTATTTACCTTCTTACATTACATAAAATATCGCGATGCGATCATATAAAATATTGGGATATTTTAGAATTTTGTGATGATAAATAGTAATTCCAATAAATATCTAATTCCCACACACATGTATAGGAATATACTTTCTCCGTTTTTTTTTTGTTAGCTACGATTTGACAAATATTACTTTTCGTTTATATACTTTGACTTAAAGTTTTATCATGGTTATATAGGTTAAAATATAGCCAAGTGAAATCTTATTAGATTTATCTCGTCTTGTAGTTTTTAAATATTGATTAGAACTTTTATTTGTACCAAATTTAAATTATTAACCGGCCAATGTGTCCCTATTGGGGAAGCTCGTCCACTGAGTTTTTCTTCAAGTCAGAAAAATTATGGAGTAGTGAATTGCAAGCGAATTATTGTCCAAATGGCGTTTCTAATACTACCCTGACTAAAGGTGGTTCCTTTCACTTGGAGAAGTATTTGTAGAGCTGCTAAGTTGTTCATGGGAGGATATTCTTTGTGCTAGGGAATGGCCAATCTTCACTATGGCTTTCTCCTTGGTTACATGATAAGCCTCTTAGTCCCAGAGTTTCCTATGTTGAAACGAGTGATGTCAAGTTACGAGTGTTAGATGCTGTGGGGGTTCATGGGTGGGATTTATCTAGGATTCAAACAATCCTTCCACATGATGTAAGGTCTGATATTTTAAGTCTACCGCCTCCTACATTACATCATCAAGCTCAAGATGGTTGGAAATGGAGGGGAAATTAATACACAACTCGATCGGGTACAAATTTCTTATGGGGATCTCAGCCGCGACACGGGGATGGTCATGGATCTGGAATTCTAGCTGGCCGGAGAAAATCTGCTTTCTTCTTTGGTTAGTGTCGTGGGAGACTATCCCTTGTAATTCTCTTCGATACCATCATCAGATATCTCCTTCTCCTCTATGCACAATTTACGGGATGCTGGAGGAAGATTGAAGGCATGTTTTCTTCCAATGTAGTTGGGTGGTCTCACTGTGGAGCAACCTCTTCATTCAAATTCCAGAGGATCTGGACATGATTGATCGACAGAACACTCGCCTCTGGCTCAATGGAATGGTTAAATGCTATGGTTGTCTATTTATAGCCTTTGGCATGTGTGGAGGGAGAGGAATTTGAGGGTTTTCCAAGGGAAGCACTCCATTCTTCAGATGTTGGTGCGACAAATTTGACACCTTCGAGATGTGTTAGAACGTGTTGAGGGTGTGGATGACTCAACTTCGTCTTCCGCGCCATGTGTGTTGGAACATGGGGAATTGGATGGCCCTTTCTTGCACACGGATGGCTGTCTTCCGTCGACTTCGACTTCAAAACGAGCTGGATTCGGAGCAGTGCCGCGTAATATAGATGGCAGCTGGGTTGGGGAGACTTCGGAATTCCTTGGTGATGTCTCAGTCTTGGCGGCTGAAGTTCACGCCGTCATGCATGGTCTAGAACTTGCTAGGGAGCATGGATTTTCTAATGTTTGCGTTTGTAGTGATTCAATGGAAGCATTAAGATTGATCAAAGGTAAGCATACTAAGCATACTATATCACATTGGCTAGCAGCACCTTTGGCAAGGATTGAGGAGCTTAGGGAGGTATTCTAAGTGTGTCACTTCCAGCACATTCTTAGGGAAGACAACGCTCTTGCGAAATTAAGAGCTGAAGATAAGTTATTCTTCATCACCTGGGCCTTTTCACCAGATCATCTTGTGTCCCACCTTTTGGCTGACTCAGCTGGCACCTGATTTTCTCGGGCTCGCTGATTTGATCTTTATTTCTTTACTGCTTTATTTTTATTTCTTCCCTAGCCTGTTCTTGCTGTTTAGCAAAAACAAAATTAAATTATTAATGGTTTAAAATTTACATTGAACTACGTGTTGAATTAATCCGTAACAATCTTTAAAAAAAATGAGGAAGTAATTCATATAGGAAGGGACGAGACTTAGCCCAACTTTCAATGGGTTGCAGGTTTGCATTTTCCGAAGAGATGATAATTTTATTCATCATTTTAAATAAATCAACTAATTCATCACAATAGAAAATCTATCATCAGCATTTCGAATTATGCTTCCTAACCAAATTCTCCAGAATGAGTCGCACTATATAAGTATATTGTAACTCTACACGAGCCAACTTATTTGTAGTCCCAATATGATTGCTTTGTATGAGTATTAATTAGGACAAACTACATCATTTGGAGAGCAGAGATTCAAGAGAATCTGCATCATACACAGCAGGGCTGCAAGTGAAATTCTGGCAAACTAGACCTACTACTTTGTCCGCCGCAAAATTGCTCTCCGCCATCCGGGCAATCTTGTCATTCTTTTCCTTCCAAAATCCGAATTCTTCGATATCACTGGGGTCTATGTGGATCACCTGCAGCCAGAGAAGGAAATGTTCATAGAATGTGTTCCGAGTTGGGAAACTGTTTCGTTAGATCATCAATGCAGTATGGAAGTGGGCTCACAGTTCTGTTAGGATTGTATGAAGCATGGGCAACGGATAGCATGCGGTGGAGTTCTGGAGAGGCCTTGTGTCCAACCAGGACAACTTGTATTCTCGAAGGAATGGAAAGCATATCGGCAGCGCAGCACATTAGAGGAACCGCCATTGGTGTTTCATTTAGCCTCTTTTCAAAGACAGCCTATGAGAATGTCTAGTCAGTATGGGCTATGGCCTCATAGGAATTCAAGTATCATTAGGTTATAGGTCACCGTTGCTTATAGGAAATTAAAACAAGGGTGTACCAGGAGATGCTCTGCTTTTTTCCTGTAGCGATCCGATTCTGATGCAACCAAGGACGCTAATCTCACTAGGTTGATAGCTGAAACTGAGTTTCCTGAAGGCTCTGCACCATCATGGTCTTCTTTCACACGTAGGAGCACTGATGGATCGTCGCCTTGAGTGTTGTAATATCCACCCCCAACTTTGTCCAGAAACAGTTCGTCCTGAAGAATTAAGGAGGCATTTAGGAGAGAACAAGAAATGTTTGGGCATAAAACCTACATACATACCTGCATTTGCTGTAGTTCGATGGCCCAAGTAAGCCAAGATACTGAGCTGCCGAATTCATACATATCCAAAAGACCTGATATCAGGAAGGCATAATCATCTAAAAGTCCGGGTGCTTTAGAGGGGCCATTCCGGAAGCAGTGCTGCAGTTTTCGAGTTTCCTGGTTGTAGAGATTATTCCTGATGAAAGTTGCTGCCTTTTCTGCAACCTCCATATACTCTCTTGGCTAATATCAGCATAAGAAGTCAGCACATTGAATAAATCATACTTGGTAAGTAGAAGTAACTGAGAAGCTCAAAGGGATGCATTTTTGTCCAAATGAAAGTGCACAGAGCACAATGTTGCAGTGGGTATAGGCTCATCACAGTCTAAAATTCGGTAAGGCAAGAATAACTAACAAACAGAATTAATACTCAAATGGACATTTGAAAATTAAATACAGAATCTTTTAATCAAGTGAACGCTGTTATGTTCTTACATCGTTTCCGACAACAGGGAAGTAGTAGTTGGTCCCTTGTGGTTCATGATTCAGAATTCTAGATGCTCTCGCAAATGAGGATATTGCAAGTCCATTCCAGGCCACAATTACCTGAAAATGCAACAAAACCAAAATTGACTTGTCAACCCATAAACCATGGAGGAGAGAAGGAAGCATATGAAAGCATTTATTGTTTAGATAGGCAACATCCATTCATGATTAAAAGCTACCTTATCATCCAAATGTGGCCGTGGGCGCTTTGACCTCACTTCAAAGAGCTTCTCTCGACAACTCCCCAAGATCTTCAGATACTCGTCCAGGGAGATACCAAATTTTGATGCCATTGCAGAGGCACTACTTCTCTCAATAAGAACATTCTTACCCGTGAACTCGTTGTGAGGATCACTCATGTTCGAGAGATCACAGTTACCAGACGGTTTAATGTAATAGTGTTCTTTAAACAGTTGGGCATGCTCTCCAAGTATGTCTTCAATCTGTCCATATTGAGAAAATGACAGATCAATAAAGCAATGAAGATGAGCACATTTAATACTATATAATTCCACATATTCACACAAACTTAAAACAGTAAATCAAGGGAAGCATTGGCATCTACACGATGTAAACAGGATGACTTCTCACAAACTAATTAGCGATTAAAAAAAACCTCTTGGCTCGTCCAAATGTAGAAGGCACCCTCCTTTTTCTTGGCTCCCTCTAACTCTGCACTGTCTGCATCCTCGGCTGAAAATATCTCTCCACCAGGACCAATCATATCCCTCCTCAAATAATCAAGAATGTCGCGAGACATGCTTGAATACATCGTGTCTTTTGTGACACAGAAGGCATCCAAGTAAACATTCACAAGCTGCCCTTGATCATACAACATCTTTTCAAAGTGTGGTACTGCGTAGAGGCAAAACAACATTTCTTGGTCAATAACTAAAAATCTGAAGCTGTTGAACAAATAAAAGTTGTTTACATGTGATGGACTAACCGTGCCAGCATTCATCCACGCTATATCTGTGAAAACCACCACCAACATGATCATGAATGCCTCCTCTTGCCATGCACTGCAAGGTCAGCATCACCATTTTAAGGTCTTTCTTTGATTCAACTAGCATTCCTTTATCCTTTAACTTCTTCATATGATAAAGCATCAGCTGAACTTCAACTGGTCTAGGAAATTTTGGTGCAGATCCGAATCCACCATACTTGGAATCAAAACTGTCGGCAAGCTATCACACAGTACCAACAAAAATCAGTCTTGATAACATTTTGACCAAGATCGTACAGGGAAAATGGAACTTTCAAACAAAAACATATAAATCCAGAGAGTCAAGAGACACAATCATACTTCATCGCACCAGTTCAAACAGGAATACACAAATTTCTAGATTATGGCATTTGTGATTTGTTTAATAGTACGTATACATGTAGGCATATAGCTGAGCTGATAACCCAGGACCAGAGTGAATTTGATTGTTTGTTGTTTGATTCTATTGAAGGAATGCATTGGCTTCTTTGGTTCATAGTGCGTCTTGGTCACATCGTCGATGGGACATGGGTTTTTGTTGGGCTCCAAAATTTATTCCAAAATAAAATAAATGAAGCTGAAAAGAAAAATATCTACATTTGCTCTTCATCACTTCAAACAAATAATTGTACCTGTTCAGCACACCTCTGCAATGCCTTTCCTGGAAGCCCTTGTGGAAGATTTTCCAATCTCGCACTAGCAGATAATGCCTCTGAAAGCTGTTTTATTGCAAATGCACCACTTTTAACCAAGGCATCCTTATTAGCATCCCAAGCTTCTTTCACCTTCCTGTTTTAGGTAAAGAAGTTTCAAAATACAGAGCTCCGAACCAAGGATATTTCAAACAGAGACAAAGTAAATAGATACTTCCAAGCCGAAATGAACCAAAAGCGACTCTATAAGCATCAATCAGAAAACAAATAGAATGCACGTCTTACCTGAGTACAGTTTTAAAGCCAGGCCTGCCGTATTTATCATCAGGTGGAAAATATGTACCACCCATCAAAGGCTTCAAATCAGGTGAAAGAAAGACACTTAATGGCCAACCACCACCACCATACAATGCTTGTACATATGTCATGTACACCTGATGAAAATTACGAAATCGGTCTCACACGAAGTAGCATAACGAATTTTCTCTTATCAGTGAGGGGGAAAAAATAATAATCATAAAATTGTCAATAATATGAGTATAACAAATTTTCTTTATCAGTGAGGGGAAAAAATAATCATAAGATTGTTAGTAATATGAGTCGGCACCGCATCTACTGAACAGCAAGGATGCCTAGATTAGCTTAGCTTAAATATAGATTATGGTGTATGGGATTACTATGAAAATTTTCAATCCAAGAACTCCATGAAGAAATAAAGCCATACTTCGTTGGGTAAAGTCAGCTCGTATTTGGTTATAGCACTCAGTTTTGCAGAAACTGTAGGACAAATAGAATCAAGATGCTTTCACACTAACACCAACCACCAACCGCCCCCCCCCTGAACACCCCACCACACAACTAGCACCACGCAGAAAACATCTCCATTTTCGAGTAGAGCAGGAACAAGATAGTAAATGTAAGAATTTTAGAAATGACAGAGGAGCTATCGCTGCCCCTGAATCTCAGCCCATTTGCATGCAAAAGATAAAATCAAGACCACTTCAATTCATCGGGGATAAAGAACAGTTTATGGTTGAAGCCATGCTAGTCCAGATTTAACAACTTCACACCTTATCAACATCAGGCCTTTCTTCCCGATCCACCTGCGAAAAAAGGCATCTTTAGGTTCAGATACAAGTGGAGGTATTTCAAGTGCGCCTATTAAGCATACCTTGATGCTCACAAACCAATCGTTAAGCAGTTTTGCAATCTCTTCATTCTCAAAAGATTCCACTTCCATTACATGGCACCTTAAATAAACCCAAAATACGATGATTAGTTTCCCATTGCATATACATATCGTTGCTAAAAATCACGCATAACGGAAGAAGTAAACGATCTTGACATACCAATGACAAGTGCTGTAACCAACTTCAAATGCAAGACCAAGGTGACACCGCAACAAAACAATCAAAACATAAAGATAGTATGTTAACTTAATAATTCTGAAATTGATAATTACATGACAAAGATTGAAAAGGAACAACTACTATCAAAGGCTACAGCCTACGGCAACTACAACTGAAAGAATTCAAGAATGATCCACCAACTACAAGTAGAGGAGAACACGCCATACTTGATAAAAAGATGGGCACATCTCTTTTACGAGCTTCAGAAAATGCCTCCTCACCCCATGGATACCAATCAACCTATTTCACGGCATCAAGGAGATATCAAAACGGGCCGAGATGAAATGCTATAACTGATTTCATTCAATCGCAACAAAATATCAAATCACAAAGCAGAAAAATCCCCGTATGTTAATTATCAAGCGGAAAAACCAGCAACAGGAGTATTAGCATATCACAGTTCCAGACATCTCCTAATCCCTAACCCTATACATCCGAGCCGATTAACAGCGTTAGAAAATAATTAGGGGAAAATCAAGGAAATACTAACAGGATTATGGGCGTGTTGAAGAAGGTAAGGACTATGCTCTGCCGCGAGACGGTTAGTATGCTTGTGGGCCACCGACGACGATGCGTTCGAAGAGCTGTCGTCCGCCATTGACAAGACAGTGAAATTAATTCTCCGGCAAAAGGAAATAGATAAAGGCCAAGAAAATGATAAGGGGCCTGAATTATTGAAGGTTTTGGGTGATTTATAAGAGGGGTTGTGCGGGGACAATAAGCGGCGAGTGGATGAGGGAGAAAGGAGCAGTCTTTTGAGCATATTATTGCAATTAAAAAAAGAAAGGTAGAGCATAGAGGGAAGGTGTGGATTGTGGAAGCTTCAGAAATTGTTGGGGTAAGAGAGAGGAGTTCGGCGGTTGGCAGTGATGACGGGGCTTGTAAGGCCACGTGGAGGAATTTGGACAGCTGGTGGTGTCTCCAAATATCATAATGGATCAGAACTGGGATGAAAGGATCAGGATTCACGCTTTTACTAATTTGCTCTGCACGAAGAAACCAAAGCAGGAATGGGGGAGACAAAATTAAATGAAAGATCAGCTTTCTAGAGGCAAAAGATCATATTAGAACATATCAAGAAAATGACCATTTGCAATGATGAATTGTGCTGTGCATAACTGATGCAGGAAGACGGACAGCATCGTTGAAAGCATTATCCCTCCAGCCTCCAGCCAGCCACTACCAAATACTATTGCTGTATTAATTTCACAGACAGTAGTAGTAGTAAGATTATAAGGGGGAACACACACCAAAGTCTAAAACATGGGAAAATTTTAGGAACAGAAGCAAGTCTAAACCCTATACTTCCAACACTGATTTGTAGCGTAGTGCTTCTTAAAATTGCCCTAGTAAATACTAGTAGTAATGCAAAAAAAAAAAAAAAAAAACAAAAAAAAAAAAAAGAAGAAGAAGATCGTGGCCAGTGGCCACCCAATGCCATCTCCATCCATGCTCTCCTAGTTCTACTACTTTTTCTCACCACATCATTAATTAACGTTATCTCATTTCCATTTTCAATAAACCAACTCAATATTTTCCACATCATTATTGTAAAGAATTAAAATAAAAAATATATAAAAACTTTTTAATTAATTTTTTACAGTATTATTTAATTATTTATACTTATAATTATAGTATTTTAAAATTTTTAATAAAGAAAAAGAAAAACAAAAAAAAAATGAAAAAAAAAAAAATCAAAAAGCTGCCGGGCACAGTTCCAAGCATTTGCCATGTCAACAATTTGCTGACGTGGGGAGCTAAAAAAATTTAGCTCTTGATGGAGATGCCCTAAGTCAGCTGCACTCTTTCTATTAGATTTGTTTACATTATTTTCAGCATAGAATACGCGTATTATTTATAAATGTAAAGTACTTCGTAGGAGTATTAGTTTGTGTACGAATAAACCACATACGATATTGTTTCACTGTCATTTTCTATTTTTCTTTAGAATGTAAATAGGATACTTGTGGCAAATGCAAAGCAAATGGACAAAATCACAAAATGTATCCATTGCACACGACAAAACTACCTAACTAATAGGGCAGAATACAACTAGGGAATAAGAAAACCAAAGCCCAATTAATATACTATAGCTCCCTTTTTCTAAAACTATCCACAGTATACACGCAGTCCAATATATATTTTAAATTAATAATAACTCAAATTTGATATAAATAAAAATTTTAAAAGTTCGATATTTAAAAACTACTCAATGGACAAATATAACAAAATCTCACTTAGTTATATTTTAACTTATTTAACTATGATAAAACTTTAAGTCAAAGCGCATGCGTGAATAGTACTAAATTTCGAAATGTTCCAATTTATCAAACGGAGGGAGTATTAAACAAAAAAAGGTATTGGAAAAAAAAAAATCTCACCTTTTGTTTTCAAATGAAAATACCCATTCTTTTCACAATTCCATGATTTTTTTTAATCAATCTAATTTTGAAAGAGATACTGAAGCATTTTGGGGGATAATAAAGGTGAATGATAGTTGTCATTTATGAGATACTGAAGCATTTTGGGGGGAGAATAAAGGTGAATGGTAGTTGTCATTTATGTGATGTCTTGAATCTATGAACCAAATTATACTCGAAAATCTTCCTACCACTCATCCATCACAAAAACACCATCTCGCAACACATATGCATATTCGCCATAAGAGCTCCCTATATGTAGTATTATCTGTCTCGTGGTAAATGGAAGGTGGTTGTTATTCTCTAATTGTGTCAATCATATATTTGTATTCGCAAATTGTAACAGTTTAGATCATTTCCAACCCACCCTGCATTTTGCTATTTTTGTAGGGTGGGAGTGCAGGGTGGGGCTCCAATTGGAGCTCCACCCTGCAGTTTTGTAGAAAGTACCCTCCCAAATGTGAAGAACACTATTCACACCCTGCATTTTTTTTCCTTCTTTATTTTTATTCAAAATTTATATATTATCATTAATTAATATAAAAATATTATCAATTGAAAAATTATAGATGAATTGTAAATTTTTTTTTAAACATTTAGAAAAAGTAATTTAAAATGGAATATTCCTTAGTACTGCAAAAATAGAGGAATGAGTTGGAGACGAAGTTACTGTAAGTATCCTGCAAAAATAGAGATTTACATTGTAGTTCCTGCAAAAATAGAAGATTGTGTTGGAGATGGCCTTAACTTGAGAAAAGGATTTAACAAAAATACATGTTTTTTGTTGCACGTTGTATCCATGTTGAAAAGTGCGTTTTCAACATGTTGACATAACTAGGAATGCCATCGTAGTGAAAAGTGAAATAGCTGCTAATTGAGAGTACTTCTCTTAATGACATTGAAATTCAACGCATCACTAAAATAATTAATTATTGAAATTAGACACCCAGTTGTTGAAAATAGATTAAATGATCAATTAATAAACAAAATAAACAAACCATACAAAATAGTAGTATTTGTTAAATTTAAATAACTTAGTGCTCGTTCGTATAATAGTCATTATGTAATTCCAGACTTATAATTACTAGTAAGTACTCCCACCGTTCTTTTTTAACTTATCCACTTCTACACTGCATGTAGTCCAATAATGCATATTTTTAATCATTAATAACTTAAATTATATATTAGAAAAAAATATAAAAAATTGATATTATAAAACTACACGAGTAAACAAATCCAACATCTCACTTGACTATATTTTATCTATAGAACTATAAAAAAAAATCAAAGTTAACTAATAAATAATATCAACTTTGCAAAGGGTAATGTTATTAAAAAGCCGATGGAGTATTAAACAAAAATGTGATTTTTAGTAGTATTTAACAGTTACTCCCTCCGTCCCGCGAAATGTGGCTACTTTCTTTTGGGCACGGTAATTTAGGTAGTGGGGTTTAGTAGTTAAATTAGTGTAGACATTTTGTGTTTAAGATTCTAATGAATTTTGATACTGATTATTGTTTAATTTTGACTTAATATTATGTAATCATACAATTAGAGAAAAATATTCAAGTATGATCTTGTTAGAATCGTCTAATCGTATAGTTTCATAATATATATTTTATACAATTTTTATTTGTACCAATTTTGAAATATTAAGAATTAAAGAAATGCTATGAACTTTGTGTATAAAAGTAAAAGTGCATTGGAATTTGTGCAGAATAGTAAAAGTGAACACTTTTAATGTGATTTGAGAATAATTAAAATTCTAATCAAACTTATACGAAGTATTATTTTAATTTATCTAAAAATGGAAAGTGACCAAATTTCGTGCGACACCCCAAAAAGGAATCGTGGCCAAATTTCGTGGGACGGAGGAATATATCTTATTGTGTAAATCAAAGAAGGGTTGCAAAGGGAATGAGATGATATTTGAAAAAAAAAATTGAAAAATGAATCAAAGAAGGGTTGCAAAGGGAATGAGATGATATTTGAAAAAAAAAATTGAAAAATGAAAAAAGAAAAGAAAAGAAAAGAAAAGAAATCAAATTGAAGTAATGTGTGGGTGGAGTACATAGTCGTACACTCTGCCACCACAGCCCCCAATCAATGCACCTACTTCTACTTTTATCTTTCGACAATGACCCCTCAATAAACACACGCTACTAGTGTAACTGTGATTAACTTTTTTATGGTGTGTTGTTTAATTTTAATTTAATTACTACTATATTAAAAGGTGAAAAAAAAATAGATTTAAATGTGATTTTATTAAAATTGTTTAATTTTAAAACATACTCCCTCCATTTTTAAAAAGTTGCAACATTCCTTCATAATCCAATACACATTTTTAACGCTTAATATCTCAAATTGTGTAAAAGTAAAAATTATAAAAACTTGATATTATAAAACTACGCGAATAGACGAATCTAACAAGATCTCACTTGACTATGTTCTATTTTATACAACTGTGTTAAAAATTGAAACAAAGTTACTCAATGAATAGTAACAACTATGCAAATGTTACATTTATTCAAAAACGGAGGGAGTATGTTTTATATAATTTTTATTTATCTATATTGTAAGATACTTCCTCCGTTCTCATATAATTGTTCCATTTGCATAGTAGTTACTATTCATTGAGTAACTTTGATTAATTTTTTTGGCATAGTTATATAAGATAAAACATAGTCAAGTGAGATCTTGTTAGATTCGTCTAATCACGTAGTTTTATAATATTATTTTTTTATAATTTTTACTTATATATACTTTGAGTTATTGACATCTAAAAATGTATCTTGGACTGCGTGAAATGCATGATGGGAGCAATTATATGAGAACAGAGGAAGTATTAAATAGTACGGTACTTATTAACAATTACTCCATCCGTCCCATGAATTGTGGTTCATATTCCTCTTTGGGTTGTCCCACGAATTGTGGCCACTTTCAGTTTTTAGATAAATTTAATTAATATAAACATGATTAGAATCTTAATGATTTCTAAATCTCATTCAAAGTAATCACTTTTACTGTTCTGCGCAACTCCCAATACACTTTTATTTTTCTACACAAAATCTATTGCATTTCTTTAATTCTTCATATTTTAAAATTGGTACAAATAAAAATTATATAAAATATATATTGTAAATCTAGACGTCTAGACGATTTTAACATGAGCACACTTGAATATTTTTTCTCTAATTAAATCATTACAATAATATTTTGTCAAAGTTAAACAATAATGAAAGTCAAAATTCATTAAAATTTTAAACACAAATACCCACATCACTTTAATCACTAAACCTCACCACACCCCACCACATAAATTATCGTACCCAAAAGAAACGAGGCACAATTCGCGGGACGGAAGGAGTACTTTGAATATTGTTTAAAAAATAAAAAATAAAAAATAAAAAAACAAAAAAAACAAAAAATTAAAAAATAAAAACATTTTAATGGAACAACAGACACATCCTAAAATACCCATTTCTTCTACCACCGTACTTCAAAGTACTGATTCATTGTTTAACTGCAGATTTTGTTGTTGAAATTTAACTCAACAATACTTTAAAATATTCAACAGCTTAAACTTTGACGTTACGTTAAATGTTTTCACCGCTACATTCCATCCTTTGCAAATTACTCCCTCCGTTTCTTTTTAAAGGTTACGTTTTGACTTTTTTTACTGTTCATTATAGCACTTTGACTTCTATTTTTATTATAGTTATTGAAGACAAAATATAGCCAAGTGAGATCTTGTTTGATTCGTCTCATCTTGTAGTTTATAAATATCAAGTTTTTAGAATTTTTACTTATACCGAATTTAAGTTATTAATTGTTGAAAATGTGCATTGGCATACGTGCAAATGAGAAATGTAACCTTTAAAAAGAAACGGAGGTAGTACTACTAAAACCATTTGGACGAGCTTTTTTGTAGTATTGTTTTATTTTTACTTTTATAAGATAAATATATACTTTCTCCGTTTGTTTATATTTGCTCCATTGAGCAAATTGCTACTGTTCACATAATGAATTTTATTTAAAATTTTATTATCACTACAAGAAAAGTTTCTTCCACCGACCGGCTCCACCGACCGGCAAAACACGGGTCGTTTGCGCCGACCGGTCCGGCGACCGCAATAGCCGGTCGGTGGCAAAAGATCCGTTGGGGCTCCACGCGACGCAGAACAACCAACGGACCGACCAAACCCGGTTTGGTCGGTGGCACCGACCCACGCACCGACCGCATATGCGGTCGGTGCCCTAGGGATTTAATTCTTCCCCAAATCGGGGCTTCAGCAGTTGCGCCTCCCCATCACCATTTTTACTCCCATCCTCCATTTTTAACCTCCATCAGTTTCACCCCCCCTCCGCCGACCACCACCGGCGACCCGGCGCCTCCATCCGAGCGCCGACCACCTACCCCCCACCGCCGACGGAGCCTCCCTTCCATTCGAGCACAATACGACCGAGCCCATTTCACTCGAGAGCCACCCGAGCAGCGGCGCCCACCACCTCCGAGCACCGGCTCCGCCGCCGTTGCAACCACCCTCACCTCCCTCCGGCGCGCCTGCCGCTCCTCCACCACCCCGCGCGCATCACGTCACTGCCGCCGGCCGAAGGTGTCGCCGGAACCGCCGCCTGCGAACGCCACCTCCGCCATCCTCCTTCCCTTTCGAGCACTCGATTGAGGTAATCGATTGTCACACTTAGGCTCTTACGATTTGCATTCGATTGTGTTAATTTTTTTTTTTCTCACATTAGTGTGTTTTCGGAATTACATTTCATTATTCTTTGAATACGATTGGTAATTGTTTCATAGCCTAAAATGTCTGTATATATGATGATTCGTCGATTCCTTAGCATAGAACCGAAAATTTTGATATTAAAAAATATTGGCAGCCCCCGTTTTTTGATGTTTACGGAGTGAATTTTTTGATTTCATAAATTCTGAGCACATAAACACGATTCTCTCGTCGAATAGATGAATTTTCATATATGATATGCTATATTTGGAGATCGTATGAGAAAATTATGTCCTTTTTAAGTTTACTTGTTATTATTTGTTGATATGAACGTATTGGAGTTGAATCTTAGGATGTAGAATGGATTTAGGTGGTTTTGGATGTAGTATTGAACGTTAAGTCTATGTATTGTTTTTGTTCGGACCCTAAACAATATAATACACAGTGGAGAATAAATATTTGGTATTCTGTGGTTAATTTGGAATAAATAATTTGGTTGTTTGTACTTGCACAAGTGGATATTTTTTTTGAAGGATAATTAATTTGAAATGCCTATATATATGATATTTTGTGCATTATTTAGCAAAAGTCATGACAAAACCAAGGATTAGTGTGATTTAAAAAACTGGCAGCCCCTTTTTTTGAGGTCTATGACTTGGATTTTTGGATTTCATAAATTTTGGGCACATAATCACGATCCTCTCGTCGAATAGTTATATTTTCATATATGATATGCTAAATTTGGAGTCCGTATGAGAAAGTTGTGTCCTTTTGAAGTTTATTTTTTATGGAATTCTTAAAATTGATGTATAGGAGTTGAATATGTTTGCCCTTGCACATGTGGTTAATTGTTCTAGAGTTTGAACATCTTGGATGAGCCTATGTTGTGAGATTTTTATTTTATTTATTTTTGTTTCGCTTTTTAACTTTATATTTCATATTATCAGACACATTTGGGATTTTAGTTCGTAAGCGGTACACTACTCACCGGGCGTTTCTCGTCAATCTCTGCAATACCAAGGTAATATATTTTAGTATTGTTATGCATTAATTCTATAAGACATAAATTAACTAAGCTTCCTATTTAATATACTAGTATCGATGCATAACTACTTTTCATATTGGGGTTATAAACCATAAATTAACTTACCAAACTTAATATATTGATGCAAAAGTAGTTTAAATTCTTACAAGTGATGTGGTTTATATTTTTAAAATTTAAGTTTGTGTAGCATACTGAATGGTTTCCTTGTGATACTAAAAACTTTAAATAAAATTGGAAAGTAAATGATCACAATGTATTGATGAAAATTAGTTCCCTTTAGTGGCATCTTGCCATATTTGTAGGTGATGGACCGTAGTTGGATGTACCGCGGTCGTCGTGAAATTGGAGTACTTACATCCGAATTTATAGGAGGAGTTGAATCTTTCTTGCGTATGTCTCATCGAAACCCAAATGTCGATAGGGCCCAGGGAAAATTAAGGTGTCCTTGTAGGCAATGTAAGAATAAATGTTATCAAACTGACAATGACATCAAGTATCATCTACAAGCACATGGATTTGTCCCTAACTACGAAAGGTGGACGTGTCACGGAGAGCCACACCAATTTAGTCGGTATTACGATACTGATGACGTTGGCACTTCGTCTGCGAGTGCTCCTGAGAATGATTACATTCAAATGGTGTGCGAAGGAATGGGATTTGGTATTCCCGACACTACTCCACGCACTCCGGATGATGAACCGAGGCAACCCGAGGAACCCAATGCGCAAGAGAGGTTGTTCTACAGTATGTTAGAGGCCGCAGACAAAGACTTGTGGCCGGGCTGCAAGAAAATGACCTTGTTGTCAACAGTTGCAAGGTTGTTAAATATCAAAGCCGAACACAACTTATCAGAGAGGTGCTTCGATACCTTATGCCAACTCATCCTTGATACACTCCCTGATGATAATGTTATGATTAAGAACTTTTACGAGGCAAAGAAACTACTTGAGGGATTGGGGTTGCCTGTTCAAAAAATAGACTGTTGTGTGAAGGGGTGTATGTTGTTTTGGCGCGAAGAAGCAACTTTAGATAGATGTAAGTTTTGTGACGAGCCTCGGTACAGGGAAACGAATTATAATTCACGGATTGGACGGAAGTACATGTTTTATTTCCCACTTAAAAACAGATTAAAAAGGTTGTATGCATCGGAGGCAACGGCGGAGCACATGTCTTGGCATATCGGACATACGCATGGGTCGTCTGGGGAGATGTGTCATCCATGCGATTCGAAGGCATGGAAAGATTTTGACACATGTCATCCAGAATTTGGTGCTGAGGGACGGAATGTTCGATTAGGCTTGTGTACGGACGGTTTTCAACCATTTGGTCAGTCAGGCTCTCAATACTCATGTTGGCCAGTGATTTTAACTCCTTACAATCTGCCTCCCCACATGTGTATGAAGGATGAATACATGTTCTTGACATGCATTATTCCCGGGAAGTCAAGTCCCAAGCAGGGGATTGATGTCTACTTACAGCCCTTGATAGCCGAGCTGTTGGAGTTATGGGATGTAGGGGTCACAACGTACGACAGATTTTCAAAACAAAACTTTCAGCTGAAGGCGGCCTTAATGTGGACTATTGGAGATTTTCCCGCATATTCTATGATGTCAGGTTGGAGCACATATGGAAAGACTGCATGCCCTGTATGTATGGACGAAACTGAATCTATTAGGCTTAAAGAGGGTGGCAAACAGTCGTGGTTTGATACTCACAGGAGATTCCTTCCTTCAGATCATCCCTTTCGAGTTGATAAGGCTAAATTCAAGAAGGATCGTGAGGAACATGGTTTGCCACCGAGGTATAAGAGCGGCGAAGAAGTGTTGGAATAAATAGAAACGCTGGGCCTACGCCGTGTCACAGAATTAAGAGCAGATGTGGAGAATTCAGTAATCAGTAAGACATGCGGGTGGAAAAAACGGAGTATTTTCTGGGATCTACCGTATTGGAAAACTAATTTGGTACGTCACAATTTGGATGTCATGCACATTGAGAAGAATGTGTTTGAAAATATTTTCAACACTGTCATGGATGTTCAGGGGAAGACAAAGGACAATGCCAAGGCACGCGAGGACATTGTGACATTGTGTAACAGGCCTGAACTGCATAGGGACACACGTACAGGCAGATATCCAAAAGCAGTGTATACGATGGATAAGGAGAAGCGAGATACATTCTTGAAATGGGTTGGAGGGTTAAAGTTTCCAGACGGTTGTGTATCAAACCTGGGCAGGTGCATAGACATGAACAAACATAGAATGTTTGGCATGAAAAGCCATGACTGCCATATATTCTTCCAACGTCTTCTACCGGTTGGATGGCGTGAGCTACTTCCGAAAAGTGTGTGGGAACCAATAACAGAATTGAGCAATTTTTTTCGGACCTTGACTGCGAAGACAATCAAAGTTGCGGATGTAGAGAAGTTGGCAATTGACATTCCAATTGTTTTATGTAAGTTGGAGACTATCTTCCCACCTGCCTTCTTTGACTGTATGGAACATCTGCCCGTCCACTTACCTTTCGAAGCTAGTCTTGCCGGTCCTGTTCAGTTCAGATGGATGTACCCCTATGAAAGGTAGATTCTATTTTTCAACGTTATGTCTTTCCCGTCGATGGAAAACTTTACTTTCCTTTCCTTATAAGATAATTTGCGCTAAATAATCTCCTATAGGTACTTGAATCGATTGAAGAGAACTGTGCGCAACAAGGCACATGTTGAGGGTAGTATTTGCAACGCATATATGGTCCGGGAGGCTTCCATTTTTTGTTCTCATTACTTTGAGAAGCATGTTTTCACCCGAGAGAGAAATGTACCTAGGAATGATGACGGTGGCACCATTCCTTATGACGAAGTCCTTCCTAGTGTATTCAAACATGCGGGACGTGCACAAGGAAAGTCAAAGAAGAGGCGTTTATCCGAACAAGAGTTGGTAGCTGTACACAAATACCTACTGATGAATTGCAAAGAGATCGAGCCGTATTTGGAGTAAGTGAACTTTAATCCTTCAATATTTGGATAAATGTTTTCAATATTCAAAACCGTTTGGATGATACTTAAGGTCGTTGGTTTTATATAGGAAATTCTCGGAGCAATTGCAAGAAGAACGCCCTGAAATAACTGAGACAGAAATTTGGGGAGCTATATCGGACGTTTTTCCTAAGTGGTTTGAGACCTATGTTGTGGATAATCCACCTGAAAATCCATGTATGTGTCACGTAGCACAAGGCCCACTGCCCATGTGTACATCATATCCTATGTACTTTATAAATGGGATGAAATTTCACACAGAGGCACATGGGAGGCATAGATCGACTTATAACAGTGGTGTTTGCATTACATCATCTGAGTATGGTGACTACTATGGCATTATCGAAGAGATTTTAGTCGTAGAGTATCCTGCACTGCCTATCAAGCAAACCACATTCTTCAAATGTAGATGGTTTGATCCGTGTGAAGGGATCGGGACCCGAACTCATACAAACTACAAGCTTGTAGAGATCAACATCTCTAAGTCTTTGAATGTCTACGAACCTTTCATTTTTGCTATTCAAGCGGCACAGGTGTGCTATGTATCCTTCCCCACCATGAGACCAATTGCGAGCAGGAATGAGTGGGTAGCCGTGTATAAAGTCAAACCTAGAGGTGTAATAACCGTGAAACCCGGGGAAGAACCTACTGATGCATTCCAAGTTGATGTTCCAGAGCAACTCGGTATCGAAAATTCCAATATAACAGCCAGACGGGAGCGATTAACAGATGATATAGTCGAATATGTTGATCTTCAGCCGGATGAGCATAGCAGTTCAGAATCCTCGCTGGACACTAGTTCTACTTCGGATGAGACTGATCCGGATGATCCTTCACAGGATACTTCGGATGATGATTTTGAAGCTTGAAATGTAGTTATTTTGTGACATCTTGTACAATATATTCTCATTTTCATTCTACAATAAAATTCATTGTAAATTCTAATTTTTTTTTTGTTATCAACATTTTACAGATGTCCGATCGTGGGGGTGGCTCGTCTTCGAGTTCAGGACGTGGGGCAGGGTCCCAGAGAGGCCGACCTCGACATATCTTCTCAGGTTCACAGCTCGCGGAAGCTTGTAGGCGGGCTTCACAGGCATTTAGACGACAGGTTGCAGGTATTTCCAAAAAAACAAAAAAATCATGATGTTCAAGACAATTTCTTACAGGTATATTTTTGACACTTAAGTTACAATCTTTCAATTAATGATGACTTCAACACCAGGTGCTACATCCAGCTCGGAGGAGCAACCACTTGATACACCTGACACTTCTACTGCTGTTCCAGAGACACCCCCCCCCCCCTCATACTCCAGGTACAAACTATATTACATACTGTTTCCTTCCATTCTACAAATATGGCATTATTTTTTGTTGTCTTGTTAGGATCAGTGGGGTCTGCACTTGAAGGGCCTCCTGTTGTTCAGCAAGATCAGCCAGGTCGTGAGAGGCTGCTCATTGCACCAAAGGATGGGGTGTAAGTGAATTAATTTTGAAGTTATAACATTATTTTTCACCGGACGTCTATGTAGTTATAGCTTACTACATTGCTTAAATTCCTTTGCTTCCAGTATTGAGTTCGAGAATGCCTTAGTTCGGAAGATTACAGACATATACCCCATGCGATCCGATATGAATGGGATCAGTTGGGGTAAAGTCACGAAATCGACAAAGGACTTCTACTGGGGGGACTTCCAGGTAAGATGCAATTGTTTATTGAGTTCTAGCTATTTATCTACTATTCTAAGTAATACATTGAGTTTACATTCGTGAACTGCAGAAAGTTGCTCGTTGGGCACCAGAGCATGCATTAGCGGTCCGGAAGGAGTGGGAGAAGAAGAATATTACGCGGTATTTTATAAAATTTCTTTCAATATGCGATTATATGTTCAATTATAATTTATATGACTTTTTTGAAAATACCAGATACAAGGATTACACGCTTGACATCAGGAGTAAGAAAAGACCGATGCCATCAGACGAGCTGGTTGCACAGAATTGGGCTCGTATATGGGATTCAGCGGCTTTTAAGGAAAAATCAAGAAGGGGCAAACTAAACAGGCGCCGGGGACAGGAGGATGCACAAGCCCTCCCGACGCACACTGCTGGACCAAAGACATTTCGGGCCACAAAGGAAAAATTAGTAAGCTTTCACCATGTTTTTTTGTTTTAATTTGTAGTTCCATATGAGGCTTGTTCTTACATTGCATTAAATCTAAATTTTGCAGTCAGCTGATCAAAACAGGACTGTCCATCTTCATGAGCTACACGAGCATACACACACGCGAAAACATCAAAAGGACAACTGGATTAGGGAACGGTCACAGCAAGTTAATGTAATTATAGTTATTAAACAATTCCAAGTTAAATATATGTCACATTCATCCTTTAACAAATTTATTAAGTTACATTGCCCAGACTCATTTCCTCTTCATTTTGAAATACAGGAGGAGTTCAATGCAGTGGCCGAAACATTGACCCAGGACCCGACGATTGGCCCGCACTTCGATCCCGATGAGGCATTCTACAATGTCCTTGGCGGACATGACAGACGCAATGCAGTGTATGGCCTGGGCTCGATTGCGAAGTCCTTTAGGCCCGGTGCCAGTGAGGATATCACTCCCCCCCCCCTCAAGTTCACAGTTTGTGACACAGGAGCAATTTGAAGCTTACATGGATAGAGTTGAGAGGCTCTCCCAGACACAGATGACTATGGCTGAGCAACTGGAGAGAGTACTTGGAGTAAGAGGGCCTCGATCCCCAGACCGTGGCGATGGGGATGATGACCTTGGAGGTGGCACCGGTGGAGGTGATATTAGTGTTCACTGACCTTTGTGCATTTCTATGTATTTGGTGTTGGGGATTTGTGTTTGAAATATTTGTAGGATGGTTGTATGCTAGGATGTGTTTAGACTTGGTTTTGGTGTGATTTTACTTAGTTGGACTTGTTGTGGATTGGAGTATGTTTTCGTGACGGTGTATGTTGATCTAGATTGATGTATTAATGTATTTTTCAAGTTAGTGTGATGGTGATGTTTGAATGGTTTGATTTGTAGCAGGTGTTTGGATAAAGATTGCACATTGCTTGGGTTTGTTTTTGTTGGCAGGTTTGGATGTAAAAAACAGCTCTGCTGGTGCAGGTACACAGGTCCCACCGACCGCACATGCGGTCGGTGCACCGGTCGGTGGCCGAACCGGTACTGCGTTGGTTCAGCCGGCCACCGACCGAATTTGCGGTCGCCGGCCGGTCGGTGGAAGCTGGTCCAGGAGGACCAGATCTTCTCTCCACCGACCAAAATTCGGAGTCGACAAGGTGGTCGGCGGAGACTACCGACCACACGGCGGTCGGTGGCCGTGTCGCCGGAGCCGCCGACCGCGTGACTACTGGTCGCCGGATGGCGGCCTACAAGGAATTCGCCGACCGGCGGTTCCGGTCGGTGGGCCGGTCGGTGGGTTCCTGGACGACCCGTGTCCTGAGCCCACCGACCGCATATGCGGTCGCCGCATGGGAATTTTCTTGTAGTGTATAATTATACAAGTTAAAATATAGTTAAGTGAGATCTTGTTAAATTCGACTCGTCTTGTAGTTTTAAAATATCGATTTTTTTATAACTTTTACTTGTACCGAATTTAAATTATTAGTGGTTTAAAATGTGCATTGGACTGTATGCCGAGTGGGTTCGTGGCAAAAATTTAAAAACAGAGGAAGTATATGAATGGTATATATTGACAATAATTTTAAATATATCCGGACAAATGAAAAAATGATGACAGTCCTAGATTTAAAAAATAACAAAAACAAAATATTGGCCGATATGAATATGTGGATTTTACATTTAATTTTTTAAAAAATATATTCCCTCCGTCCCATTACAAATGTCTTGTTACTGTTGGACATGTGAATTAAGGTAGAGTTTATTTGTGAGTATATGATGGGGTCCACATAGTTGTTGGCGGAGAAAAGTATTTCCATTTATAGAAAGAAGCATTTGTAATGAGATTTGGATTTGGAGGCATCATAGTTCAGGCTCTTACAATGTGCGATCTGCGTATGGATTTCTTAGTGGGGTTTCAGATGACTCTTCTGCTTGGCGTTGGATGTGGCAGGTAGGGATCCCGGAGAAAATTGGCTTCTTCATTTGGTTAATTAGCCATGCTGCTCTTCCCACTAATCAGTTGCGTTATTGCCGTCGGGTAGCAACATCGCCCCTCTGTCAGATTTGTGGTGACTCAATTGAGACCTGGCCGCACTGCCTGTTTTATTGTGGTTGGGCCTCTCAAGTTTGGACGCTGCTCCATATCGACATTCCATGTGATTGTGAACATCTCCCTAAATCCCTTATTAGGGAGTTTCTTCACGGGATGTTCTAGGTGTTTGGAGACATCTTCCTATCGCCCATTTGGGTGATTTGGATCGAACGGAATGCACGGATTTTTCGTGATAAATCCAAGTCGGCCTGGGCGCTGCATCGGGAGGTTCTCCATCTGGGAATTGAGCTCCAACATGCTCGGCGAGAACCTGTTGTGCATACCAGGGAGTTTCAATTGGTTGGATGGAATATGCTTAACTATAATGGCTTCATCCTCCACGCGGATGGGAGCTCCTTCGGCAACCCTGGGAGGTCGGGGTTCGGCTATGTTATACGCAATGGGGACGGACATTGGATACAAGGGGGCTGCGGCTACCTTGGTTCTCAAACAAATTCCTATGCGGAGGTGGCAGCCCTTACCTTTGGGTTAGAACATGTTGTTCGCCTTGGATTAGAAAGAATCTGTGTATATTCTGATTCCAAGGCTGCTTTGGAATTGTTGGAATGTAGTGACAGTATCCATCCCTTGGCTTCTCTTCTTCAGCGTGCTCGTCAGGCGAGGTCTGCTCTTCAGTCCTGCCAGTTCACCCATGTTCTTCGGGAGGGCAATGGTATTGCAGATAAGTTGGCAAAGTTTGGTACTTCCAAGGAACTCTTCTTCACCACATGGGCGTTCCCACCGGACTTTGTGCGTGGGGAGTTGGCGGCGGACTTCTCCGGCGTCATGTTCCCTAGATTTTAGTATAGCTTAGTGCTGTTTCGTTGTTTCTTTGTTTTTTTGGTTTCTTCTTTTTCTAATTTCTTTCCTGGCTTCGGCTTTGCCAAAAAAAATAGAAAGTACTTCCTCCGTCTCACTGTTTTTGCTGTGGACCCACAGGACACGTATGCCGATACACATTTTTAACGATTAGTAACTTAAATTGTATACGATAAAAATTTATAAAGATTTGATATTCTAAAACTAGAAGATTAGACAAATCTAACAATATCTCACTTGACTATATTTTTTCTTGCATAACTATAATAAAAATTTGAGTTAAAGTTAAACAATGAATAGTGCAAAAAAGTTAAATATGACAATTAGAACGAGACGGAGGAAGTAGAACATTTGTAATAGGACGGAGGGAGTATATTTTGGGTTCGTTTGGATGCCGGCATATTTAGGAGCATATAGCGGATTCAATCAGCATATTCTCTCACAATTCTCTCTCAAAATTCGCTATCTGCTAACGAATCCGTTGACTTCCAAACATTCCATATTGGTGAAGTTGTGCACCCTTAGTTGTGCTGCACATATGGGTGAAGTATTGCATATTTGCATGAGCCATGACCCCGGCTAAAAAAAATTGCTTGTAAAATTTAGGGAGGTTTGGATAAGGTGATTCAAGATTCTTAATACTTCCTCCGTCCCACATAATGTGTTATGTTTGACTTTTTGACATTGTTCATTGTTTGACTTTGACTCAATTATATTGTATGCATATATTGTAAAAAAAAATAATCGAGTTGAGTTTTGTTAGATCGTATGGTCACGTAGTTTTAGAATATACTATATTTTATATAAATTTTCATTGTACATATTTTGAGATATTAACAATTCAAAAAGTGTATTGGATTATGGGCAGAAGTCAAACAAGACAAGTTAAATGAGACAGGGGAGTATTAGTTATTGAATGACATATGTCTTGAGACAGTGACGGGACCCAGGATTTTTTGGGAGATAGGGCCGGAGTCTTTTTTTTTTTTATATATAAATCTAGAGTAAAAAAATGGTAAAAAAAGTAATATCTTTTTAATTTGATGTGGGGCCTCGGCCCCACCGGGCTTAGGGGTGTGTCCGCCCCTGCCTTGAGACATATTTCATGTGAATATCATATTCCATGTAAATATAGGGGTTTTGAGTGGGAACGTGATTCTCACTCAAATATATGGTAGTATTAGATCATCATTATTTCTTCATTTTTATACTAATTCATTGTCTACCCTAATTTTTTTTTATATTTTATTTTATAATTTTAGATATTTTGTATTCTTAAAAAATAATAAATATATGAAATTTTATTGTTTAAAACATCAATTGAAAAAATTTAAATTATTTAAACACATTTTTAATATAATTATCATATTTTTTTTAAATTTATTCATCTTCATATATATAATTTACGAATAATAAGAATTTAGAGACATTAAATTATTAATTACCATATAATAAATTATATAAAGAATTTTCCATGGTTTAAATATTTTATATTTTGTAGTAAATAACATATTTATAAAATTTGTTTAATTAGAATTAAAGAATTTTATTGTAAATTAGTTAGAACAAAAAAATACGAATTCCAATCTAATAGAATGTAATAAACATAAAAAAAAATTCAACAATATCATATTCTCAGGAATATTATATTATCAATAATCTTACATTATCACTAATAATGAAAGATGTCTCAAACAGAGCGACCTAATTTATCATGAAGTGAATGACCCAATTCTACAAAGATGTAAAAAAAATTCTCCGGCTATAGTTAAAAAAACAAAGGCTAAAAAAATAAAAAAGACACTTGTTTGAAAGTAGTGGTTTCTGTTCTGTGACTAAGGGTGATAATGAGCCAGTATAGTTCGCGAACAGTTCGAGCTTGGTTCGGTCAAAATCCGACTCGCTCGGTTCGGTTAAAATCCGACTCGAATAGGCTCGACTTGAGTTCGAGTTCGACTGGAATAAATTACAAGCCAAGTCGAACACCTTTGAGTTTGGCTCGAAAAGCTCGCGAACAAGCTCGTGTTCTATTAACTTATAATACGAGTCTCATATAATACATGTCATTTGAAATGTATTATACTAGTATTGTATTTGTGCAGACTTTAAAATAAATAAAGTAAATATAGAGTATATGGCTATATTTCCGACAGACTTACCCTATGCAATTAATACATCTCCTTTTAAAAGGATATAAAATAAAGAAGTATTTATTCACTAGCAAATATATTTAATTTCATACATATATTTATTTATTAGTAAATATAGAAGTTATATAAAATATTAAAAGTTAAAGTGTGCCTGGATCAAACATGACATATTTATTGGAACGGATGGAATAATTTTTAAATTATAAATATATTTTTAAAATTATTTAAATATATAGATTAAATAAAATATATGTAATTAAATATATGCAATATATTAAATATAATTTCTTTTATAAATTATGTGAAAATAAAAATGAGACTGTTCGAGCTCGGCTCGATTTCGTCAAAGCTCGGTCAACGCTCGGCTCGAAGTAGCCTGGTCAACGCTCGGGTCGGTCAAAGCTAGGCTCGAATTCTTACGAGCTCAAGCCGAGCTTACCAGTATTCGGTCTCAGTTCGGCTCGTTAACACCCATGTGACACAAAAAATTATCCGTAAACTAGGGCCCAAGCCCTTTTTTATATTCTTTCCATTTTTTTAAGCCCTATCCTTAATTTTGTTACACTTTGCACCCCATTACATGTTTGACTATGGTTTACCATATGTACCATATGGAATTTACCAAGTTCTTGATTTGTAGTTTACCACATATATCATATACTTAGTATTTACCAAGTTCTTAGTATGTGTTTTACCACAAATACCTTATAGTGTTTACCAGGTTATTCCATATATACCATATGGTATTTACCAAGTTCTTGATATGTGCTTTACCAAAAATATCATATGGTGTTTACCAGGTTAATGATATGTGGTTTACCACTGTATTGGTATGTGCTTTACTACAACTATCATATAGTATTTATCAAGTTATTGGTACGTGGTTTAACACATTATACCAGTATGGTTTACCACATATATCATATGGTATTTACCAAGTTCTTGGTATGTGTTTTACCACAAATACCTTATGGTGTTTACCATGTTATTCCACATATTCCATATGGTACTTTCCAAATTCTTGGTATGTACCTTGTGTTGTTTACCAGGTTATTGATATTTATTTTACCATTGTATTGGTATGTGGTTTATAAAGTGCTTGGTATGTGGTTTACTAAGTTATTTGTATGTGTTTTGCTTAACTTTCATGAGGCCTAAAACATAATATTTGAAATAGTGGGGCTTTGACTCTTATAATATTTTGATTGTGGGTACCGGGCCCCAGTTTTCCCAAAAATTATTGGCAGTACGCCAGTACCAAACAAAATCCCATTTCACAGGCTATAATTATTTAACACCCTCAATTGCCACAACTGCCCCCTAATTACTCACTCCACGGAGGACAAAACGGTAAAACCAGTCGTCACGCCTCAGTGTCGGTTACTGCGGCGATGCCACAAACCCCGTTTTTAAGACAAAAATCACGAAAATAATATTACAATAAAATATAGTATTACTCAAATTTGCCCATTCCCAAGAGCAACTTTTCATTTAATGCTAAACGCGCTTTTGGTTCACAAACTTTGGCGGGTACTCTGAGAGAGAATGATGAGAGAGAGATGGACGGACGACAGTCAGAGAGAGCGAGAGAGGGAAAAAGTGATCACACTTGCTTTGACAAAAAACATACACGCATCAGATTAATACACAGTGTATAATAGAGAGAGAGAGAGAGAGCGAGAGAGCGAGGGAGTCGAGGAGAAAAAGGGTTGCTTTAAATACCAGAATTTTACGATTTACGAACCAAGAGAAGAATGCTACGCTTTCAATTCAAGAATCAGACACCACTGTGCTGCAAATAAAAGGGGGGAAAAAAAAAGAGGGGTGGAAAAAAAAAAAAAAAAAGGAGCCCCAAATCTCACTGTAGGTGAAATTTCCAATTTTTCTCTCTCCAGTCGTACGTAGTAAAACAATTAGTTGATCATTGCTTACTCCGATCGTCACTACCAGGTGGGTGGGGGTGTATAAAAATCGAAACTTTGCGTGATTCTTTGGATGATTATTACCTGCTGCCCTTGTTCATGTGTTCTTGACGTGAACCTTGATCGGCAACTGGAATGGAGCTGTACGGGGGGGATCAGCAGCAAGTGGAAATGGAATGGGGTCAGGAGCCCGTTTTGGAAGGTTACTCTTCGATTTCAATTTCTCCCCCAATTATTTTTATGCAGCATCTCGACATTGTTGCAATTTATTTTAGGGTTTCCGAAATGTTGTTGATAATGTATCTGTGATGCAGAATCAATGCGGAGGCTAAATTTTTGGGATACAGCAGTGTACCCGGAGCGGCCGGGTCTGCCCGACTGCGCCTACTACATGCGAACCGGGTCTTGCGGGTACGGGTCCAAGTGCCGGTACAATCACCCCCGTGATCGGAGCAGCTCGGTAAGACTCTAACACCTGTATCGTATTTATTTATTCATCACATTAATGAGGTATCGTTTTCCCTGAATCTTAGGGTAGACCGTAGGGAAACCAAACCCCACAATGTTTTTGTTTTTGCATCGTTTTGTATGCGGCATTGTGTAGTTATTACTTCGTGTCACTTCTCTTGGATTAGTTGTTATGCTTCTTTTTGTCGGTGCTAAATTTGGGCTAGAAAGGATGGAACATTAGCTTCTGTTTTAGTTGCAATAGCGGGATGTTTGTTTTCACTTACGGTATTGTTGGGGATTTGCAGTTGGCAGGGGGAGACTACCCTGAACGAGTCGGGGAGCCTCCTTGTCAGGTATATTTTTAGATCATTCATTCGTTTTTTGGCATATTTCGTCGTTCCTGATTTGATGGATTAAACAATGTATGGTTAAATGCTATGGATTGAGAGATTGATATCTGTATCTATTCAACATTTCTACCTAAATGTGCATTGTGCAGTATTATTTAAGAACTGGCACGTGTAAATTTGGGGCGTCTTGCAAGTTCAACCACCCTAAAAATGCTGGTGGTTCATTAACCAACGCACCTCTAAATGTCTATGGATATCCATTACGATTGGTAATTGTATTTCAAGGCTTCTATTTTGCCAGCATTTGATTTCTCTTATGTTCTTATGTTTACGTGCAAGTTAATTGGGACAGGGCGAGAAGGAGTGCTCCTATTATTTGAAAACGGGGCAATGCAAGTTTGGTATAACATGTAAATTCCATCATCCTCAACCAGCTGGTTCGTCGGTGCCAGCATCTGCACGTCCATTTTATCCAACTGTGCAGTCTCTTTCTTCTCCGTCTCAAGAGCAATATGACAGCACAACGAGCAGCTACAGGCTTGCAAGGCCTCCCTTGATGCCTGGTTCATATGTGGGTGCTTATGGTCCAATGCTCGTCCCGGGGGTTGTTCAAATTCCCAACTGGAACCCTTACTCTGTATGAGAATTTTAATGTTTTTTATCCGAATCGCAAGTACAAGTGAGACAACATTTTTAATCTGACCGTGTATTGCTTGTGTGATTTTCATTTACTGGATGCAGGGATCAGTTAGCCCCGCACCATCTCCTGGTGGTCACCCCTCTCCTGGACAAACATCAGTATATGGACAATCCCAGCCAGGTTCTTCGGCACCTGTAATGGCTGGATCTCATCCCCAATTATCCTCATCTGCAGGCCCTGCCAGCATCATAGCAAAGGAACAGCAATTTCCAGAAAGACCCGGGCAGCCTGATTGCAAGTACTACATGAGAACCGGAGAATGTAAATATGGATTGACGTGTAGGTTCAACCATCCTCCGGATTGGGCCATGTCAAAATCTAATTGTGTTCTTAACCATTTGGGGCTGCCTCTGCGCCCGGTATGTTCCTTCCCCAACTATTATTCAAAAAATGAGCCAACATTGTATGCTTTTGATATTTACACATCTATTTTATTTTAGTTCCAATTTCTGTTTTTTCGGAAATTTTAGGGCAAGGTATCATCACTATAGTTGCTTGATCATGTCATGTGCATTTCATGATTATTTTCATCATGCTTAGTAATTAGAATGGCCACATATGACCCTAGTGAATATAGGTATCTATATTTGGTGCTGTCGGTGTGAATTACAACGTCTAACTTTTTGAGAACGGATTATTGAACCAGTATGTTTTTACTGATTCAGCTTCTGTCAAAACCTATTTTCCATCTTGTGTAAGGAACACGTGGTTTTATTCTTCAACTGCTGGCTGTCAGTGCTAACTTTTTTTTACTCGTTGGTCCCATCAAGAAGTCGACAACATATGGTCATCTAACACATGATGCAGTTTAAGATCTAGGCTTTAGGTTGGTCAATGTATCTATGTACGAAACACTTCAGTGTGTCCATAACAAAAGCATGGTTGCATATTGGTGATCTTACGACATCCAAATATCTTAGAAGTATACTAATGACGGAACAACTTGGTCCTCAAAACATCCGATCTATCAAACAGGGCGTGCAGGCATGCTCTTTTTATCTGCAGAAAGGGCAATGCAAATTCGGACACACTTGCAAATTCGATCATCCGGTGCCAAGGTATGGTCAAACTCCATCCTACACTGAAATGCCAGGTAACCCTCTCCCACTCGGCGTGTACTCATTTTCTACCACAAACTGGCTGCCAACTCATTCACTTAAAATGGATGCAGGGTGACCGTGACAGGCAGGTCGACGCTTCAAGACGCTGCTGCTGCTTCTGGCGGCCAATTGGTTCCAGACACAGTTTATTATGATTCAGTGAAAAACCATCCAAGTTCTTGAGGGTCAAAGCGCCCTCCCCCTTCTTTTGGAGTATAAATAAGAGCAGAATAATAAGAAGGGTGGTGAAATTTGCCATCCACTGTGATTGTATATGAGTGTCCCCTCTCTTATTTATTGCTTCAATTATGGTTATTAGAATGTTGGACAAAACTTTTTTCCATTGTGTGTAGTTCATCAAATTTGAAAAGTTAATTAGGTGCTTGATTCACCTGAGGTTCTATTTGGGGGGGACAAGTGATGTTATTGCCATCTTGATTCTTACCCTGTCCAGGTGGTGCCGTTTCCATGAGCTGTACTTTTTCCATATTATTATTCTTGGTAGTTGGTACACTAGTTTTTACTTTTCAGGAATCAGGATGACTTGCACGTTAGACGTTACCCAATTTCTAGGGAAATCGCCGTGAAAAAGTGTGGGTAAAAATCACTTGCATTTGGGTATTGGGATCGGCCAGCCTTTTTAAGGTGGTGATTGTTTTTGCACCTACTTATTGAGCCGTTTTATTGACTCTATAAATATGTTTCTCAAAGTAAGTGAAATAAGTAAATTTCACTGGTTGAATACAGGGATAGAGGTGTCAAGACGGGTTGGCGGGGCGACACGGGCCAAGCCCACTCCAGCCCACCATTTCGCGGGCTGGGCCCACGGCGGGGCGGGCTAAAATAACCTCGGCCCAGACCAACCCACCGGCGGGTTGCGGGCCAGGCGGGCTAGCCCGCGGTTTTTTAATTTAATTAATAAATTAAATTTTAATTATATAATAAATTGTATAATATTGTTATTTATCCAAAATTAAATATATTAACTAATTTTAAAATTAAATAATATTTTTAATAAAATCTAAAATGATTTAGTTTAATTTTGTATAGTATTCTTTTTTAAAAAAATTAGTTGAAAAAGTAATGTTAAGTAGCTCATGTCATATAAAGTGATAAAATTATTCTAATTTAATTTAGTTAATATAATTCAATTTATAATTAAAAAAATTATAAATTGAATTATATGAACTAATATCAAATTAAAATATATGAATTCAAATAATATTCAGCTAATCAATATTCTTACAAATACATACTACCTCCGTCTCATTGTTTTTGTCACGGACCCACCTGGCACGTATGCCAATACTCATTTTTAATGATTAATAACTTAATTCGTGTACAATAAAAAATTACAAAAATTTGATTGTCTAAAACTACAAGATTAGACGAATCTAACAAGATATCAATTGACTATGTTTTTTCTTACATAACTATAATAAAAATTTGAATCAAACTTAAACAGTGAATAGTGTCAAAAAATCAAACGTAACAACTATTCCGAGACGGAGGAAGTATGTTATTTAGATTTTTATAACAAACTTAACAAAAATTAAATAAATTAAAATTTTGGCTTAGCCCGCGGGCTGGCCTGCACCCGCCGCGGGCCAACACAAGCGACGGCGGGTTCAGGCGGGCTAGCCCATTTAGGCCCACCTAGCCCCCTATCATGCCCCTTTGTTCCTTTGTAATTCACTATCCTACCATCCATTTCTTAGCTTGTATAAGCTGTTCAGCAAAAAATAAAAATATTGATATTATATTTACATAAAAAATTAAAATTTTGATAAAAAACATATAATTTTTTAATTTTTATTATTTAAATTTTAATAAAAGTAAATATAATCTGAAATGGATTAATAGAGCAAAATATGTTGCAAAAATATAAACACAATACAAATAGTAAATGATGTATTAAAAGGAAAAAAAATTCAAGAGTAGCGTTGTGCTACAGTGCCCCGCTACAAATAGCGGGCACTATTCATTCTCCCTAAAAGTAGCGGCCCGTTTGCCGTCTAGTGTTCACCGTTGGAGAAACCTTTCACTCTAAAATTGAGTTTTCCACTAATTTAGAGGAATTGCTGGAGTTGCTCTCAGTTCGAATTCAAAGTCGGTTCAGTTTCGGGTTTAACTCAGACCCATTGCCATTCGGCGACAATGGATCGGTTCTAGGTCTATTTTGTTGGCTCTAGGTTTATTTTTATAAGAATAATATATATATATCAAAATCGAGACCAAATATAAGCTATAATCCGGATCTATTGTCATTCTTAATTGAATATTTTTATTAAATTTCTTAAAATTTTAAAAAGTTTATTGATTTAGAAAATTCATGGACTATTTTTTATACTCCTACTTATTATGTTTTGGGGGTTGAAACTTCCAAAAAATTAATTAAACACAACATCTCTGCATAAAAGCGCGAGTTTGAAAGAGCGATATTGTAGAGGTAAATCCGCCACTCTTCCTCCCTCCCAGAGTCCCACTCGCCCTCGCTCGCAACCGATCCGCTAAATACTGCAAATTGGTGCGTAACTGTATCTGAATATGCCACTGTCTCTACCAAAGTTTCACCTTTCGAGAGTCTTCAGGTGCTCTACTCCCCCAATTTATTATTTGCTGCTTTTAGTTTGTTTATAGGAATTGGAATGCTGTTTGTTGTGGTATTGTTTTCTTGCAAGAAGGAGATGGCCTTGTTCATTCACCGGCCTCTGAGTATTTGATATTATAATACACTATTAAATATTACGC
The DNA here is from genome assembly GCA_030278955.1 of Hygrophila difformis. NCBI lineage: Eukaryota > Viridiplantae > Streptophyta > Magnoliopsida > Lamiales > Acanthaceae > Hygrophila > Hygrophila difformis. The sequence goes on along the minus strand of JAOANR010000001.1, from coordinate 6,989,473 downwards.
CGTTATATACCCTTTTTATGATTTATCTTAGTTGGCTTTGTGAGCTCAATGATCAAGAATTGGTTGAAAATTGCAGTCTTGTGGTACGAGTAGCCGTTTTTATTCTCGCCTTAGGGACTTGCATTATCTAGGTTTCGTGCGGATGGTGGAATGCTATAGTTGTAGGAGATCATTATAAACTCTCTGATCCGATAGTTGATTCTGTTATATACCTTTTTATGAATTATTGATGGTACAGTATTTTGTTTCAGACTAAACCAATAATTTTACCAATCAATTCGATAAATGAATGAATCTGTTGTGATAATATCGTATAGATCAGTCTTTTGCTTTGTCTTCTTTTTCACAGGCAGCTGGAGCAGGAAATGGAAACTGTGGTCAAGGTACTGCAACCTGGACCTTTGGGAATTATAGAACACAAGTTTACACCCGAGGAGATAAAAATGGCATATTCAACTGTAGAAACAGCAGTAGAGAATTGGCGAAGGACAGCTTACATAGAAAGGAATAACTCTATATTGAAGGATTTCCTAGACAGCCATATTCAACACCCGAGGAGATAAAATTGCAAATTCAACCATAAAGACCGCAGTAGAGAAATTGGGGAAGGATGATTGAGATAGAATGGATAAGCAGTATAGTGGGAACTTGCTGCTGCTAATATTTCATATACGTTTATGGATGCAGGTGTCATGTTTTCTTTAATGTGTTTTTTCCTTTGATAATCTGTCCTCAATCCCTATTTTCATGGTTCCTGCAGAACCTTTCTTTGTTGGTTTTCTTTTGAAGTAGATTGTTTCCCCTGAAACACTGTTACGTATATGATATATACAAGGTTCTCTAGTCATTGTAGTGGTGATTAATACAAAATTCATATACAAGTATAAGTTTCAGGTAGAATTACTCTGTCTGTCTATGTAAAGGATCTCCCAGCTAATTAGGCTCCTTGAAGAAGACTGCATATATCATACAGCATAAAGAGAATATTATTGTAATAATATCAAAAGTGAGACCAAATTTAGCCTGATCATGGAGCTCCATGTTCCTTCCACTTAGACGATCCACTGTATCTGGAATGGATTCCCAATTCTCCACTTCTTTCTTGTGTGGGTCTTCCAGCGCAATCCTCATTTTCTCTGCTTCTTGGCTTTCTGCTCTTTGAGCTAGTGTCCAATCATAAAATTTTCGCATCTCATCATCTTTTAAGACTTCATATATCTCTTTCAATTTTCGAAATTTGTTTGATGCTGCTATTACTGGAAGTGTTGTTGTGTCTGGATGACACTCCTTTCCCAACCTCGAATAGGCAGCTCTAATCTCTTCAAGGTCAGCATCTGCAGGCACTCCTAGGAACCTGATTTTGTAGAAAAGCAACATAAAGTCGCATTTTAGATGGATATCGAATAAATCAAAGTAAAAGATTGCAGAAGCTTGTTTGTACTGGTAGTATGAGTCTGGTGAACGGTCAAGCAAATCCACAAAATTAAGCAGATGTTCTGCCTCTTTTTGTTGCCCCTGTTTCATCATCCCAGAGCTGTTTCCTCCTAACCATCCTTCATCCTCATTCTCCCAATGAATTCTTGTATCCATCCCTGGAGGCGCTCTCTGCCTGCGGCCTGATCCTTGCTCAGCCAGGACTTGAAAATGGTTTTCATGGGTGAGTTCTCTTGTTCTCTGGTTTATAGGGTGAGTGCTTGGTTTTCTGGCTTGGGCCATTAGTGATGGCCAAAATGAAGTCGCTGTTGGCGCGGCCATTATATTTGAGGGAAGAAGGTATTGTTGTTACTGAATGAATAGGGCCGTGGTTTATCCACCTTATATAGGATAGTTGCTGGAGGTGTCCTCAATTTGATGCGTAGTTGGTCCTGGAAGTGGACAAGAGAATTTTAGAACTGATATCTTCTAATTGTTAGTTTGGATAGACATAACCAAAGAATGCCAAGGACACTAGCTAGAACACTACCAGAAGTAGAACGCTAGTTGAGTTTGGCAATGAGAAAGTGGGCCATATAATCTAGAAGAGAACTCAAACCAATAACAATAGTAGCACATTGGAACTAGAGAAAGAACTCAAAAGCAACACCAAAACTAGGCCATAGAACCTAGAATGAGATCTCAAGCAATATTTCTGGATTATCCTGAAGAGGGTGATGCACGGTTGAGCACTCAAAGGATTATTAAGACCACCTTAACAGTTAACAGTCTACTTGTCTTGGGCAATTCAAGAATGGAGACCCATGATCCCAGGAAGTCCCTCAAAATGCATCACGTCGTAAGGGCAATGCGCCCTGAAAGGGTTTGTACTGATGTATGGAGCATGCTGTTATATCCAAAGTCATTCTTGCTTAACTACTTGGCTGGTGGGGTTGAGGCGTTACAGTTTTGAACTAGTCTGTCTGACAAGATCTTTTGAGCCCAGGACATCTTTTCGAATCTGAGTTATATCTAAGCACAGTAGACACAACACAGGATTGGTATGCTATCAAATGTGTATTTATGTTTGGACCATACTGATCAGTCCAAGTTGATTTGAGATATCTGTCTAACTAGTTGTTCATTTTGCAAAGCTATATGTTACATATGTTTTCCTTAGTTATGCCATATGTCGTCTGCTGTGCCAATCTAAACCAAGATTTTTCCCACCAAAGAATTCAATAAATCATTGAATCTGTTGTAATGTGTCCTATAGATTAGTCTTTGCTGTTTCTTCTTTTCACAGGCAGCTGGAGAGCAGGAAATGGAAATTGTTGTCAAGGTACTGCAACTTGGACGTTCGGGAACTACAGGACATAAGTTTACACAAGGTATGTGATGATAGAGATAGCTCAGCTCACACCGTGTCAGTCATCTGCTACTTCAAGATTTCCTCATTCAGAATAGTGTATTAACTGTAAATCCATTACATATACAATAATCTAAAATAAATATACATTATTGGGTGAGTATTCCATCTGTTTCAAGGATCCCCACCTAGTAAGGTTCCTTGAAGAAGACTACATATATGATACAACATATGGAGAATATTATTATCAGAATATCGAATGTGAGTGCCTGCTTAGCCTGCTCATTGAGTTCCATGTTCCTTCCACCGAGACGATCCACCATATCTGGAACCGATTCCCATTTCTCCACCTCCTGCTTGTACGGGTCTTGCAGATTCACCCTCATCTTCTCAGCTTCCCGACTTGCTGCTTCCTGGGCTAGTGTCCAATCATAGAACTTTCGTTTCTCATCATTGCTCAGGACATCATAAATCTCTCTCAATTGCATGAACTTTTCTGATGCTGCTTTTAGTGGAAGCGTTGTCGTGTCTGGATGATACTCCTTCGACAGCCTTCGATAAGCAGCTTTAATCTCTTCAAGATCAGAATTTGCAGGGACTCCTAGAAACCTGATTTTATGGCATCATCAGATGAATATTATAAACTCGATTTTCAGTTGTATCCAATAAAATTGAAGTACTACAAGTTTGATGAAAAGGCAGTTCATACTGGTAGTATGAATCGGATGAACTGTTGAGCAGCTCAGAGAATTTATCCCCGAGCAAGTCGTCTTCCTCTTTTCTCTTCTCCTGTGATGTACCTGACTTATTCCCCCCTATCCATCCCTCATCCTCATTCTCCCAGTGAATTCTTGTATCCACCCCTGGTGGTGCTCTCTGCCTGCGGTCCGATCCTTGCACGGCCAGGACGCGGAAACGGCTGTCATGGGTGAGTAGTTGTTCCCTTATTCTCTGGTTTATAGGGTGGATGTTTGGTTTGCTGGTGGTTGGGGTCCTTAGAGAAGGGAAAAATGAAGAAGATGCTGTGGGTGCAGCCATGGTATGAGGGGGGGAAAAAGGGGGGTTTCTGGCCTGAATTGAATATTCAGAACAGGGCCAACGGTTTAACCACCTCATATCCTTGTGTGTGGCTTAGGATAACGGTTGGAATTTGTCAGGAATTTGAAGAAGAATTATTGGTCCTGGAAATGGACAGGGACAGTTTTTGGGCTGAAAGACAAATATAGTTTGCTAGTTTGGATGGAGAGAATTTAAGTCAATAATTAGAGTAGCCCATGGACACTGGTACAACACTACTACTTGTTTCTAGTTTGGACAGGCAATAACATAACGTAGTAGTAGCCCACGGGGCACGGACACAACTAGTTATTAGTTCGGACAGGGAGAGTAACACAGGTAGACCTAGACCAGGGAAGGTTTATAACAGTACACCCCTAGCTAGGTACTACTTCCTCTGTTCTCTTTTAAATGCACTATTTATGCATTTCACGTCGTCCAAGACATATTTTTAAAGGTTAATAACTCAAATTGTACACAAATAAAAATTATAAAAATTTGATATTCTAAAACTACATGATTAGAGGAATTTAATAAGATCTCACTTGACTATGTTTTTTCTTATATAACTATGTTAAAAAAATTAATCAAAGTTACTCAATGAATAGTGACTACTATGCAAATGGATCACTTATTTGAGAACGGAGGTAGTAGTTTATAATATGGGGCTTAAAGTTGCCAATATTCTTTTAAGATATCCCATGTAAAACTCGACTCGATACTCGATTAGATTGTTAAATTTTAAAAATATAAAAATAAAAAAACTATTAGATAGAGTACAATTTAAGCTTTATCAAGCCTAACAAAGTTATATTTTGCAGCTAATAAATAAAACTGCCAATTTAAATTCAAATTATATACTATATCTAGCCTAGTTAAATTCGGATTTGAACTTTAAATTTTGTTACCGTTCAGGCTCGATACTCGATACTCGATCACCCTTACCAGTGTATGCTTAAGAACCTAATGTGCTGCAAATGGCTCATTTTTAATATGTGTGTGTGTGTGTGGACATGCCACGGTATTTCGATCTTTTGCACTAGTTTTACAAGATGTCCTTGGGCCAAAGATAATCTTATCCAATCATAGTGATAGCTGAACATCACTGAATTGGCACATGCTGCTGCTCCACATACAAAAAAAAAATTATTTAATTTGGTGTTTAATTAATTTGGCCCATACTGATATATATTTAATTTGCAAGCAGCATGCTAGTCATTAACAATGGTACTGAGATTTTATTCAAGGAGTTCCAACTTCAAAAGGTATCATAAACTAAGAAGATTGGAATGATAAAAAGCAGTGATCACTACAACAACTAACTAACCAGCTTCATACACAGACATACTCTTTTGTCTCACCTTTAATCTTGAACTTATAACAGGACCCTTATAGCTATCTGTCTTTGCTAATTACTCTTAATTACATATAGATTGATGATGATCATGAAAAATGCTGATGCTGCTAATAATTAAATCCATATGGCTTTAGCCTTCTTTAGGAGAGGGACAAGCTTCCCCTTAACATGCAGGCTCATGACCTCGTTGGCGCTGCCCACGAGTTTCTGGCCAATGTACACAGCCGGGAAGGTGGTCGTCCCAGTCCCAGCAGCCTGCGCTGCTAAGAGTGCCCCCTCGAGGTGCTGGCCGTCGGGCAGGTTGTCGAGCTCATAGACAATGGGGTTTGCACCGAAGCTGGAGATGAGTGTGTGGATGGAGTGGGTCATGCAGCAATCACTCTTGCTGAAGATCACCACTGGTTTGTCTTCCATCATTCTCTTCACTGCTTCCATCTTTACTACTTGTTAGTATATGTTTATACTTCTATATTCCAGCAAAGAAGAACAGATGAACTAATAATACAAAGTAATATCTGATCGATGTGCGAATTAATTTGGAATGCTGCAGATGATGTTTGAGAAACTTGTTTCACTTTGGTGGCGTTTATATAAGGTGCAGATATATGGCATGTGCAATACTGTGAAGATATTGTTTTTTTAATTTAATTTTATTTTTATTTTACTAGTAGTAGTAGTATTTGTTTTGATAGGCTTTTGCATTTGTCAAGGGGCAAATATAAAGTTGCAAGAAAAAAAATTGTAGGTATTTTTCCTAGATTCTTATTTCTTGGCGGTTGCTTTAGGAAATACTACTACAGTTGCTCCTGATTAAGGCTGTAGCATTGGAATGCCAATCATCTATACACATTTTTTTGGGGATAAACAAGAAAGATAACATCAACTAACAATCTAACATCTGCACCCTTATTTTGTGTGTGTGTATATTAGTATATACATACGTATACATATACATATACATATATATATATATATAATATATATATATATATAGTATTCATGGATGTACACTATAAGTCTATAACACTCCAAAACACGATGTGAATGGCCTATATCCTAGAATTTATTCGAGACCAACACATTTTAACTTTTGAGAGTAGTGTTATTAGATATACGAAGTAGGAGTACTTACTTAGGGCATGTCACGACAAATTAAAAGACCCGTTGGTACGAATAACTAAATCAGAATAAAATATTTTTCAAATTCGAATCACCATTTGAGCCTAAGTGAAAAAGGGTATATTTATTTTAGGTTAAGCATCAAAAACGTGTGGTGCATGGTTTAGTTTTTGAGATTATAATAAAGTTGGAATTTTTGAGTTTTATATTATAAAGCAGTGGTCGGTCGTTGTGCGGTGAAAAGACGACTAAAGAGATCAAATCTTGGTTTTGGCATATATTTCTATATCATAAAGTTTAGTTGCAATTATTTAATTAATTTAAGATTCCTTATCTGCCAAGTGCTAACCAGGCCATTTTTCTACATAATACTGTACAAGTATATATAGATATCTTGCTGCCCTAGTTTCTACATCTCATTGTAATTATTCTAGCTGAGTGCTACACATGGTTTACCTACAGTCTATTAATAAATTCTACTTCTATAGCTTTTTCTTGCTATCGCAAAAAATTCATCATACATTTCATAGAAGAAATGAATTTGACAACTACCAATTATTCTCATTTGATTATTGAACACACACACATATATATATATATATATGCATCGGAAACCATGTAAAATACCAACAAATTTTTCAAAAATGTTAAAGTACTTCAATAATATTAAAACTATACAATACAAAGTTTATATTGGTTTGCATTAAACCCTTCATCATATGTATTCTCAAAGTTATTACATTTCAACAAAATTCTTAAATATCCTGCAGGTGACAGTAGTAAAGGCCGATTTAGGTAATTTATATATGAATGTATTGTAATTTGTAAGTGGATTGGATTGAAATTCATCCATGTAGCCACGACGTGGCCGAATATCTTTTCTGTCCACCAAATTAAAGAATATAATAATGATGTCGCCTTCTTAAAGTGATCATCCCCGTCCTTCTGAACTTTTTTTTTTTTTGGTAGCTAGACTAGTTGGGTTTAAATGCATAATAATCAATATATACAGAATGTGATGTATAGGATACAATTTATTTTGTGATGTCTTACATGAAGTATATAACATCAAAAGATAAAATACATTATATTACATTATATCCAGCATAACAAAATATTACATTAATTAATGTATTAAAATTCAGCAACGTATAACTGGGCTGGGGTGCAAGTTGAAAATTGTTGACCGCACACTCAATTTTAGTTTCCTCTCTAAAGTGATTGAAATTGATGATAGCGAGGCCGGCTTATCAAAAGATTAATAAATTTCAATTAAAAGGTTAACGCTAATAAAATAAGGGTCCGTTTGGTTTGGAGGAATCTTATATTACCAGTGGGAATGTGATTGCTGGGAATATAAGATTACTGGGAATATAAGATTGCCGGGAATCTTAATTTTGGTGTTTGAAGACTATTGCGTTTGGTTAGATTGGGAATCTCAGATTTCCATTTCTAATCAATTTACTATAATGTCCATGAATTTTAATTGAACAAATTTATAAATATGTCATTTTGCTACAAAATAGTTATAATATTTCAACTGATTTATTTTTAAAAATATAAAAAATCTTTATATATAATTTATTGTATGATAATTAGTAATTTAATGTCACTAAATGCTTATTATTACTATTTTTTATATATAAGATAAATAAATTTTAAGCAAATATGAGGATATTTATTTAAAAAATATGTTTAAATAATTTAAAATTTTTCAATTGATTTTTAAAATTAAATTTTCACATATTTATCATTTTTTAGAATGCAAATATCTAAATGTATAAAATAAAAGAAGTATAAAATGTAAGGGTATAAATGATACATTAGTACAAAAGTAGGAGAAATTGATGTGGTAATCTAAGAATACACATTAGTCACAAAATGCCATTTTTCACCAGTTCCATGACTGCTTCTAAACCATTAGAATTACTTTACACTGATGTTTGGGGTCCTACAGAAAAATCTATTGATGGTTTTCTCTATTATGTCATTTTTGTTGATTTTTTCTCTCGGTACACTTGGCTCTTCCCAATTAAACACAAATCTGATGTCTATCTCATTTTCTCGCAATTTAAAAAGCTTATCGAAAAATTCTTTGGCTACAAAATTATTTCCATTTTTTCTGACAATGGGGTGAATTCAAAAAATTAACTCCTATGCTTAACGCATGTGGTATCTCGCACTTTACTACCCCACCTCACACCCCTGAACACAATGGGATGGCCGAACGCCGCCATCGTCATATTGTGGAAAGTTGGAAACTGGACTGTCTTTACTTCACTTCTCAGCTCTCCCACTCAAATATTGGTCTTTTGCATTTCAAACCGCTGTTTACTTAATAAATCGGCTACCCACTCCTATCTTGTCTCACAATTCCCCATATAACATCCTTTTTCGAAAATCACCAAACTACCAACGTCTAAAACCTTTTGGTTGTTTGTGTTTTCCATGGTTACGACCATATGCAAAGTCCAAAATCCATCCTCGATCTCATCCTTGTGTCTTTCTTGGATTTCCACTACTCAATCTGCCTACAAATGCCTTCACTTACAAAGTGGTCGTGTCTATATTTCTCGTCATGTGCAATTTATTGAGACTGAGTTCCCATTTCGGTCATCACATAGACATCATGTGCTTCCCTCCGATGATTCCCCCGCTTCACCAGGTACTTTATTTCTCCATCCTTTAACACCTATCACTTTACCAGTTATATCACCACCAGTTCCTACTCTATTATCGTCTCCCACCTCTCCAGAACAACCTGTTTTGGAATCCCCATTGCCAACCTCGCCTGCTCCCCATGTCTCTCCTCAAGTTACACCTACACCTTCCAGTCCACCAGTTCCTGTTTTGGAATACATACCTCTTGGATGGTAATGTGCATTTCCACCCAAAACCCTCAACATTCCCACCGAGTGTGACATTCCTACGTAAAAGATGCCGGCAAACCAAACGCGTGCACATAACATTCCCTACGAAGATTCCTACTAGGAATCTTGGATGCCCCAAACCAAACGCCCCTAATTGTAATATATGTTTGATTACATTTCTGTTAATCAATGCACCGTTGGAATTGACAAGGTAAATGTGTACTGTTGTTGAATCGCCAGCTTTCAGCTATATACATACATGTACTACGGATTCAACAACTCGTTTCATAAAATTAACACCTCATGCAAATTCGACTGTGAAATGTTCAATCCGAAGTGGGCTGGGTGGGGTTGACATATTATAGCCCTCCACAGAGAAGCCCATTAGGTGAGCCCAATTAGGTCCACATCTTTGTAGAAGTAGAACCACCACCACCCAATTTCTATTTAAATTTCATGTGATCATTTATGTAAAGAGTAGTAATGAACAATTTCCCTGCCTCTCAAATTCTCTCAAGACAGTGGCCAGTGGCTATATATTTCATTACTGAGTACTAATGTTAACCAAGAATTTTGGAGGAATAAACCTCTAGTTTTGATTGATGAATATTGAGAGAATTACAAAGTTTATGAAATGAATTACAGGAATCTAAATAAAGCTGTAAAGGAAAATAAAGATTGCAGAATGGAAGAACACGAAAGAAACTTGCAGAAAGTAATATGGTGCAGAAAGTAAAAAATATAAAGCGATTCCTCTTGGGGGGTTTGTGATGATCCTTCTACTATACTCTGCCACCAATATTTATAGGCGGCTCCTCAACCCTGGCTGCAGCAATCATTCCCAATCTCGCGCTCCCCTTGATCCGTTCCCCTTGATGGCGTCCATCATTACTGCTTCCTTGATCCTCTCCATAAGTGATGTGTGTCTACAACGTTGCTCTGATTCTGTAACCGTCCACACTCTTCTCCCATGTTGCAGCCTCAAATCACAAAGTCGCGTGATTATCTCCAAACCTTTGCCATGATTCCCTCTCCACTACTTATGGTGTTGCCTCATGATCGTCATCCGAATAGATTTTGAACTGAGTGACGGCTTCTCACCACATGGATCCGGATATTCCTTGAATTGGATTGGGCCCCTAAAAAACGAATTGGGCCAAGCTTAATGGGCCTAATAATTTGTTGGGTTAACAACTAATTAATTAATGGAGTATATATGCGTAGATTTATGTATGTAAAATATGCGTGTGTCCAATAATGACATTACATTGATCTCATGTCTCAATCAAGAATTATGCGACACAGTACAGTGACAGCATTGTCATGTGGTTGGCCTGGATCGAGCTTCAAGAGCATCATCACAAATTCACAAACAATAATATACTTATATGCGAATTCCAAAACTTTATACTATATAAAAATGGAATTCATTCCCTTAATTATGCTGACCATCATTATCCATATATACCACCCCGGCCCCTTAAGCTTGTCTTGGGAATTCGAATCAGCCATGCACGATTAATTACCTTTGACATATATAACTCATCATACACGATATATGTATGTGTGTGTTGTGTGTGTATATATATATACACACTCATTTTATACATACTGTGATCAAACTTAAACACAATATATTAGTATATTACAACAAGGAAATCAAGCCACCTCACCTCCTACCGCATATATATATATATATATATATATGCATGCATGCCTCATTCTGGTGTGTATATATATATATATATATATATATATATAAATGTAGGTGTGTTGTTCATATACCAGCAACCTGATTTTCATCTGAATGAGTAGTAGGCGGGGCAGTGCAGGTTCCATACCACGCCATGCCTAAGCAAGTTCAATATATAGTATGTAATGAAGTATTAAAAATCCAAGCAAAGGTTGTAGAATTTCTGGGAAGGAAAAAGAAAATGCCACTCCATATTCCAAATAGACATTATAGTGGGAATGCAATATATATATATACACACATATATATATATATATATATATATCTGTGTGTGTGTGTTTCAATTCACATCAGTGGATAAGTTCTTATCCTACATGTTTATTTTACACATCAGATGAGGATCCCACAACTAACATAAACCCCAGGAAGAATGAAGAAACAGGCAGCATCTTTCACACAAATTAATTAAACATACACAATAATAATAAGACTAATGTTTTAATTATGCTGCATGCAGTATCAACTCAATCAATAGGCTTCATATATTATTATCCATAAATAAACTACTAATACACCGGGTTGGATCATGGGCGGCCTACCTAGGAGGACCCATCTCCAAAGTGATGATATATATGCTGCATTATCCATATTTCTTGATTCTCAGAATCATCACACACACACCTCTTCTTTTCATCATTTATATACATATATGTATATATCATTTCCAGGAGTTGACATTTAAAAAATTTAATATTCGGAAATTTTAAAGCAAGAGGTTCCTTTCCGGGGAATATATATAAAAATATAAAATGCATGAGGAATTATTATTAATTTATTGTCATATAGTATAATACTTAAATCAATCCAAAACAGCACACAGATTGAGTTGTGCAGATTTTTGAAATAGTAGAGAACCTGGTTGAATTAGTGGCACATCACAATATTAGCATTAATACAGAGATCATAGAGATTCTCAAACCTCCTTTTTCAATTAATAGTCTGAATTGTAAGTAAAAATTGTTGAACATAGAGGGAATAGCTAGCTAATAATTTGAGTGTTAGTTTTGCACCTGGTTTCCTTTAATTGTGGAATAACTAAAGGGAAAATGAAAAGTGAAAAAAAAAAGAAGAGGGACCACGGAGGATCTAAACCAAAAGTAAAGATACTGTGCCACTGCCATGCATCATAGTAATTAAGAACCCTAATTTGGACACCACTGCCCAATTGTCATTCTCTTACTAAACTATATATGGCAATACAAATGATACTATCCAGAATTTTTTCCAGTGTTATCACAAAAGTAATGGATACTATGTTGTAAGGATGATAGTCAAAATACAAAAATTATTGAAAAAGACTAGATTACAATTGATTATAGTGGTATCACCACAAAAAATCAGTGATTGCAAAAAGTAAAATTAAGTTAAATCGATATTTTTTTAAGCTTAAAATAACATTTTTATCAGTTTGAGTGGCATTCCGTGCCACCATACACTAACAAGTGCATCCGCCTATGACTATACAATGCATCCACAAGCTTAATATTCGAGACAAATGGCTGTCTTCTAGAGATCATTAAAAGGCCTCAACATTTTTAATTCTTATCCATACACACAAACATCTTGAAAGCAACTTTTATGATGACTTGTATTTATGTGTATACTTACATCGATCTATGCAAAACATACAGTACTAATCTTTTCCTTTACCCTAATAAATATAAATGCATAAATCCCTTTTTCTGATAAACAAATGAAACACTGCGACCCACCCCCAACCCCCAAAATACCCTTCTCCACTCTATAAATATAACCCTTGAAACCCCTCAAAAACACCCTCACAAAATCTTTACAGATACATTCCTACAAACATATATACACAAAACCCTAGTTAATAAAACCCTTTGCTATCCGATCCAGCTGAGAGGTGTATATATAATGGAGAAAGTAAGGGAGTTGGCAGCAAAGAAGGCAGCGGTGATCTTTACAAAGAGCTCGTGCTGCATGTGCCACAGCATCAAGGCATTGTTCTACGAACTTGGGGCGAGCCCGGCCGTGCACGAGATCGATCATGACCAGGAAATGGAGTGTGCCCTGAGGGGGATATTGGGGTGCAATCCTACTGTCCCTGCTGTGTTCATAGGTGGACAGTTTGTGGGATCAGCCAAGGATGTCATATCTCTCCATGTTGATGGATCTTTGAAGCAGAGACTCATTGATGCTAAGGCTATCTGGTTCTAGCTAGGCTAGCAACCAACCACTTCACCACACGCCCTTTTTCTTTTCTCTCTCTCTCTCTCTCTCTCTATATATATATATATATATATATATATATATATAAACAGTGCAATAGAGAAGCTTTCCAAGTGTAATTAAGGGCTTCTTGATTTTGCTACATATTGTGTTGGGTGACTTGTACTAAGTTGTAACTTGAGCTTGAGTCTACTTTTGGTGACTTTTGCTGCAGGAAATTAAATACCTATTGTTTTTGGGAAAACTAGGGTCCGGCACCTATTACCCAAACATTATAAGAGTCAAAGCCCTCGAATTTCAAACATTATGTTTTAGGCCCCATGTAATCATGTTTGGTAAACTACATACCAAGCACTTGGTAAAGAACATATCAATACAGTGGTAAAACACAACCAATAACCTGGTAAACACTATAAGGTATTTGTGGTAAAGCACATACCAAAAACTTGGTTACCATATGCTATCTATGGAATAATTTGGCAAACACCATAAGATATTTGTGGTAAAGTACATACCAAGAACTTGGTAAATACCATATGGTATCTGTGGTAAACCTGATATAGCTTTGGCCTTTGGTAAAGCACATAACAATAACTTGGTAAATAGGAGTATATGATAGCTTTGGTAAATCACATACGAATACAGTTGTAAAACACATATCAATAACCTGGTAAACACCATAAGGTATTTGTGGTAAAATATATACAAGAACTTTGTAAATAACATATGGTATTTGTGGAATAACTTGTTAAACACCATGTGGTAAAGCACATACCAATACAGTGGTAAACCGCATATCATTAATAACATGGTAAACACAATATGATATTTGTGGTAAAAACACATAAAAAATTCGTAGTAAATCAAGTCAAACATGTGATGGGGTGCAAAATGTAACAAAATTGGGATAGGGTCTAAAAAATAGAAAGAATTTTAAAAAGGTACCTGGCCCCTAATTTATCGTTTGTTTTTTTGGGAAATGGGCTTTGTTGAATTTCCTTTAAATATGGGCTGAAGCAGAAAATATAAGTTATTGGGCCTAAAAGCCCATTAACCTTTCTTGTTAATACTACTAGTTTTTTTTTTTTTGTTTTTTTTTAAGCGGGCCGGAGATAGAAAGTCAATTCAACATATTACCCAGCACCTGGTTTGGGCTTTCTGATCCGCGAAAAAAGAACTCAGAAGATTGTAAATTTTATGCCACGTGTTGATTTATGAAATTATAAATAATTTGTGTTTATTATTGTACTTCACAAATTATACTGTATTTATATATTTGGACTTTGAAGAAATAAATAAATTTATGAGTTGTCTTTGCGACAAGTCACGTGTGCATATCGAAATTCACTGCAAGTAAACTTAATTATACTGATTACCTGTACATATTCAAAAAGCTAAGAGGGGTTTTAGCTCATCAAAAAAGAAAAAAAAAAAGCTAAGAGGGAGATGTCTTGTTCAAAAAAGCAAGTTTCAGGAAGCTATATTTCGTCAAATGTTTAAGTGTTTGTTTGATAATTAGATGTTAACTTTTGATTATGTAAGTAATAAATTAGTCAAAATAATATGTTTGACAATTTGAAAGACCATTTTTTTTTTGCCTACAAAAGCTCAAATCCAAAATGTTACTCCTTGCAACAGATTCAAAACGAGCTAATTGGATATTGTTTTAAGTTATTTTGTCTAAAAAAATAGTTTATTCAAAATTTAGTTATTTTTGCCAAATATCCCTAAATTTTTATTTTCATTTTTTGCCCATGTATTCTCCGGATAATGATATTTTATGCCTTTGATATTGATGCCGACTGGACAGTACTGGAATCTTGACTCAAAATTAAAGAGCTGCTTATCCAATTACTAGAGTAGCTAGCCAATTCCTAATTAGGCTTTTTACAAGCTAAGAGTTTCCTGTTCTTTCAAAAGCTCATTCAATACTACGACATGAAATATCAATCACGAACCTCATTTCATTCTCGGTAAATTATTACTAGTACTTTTCATTACAAAGAAATTGCTGGTACAAAAACATGAATTAATACCCAGGATTGTCGTGGTGGATCCTTGAAGAATTGGCTTGCAGGAATTGATGAGTGAGAGACTCAGAGTACTGCCAACTTTTGGGCCTGATACGCAAAACTTTCCTTCGAACTAGGGATGTTAACCAGTCGATCCGAGATCCGAATAGTAGTAAGCTCGGCTTGAAGCAAAACTCTCCTTAGAAGTTAGAAGAACCAACCTGTTCTTCTTTGCCTCAATTCATGGGAGTGGGAATAAAAACTGCATATTGGCCAATGGATCACAGTTACATTTAATAACATAAATTTTTTTTTTTTTGGTAAATTGCGACACTCATGTGTCGGCAAAGAAGTGTGGGAGCCCAGACCACACAAATTACAATGGGGGATAAACAGGCCCGGCTTTCGAGCAGGAGCACCCAGTGCTCCTGCTCCGGGCCCCCAATTTTTGGGGGCCCCACAACATAAATATTTTATTTTATATATATCTCTATATATTTATATTGCATAATTTAAAAAAAGCAAAATAATTATATTTAATATATATATATTTATATATGTATATATTTTTTATCCTACAAAATTTATTAAAAAATAATTGATAAATTTATAATATAAATAAATATATAGATTTAAATTATTATCCAATATTATGTTAAATACTAGTGTTAATGTAGGCCAATGAATAATTATATTTTAATGATTTTATTATTTTAAAGATCACATTTTAAATATATAAATCTCCATATGTTCTTAAACTATTATGCTGAGTGAATTTTTATTATTGTATTTAAGGTGTGCTTATGTTGTTTAAAATATAGTTCGATTTTTTGAACTATGACTAGACCTTACTTAACATGTAAAATTGTAAGTTTATTATAAATTTTGAAGGGAAAAAAGTTCTCTTAAGAAAAATTATTATTATAATGTATTTTACTACAAAGAAAATAGTACAATAATTTTTATTTTTATTAATTAATAAATATTAAATAAATTATATAAATTAATAAAATTATTTTATAAAAAATATTTTTAAGTTTAACTACGGGCCCCAAGATAAGAAAGGCTCCGGGCCTCCAAAAGTATCAAGACGGCCCTGGGGATAAAGGGGAGGGATAGAGGGTTGGGTGGGGGATCGAACTCCCAACCTATATAGGTGCTGAATGGGGATTTGACCGCTAGAGTAAGTCCCCAACCCCATTTAATGACATAATTGATTACTAATTTGACCATCATTAGATTTAGTAATATTTTAAAATCCGATTTTAGTAGCTTGTTTAACTAATTTTAAGACATAAAAACAAAATTACGAGCGGGCAATAGGTAATGAAATGAGTTTGGATATGTGCTGAATAAGTGACATTCAGCAAGTGTTGGCATGGTGACTACGGACCCGATGATGTGTATGTGTTTTAGTGTTAGTGAGGTGTGAATTGACTATTTATTTATGTTTGGACTCATACAAAACACTACTCCATACTTCAGCACCACCTGCTAATTCAGCGCACATAAACCAATACTCCTATGATCTATCCCATGTGCGATATCATATAGGATCTCCAAGATTCCACAATCATCAAAGCTTATATAAAATTCCATGAAAGCTGGCAATTCGATCGAAGTAAGATTCCTCCTTGTTTTGGCCCCAATATGTTCCAACTACCAACCCCAACATTAATTAATACTTAATGTGGGAATCCAAAACCCCCATTAATATTATGCCCAATGTAATAATCGTAAGCCTTAATTTGCCTCGCCCACTCAAACTCACCCTCCAAAATTAATTCTACCTTTATTTCGACATTGACCATCAATAGAATGGAAAATATTGTAGTAATTCCAATTAAGCAAGAAATGACAGAAATTTAAAGACATGATCACATCGGTCTCCTCCTACAACTACAGATTAAATTAAAATTCCACTCCAATATGACGACATATGCAAATTCATATGCTAATATTCCTTCTTATCAATACTCTTTGATCAAATCAATCTCTTCACATGATGCACATTGTAACTTTCATTCAGTAACAATTACTCTACATATCCCAACTTAATTGCCAACTTATTTTAGTTTGTGTGCATCAATATACTTGAAATTAATTAACCAAACTAATTCTAATAGAAAATATATAGTACATATATATATATATATATACAAAAAACATCACATGCATGCCACTAAGGCCCCGTTTGGATTGGCTTTTAAAAAAAGCAGAAGTCAAAAGCAGAAGCAGAAGTGAAAGCTAAAAGCAGAAGCAACTAACTTTTGTGTTTGGATGGAATGTTTGAAAAGCAGCTTTTTTTCAAAAGTGTGTTTGGATGTGTAAAAGTAAAAAGTGCTTTTGAAATGTGTAAATTACCAAAAAGGATATGCTATTTATATATGATAGTATATATTTATAGTGTAATTTAAATAAATTAATAGTGGCACTTATGACTTTGCACACATTTCTAGGTGCTTTTGGCTTCTGCTTTTCGGAGAAGCACCACCTGGGCTGCTTCTCCCAGAAGCACTTTTGCAGCTTTTCGAGGTGCTTTTGCTTTTTCTAAAAAGCCAAAACAAACACTCTTTTTCCTTCAAAAGTGCTTTTGGCAGAAGCAAAAGCCAAAAGCACTTAGAAAAAAGCCAATCCAAACAGGCTCTAAAACTATGCCCAAAAATGAGGATTCTTTGTTCAAAAAACAAAGAGAGTACGTAGATATAATAAATAGGTTTTGTTTGGCTACGATTGTATTTAATTTGCCCCCCAGATATTGCTTCCACCCCCCCCCCCCCCCCCCCCCCACATTTTTTTTTAATAAAAAAAAATGGCAAGATAAAATTAAATAAAATGACCAAGGAAAAGTTTTAGTGAAAGAAGTTCCCTAGACATTGTCTTTCACTTTCATGATTCCTTTGAAAATTCTTTCCACCTCCCTCAGATGCGTACCACAGAAACTGGAAAATTATATTGGCCGTCGTCTTTTTAATAATTCTTTTTTTATACCAGACTTCAAAATATCAGTATCACTCTACCATATCAATTTACATCCAGCAACTATAAATATATTTCATTTAAAAATGAACAAATGATTTGTTCACTAGTTATTCACATTCAGCAAATAAAGTTTGTCTTAGTATTTTTGGGGTTCTAGAATGAAGATGTGCATGCCATATAGAAGTATATTACTCTGTATGATTCATTTAATATTTTATTGATAAATTATACTACCTCCGTCTCGGTAAATTTGTTACGGATGGTTTTTTGGCACTATTCACTATTTAACTTTGATTCGAATTTTTATCATAGCTATGTAAGAAAAAACATAGTCAATTGAGATCTTGTTAGATTCGTCTAATCTTGTAGTTTTAGACAATTAACTTTTTATAACTTTTTATTGTACACAATTTAAGTTATTAACAATTAAAAATGTGTATCGGCATACGTGCTGGGTGGATCCGTAACAAAAATAGTGAGACGGACTAAGTATAGTACTACTTCATAAAATAATAGTACTAAATTTTGTCAGACATATATTATAGTGAAGTTACTTCACATACGTTCATTAACCATTCTTTTCTAAAAATAAAAATAAAAATATAAGTAGTACATACATTTAAAAAAAAATAAAAAAAATTATAGGACTGTACGTAGGACGGCCTGCTCATTATAGGCCATTAGATGTGCCCTGGTTGATGAACATCTAAATTAAAACGTGCTTTAAAAAAAAAAGGAAAGAAAGAAAGAAAGAAAGGTGTAGGCAGTCGAGTGTGTCCAAACTCGCACGCTCACGGAGCTGAATAGACAAATGACAAAACATTAAATGGTCTAGCTAAGCGTGCATTTGATTTCGGTCTTAGCTTAATTGTTGCTCGTTCTTAGTTACTGTAGCTTTTCATAAAAATCAATTACTTTGCTAAAATAGTCTGCATTAATTATGGTCGAAATGGTTTGCTGCCTTTAGGATAGTAATTAATTAATTACTCCCTCCGTTCCTTAATAGTTGTCTCTTTCAGCTCAATTTCAATAACCAAGATTTGCATTAATTAGCTCGTAAATTTACATTTTTACCCTTCAACTACACTCACTCTTAATAAATATCAACAAATAGCATTTATGTAAAGTGAAGGGCACTATAGTAAAAACATATCATAACTACCTATAACTACCTCAAAATGACAACTATTTTGGAACACTTTTTACTCTATAAAAAGACAACTAAAAAGGAACGGAGGGAGTATTAGTATACATAATCTTCCTTAGCTTGATGATGATATAGTAATTAAGAACCCACCAGCCAATCCGGCCGGTTTATTATTGACTCTTAATTCCGAGCTGCTGTAGTATTATGTTTATGTCCACATGTAAAATAAAGAGTGTCCGTCCGACCCATGATTTGGTTGGCTTTGCCCTTTGGGTAACCAAAAAAGGTATCCAACAACACAGATCAACTACAGGCTTGGTGGAGTACTACTGTAATAAGCGGAGTAATAAGCTGAGTGTGGTCCCCACTGGGTCCCACTCTCCACTTAACAAAATGTTTTTACGTCCAAGAATTCGGGAACTTGTTTAATTCCCTGTCACTCATAAAGAATACTCACACTCCATCCTCCTACTTTTCAATTTTCAAAATACGTACATACATACATACATACATGATACATAGTGCGGGCCGGGGGCTAGCTGATAGATAATGAGCATCAATAAAAATCTCCTCTACTTTCTTCACACATACAGTAGTACCTACCAGTGGCGGCACCACTATGGCTGACCAGTGACCACCCTGGAAAAAAAATTTCTAATGTAAAAATAATATCATTAATAAATAAATTTAAATTTTAATAAATAAACCATTTTTTCTCGATTTTTTTATTCTTTTCTAATTCTAAATATTTTTATTCTTCTCTAATTCCAAACATTTTTCCCTCTTAATTATCTTTAGCTGGGAATGGGACTTGACCCAGTGATAATGTGCTCTGGCTTTCAACCTTATGGTTGAGGGTTCGATTCCCACCCGGCCCCGTATCCTTCCCCTTTATCTTCCTTTATAATTTGTATAGTTTGGGCTCTCACACACCTTTGCCGACACATAAATATCAATGTTTCAAAAAAAAAAAAAAAACAGCCTAATTATCGTACCCAACCCTAACAAAACATATTACATGTGGGACAGATGAAGAATTGGCTAAATTTTTGACCACCCTGAATGGAATTTCTAGTTCCGCCACTGGTACCTACCATATACTGTATATGAAAAATCAAAAGTGAAAATAATGAATCGAAATAATTAATACTAATAATTATTGAATGAGTATGAGATGATTAATAATTTACTAAGATCATTGCTACTACTATTAATTAAGTGGTTTTAAACTTAATAAGAAGTAGTAGTAGTAGTAATAGATTCGTGGGAAGAAGAGAATACTAGCTAGCTCAGTAGCTCCTATAGCTATCTATAAATATATATATATATACAGTATATATGCAGATATATATAGATGATGCATACTCGCTGGATCCAATTAACACACTGACACATGCATACGAGATGCCGAACACAACTTGTATGTATGCTGCCCACTGCCATGGACCAGTCCATCGTGGGATCCCCACCCCTAAGATTCACTACTCCTATTAATTATTCCATCAACATTACCATGCAATTTCTCACACAACTAATAATCATTTAATCAAATTCTTCCATCCATCAACCTAGCTCGCTCCCAAATACCACTAATTAATTACATACACTATTAATACTACTACTATTATTTAACTATCGAATTCTCGGTCACCACTACTATTTCATCACTGCATGTATATATATATTTTTTTCCATTGAAGTGAACAGATAAACACGGAAATATATATATAGAGAGACGGGGGGCGGGGGGGATAATCAAATTCGAGGCCAAAGGCCCCCTCTAACCCCCCTAGGATTCCTCCCACGGCCCCCTATGATTCTTCGCGATCTTTCCCCAAACATATATATATATATATATATATATATATATATATATATATATATTCCTTGATAAAGCCATATATATACGATTTAATGACTTCAAGAATCCAAACAAGAAAATGACCATTCATACATACATGCATACATACATATAATATGTGTGTGTCAGTAGTCTCTTCTGTTCTAAAAATCTAAACGATCACAAAAAAAAACAACATGACATCCATTTGGCTGCACAACTTAACCGGAACCGGGAAGTGTGACTTGATTATTCCGGCCTAACATAGAACGTATGGTATAATTATATAAAGAACGATTGATCAAGTGGATTCTTCGAATCCAACGGTCAAAATTGATCTCATTTTACCCCGAATATATTCAAAAGTGATTAAAATAGACATCATGTCCAACTTGTGTGGACAAAAGTATTCTACAATATTTCCTTTGTAGTATTTTAAAAAGAAATTAAAAGCACCTTTTATACAGAGTGTCTTCAATTCAGAATCTCCCGATACCATATATCATCATCGCGCATCTAAATCTTTTTTTTATTTACTTTTTTTTTCTTTATAAATAGAGGCTCTGAAGGTTCACGAAATTCAGGCAAACTGACTGATTCTTTATCACTCATCGATCGATCAGTCGTAAATTGCCCACTGCACATTTCTTGTTTTCACAATAAAGCATAAAAATTTCAAGTGAACTTCGGTGATCATATATAATTTATTAATAATCAAAATGGAGAAGATAGGGAAAATGATATCGGAGAATGGAGTGGTGGTGTTCAGCAAGAGCACGTGCTGTCTGTGCTACGCGGTGCAGATACTCCTGAAAGATCTGGGCGTCCATCCCTGTATCCACGAGATCGACGGCGATCCCGAGGGGCAGGAGATTGAGAAGGCGCTGATGAGGATGGGGTGCAGTGGGCCGCTGCCGGCGGTGTTCATCGGCGGCCATCTGGTGGGGTCGACCAACGAGGTGATGTCGCTGCACCTGAGCGGGAAGCTCATTTCCCGCCTGGCGCCGTACCTCCCCATGTCCTGAAATCTGAAATCTGGTGGGGTCCACCAAGAACTATTATTATTGGTTAATTAATAGTAACTGCAAGCACGGTAACCGTACGTGGCCAGCTGGTGCTGTGGTGTGGTTGTTACTTGTTAGGTAAAAAAAAATGCGACTACGTTATTAGTACTAGTATGCAATGTCTTATGTTATTTGGAATTTGAATTTGGATTTGGATATATAATATGAATAATAAGACGGTGATGGATGAGCAGTAACAACTGTAGCTACTGCATGGTTCGTCATTGTAGGGGTGGGTACCTGACTACCTGCTATTCCCTTGTTTTTCATCTCAATCATGTATTATTATATTATTATGTGTAATTAGGTAGCTAGGTTTCAAAATTGTGCTTGCGCTCGCTCAGCTCGGACTCGCAAGTGATTGATATTGTAGCCTAGCGATAATTTCTCCTCTTTAATTTGCTGCTTATTGTCGTCATTAATGTATGTTGTTATTGTAATCCTCTGTTATAAGTATGTTATTAATCCATCGTCCAAACTATTACTACTATGACTTCATGGGTATTATTGGATACTACTGTTGTAATACCCGAGAATTTTGCAACATAAAACAAATAAATAAATAAGATAAATAAATAAATAAACAATAAACAAAACAATAACAATAAATAAACATAATAAATGAATAAGCATAATACATAGACAATGAGAAATGGAATTTAATTTAAGAAAGAATTAAATTTCCAATACGCGGGAAACCAAAGATAAATTAATCAAATAAATTGTATAAGGGAACCCGACACTAATGGACTCGAGAATTCGAGGCCAATATTAAATCTAGGCCCGAGTAAAAATTAAGATAGGGAATAGGAGCCCGAAAATATCCCGGAAATCCGAATCCGAGAACATAGAAGGATAGAAGTCCGAAAGATATGAGGAAATGCCCGACGGATCGCAGAACCCGCCCGGACCGAAGTCCAGGCGTGGACCGCGCGGTGGCCACGCGGTGTTTCAACAAACGGCGCGCCAACCCCGCGCCAGCGGACAGATACGCCCGTTGCGAGATTTTCTCGCCCGAATCCGAATTATCCGAGTTCGGTTGCTCACCTTGCGGCTCAAGACTCACCAAGGCCGACTTGGGACGTCCCCTAGGTCCCTTACATCTATAAATAATCATTCTAATCAGCCCCGAACACTTTGGAAAAACCCTACGAAAAATCTCTACACATCAAACCCTAATCCCGGAGTCGTCGGAGGCACGAAACCAAGAGAAGGGACTGCCTTGGACGAAAATCGGAAGACTTCTATCATCTTGGTAAGATCTGATCCCTTCTTTACCATTCTTGATTCGAAAACGAATCCTAACTCGATTCTTTTCCTGTTCTAAACCCCGAACCGGATCGAGAGCGAAGAACCCGACGGAATCAAGGAGATAAACGATGGACTGGAAGCCACACCTTCGAATCGACAAGCCGGAACATCCATCATCGGTAAGTTAATACTTACTATGGTTTTGGGTGATTAAAACACAACCAACGTAGAGATCTAATTAAACAACCCTAAAATCTGTCAACGAATAAAACCCACGGCGCAGCGTTTTTGCACGATTTTTCCGAACCCCTAAATCTGTTCAAACGAGAAAACTTAAAACACAAAAAACGTTCCTAAGACATAAATTTATCTCCTGTAAAAATTTCATAATTTTTCATGAAGTTTTGTTATCTGAAATCGACCCCAAACCGAACTGTTTTAAATTTAGATCTTGAAATCTTGACAGATTCTTGGTTCAAACTTCTTGGCGATTTTGACACTAGATTTAGGCGGAACTAGGAGTAGTGTTAAACATAATAATTGTAGATCTTTAAGTTTAGAACATCCCTGTAAATGTTTAGAATTTTTCGTTAAGATTTGGACCTCCGAACCTGAGCCGATCCAATCTGCATTCTTACCGAATTCAAGAATCTTGACAGAAATTAGTTTCGAACTTAATCTAAAGATTAACCTCTGATCCGACGAGAATTAGGCTTTGTGTTCTAAACAAAAATTGTAGATAATTGTCTTAAGTATCTCTATGTAAAATTTCATCAAATTTGGAGTTAGTTTGCTATGGTAGATCTTGAAATCTTGAAACTGCTGTTTAGAAATTTCGGACAGATTTGTAACCTGATAGAAATCTATGTTTTTGACTTAATTCATTAGCTCGGATCGAAAAAGTTAAAACACGAAAGTTGTTTGTCTCTGTGTTTTCGAGTCACTGGTAAAATTTCAGAATTTTCGAACTTAAATCGGATTTTTAATTAATTTTGGAGCAAAACAACGACTAGTGAAATTATATGTTGAGAAACTTGTGAAATTTGCAAAACTTGTTCTGACTTTGCGAGTTCGATTCCCCAAGGGCATCTGTTTTCCTACGGGTTCGATTCCCCAGGATGTCCGTGTCAAACCTTGCGGGT
Source organism: Hygrophila difformis (assembly GCA_030278955.1). Taxonomy (NCBI): domain Eukaryota; kingdom Viridiplantae; phylum Streptophyta; class Magnoliopsida; order Lamiales; family Acanthaceae; genus Hygrophila; species Hygrophila difformis. The sequence continues at coordinate 6,964,905 of JAOANR010000001.1, read as the reverse complement.
TCGATTCCCCAGGGTGTATGTTTTACTGCGGGTTCGATTCCCAGGATGTGTGTCAATTCCTGTGGGTTCAATTCCCCAGGATGAGTGTCAATTCTTCCGGGTTCGATTCCCCATGACGTGTGTTGATTCCTACGGGTCCGATTCCCTAGGATGCGCTTAAATTCTTGCGGGTTCGATTCCCCAAGAACAAATTATACTAGATCATATTGAACAAAAGTGGAAGAATGAAATCCTGAAATACATGAATATTTTCCTTATTTAAATTATGCCTTTAAATTATGTCTTGCGATTATTTTATCATGTTGTTGAATGCGATTAAATTATTATTAGATTGATAAAATTAAATCATGTCTTGTATGCACATGTTTTCCTTAACTTAATTAATGACTTTGAAACCCCATAATCATGTATGTGTTAACTTACTCAGCAAGTTTTTGCTGACCAAACCATATTTTTCCCCCTTTTCTTTCAGAGCTAAATAGTATGCATCATCATATGCATACATGGGGATTTTGAGGAAATACATTATTTTTAAATTTTGTGTTAGACTAGAATTTGCATGAACGGGCCTGTTTAACTCGTGTTTTGGCCATGTTGGCCCTATATTTAAATTCCGCTGTATTATATATGTAAATATTATTTTCTGGTGCAACTGTAATGACATTATTTTTAAATTATATTACAACGGGCTGTTTGAAAGTTTTAAATTCTGAAAAACCATTGCCTTGCATCTCTTTAGCAAGCTCGGAGAAACCGTGTCTTGCTAGGGAAGTGTGGCGGTGACATCCCGACCTGGGTGACCAAAAACCGGAGTGTTACAACTGTACTGTTGCATTACTTAAAAAAAGGTACTACTAGTTACAGATAAATAGAACTTTCCAATAGTACTATCAAGGCGTTTACCAATTTCACTAATCTCAGTTTCAAGTTTCAACAGAAATTGAACAAAAAGTCATGTGAAATCACCCAAGGAATCTCAACAAATTCAAAATCAATACACAAAAAGAATAAAAATTAAAGTAAAACCTCGAAATAAGCAAGACAAAAATGAGAATCGTTACGCGTATCAAAATAGCTCAAAGTCGATCGTGCAATGAAACATAATTAAAGATCGAGAGCCACAAAACTCAGACAATCATATATTTTATTTTTTTTTAAAAAAAAAAAGCCTTAATTCTAAATTATTTATTAATTCCATATCATTGATTTATGTTCATTGGCAATTAAGCACTTGGCCATGTTAAAAACATGAAAGTTCTATTTTAATTTCGTTTAAGCTGGCTAATAGGTCAACAAAAAATATGGTGCATGCAAGTCAAATTAAACCCGATCGACCAAATAAATTCTACTTTGAATTTTTTGCTTTTCCATTTATAGCTCAATCAAAACTAATTACTTATATAGTAGTACTAAATATAATAAATATAAGTTGAACTCTTTTTTACACATTTGAAAATATTATATCAAATTAATTATAATGAATGAATAAGAAGCTGGGACTATAATTCAATGGGAAAATGATAATTAAATATTTATATTGAATATATTTGTTTTATCCATCATTTAGGATGATTTTTGCAAATAGACCCCCAATTTGGTTTTCTAACTTTTAGGTTGAAAGGATCCAATTTTTACTATTCGTCCAACTTTTTTTTTCTTTTTTGAATTACCGGGTATCCGTATGCCACATTGGATCTAAGATTAATTCCTTGAGGATCTATATGGACAATGAAGGGCGTCTTGCATACACAAGGATCGAACACGATACCTTACTTAAATTAAACGACTATAGCCCAAATCCAATCAATTGAACTGTTGTTGGTTTGTCCCACTAATTATGACTAATCTCTTTTCGACATGAAAGTTTAAGTAGATAATGGATATTTTCGTTTATTTATTTACTGTATTTATTTTTTAAAAAAACTTTTACTGCCGTAGGAGTAGCTTTACTGCGACTGTGCGAGGCATCTGTGATCTGTTGATGTAGTATTTCATTTCCACGGAAAGTTCCTGAGACAATTATTTCCCATCTACTTTAGTACAGCGGCATAAATACTCCTACATGGCAAAATTTCTTCGCTGCCAAGTTTACTTATTCAAATTAAATTTCATTTATTGTGACGGTGACATCCTACTTATTTGTCTCTTTTAATCAATGCCTATTGCTTTTGGGCTTTTTCTTTTTTTTTTTTAATGTATTTTTATTTTTCTTTTTATTTATTTATTTATTTAAATCTATGATTGCATCTGAATGTTTAAGCCACACCTCAAGGTCATCACTTCTTAATTTTACATCTTCGGATGTTGCCATTACCACGGTTAATTTAATTGCAAAGCTAATATCATCATATTCGGTCCTAGGAAGCCATATTTAGACCTTTACGTCTACACTTGTCCTGAAAGTGAGAGATTTTCTATTGTCAAAATTTTCATGACTTAATTTGTATACATATAATATAGTCCATATATATATATATAAGATAATTAATTATTTTATGAAAAATTTAAGTCGTATACCTATTTTCCCAAGTATTTTCTCTCGTATGTATTTGGATTTGGGCTATTCTATTAATTGTCAATTGGGATGAGAACTTGACAAATTGTCCAACAGGTCACATATCACTCTCATTTGTCCATTGACTTCCAACATTTAGGTTGCGAATTTGATTTCCCACATGTCACATATCACTCTCATTTGCCCTTTGTAATTTTTGTGATATGGGTTCCCACAGTCCCTCCACCCATTTTAATTTTTTTTGGTGAGCTCCACCCATTTTAATTGTGATATCACCCATTTCCTAATATTTATAGGTTGTTCAGCAAAATAATAATAATAATTGTGATATCACCCATAATAATAATAATAATAATAATAATAATAATAATAATATATTATTATTATTATTATTATTATTATTATTATTATTTGTCAATTTATATTTTTAATTATTGGAATTTATTGTTCATGGTTCAATATGGTAACATCTTGGGATGAGGACTTGCCCAAATGGTCAAGTCTCTGACTTCCAACCTTATCCAACCTTAAGGTTGGAAGTTATATTCCCCACCCGCCCCATTATCCATCTCCTTTATCATTTTATAATTTGTGTGACATGAAATCACGCCACCCCATTTTTTACTTTGAGCCAAAAAACATGATATCGTCTTCATTGGATGTGTTGAGTGTTCATTTTGCATTTGAAAGCTTATGTCCATAGCTCAACCATTTATTTTAGTATTTTGGCATTGCTGTACATGTTTTATTGCTTTATACTCCTATTTGTTAAATATGAAAGTCAATTTCTGTTATATATAGTATTACATGCAATGATAGGTGGGACTTTCATATTTGATAAAAGTTTTTTTTAAGTCTTCTATTTTGTGTTAAAAAAAATTAAATATTAGATCTATCCATTCAAAGAATTCAGTATATAAAATGAAATTTATTGAACAAAAATTCACTTCATTATATAAGTATTTATTTTGAAGATATAAAGTAAATTGCAAAGAAAGATGTGTTAATTGGTCGCTACATGCCTGTTTGCCTGAAAACAACGGGACCAGAATTCAATTTGTAATTTTATTCCTTGAAAAATCCTTATCAATTGTTTTCGCAAATGTTTGAGAAAAAAAATAAAATAAAAAGGTCGTCCTCATCATTAAGGGCCCGTTTGGATTGGCTTTTAAAAAAAACAGAAGCAGAAGTGAAAGCCAAAAGCAGAAGCAGGTAACTTTTGTGTTTGGATGGAATGTTTGAAAAGCAGTTTTTTTTCAAAAGTGTGTTTGGATATGTAAAAGTGAAAAGTGCTTTTGAAATGTGTAAATTACCAAAAAGGATATGCTATTTACATATAATACTGTATATATTTATAGTGTAATTAAAATAAATTAATAGGGGCATTTATGACTCTGCACACATTACTAGGTGCTTTTGGCTTCTGTTTTTCGGAGAAGCACCCCCTGGCTGCTTCTTCCAGAAGCACTTTTGCAGCTTTTCGAGGTGCTTTTGTTTTTTCTAAAAAGCCAAAACAAACACTCTTTTTTCTTCAAAAATGCTTTTGGTAGAAGCAAAAGCCAAAAGCACTTGAAAAAAAGTCATTTCAAACGGGCTCTAAATTTGATTTAGTTTAAAAAATAGCATTTCAGGAAATAGATCTAACCAACCCATTAGTGAGTACGGAGGACCCATGCCATCATGCATTTCCGCATCAAGACGTAAATAATCTCTGAATTGCATATTATTCACGGTGGATTAATATTGAGTTTAACGTTATGTTCGCATTTCCAGCATTGTATTTATTTATTTTTTTTTTTTTTTTGCTACACAGCCTATACAGGCTAGAGAAGATCCAGCATTGTATTGTAGTAGCCCCTTGTTCTTCTTTTTTTTTTTTATAAAAAAAAAAATAAGTGCTCTTTTTATTAATTCATCGTATAGTAAATTCCATCTCTCCTCTTATTCCCCTTCATATTCCATTATATTTATATTTTCTGATCCAATTTATTTTACTAAATAATATAAAAATATGACAATTATTTCAAAATATTTAAAGAATAAAAAATTGACACTTTATAAAGAATGTTAATGAAGTACTATTATTTAATGTAGGTATATTATACTATTATGTTGTAGTATTGTAGAAGATTAGCATTATTTGAAATTTGAAATGCGTATTATATATAATGTTTGGTAATGCACAATATTAGTATAATTATATTCCCGTCATACTACAAATGTCATACTTACTATTTTTTGATGTCTCAATACAAATGTCATCTTTCTATACATGGAAATAATTTTCCGCTCCAACAATTATGTGGACCCCATCATATACTTACCTTAATTCTCGTACCCAACAGTAACAAGACATCTGTAATGGAACGGAGGGAGTACTATATATTGATTATGATGGTAAATATTATTATACTCCTATTATTATATAAAATACTCCTATATACTACATATTTATAATTCTAAGGTATCCTTATGTTTCATTTGATTTAATACTAATACATCGAGTATCGAGTGAACATTGAAGAGTAGCATATTCCAAAATAAAATTTTGGATACATAAATGTTCGAATTCGAGACCTCTATTTAAATTGTTAGAATTTTTGAATATGTTCTTTTGTCAACTTCTAAAAGCTCTTACAAGTTTTAGTTAAAATTTCAGTTTCTTAATTATATTACAACTACAATAACTTATGCCAAATAACATTTTTCGTTACTAATTTACCATACTCTAATGCTTTTATTGCAAAGTCGTATAATTTTAAGTATCTTTTATAACTTCCACCGAGCAAAATTAATAAATACTGTATAATATATTCTAAATGTTTTATAGTTTTGGGAAATGATATTTGACCCCCAATGGTCATCTTCCTTACTTTCTAACCATAGGTTGGGCTCTCATACACTTTTGCCGAAATATATGTATCAATGTTTATCAAAAAAATATTTTATAGCTTCGGCTTTGCCAAAAAAAAATCTAAATATCAGAAAGCATTGCAATTTTAGTTTTATTATTCTATCTAAATAAATCTATGGACGAATATTTGGTTAAAGTTCAAACACTTTTAGGATAATTTTTATTTTTAGAAGGATAAGGCAAGTTTCAGCAGCTTCAAAAGGATTTAAATAATTTTATCCAAAAAGAAAGGACTCTTCATTGGGTTTTTTTTTTGGGTAAAAAGGGGCCTAAGTCATTTAAAAAAAAAAAAGAAAAAAAGGATTTAAATAAATAATGATCATTTGCTTTTCAAAAAGAAATAAATAATGATCATTTTGAAGAAAAAACTTGCTATTTAGAGTAACGATAGCTGAATCTCAATAGTTGCGGATCTCCAACACCAAATAAATCCACACCGTAGACCATGTGAACTCTATATACGAATGGCGAAGATCAATCCGGTATATGGCACCACGGTGCCTCCAATAATCACCTCAGACTTTTTCCCGTTGCTTGGTTCACAAATTTATTTCTTGTGTTAGAATTCAGGACACGTGAAAAGCGATAAGGTTTCCTAACCCTTCTTCCCCCTTCCTGACTGATATCTTGTGAATCAAGTGACTGCAGTGGACCGAATTTTCTGCGGCCATGAGTGTCCCAGACCTGGAAACCCCCAATTCCGGCGACCCAACCGATCGTTTTTGCGATTTCTGCAACGAACCGAAAGCGCTGCTGTACTGTCGGGCGGATTCCGCGAAGCTTTGTTTGAATTGCGACCGTGAAGTCCACTCCACGAACCAGCTCTTCAGAAAGCACAGCCGCGCTCTTCTCTGCGATGTTTGTAACTCCTCGCCCTCCACGATTTTCTGCTGCACGGAGTCCGCTGTGCTCTGCCAGAATTGCGATTGGGAGACGCACAAGAATTTTAGGGTTGTTCATGATCGGAGGCCGATTGAAGGGTTTAACGGGTGCCCTTCAGTCAGCGAGTTATTGAATTTTCTAGGGTTGGAGGATTTGGGGAAGAAGAATTTGGTTTCAGGGGATGGAAACAATGAAGGTTTCTTGAATTTGTTCGTTTGGGAGACGCCTTCGGTTGTGAGTCTTGATGATTTGATTGTCTCGAATGAAACTGCGAATTCTGGGCATAATTTTCAGGCAATGGGCGTGCCTCCTTTGCCCAAGGTAATTACACTAATTTTTCCAAGAAACATGCGTTTGTGTCTTATAATTTGTAGTTGGTTGTTTTCATTTACTTCGCTTTTGCAGTCGCGATTTGTTAGCTATAGCTCAATACTTGACTTTTGTTTTTTGAGTTGGCTACCATCTGGGCAATTGTTTGTTTCTTTTACATTGCATATGTTCGCTTGCTTTTTTACCCCTGTGATAATATGTATGTGACCTTCTTTACAATGTTATTGTATCAGAACCGAAATGCTGTTTGTGGTAAACATAAACAAGAGATACTTTGCCAGCTCCGTGAGATGGCGAAAACAGAACCGAACTTCAGTGGCTCTCTAGATGACCTTGAGGAGCCCTTTGCTGATTTTCATTCCCAAGATCCCGGAAAATGTTACTTGAGGGACAGTAGTCCTGACTTTGAGCATAGTGCTGAGCCAATATCAAACCCTTCTCACGAGGTAATATGACTTCTTCTTTGAGACCAGGTGATTGATATGTGATCTTGTGTGTGTGTATCTGTTTCGAGGAGTTATCGTAGCAACCTTCTCCAGATCTGTATATCTAATCCTCCGACTAAAGTGTTGCCAGTTCATATTGTTTTATTCAATCCCAAGGTAGCTTCATTTTATTTTTGCTGTAGTTTTTGTTGCTTTCTATTGATGTCGTTTGGCTCTTGTATTAAAGAACCCTTGAAAAAATCAGTCCAACTACTTGTAACATTGTAGTTCCAACTGAATAAGCTCACATAACATGTTAATATAAAACTTCTGTCTCAATAATTCAGATGGTTCGATTAACATTTCATGTTATGCAGCTGCTGCAGAATTTATATTTATTTTCTTTTGTTCTGTATCTGTCATTTTTTTTCCTCATAATTGATGATCCTGTTTTGACTTTGCAGGGCGATGAACTTAAGTGGTGTGATTTTACTGCTGGGGATCCAGATGATGGGTTTGCTTCTACTTTTGTTGAGAGCTTTATTGAGACAACCCAATTGGTACCCGACAAGGACTCGGATGCTGGTGAAGGAATGGACAATGCAAATGGTTTGCAAGAAGTTCAGTCAGTTGTTCCTGTAGGTTCCCAGCCCTATCTAGCACTTGCTGCAGCTGGCCCTCGTGAATTGAACACCCCGGAAAGAGACCATGCGATTTCACGGTATAAAGAGAAAAAGAAAACTAGAAGGTAAAATTCTTCGCTCATGGTGTCTGTCTAAATCTCTTTTATGGTAGTGCTTCACGCAGAACACATTCGGGTTCATCTTTTTCGGACTTACCTAGATGCTAGTAGATGACAGAATCATCCTATATACAAACATATATAAAGTGCTGTTTACAAATCTAATACTATGTGAGACAACAGGTATGACAAGCATATCAGATATGAATCGAGGAAAATCCGGGCAGAAAATAGAACAAGAATAAAGGGCCGTTTCGCAAAGATGAACCGCTAGGATATGATGCACGGCGATGTTTACAACTATGGCTGTGTTGAAAAAACTATGGTAGCCAATAGATCACAATTTGACAGGGAATTGAGTTTCTTTCCAGCTTTAAAAGTTTTTAAGTGAAATCTCAATTCTCAGAGACAAAATGTGTATCTCCTTTAATACATTATATAATAGGATAACCATGGTTGATTTTGAATCAGCCTTGGCCCCCCCTGCCTTGAATCATTTGGTTGTATGCATGTGTTTATATATTTATGCTACTGGCTTATATAGCAATGTGAATGGGAAAAAACTTGTAACTTGTGAGCTGCTACTATATTATAATGGTTGCTGTTGAGTTCTAACTTCTATGGAGTTTCTGTTTCATTGCATGTATTTTGGTCACAGGCTTGATGAATTTCGGGACTTGTAGCACAGGGAATTGCAATCAAATTTTGCTGACCATGCCATGCCATTTAATTGAAAGCTATGTAGACGTGGCAGAAAATTTACTCTAATCAAGGGCACAGGGTAGTTGGTTCAACTTTCAACCCCTGTAATACAAATAAGTATACTAGTATAGTACTTCAATGTTAGACTTTTGTCGTTTTCCTTGAACAACGGCTGGTGGACAATTCTATTATTTAATACTAAGAATTATGTAATGGATTGAAACTCGGCTCAGTACGTTTCGATTCAAAGCCAACTCAATCTATTTTGGGCCTGTCTTAAACTTAATAAAAATTTATACGGCCCAATCTCAGGAAGTTGCATTAATTTGCTATTGACTGTAAATGAAGGATTGATAATAATATCAGATACATTTTTTTTTGGGGAGACATATACAAAACAATTTATTGTGGGCATCGTTGCTGATTAATCAAACGTTCAAGGCCATCCTATTTGTTTTTTTGGGAAAAAGGTCCCCCTGTTGAAAACTCAGGAAAAACGTGAATGTCTATCCAACCGAATTAATGGACTTATCATCTGCCGACGTTTCATAAGTCAACAATGTCGTCTGTCCACATTCGCTATAAAGCTGTATAAATATCTCTGCATTTGGTTCAATGAGTAGATAGAGAAATTAATACTTCCCCATTGTAATACTGCATTGTTCTCTTCCATATCCCTCTTCATTTATTTCATCACTATACTATTTATTATATACATAATAAAATATACATTCAATCGATAGACTTGTACTATTATATACAACACGTTATCAGTACGAGGAGACTCTGCCCGAGTTACCAGAATTTGAGGTATAATTTCTTATTCCAAAACTTTCAATAAGATTATGGCTAACCTTGCAAAGCAGGAATTTGCTCCCTTAACCGTTGAAGGAAGCAATTATATGTCCTGGGCCCGAGATGTGAAAATGCATCTTACTTCAATGGGTCTGGAAGATACTATTGCTGAAGGCAAAAATCCCAACCATCAAAATCAGGCAAAAGCCATGATTTTCTTGTGCCATCATATCGAAGAGGCACTTAAAATGGAGTACGTGACTGTGGAATCCCCACTGGCACTGTGGGAAAAGCTGAAAGAAAGATATGATAATCTTAAAAAGACGGTGCTTCCAAAAGCCCTTGATGACTGGACAAACCTGAGACTTCAGGACTTCAAAACAGTCTGGGAATATAATTCCGCTGTGTTTAAAATTACGGCCCAATTGCAATTATGTGGGCAAAAGATATCTGAAGCAGAAATGCTTGAAAAAACGTATTCTACGTTTCATGCTAAAAACTCAGTATTGAGTGAGACATACCGTCAAAAAGGTTTTCAGAGATATTCTGATCTTATCACCTGCTTATTATTGGCTGAACAAAACAGCCTATTGTTGTTGAGAAATCATGAATCTAGGCCCGCAGGTGCAAAACCGTTCCCTGAGATGAACGCGGCCCAATCATCGAAATATGTGCGTGATCATGGGCACTTTAAAAATCAAAATGATGATCGTGGCCAAAATCGGTATCACAATCGAGGCAGAGGTGAATCATCTCGTCAAAATAATTATCGAAATAAGCCTCGATTTGAGCAAAATCGCAGATATGATACCAGAAGGCCTTACAAACCACAACAAAGAAATTATGCAAGAAAGCATAAACAAAATGATGAAATTTGTGATCGTTGTGGAATTAAAGGCCATATGGCTCAAACATGCCACACAGCTAAACACTTAGCTGAACTGTATCAGGCCTCGAAACGAAAAGAAAGACCAGGTGTTGAAGCACACCATAATGCCCACGATGATACTTATGATGATATATTAAATGATAATATCACGCACCTGGAAGCTGATGATTTTGTTGAGCCAGAAACTGTTACTAAATAATATATTATATAGCTATATATATTTTGTACTTGTCTTTTATAATTCCTGTTGAATATAAGTAATGATATCTTGTACTTCCCTTTTTATTATCCATGTATAATACAAATATGTTTTGCATCAATAATATTTATATTGCTGATGTTTAATAACCTTCTTATATTCTTGTAAAGAAATGGATGCTGGAAATTCAAAAGTCGGAGATGATATCTGCCTCATTGACAGTGCAACAACGCATAGCATTTTGAAAAGCAAAAGCGTTTTCTCCAATTTAAAATTGGAAAAGACCGCAGTGAAAACTATAAGCGGTAATGCAAAATGCATTGAAGGCTCCGGTAGAGCTGTTATATTTCTCCCTGAAGGGACAAAAATGGCAATTGAAAATGCCTTGTTCTCACGCAAAGCTCGAAGAAATTTACTGAGCTTCAATGATATTCGAAAAAATGGATATCACATTGAAACTTCAAAAGAGGCAGATCACGAGTATCTTTTGATAACTCGAATTGAAAATGGCAAAAAATTTGTGAATGAAAAATTGTCATGTTACTCATCTGGCTTATACTACACAAAAATATGTGCCGCAGAAATACATAACCTAGTAGGCTTGAAAGCTACTAGTGAATTTATTACCTGGCACGATAGACTTGGGCATCCTGGCAGTGTAATGCTGAGGCAAATTATTGAAAATTCAAATGGCCATACATTGAAAAGGCAAATGATATAAACCCAAATGAGTTCAATTGTGCAGCCTGTTCACAAGGGAAATTGATAACCAGACCATCTCCAGTAAAAGTGGGAATTGAATCCCCTACATTCCTAGAAAGAATTCAAGGCGATATATGTGGACCTATTGATCCACCGTGTGGACCTTTCAAGTACTTTATGGTACTAATTGATGCGTCATCACGCTGGTCACACGTTTGTTTATTATCAACTCGCAATTTGGCATTTGCAAGGTTACTTGCACAAATTATAAAATTGCGAGCACAGTTTCCAGATCATCCGATAAAGAAAATACGCCTTGATAATGCTGGAGAATATACATCACATGCATTTGATGATTTCTGCATGTCGATTTGAATTACTGTTGAACATCCTGTGCCTCATGTGCACACGCAAAATGGTCTGGCAGAATCATTTATTAAACGATTGCAATTAATTGCAAGACCCTTGTTAATGAAATCAAAACTTCCTGTTTCTTCTTGGGGACATGCTATATTGCATGCAACAGCACTTGTGAAAATAAGGCCGACAAGCTATCATAGCTACTCCTCTACACAAATTGTGTCTGGAAAGGAGCCCAATATATCCCATTTGCGAATTTTTGGGTGTGCGGTTTATGTACCGATTGCGCCACCACAACGCACAAAAATGGGACCTCAAAGAAGGTTGGGCATATATGTCGGGTATGAATCACCCTCGATTATTAAATATCTTGAGCCAAAAACGTGTGATTTATTTACTGCAAGATTTGCAGATTGTCATTTTGATGAAACTCAATTCCCGACATTAGGGGGAGGAAATGATCAACTGAAAAAGGAAATATCTTGGCAAAATCCATTTGATTTCCTTGATCCTCGTACAAGGCAATGCGAACTTGAAGTTCAAAGAATTGTGCATTTGCAGGGAATTGCAAATCAATTACCCGATGCTTTTAATGATGCTGCTAAAGTTACAAAATCATATATAAATGATGCAGCAAATGCACCAGCCAATATAAATGTCCCAGAAGGGCATATTCCGAGTGCAAATGAATCTACTGCACGCCTGAAGCGTGGTAGGCCTTTGGGTTCCAAGGATAAAAATCCACGAAAGAAGAAAATTATCCATATAGGTGATAAATCAATCACCGATGATACTCCCGAAGGAGGAATTGATTCAACTCCTGAAAAGGTTGAACCTGAAAATATTCACCCAGAAGAAAATGAAGTTATTGAAACTTCTTTCAATTATATCAATACTGGGAAATGTTGGAACCGAAAAAAAACAAACGTTGATAATGCTTTTGCATACAACGTTGCACTCGATGTAATGGAAAATAACGAGGATCCTGAACCAAGATCAGTTGAAGAATGTCGGAAAAGAAATGATTGGCCAAAATGGAAAGACGCGATTCAGTCTGAACTAAATTCACTGAATAAACGAAAAGTATTCGGCCCTATTGTCCAAACACCAAAAAATGTGAAGCCTGTTGGCTACAGATGGGTGTTTGTGAGAAAAAAAAATGAAAATAATGAAATTGCCAAATATAAGGCAAGGCTTGTAGCCCAAGGTTTTTCACAACGACCGGGAATTGATTTTGAGGAAACATATTCCCCAGTTATGGATGGAATAACATTCAGGTATCTAATGAGTCTAGCAGTACGAGAAAATCTCGAAATGAGGCTGATGGATGTTGTTACTGCATATTTATATGGCTCATTGGAAAATGATATTTATATGAAAATACCTGAAGGGTTTAAATTACCCGAGTCTTGCAACTCAAAACCCATAGAAACTTATTCCATCAAATTACAAAAATCGTTGTATGGGCTCAAGCAATCTGGCCGAATGTGGTATAACCGCCTCAGTGAAAGTTTGATAAAAGAAGGTTATACAAATGACCCTATCAGTCCTTGTGTATTTATAAAGAAAAATGAGTCAGAATTTGTAATCGTCGCTGTCCATGTTGACGATTTAAATTTAATTAGAACTCCTGAAGAGTTGAAAAAGGCGGTCGAATATCTGAAAAAGGAGTTCGAAATCAAGGATGTCGGAAAAACAAAATTTTGCCTTGGCCTACAAATTGAGCATTTGGAAAAAGGCATATTTGTTCATCAATCAGCGTATACCCAAAAGGTATTAAAGCAATTTCGAATGGATTATGCTCATCCGCTAAATAATCCAATGGTCGTTCGGGCACTTGATCCTGCAAAGGATCCATTTAGGCCAAAAGAAGATAATGAAGAGCAACTTGGCCCAGAAATACCATATTTAAGCGCAATTGGCGCGCTAATGTATCTTGCAAATAGCACGCGACCTGATATCGCGTTTGCAGTCAATTTACTCGCAAGATTCAGTTCTTGCCCTACTCAACGACATTGGAAAGGCATAAAGCATGTTTTTCGCTATCTCCAAGGAACAATTGATCTTGGGTTATTTTACCCAAAAGACTCTCGACATGAGTTAATTGGCTATGCCGATGCAGGTTATTTATCAGACCCACACAAAGCCAAATCTCAAACAGGCTATATCTTCACGTGTGGTGGAACTGCTATCTCTTGGAGGTCAATGAAGCAGACTTTAACTGCTACTTCTTCTAATCATGCCGAAATATTAGCAATCCATGAGACAAGTCGAGAATGCGTTTGGTTGAGGTCAGTGACTCAACATATATTGAAGAGTTGTGGTTTAATCAATGAACCACAAATGCCCCCAACAATTTTATTTGAAGATAATTCGGCTTGTATAGCCCAATTGAAAGGGAGTTATATCAAAGGAGATAGAACGAAGCATATTTTACCAAAATTCTTCTACACTCATGATCTTCAAAAGAATGGTGAAATTGATGTGCAACAAATTCGGTCGGAGAATAATTTGGCGGATCTATTTACCAAGGCATTGCCGACTGCAACGTTCGAGAAGCTCGTGAAGAAAATTGGAATGCAGCGGCTTCGAGATTTAAAATGATGTCCAAATCAGGGGGAGCACTGAATACAAGAATATTGTACTCTTTTTCCTTCACTAGGATTTTTTTTCCACTGGGTTTTTTCCTAGTAAGGTTTTAACGAGACATATTCTTTGTATTGAAGACATTCAAGGGGGAGTGTTGAAAACTCAGGAAAAACGTGAATGTCTATCCAACCGAATCAATGGACTTATCATCTGCCGACGTTTCATAAGTCAACAATGTCGTCTGTCGACATTCGCTATAAAGCTGTATAAATATCTCTGCATTTGGTTCAATGAGTAGATAGAGAAATTAATACTTCCCCATTGTAATACTGCATTGTTCTCTTCTATATCCATCTTCATTTATTTCATCACTATACTATTTATTATATACATAATAAAATATACATTCAATCGATAGACTTGTACTATTATATACAACACCCCCAACTTTTTTTATTCTATTTGTTTTTTGGGAAAAAGGAAAAATAAACAAAAAGGAGCACTACTGTTACTGTTTATACTAGTAGTACTTTGGCAAAACTTTTCGAAATTGTGAAAAGATTCCAAAGCGGTTAGATGATTTACTACTGTTTCTACACACTTGTTAAAAAAAGTTACGGTTGAATAACGTCCTGTGCCTGGGATAAATTATTGGGGCAGTTGAGATTTTAATTTTCAACATATTATTAATCTAAATTTGTTATTATTACTATGGATTATTGATATTAGTATTATTATTGTTGGTATCTTGTACTAGTATGTCCTAAAAACAAGGTTCATCAATGCTCCACGCTAGCAAACAACAGAGGGTGTATATTGGGCTCTTTTCAGTTTAGGGTATGTTTTGCATAGGGCTGTAGCTGTGAGCTGTAGCTGGAGCTGTAGGGAGCTGGAGGTGTAAAGAGCTGTGGGAGCTGTAGCTGTCGTTTCTATTTAAGTGTTTTGTACAACTAGTTGTAGCTGTAAAAAAATGTATGAAATGACATAAAATGACAAATATTTATGTAGACTATTGGGTAGTGGGTTGGTTATTGGGTTAAAATTGTCATTGCTCAAAAATAAGCTAGGAGCTTATTTTTTAAAGCTACTACAGGTAGCTTCTAAAAAGAAGCTTCCAAAAGCTCTCAAAAGCTAGTGTGCAACGGGGCTTTTATTTTGAAATAAAAGCTAAAGCTCCCAAAAGCTCCTAAAAGCTATGGTAATGGGGTTCGTTACATGATTTTGTACAAATGTTGTTATATATCTATTTTAATAAACAATTCTCCTAAAGGATGTAAATTTTTGTACGAGAATATTTCATAGACACAAAATTTAAAAAAAGTATTATTGTAAACTCAGCAATAAAAAGGGGTAGTTGGAACTTGGAATTAGTGAAGTGAAATAGTGTTCACATTTAAAAATAGAAAATATAGAAAGAAATCAAAATCATACTATAGTATATTGAAAAGAAGAAGAGGACAAGTGTGATGACAAGATGAGATAGAAGCCCATAAAGCCCTTATGGCAATTTGGTTACTATGAAAGACGAGCCATACCAACAAAATAAACATGGATAGATATATATATATATATATATATATATATATATATATATATATATAAACAGGCATATAGCCAAATTCTTCCACTCATCCAACCAAACTCGATTTCAATACAAGTAGGGGTGGAAATAGGCTAGGCCGGGCTAGGCTTAGGCTTGTACGGCCTAGGCCTACTTCGATTTTATACGGCCTGAGCCTGGCCTATTACCTGCTATAGGCCTATTTTATAAGCCTGAGCCTGGCCTATTTATTTAAATAGGCCAGGTTTTAAGCCTTCTAACAGCCTGATTAAGCCTATTTTAAAATTAAGTTAAATTGTTTTAAATATGTCCGGATATAATTATAAGATTGTAAGACATAAATTTGTGCACTTGAGCAATACTTTATCCACAGTTATTTACATAATGGAAAAAATATTTATATATTTTAAAAACTATGTACGATCAAACTAATAATTATTTTACATAAAATAATAATATTAATATCATATACTTTCTCTGTATTCATGAATATGCAACGCATACTCTGTGCAATAAACATAATTATACTAATAATAATCATAAGTAGGCCGGCATGGTAGGCCTAATAGGCTCTTTATAAAGCCTTGGCCTGAGCCTATTTAGCTAAAAAAGGCTTTTAAAATGGCCTGAGCTTGGCCTTTTTACGAAAAAAGCCTGGCCTGGCCTGGCCTTACGTAGGCTAGGCCATAGGCCCCTGTCGGGTAGCCTGACCTATTCCCACCCCTAAATACAAGCAAGCGAAAACAAAATAAAATAAAATGCCTAAAATTACTCCAAAAAGAGAAAGATATAGAGATAACTCTCCACTGACGATGTAGAGGCACATCATTTTATTCATTATTCTTGAATAAAGATAAGAAGGTTTAAACTGAGTTGATGGTAGGAGTAATATAGATTGTTTAGAGAAAATAGAAAATTTAAAAAAATAAAATAAAATAATCTCACAAGTCTTGTCTACAAACATAACAATACTAGTCATGTCTACAGTTAGCAGAGTCTTCACACCAGGAATAAGGCCCAAGTCGTAAAATAATAAAGTAGGCAAAGCTTAGAACTTTGTTAAAGGAATTGTTTTGTTAGACAATTAAAATCTTAAAAGATCCTTTTATTGCTTTTGGAATTAGTATTTCTAAAAGGTTCGTTCAATTGCTTTTTTTTTTTTTTAGAATATAATTCGTCCGTTCTAAAAATAAAGATTTTGTCGAGTGATCATATCCCCGACTTCCAACATTATGGTTGGAGATTCGATTATGAGTGTATATGTTTAAAATATATATATATATATATATATATATATAATTCATCAGTTCCTATATTTTGTATGCCCGTTTCATTAATTAAATTTTCTCAAAAAGTGGTAAATTGTAACTAGAATAGATATATCCCCTAGTATAACTTAAGACGGGCATAAAACGGGTGCATTAAATAATGGAATGGTGGGCGTAATAACAATTACAGTAATTAATTGTATAAAGATAGTAGTCCGTAAATCAGTAAAATTAGTGGTACGATAAGCTGGATTTCCTTTTAATAATGGTAATAAAGTAGGCAGAAATTTTGTGGCCCTAATTACAAATTGACTCAACAAAAAGTCCCAAGAAATTTTCAGACCCCACAAAGCGGTTGAATTTAAATTTCACATTTTTGTTTTACTAAAATTAAGTCAACAAAACTATTTTCTCCTCCCTTTCTCTTTATATTTTCCATAGTGTATATTACTAGTATTTAAAAATTTTAAAATATAAAAATTTTGACCAATTTATACATTATAAAAGCCACATTCCATGAAGTATTTTATTCTTTCGTCAGAAAAAAAAATATAGAAAATAAAAAAATATTTCACTCACTGTTTTGTTTATATACATTGATTGTTTATTTCTTTCTTATTACTCCTCATTTATACTTCATTAAACACCTCATTTAATAGCCGCCGATGAGTCATATCATTTAATTATTTTTCATATAAATTATGATAAAAAATTATGACAAAGTTAAATACTCCCTCCGTTCCTTTTTAGTTGTCTCTTTTAGCTCAATTTCAATAACCAATGTTTGCATTAATTAACTCATAAGTTTACATTTTTACCCTTCAACTAAACTCATTACTAATAAATGTCAACAAATAGCATTTATGTAAAGTGAAGGGCAATATAGTAAAAACATAATATAACTACCTATAACTACCTAAAAATGACAACTATTTTGGAACACTTTTTACTCTCTAAAAAGACAACTAAAAAGGAACGGAGTGAGTAATAAACAATATCAAGAAATTCCTCAAATTATTATGAATAAGTTTTTTTAAAAAATATTATTTTTCAGTTCAATCTTATAAAAAAAATGTTTAAAACTTTTTTTTTAAAAGTTCAATCTTGTAATTATGTTTACTAAATTAAATTAGTTAGAGTTCGGTATCAATGTCAATGATGTAATCCAGATTGTTGTTAAAAAGTGCCAAGATATTAGTATATATTTTCTTCGTTTCTTTTATTTATTGCAACATAATTGAGTAGATTATTTTAATTTGAAAGAAATTAAGTAGTAATAGTTGTGTTAGAAATTTGGCATTTTCCCAAGTAATGATTGCCAAACATAAATTAACAAGTACACTTAAGAATGTAACGTACAATTATTGATTTCTTATTTGATTTGTGCTAGTATTTCATATTTTCAAATAATTATCAATTAATTTTCATCCACACAAAAAGATGCACGGATTAAGAATGAGACCATATTCATTGCCTAACCTCAATTATCTCAAAGGATACTTGTTGTCAGACCTAATTATTATTAATTAAACCCTAATCTCTCTACTGTTTAATTCTAATTTCTGGTTTAGTTGGTCCCCCTCGACACACTTAATATTATTGCAAACAGTATTGCTAATTAATGCGTCTTAAGTTTCCACTCAAAAGCAGTTTATTGAAATGTTGTAGTTAATGATATGCGATGTGTATCAAAGTATTAAATGTAATGCCATTTACTTTCATATTTTTAAAATTTTTAAATTTTTTTTCATGTTGGCACTCGAGAGTAGTTTACAAAGGTGGTGAAAAAATTCATCTCACACAAATTATAAATATATCTCGAAGGGATTAGGAGTGGGTAGAAAATCGAACCACTAATCATATAAGGTTAGAATGAGAAGGGTTCACCGTTCGGTCAAGTACTCATTCCAATTATATATACAAAATTTCAAAAAAAATAAAAATAAAAAATAACATAGTTAATTTTAATTTTATTTTATAATTATGAACAGGCGCGATGGCGGGGAGTTACTGTTTTGGAAGTTTTTAAGTGTCTTGCAATTCAAAATTATGTCCTTTCGTTTGTAATTTATGTGGCATTTTAAAAAATTGGAAAAAATGTTTTTTTGGGGGGATATTTTTGTATAACATTTGATAGTTTATTATGTGACGTTTACTATAGTTTTTAGTCATTAAAGCACCTCAAACTAATAATAAACATATACATAGGTAATATAGTGTATTTATATTAAGCAACATGTTTTACTATATAAAGTTATAATGATATTAACATGATAATTAAATACTTTACTTGTTAAATACATTAATTTGGTAATAGATTCCCATAAAATTATTATCACTAGCTAATTTTCAAAATAAAATTATTACCCATGATATTGCACTATAGATGTATTTATTATCTTGTCAGAGTATTATGTAATAGTATGATTTTAGTGATGGGGCAACATAGATATTTGGATGCATGCCAAAACAAACAAACAAATTTTAATACATATGGTGGAGTGTGAAAATTAATATCTTAAATGAAAAGAATGCATTTATGAGTGGTATAAGTTATCAATAACTTCAATGATTGAAGTTATGAGTGTATATGGAAAGTTTAATTCAAAAATTTAGTTTGAGAAGTATGGTTACAAACTTACAATGAGAGGAATTGTAAATTTAGGGTTTTGTACATTGCATGAAGAAAAAGGCATCCATTCTTATGTCCATCATCATAATTTTTGTTATCCACAAAAATTATTTTTCTTTTGAGATGTGTTAATCTTTTCTTTTCTTTTTTTAATCTCTTATTATACATTGTGATTTAATTTTATCTGTCTTATTTTAGTGAAGTTTTCTAAATCCTATAAATATATACAGATTGATTTCTCCACATATAATCCATCCAATATGTAATTATCTGCTTTACATGCTAAATTTATATTTAAAAAAATTAAAAATAGTTAATATTTTACCACAGAAATGGACAGAAGCTAACACTCTGTAACTTATTTTTTCCTCTAAGATAAGAGTTTGTTCGGCCATAAATTATCCATGAAAGCATGAGTTTAATTTTTATTATAGAATAGGGAAATTTTTCATAGCTTCAAAAGTACCAAATGTTGCAAGATAATTTCATTTCAGAGTTAAGTTACTTATTAGCTAGTGTGCATTTCTTGACCGTAATATATATCACTCCAATAATGTACTCCCTCCTTTTGTTAAAAATTGGAATATTTGAATAGTTTTTACTATTCATGAAGTAATTTTGATTCAATGTTTTAACACAGTTATATACGATAAAACATAGTCAAGTGAGATCTTGTTGGATTCGTCTAATCGCGTAGTTTTAGAATATCAAACTTTTATAATTTTTATTTTTACACAATTTGTGATATTAAGCGTTAAAATGTGCATTAGATTGCGTGTATTTATTTTTTTGACAAAGGAGCGAAAAGAAAATAATTAGTTGTATTAATTCATAATATAATTCGAATTAAATGGTAGTACTACTACTACCATACTATATATAACTCTCTGATCTAATCAATTCAAATAAAATTGTAAAATGATATATGAAAAATTCGACCTAACACGAAAAGAGCTAATAAGTAAATATATATATACACACAGCCACACAGGGACAGGGTGTAGAAATCAACGAAGTACATTATTTTGAGTAAAATACTGTCCATTAACAGAAAAATAAATTTTATTGTAGAATGGAAAATATGATATGATAGCTTACACTCCTAAATAAGAATGCATACTGGAAAGCAGAAAAAAACAAATAGAAAATCAATAAAAGCCAAATAAAGGCGTGAAAAAAGTGAAGTTAGTTTTAAGGAGAAATAAAGAGGCGTAACCGATGGACGGTCCCCTTCTCTAATTATAGATTTATGATTATTATAGCCCTCTACATAATACTATATATTATCTAACCACACTTTCATATAATTCTTTTCTTTAATAATTATACCATTAGTTAGTTTTATCTTCATATTTGTGTATTAATATGAAAACTACTACGTATTAAGTATGCATACATCATTAAGATTTTGAATGTCAATTACCAATACCTTGAAAAATTAAAGTAGAGTAATAAAATGATCACATTACCAATATGTAACATATATTTTAAATACTACAGTACAGTACATGTTAGGCACCGTGTAATAATGAGTTTATTTACTGCGGTATGTAGTAAAAAAAATAAGAGAGGTTAAAAGGGTTTGTGATGGGATAATATGTCCAAAAGAGGGAATGGAGGGGGAGGGTGAGTGGGGTAGGGTTTGTGATTGAGTGAGAAGCTTGTAGACTCAAACAGAAATAATAGTAATAGTTTCTGATGTGCAAGAATTTAGGAAGCTAAGCTCAGCATCAGCTGGCTTTGATATGATGATCATCACCTCCCTCAATTTTAATAATTAAGTACATACTACAATCTAATTAATTAATTAATAATAATAATGGGTTCCTCCATTCAATTCAATATGTAATAATGCATTATATTTCTGGACATGTTACCAAACTACATCAAAACTGTGGCCAAATCTCAGACACCTCATCTCATCATCATGCACCTTGAATTGCCCCATCTCCCTTTCTTACCATGCATTTTAATTTCATTTCCCAGCTTCTTAGCTTGCAAATTGCTACAATCACACACCTATAAAACCCCAATTTTCTCATCACTTTTTTCTTTCATTGCCAAACCCCCATATTTTATTATTATATCCTCCCTAACCCAAGAACAGGACTTCACACTTGTCCAGAATGGCCAACCACCAGGCGCTTCAATTAGCCTATGGCTTTGGCATTCTTGGTACCTAATTCCTATAATTCTACTACCAATAAATCATTCTACCATACATCATCTATCCCTTTTTTCTTTATTCCTTTTTTAAAGTTGTTAATTATATTCAATGTGTTTTTTTTTTTTTTTTGATGATTTGATTGCAGGCAATGTGGTTTCCTTCTTGGTTTACTTGGCCCCTGCGTAAGCACTCACTTCAATTCAATTCAATTCAATTCTTCCAATGTTATAGTAGTATATGATTGTTCATAATTGATTATAGGAGTATAGAATAATTCTGACAAGGTGGGGTTTTGTTGTTGGTTGGTTGGTTGCAGGGCAACATTTTACAGGATCTGCAAGAAGAAATCGACGGAAGAGTTCCAAGTGGTGCCGTACTCGGTGGCGCTTTTTAGTGCCATGTTGTATCTGTATTACGCATTTCTGAAACAGAACAACGATGCGCTCTTGCTTATTACCATCAACACATTTGGATCCTTCACCGAGCTATTGTACATCACTATCTTCATCATTTATGCAACCCAAAAATCACGGGTAATTAATTAGTATATCGATCAATATTAACTCCCTACTGCACTGCAGTACTTTCTTGTGCATGATGATCATCATCTCCAAGATTTTGTAATGGAAATTTTTGTTGTCGATTTTATTTTCAACAGATCCAGTGTATCAAAATGCTGCTCCTGTTCAATGTTGCGCTGCTAGGGTTTATCATTATAGGCACGTATTTCCTAGCCAAAGGGCCGCGGCGTGTTGAGGCGGTCGGGTGGATTTGCGCCGCTTTCTCAGTCAGTGTCTTCGCGGCACCTCTTAGCATTATGGTATGCACGAACTCACTAAACTATTTAGTTCAGAGACCAAATAATTATTACTATACAGACTAGGAAATGGGTGGTGGTAGCTTATGCCACACAAATTACTTCAAATAATTATTAATTCGGCTAAAGATAATTTATTCATTAATTTCTTTTATATATATATATAATTTATTTTAAAAAATATATCATCTTTTTCTAAAACCAAAATTATTACTCTCAATTAATAAAATATTTTATTTTTCTTTATTTATTCAACACTGAACATTTTGAACAAAAAAGTGATATAATTATTGCATTTTGTAGAGGAAAGTGATAAAAACAAAGAGCGTGGAATTCATGCCGTTGTCCCTGTCCTTCTTCCTCACCATCTGCGCCGTCGTCTGGTTCTTCTACGGGTTTCTCATCGGGGATTTCTACATTGCTGTAAGTGAATCTAGTTATTTCCATCAATTGTTAAAATCTAGGATTCTTCATGCAGGCTTTGATGATTATCAATTTCCTCTATTATGTTCAGGGCCCAAACGTTCTAGGGTTTATGTTTGGGATAATTCAGATGGTTCTGTACGCGGTGTACAAGAATCACAAGAAATCACCGGCCGTCCCAACTGCAGATCAATCAAAGGTTCATGACATCTCAATGGAGCTCAAACCGGGGGGCAATGATTCCGACAACCACCGGCCGGAGGAGAAACATGAGCTGGAGATCATTGTTGTTGATGAGGAGGCCAAAGAAGTTGCTATCACAGGAATAGTTGTAGAAATATAATGATTAATTCTTAATACTACTATCAAGTACTGTATATCATAATTTGAACACATATTGTTTAATTACTTTGTATTCTGAATAATATACAATAAATGAGTTTGGCACATACCAGACATATGTAACCCCTATATGGGTTTTTTTTTTTTCATATATATATTTGAAGTTATGTTTTTTTTTATCATTATTGTTGTCTTCAAAAAAAAAATTTTGATAAACATTGACACAGCTGTTGTCTTTAAATTTCAATATTAAACACAAAGTTAGTGTAAAATTGCTAACAAAATTCGTCAGCTGTAGAAAGTTTATCAGTGAATAAAGATAAAATTCTATTAAATAAATAAATAATAATATAAATTAAAGATTGCAATGATCAATATGAGTTTTTTCTTTTTTTGAAATACTACATGTAAATTATTTTGAAATATATAATACAGCAATCAATATGAGATTTTTTTATAAAGAAATAAAAATTAAAGTAGCAATCACAATATGAGATTGAAAACAGACAAGAAAAAAAAATGAATTTTTTAACATATATAGATAGTAGATGTAAAAAGAAACGAATATATTTATTTGTGGACCGAAAGGCGATATAATATTTTATTATTAGTGAACAATTACACAATTCTATAAATAGAAATTCTGCTTTGAATATTAAAATTGTAAATTTCATAGTTTCATCATTCATGTCCTAAATTCATAAATGGTTGTGATAGAGAATGTGATTAGTTGCATGAATAAAGATTGTACTTTCCATCTTTGTTGTAGTATTAATTGCTCTTGCCCTCATGTGTGACAATTTTTTTTTATTGAAATAAAATAACAATGGAGACATGATATGGTTCAAATATATATAGGTGAGGAGAGATCCTGTGACCCGACCAAGAATATCGTTGCAACTTTCATAAACACAAAGAAAGTTGTATGTATCTTTTACCAAATTAAACTAAATGTTCGTCCCATTTTTTCCCTTTATATATATATAAGAATAAAATAGGTTTTTCGACTATTATCGAATGTGGAAAGAGTAATAGACCCTAGCTAGGCTACATATATTTGGTGATATTACTTAATTATCACTTAATTTAAAGGAGTAAATACTTACTTATTAAGTTTATTTGACCATTTTAGTAACTTAATTACGTCTATGAATTTTATTCATTTAATTTTAAAGGTACTTGGTCATTCCAATTTCATAATTTTATAAAACACACCATCAACTCGAGTTGAGACACAGCCATTCTCTTACCTGTGTCAAAACATGATTCTGAAAAAATAAAAATAAAAAATCTCAATGCAAAATTACGGTAATAAATTGTTAATGCCTAAGCAAAATATTGGACATATAAAAGTCCTTTATTACCCAAAAATATAGTAAAAAAGTTCACCACATATACAAGGCCCAGCCCAATATATATTGGTTTTCTTTACTTTAGGTTTATTTGAAAATTGTTGGCCCAAAAGCGAAGCCCAAATACCGGCTCATCTAGATTCTGATATTCTATAGTTCTAATTCCCAAATCGATTTCAATATCCGTCTGAATTAGGGTTTGCTTCTTCAATCTTCGCCTAGTAACACTGTTAACACGGACACGAATATTGAATAAACAATGGTGAAAGGTGGTGGAATTTCGGAGCGTAATGGAAAAATTGGGGAGGATTCGATCAAGAACAAGAAGAAGATGAAGAGGAATATGCAAAGATTGGGAGGCAAGGGTGGATTGTCTCTGGAATCGTTCGCGAATGCCAAGACTAGGAGTGATCATTATAATCCTGCCTTGATCAGTACGTTTCCAAACCTTCTCTTGTTTTAATTAATTCTGCGTTTATGAATATTTTTTGCCCCCGTAATCGAACTTCAGTGTGAACAGTATACGGAGTTGATGGAAATTGGGATTTGATTATGAATGAGATTGTATTGATATTATTATGCTGAAATTGCTGCTTTGCAATGTCTATAATGGTTCTAGGCCTAATCTATTAATCTATGCTGTCAAGTTCATGGATAAAAGCTACCGAAGATAGAACTTGTATAAATGCGAGTTTGAAAAGTTTCCTGATATCTGGATTAATGCTACATTAATGAATTTAATCATAGTTCATTCCAGAAAAGTTTTTTCTATTTTCAATTCCAAGTTTGGATTGGACTAGTTCTTAATACCTGTAGTGAGGGTGGTTCATCATGCACAATTTTGATTAACAAAACTGTTTTGTTTGAGCCTGATTATAACTGAGTAGTAGTGAAATTGTGTACTCTTAATCCTACAATATAGTAGTAGTATTTTAGAAGTTAGTTGTTTTGGCTGTGGGCTGAGGGTATCCGGGAAGGGTGATGCCTCCATGTTTGCGCATAGAGAACGATATCCTGCAAGATAGATGAGTTTTATCAGGGGCAGGGGCAGTGGAACTGGATTAGCCTGAAAAGATCCACTAGTTTTCTCCGGAGGTTTGAACCTAAAACTGATTATCATTTGGGAATGACTCGAATTCTAGAGAGTCATAGCCTTTAGGTTTGGACCTAAAACTGCAAATGATTTGGGGTCAGTTTGAATTCCCTGGAGGCTGTAGCACAATAGTTTATTCAAGGAAGCGTAATGTATCGTGTAGGTAATTCAGATATTTGTGAAGTCTTGAGCTGGCTTTGCGGCCTTATGCTTCCCTTTTTCACAGACCTTGCATTTTGAGCATGTTTGTTGGTACTAATATGTGTAGAATGGTAATCCATGTAATGATTACCATTACATTTTGAGCATTTTGTTTCTGGTGTCATGTTATTTATCTGTTACTTCTGCTGCAGAGAAGAAAAAAGAGTTCTACAAAAATGCAAAGTACGTGCAGAAATTTAAGAGGTCATTAAAACATCAAGAACAGCAAAGTGTTCCCTTAATTGCCGAAAGACCACAACTCCAGGTAATGATTCTTTTTCTCCCAAACTATTGTTTTGGCTCTTCCCTTTGATTCCACTTCTCATGCCCTTTCATCTTTGTTAATATTCAGGATGAAAATCAAACAAACACTGGCAACAATGGTAAACATCGAACCAATGTGGCTGGAAGAGTGGACAACAAATCCAAGAAAAATACACAAAACCTCGAGGAAATTTATCAAAAGAGGCGCAAGGAAGAAGAAGAAGCTCGGTTGGAGAGAGAAGCAGTGATTCAAGCAAAGAAGGAAGCAAAACAACAATCCCAAGCTCGAAGGAAATCTCAGAAGGAGAAGATGTTCAAGAAAACCAGGTCAGGTCAGCCTGTGATGAAGTATAGAATTGAACATATTTTGGAAACAATTCAGGGTTCAACATCAAAATAGTACCTACTGTCTTTCAAGTCTTAACACCGCCCCTCCTCCCCCTCTCTCTTTTGGTTATTATGGTGTAATGTCTGAACTCTGTAGATCTGTCTGAAAGACTGTAAAAGGGGTGGTGGAAGTGTGGAACAGATTCACGTGAATCCCACTTTTGAAAACTCCTCCAGAAGCCTAGAAGCCATTCGAAGAAAGCATAAATTAGGTCTTTCATGATTAGAAGGGCTATGCTATTCTACCATAGTGAAGGAAAAAGGAAAGACTGGCAAGTCATTTGGGCCCATGAGATTATACTGTCCACAAACTCAATCCAAAGTGGGATATAGACATTAATGACACGAGGCCAAGTTTTAGGACTACAACAGTGCCTAATGTCTAAAGCTATTATTGACTTGTTTTGACACCATAATTACATATCAAAAGCATCACGTATTGTCAGAGTCAAAAGGAAAGAAATTACTCGACCTTAGCTTTTATATCTTCTGAGTTCTGAGTTCTGACCCAACCTTAAGCCAAAAAATAAAATAACCATTTTCTTGATGAAAGTAATTGTGTGGTATCAGTTTTTGTGTAGTTGCATTGCATCCTTTCAGAGGCCAAAAGTACTGAGGCAATAATGCAAGAATGTAACATACTCTGATCAGACACCATCAAAATAAGAGAAGTCTAGCTTGTTGAAAGAAAATTAGATTCCTTTCAAAAGAATATATGCCAAACAAAATCTAGGGGTCCAAGTAAATTTGAGAGAACAAAGTTTGCTGACGGGATGATAATCTTGAATAAAGATCTGACCCATGGTAGGCAGATCAGGATCTTTTACACTGGCTGGCAACCCTGCTTCAAGATTTAAGGAAAATACTGTACTACTTGTATGGAATAATAATAATAATAATAATAATAATAATAATAAGACTTTTCTACAGTCCATGCTAGACTTTTACACTTCAATTTTCTCAAAAAAAAAAAGATTTTTACACTTCAATAGTCACAAAAAATTTGAAAAAACATGGACGGAATAAGCGATTGCCAGCGGGTCAGCTTCCACTAGCCTTGACAGATGTCAGCCTTTTCTTTATTTTCCCTTTAATAAATAAGTAATGCTACTACTATTAACAATAATCGTCTTGGTTGTATATATGAATTCATTTGTTTAAACCATCCCATTTGCCCCCACTTCAATAGTGAGTAGTGGGGGGCCATTTCTGATACGTTACTATCCTGCTCACTCTGGCTGGCCTGGCTTTCACCTGATACCAACTACGGATACTTCATATTATTGGGGTGATTATGAATATGCATTCATTAACACTGGCCGGTACTCCACTTTCCTTTGTTAGTTTTAAAAAAAAAAATAGTAAATGCATATCACAATTGAGTGAATAGTCATGAGTCATGGGGCTATAAGCCTATAACAAAGTGGAGTCTCAACAAAACCCAAGCACATACATGAAGCAACAAAAATGGGTTCTCGACATTGTTACATATAGCATCATCAACAGCCAATTACTTGAATGAATTGTGCATTTCAAGAAACATGATCAAACCCCAACTCCAGAAATATGAGCACTGGGCACTCTTAAATCAAATCAGGAAAGACCTAAAATGTTGGCAGCAGTCTGCACTTAGTACACATAATAATAATAATAATAATAATATAGTAACCACTACTCCCAGAAGACTACATACTCTTTCTTTGGTTTTTTGAATTTATTAGTAGATGATTGCAAGGAATAAGAAGGCTCATCCGGGAAAGTGGGAAATTCATGGCAATTTGAGCTCTGTATGGGTACGCCAAACCCCTCTCTCAACCCACCCCACAACAACGAGGGCTTTTGGTCCTCACTTCCACTGACCACTGCAATCACCTAAAAAGCATTTTTTTTGTTTGCTGAAATTAAAGTAGAATGATTAGCACATAGAGCGTGTTACCTGCATCGCTCCTGTGTCTGCTGCAGCAAGCAGCGGGACAGGAAGCGCTGGATTTCATTTTCCGGTGGTTCGGTTCTACAACCAGTTTAAGAGAACCTTAGGGTTGCTGCCTCATCATCTATGGTCCAGACAAAACCAGGCATGTCAACCCTCACTCCAGCAACCGTACGGTAGGCATAGAGTCGTTCGACTGGGCAGCTTTCAGGCCTGGAATCAGGGCGGCCTCTCTCGTCTATGACTTCAACGTTGAGTTTGGGCATCTTCTGACCAAGCAGCTTACATGCTCCGAAACTAACTAAGCAAGAAGACATCCAAAGGGATCGCATTGTCTCCAGCTTTGCAGCATTGGCCAGGAGAGCCTTGTCACCAAAAGGGCAATCCCTGATTTCCAGTTTCCGGAGGCTTTCGCAACCAGACAACACATGGTGGAGGCCCAAGTCAGTATCCCCAGCAAAAGCTATGGAAAGCATCTCTAATTTCTTGGCATGGGTACCAATGTACTTGAAGACACGGTCAGTGAGTAGGCCAGACATGGAAAGGCGCCGCAATTCCTTGCAGTGCTCCACAATCGCTCCAAAACCAGTATCTAGAGGTTCCAAAGTCACGTAATCAGGAGTTTGAGGCTCAATAATGCAGAGGCGGAAGCGAATCATATTAGGCCGATTCCTAGCAATAGTAACTAGTGCAGCATTTGACATCTGACGGCAGAAATAGAGAACAGACTGGAGCTTGGGGCAGCCCTCAGAAACGGAAACAAGCCCACGTTCAGTCAAAGATGCATTAGGCTCTGCTCCAAAAGGATCTGAAGGAAACACCCGTAGTTCCTGTAGGTCCTTGCAAGATGCAGCAAGCACATCCAAACCGCTGTCTTCTATGTAATCTAGCACCTGCAAAGGGGTCATGCATAGATAAGGCAATAGATTTATATGTTTGGCAGGTACAGACAATGGATACGACTTTGAAAATTATACGATAAGTAAAAATGTGAAGGCTAAACATAGTCACATTGTGTCGAGTTGTCAACGTGAATACTATCACATCGAATTTGAACTCCAATAAAATAGAAATCAGATTCAACAGTTAGCTCATGCATTAAACAAGCTACAATTATAAACACCACCAAGAAAAATTTAATTTGAAGCTCAATTAAAGCGCACACAGATTAGAGGATTCATCAGGATCGTAAACAGTTAGAAGCATACCCATAGACGCTGTAAATTTCGGCATTGGCTCACAAGCTTGACAAGATCGGGACTTTGAATGGTAGCATAACTTAAGTTTAGTGAAGTAATTCCAGAACAGACAGGATACATGGCTGGAAGATAAAACGAGACCACATCCCACAAGCCAGACAAGCCCCGAAGTTGCTTACAGGAAGAAAATGCTTCAGCCAGGTTTGACAAGATTTCTGATCGAATTTCTGCAGAGTATGAACCAGTACCTAACTCAACCAACTGAGGAGCACGGCGGAGTAGATTGGGGAGCTTTTCAAGAGGTACAGCACGATTCAACCGTAGAGTCCTCAGATTGGGGGACCGTGCAACCAGACGCTCCAAAGCGGAGAAACTCACTTCAGAGCCTAAGCAAGATATGTTCAGCGATACCAATGAGGTGCAGTGGTCGGGAAAATGGCTAAGCCAGTGCCCACTCAGGTCCTCAACTTCACTCTCCCTTAAATCCAGTTCTTTGAGATACCTGAAAAATCATCAGCAATCAAAACCCAAATTACTAGCAGTAACCACTACAATCTTGTTTACTCAAGAACCAGGAAGCAATAATTCAGCATTAAAATCTCGCAATAACAACTACCCCGGCAAGTCATTCCCGCACAAATATAACATTTCAAGGTACATAAATTACTAACATTATGTCAACCCAGAACAGTAAATCATCATTAAAGTATTTTGCCTTATCGCATAATGCGCAAATCCAATGATAGAAAGCAAACATATGACTTCATACTTCAGTAGCACTCACGTGGATCCGGAGAGCTAGAACACAGACACCAGCATAATCCATCGATAACTAACAAACATCAAAAACCCAATTTCGGAAGATTAGATACTATAATCCACGAGAAAACCAAATCTAGTCTCTCCTTTTTCGAAGCAGAAAGTAAACCTCCAATAAAGAACTGAAAACAGTGGGATTCGGCTTTCCCATAAAACCACTTACAATGCAAGAAAAATCAGATCTTTCCTTTAGGGTTGTGACGAGGCCATTTCAAAATTTTCTCCCTATAAAACCCTAGAAAACTCAAAATACCGCCACATTGTTATAGTTACTTGAGTATTCTACCGAATCCTTATTTCAGTAAGCGAAAGCCTAAGGCAAAATATAAAAAATAAAAAAGGGTCAAACTAAGAGCACAACATTTAAACTTTAATATCACATTTTCCAACTAAAAACCTGCAATTAGCCGCAATCGAAGCGAGGCCATCCGTGGTGAAACCCTCGCAAGACGACAGCACCAAAACCTTGAAATTCTTAAACGACTTGGAGATCAACTCCAAGCACTCGTCCGTGACCACCATCCGCTTGAGCCTGATCTCCTCGAGCAGAGGGTAAGCCCTAGACATCGCAACGACCCAAGGGTTCACATAACCGCCCCATCCTTCCGGCACGAGGTTGAAATCTGCAAAATGCGGCTTCCCCTTCATCTCCAGGGCTCTGATTTCTGGAAATCGACGGATCACGATCTCTGGCGAGACCGCGTAGCAGTTCCCAATGAAAACACGGCGGCGACACCAACGCTCAATCTCGTACCACGACTTGCATACCAAGGAGACGGCGTTCCGGTCCTTGTGGGAGCTGAGGAAGGCGAAAACGTACTCCAAAACCTCCTCCGGGAACGAGTAGGCCATGGGAAGTTGGCAATTGGAGCGCCGGATCTGAAGGGGAAGAGGAAAGAGGAATGTGAGGTTGGAAGAAGAGAGCAGAGAAAAAACCAATTGTAGTGTAGACAAGATAAGGTTCTTATTTTAATTTTTAATTTTATTTTTTGGTGTTTTTATAATGGTGTTTGGCGTCACCTGCGGGTGAGGTTAGAATTAACCAGCGTCGTGAAAGACGTTGGAGAATGTAACACGTGTCTCTGCTGCATTTCAGCCGTCGATTTAGCTCCTGGGGCCCTTCATTCGAAATGTACTAATGTAGGATGTTTTGAAAATATAGTCCTATTTTTTACAAAACACCTAAACGAAATTAGCCTATTTTAGGTAATTTGAACTGAATTAGTTTATTGAAAAAGATCAAATAACTTAAAACAATATTCAATCAGCTCTTTTTAAAACCGATGTAAATAGCAGCATTTTGAATTTTTAGCCTATTCTAAATAAAAAAAAATTAGTCCCGAAATTACCAAACAATTAATTTTAACTAATTTTAGCCGTTTTCGTAAGAATAATGGGAGCTCACAACTTTATTTTCAATTATGTTTGTTCTCATTTTTTATAGTACATATATAAGTAATTCTTTTATTTCTTCTAGCATAATACTTCTTCTGTTTTTTTGTTTGCTACGAACTCACCCAGCATACAGTACAATGCATATTTTTAATCGTTAATAATTCAAATTTAGTACAAATAAAAATTCTCAAAGTTTGATATTTAAAAACTATAAGACAAGACGAATCTAACAAGATCTCACTTGGCTATGTTTTAATTTGTATAACTGTGATAAAACTTCAAGTTAAAGTATTTGTATGAATAATGTAATCTATATATATATTAAAGCATTAGTGAACAACTCATCCTACATTTAATGTGGTGTCTCCATTTTAAATTTCTAATTTTTATAAATTTTTGCATTTTTAATTTAACAATTTTAGATTTTAACATTTATTTATTTATTTATTATAAATATGGTGAAAATATTGTAATGCCGGTAATTTTGTATATGTTTGGTCTCAACTTTAGTTATATTCTTTTGTATGGTGAATGATGTAATCAAAATGTACATTACACGTCAGATTTATTTATTCATGTTAAAGATCTGTTAATGTGTATATGGAAATCCCAATTTTTTGTTTTAAAAGATATTTAATTTTCCAATGTATATGGAGTTCCCACAATTTATATTTTTTAAAAAATAGTGGAATTTAAAATTTAAATAGAATTTGCAGTGTATATATGGAATTTATATTATTAGAATATACATTAATGAATATATAAAAATATTTGTATATATTAATTAGTAGGACATGCTTTCACAAAAAATATGTCACTTCTTTTAAAAGTAATATACAATTATATAGTTGCAAATAGATCCACCAGTAAAGTAAAGAGATAATAACTAAAATAGGCCACGAGAATGAGGTTCGTCCACTTTGGGGCCACGATATTTTGATTTAGGCAAATGGGTCATTAGAAGATTTTGGGCCTAATTTAGGCAATTTGGCCGAATTCGGACTGCGATGGCTTAAAAGTAAAAAAAATAATTTTTTTTAAGTCTACTCGTCTGTCCCATTATTTTTGTCTCTAAATTTTTGGACATGTCGTCCAATACATTTGTTTAACATTTAATATGTTAAAATGTACATGTATAAAAATTATGTAAAATATATATACTCTAAATTACATGATTAGACAAATCTAACAAGACCAAATTTGACTATATTTTTTTGTATATAATTACGATTAAATTAGGTCAGAGTTGATCAATAAACAGTACTATTAAAAAGTCAAAATGAGACACTTTGAGTGTGACGGAAAGAATATTTTTAAGAAATACTCCCTTCGTTTTATAATAAGTGTAACACTAGGAAATGACACAAGATTTAAGGTAAGTTAATAAAATTTATTTAGTTAAAGTAATTAAATAAATAAAATAAGTCAAATTTGACTTTATTCCTAAGGGGAAGTATAAAAAATAATAATTTAAGTATAATTAGTAAAAATTATTAACTTTCAAACTTTTTCAAATATGGTAATGTAACACTTATTTCCAAACACCCAAAAAGGGGAAGTATAACACTTAAAAAGCGGATGATGTAATTCATTATTCTATATTTTAAAAGATTTGTAATTGACGAAACAAATACTCAGAAAATTGTGATTGTGAATGATCAAAGTAAGTTCATATTGAAAAGCTAATTGCTGCAAATTTTGTAAGTTTGAAAATTTTCTCTGGAATGCCGGTACTAAATGAAGTTTTAACGTCTGGAATAAATAATCTATTGATATTAGAAGAGACATATTATAATATGGAAGAAATGAAAGCCGATCATGCTAAGTTATTAACATTGTTGATTAATGATAAGAATAATGTTTATAATAATATAATGTCTGTAGTTAATAGTGATGAGTGTTGATTAATTTTTCTTTACGTGGTGGAACTGACAAGACATTTATCGATAATCTATTTAGAAAATATTATGTTTAGCTCTTCATAGTAGATGTAATATTGTGCTGCATGTAGCATTCAATGGAATAGCACCCTTACTCATTCCAAGAGGTAGGACTGCACTTTATAGATTTGGTATTCCACTAGATTGTGATGAGAATTCTACCAGAAAAAACTTACATCAGAAAACTATTTAACCTCTCTTCTCATTAAAACAAAGCTCAATATTGGGGATGAAAATTCTTAATTAGTAGAATGATTATGAGCCCGTCTGAATTAACCAATTTCTCCATTCAATTTCATATGAAAAAATTCCACTCGCGGTTTGTTTTTCTATGACTATAAAAAAAAAAGATATCAACCTTTAAAAAAATGTTAAGACTCTATCTTTAAAATCAGTTTTACCTATGTCAGTGATATGTTGCAATATCTCGTGTCACTGTAAAGAGGGGACTCGAAGTATTAATAGTAATTAAGATGGATTAACTTAAGATACTATAAGAAATGTTATTTACAATGAAAATTATATATGGCAAAAATTTGCACAATGAATACTTCATATACGTGATGGTAATTGGTAAAGCTGGTATTAATTTTGAAGATGTACAATTAGATGTGATATTTCAGATGATAATTTTATAAACTCTACGGGAGATTCTATAGCGACAATTGTTGAGAGTTATTATACAAATATAAACTGCACCACTTCAAATCCAAAAATTTTATATATTAACCCCTACCAATGAGTGTTGGTATAATCAATAATTACATCATGGAACGTATGTCTGCAAATGAATATATATATATATATTAGTTTTAACAAATTTTTTTGCGAAATAATCTATTTCATTCCCACAAAAACACAAGTGAGTTCACAGCCACCAAAACATCAATGCCTCTTTACTACAATCAATTAACAATATTTGTCAAAATGAGGAAAACATAGATAATGCCAATGAATTATTTTCACTGCAATATCTAAATACGATCAATTGTTCTGGATTACCGAATCATGAAATAAAGTTGAATGAGGGTTGCATAGTCATGCTTCTTAGAAATATATATCCATCAAATAAATTATATAACAGAAGTAGGTTGATAGTAACCAAGATGTGGAATTAGATAGTTGGGGTTAAACTAATTTCCGGGAAACTATGAAAGTAGAAAATTCTTAATTGGTAGAATGATTATGAGCCTATTTGATTTAACCAAATTTTTTATTCGATTTGAGATGAGAAAATTCTCACTCACAGTTTGTTTTGCTATGTTTATAAACAAAAGAAAATTTCAATCTTTAAAGAATGCCAGATTTTATCTTCCAAAACCAACTTTTAGTCACGAACAGTTATATTGTAATATTTCGTGTTACTAGCAAGATGTGACTAAAAGTATTAATATGCAATGATTAACTCAATATACCACAAGAATTGTTATTTACAATGAAATTTGCAAACTGGATAGTTGATGTAGGTGATGGTAAAGCGGGTATTGATTTTGGAGATGTACAATTAGATGTGACATTTTCGGATGATATTTTTATGAACTCTACGGGTGATCCTATATCGGTAATTTTTAAAGTATATATACAAATATAAACTGCACCATTTCAAATTCAAACATTTTAAAAGATGGTGTTATACTAGCCCCTGTCAATGAGATTTTCACAAGTGAAATTTTCAGCAAATTATTAGAATAATATTCATATAATGCTACATACTTATTTTTAAATTTTGTTTTATCTTAATTTAAATTTTAAATCAATAAAATATTATTTTATTAGTTATTTTTATTGATCTGTTATATTTGTACCAGATAAGCCACGGAAGCTAAAGCATACGGCATAATATAATTTCTTTGTTAGTTTTAAAAAATAATTAAATTATATTATCATATACATTATCTTTTGAATATATAAAAAAATCATTGCACATTTTTCATTTCTCAAAATATAATTTATATAATTACTTTATATAATATAAATATAAATATATATTATATAAAATATAAAGTTATGCCCGTCGAGTCTCGACGGGTTATTCACTAGTATTCTCTAATGTAATTATCTTTAAAAAATGGAGGAAGTATATAATCTGTTTTAAGTTTTCTCTATGGTAATTTTGTTGGTTTGAAAATGATTTAAAATTTTTTTTTTGAATTAAAGAAATATTTTTTTTATCGAACCCGATACTTCATTAAATTAATTATTATAGCGATACAATTCTTACTGATAAATAAACTATTAAAAAATGGAGGAAGTATATTTTAATTGATTTCTTACTTCTTGTATAACTGTTTGGTTGCTAGTTTTTCATTTTTCGCAAATATTGGTGGTGTGGCCATCTTAAAATTAGCAATTAACTAATTATGATTAATTCTTTATTATATTTACATTCTAAAAAATAAGATTAGACGAATCTAATAAGGTTTCACTTGATTATGTTTCATTACACAACTATGATAAAAATTTGAATCAGATTTAAGCAGGCGGAGGTAGTATTATTTGTTATGCACTTTTGATTTAATTATTAATACATATATACATAAGACAAAGCACGATCAATTAAGATGTTAAATTGTAATGCAAAAAATTAAGATGTTAAATTTGTCAATCACATTATTAGAATATTAAATTATTTTATTTTTTCTTTTATGCAATTTAAAATATTAATCGAATTGCATCACACTTCAAGTATCCTATATGTCGAAGGAATAATTGCCAAAAATTTCATTTAACCCGATTATTCACTAAAAGACCGGTAAACCTTAAAAAAATAAATAAGTAAATAAAGGGAGAAGAAGAAGAAAAAAAACGAAGAATTATTATACATATGCACCTGTATTTGTGAAGGAAATAATGTATTAAGGGCACGTTTGGAACACTGTACTGTATTATGGTGTATTGTATTATTTAATGTGTATGTATTGTATTATAATGTATTGTATTAAATTAATGTTATACACAATGTTTGGTATTGATGTTGTATTACATCATTATGTATTATATTTTAAACAACTAAATAAAAGGAATTTTTTTCTAATATATTAACAAATAATATACTTAAAATAAAATTATTTTCAAAATAATTAAATAAAAATAATTAATATTATAATAAATAATTTATTAAAAATATTATTTAAATACTTAAATTAAAACAATTAATATTTTTATAAATAATATATATAAAATAATATTATTATAATATCATAATATTTAATAGTTATAAGATGCATAAGGGAAAAAAAGAAAAACAAACATAAATAAAAAATAATACACCATAAACTCACCTTCCCACAAGGTATTAAATAATACATCAAACCCCTCATTAAAATAATACTTATATGTTTTAAAACACACCAAATATATGATAATATTATTTTAGTACATAATGTTAATACTATACACCCTAATACATCCCAATACACCGTACCACATACCCTAAATGTAAAATTTTCACTTTCAAAACTAATGTGGAATTTCAAAATAGAAAATTTAATACCAACAGCAGTTGCTTGAGTGGATTGAGACTCTACTCACTTAAGTAAGATCTCGGGTTCGAGCATTGTATATGCAAAAAAACCCCTTTGGGAGAGGCGCCCTTAATTGTCCATGCAGATTCTCAAGTGATTAGTCTTGGGTCCAATGTGCCCTGAGGATATCCGGTTATTAAAAAAAATAGAAAATGTAAAATTCCCAACCATATACAATTTTTTGCTTTTTACTATATACATTGAATACTTTAATACTAAGGGTCTGTTCTGCACGCAGCTTTTTGGAGCTTTTGGTATCTTTAGCTTTTATTTTAAAACAAAAGCTCCGTTCTGCACACTAGCTTTTAGGAGCTTATGGGAGCTTTTGGAAGCTTCTTTTTAGAAGCTACTTGTAGTAGCTTTAAAAAATAAACTCCTAGCTTATTGTTGAGCAAATACAATTTTATCCCAATAACTAACTAACTACCCAATAGTTTATATTAATGTTTGTCCTTTTATGTCATTTCATACATTTTTTTTACAGCTACAGCTAGTTGTACAGAACACTTAATAAAACTGACACCTACAGCTCCCACAGCTCCATACAGCTTCAGCTCCCTACAGCCCCAGCTCGCAGCTACAGCTCACAGCTACAGCTTTGCGTGCAGAACAGACCCTAAAATGAAATACATCTAACCGAACTTTCAAAACGTATGCACTAAAGGTCAAAACGTAAGCCATCTCATATATTTCCTCCGTTTTTCTAATTCTTGCTCCATTAGTAAATATGTTACTGTTCATACATATATATATATTTACTTAAAATTTTATTATAATTATATAAGTTAAAATATAGCCAAGTGAAATATTGTTAGATTCGTTTCGTTTTGTAATTTTCAAAACCCGAACTTCTAGAATTTTTAATTGTACCAAACTTAAGTTATTAATAATTTAAAATGTACATTCAATTGTGTGCAGTGTGGGTCCGGGGCAAGAATAACAAAACGTATAAAGTATAAAAAATGGCGAATTAATCATTTGCTTGATAGTATGTTTTTCTTGATAAAAACACACCGAATCTCTGGCAAAAGGGAAAACTACAAAACCGCTACATCAATGAAGGAAAGAAAAGAAACTAAATAAATCTAATACTACCTCCGTCTCATCATAATCGCTACGGACCCACCTGACACGTATGTTGATACACATTTTTAACGGTTAATAACTTAAATTATGTACAATAAAATTATAAAAATTTAATATTCTAAAACTACAAGATTAGAGTCACTAGACGAATCTAACAAGATCTCACTTAACTATATTTTTTTTTTACATAACTATGATAAAAATACGAATCAAACTTAAACAGTGAATAGTGTCAAAAAGTCAAACGTGACAATCTAAATGAGACAGAGGAAGTATATAGGAAACCAAACACTATCCAAGTCCGCAGCAAAGGAAGGTCGGGCATCATCACGAAGATAAGCCCAGGTAATAAAGAAACTCTTGATCCCGCGATCTGCGCTTCGCAAGGGAATCCGCCACAAAATTTCCTTCACGCAATATGTGGTGCCAACGAATATTTGGATGCTGATGCAAAATGTCCTTAATATTCTCCACCAAGGGGAAGAGCCAGTGAGTATAAAAAGTTTCTGACTGGATGAGCCTCGGAGCTTCCATAGAGTCCGGGTAACAACCAGCCACCTCAACACCTTGGGCAATAAGACATTTGACTTCATTCAAAATAGCATGTAGTTCAGCCACAAGTTTTGAGGCATGACCAATAAAACCCGATACTCTTATTGTATACTTTCATCGTTATTGAATGTTTTTTACGGACCCATTTTTCACGCAGTTCAATACATATTTTAAACCATTAATAACTCAAGTTTGATACAAATAAAATTCTAAAAGTTTGATATTTAAAAATTATACGACAAAACGAATATAACAAGATCCACCTGACTATATTTTAACTTGTATAACTATGATAAAACTTTAAATGGAAGTCTGTGTGTGAATAGTAGTCCATTATCAAACGTCAGAGAACAGATGTACTGGTTATTGCATGATACTCCATCCGTC
The DNA here is from genome assembly GCA_030278955.1 of Hygrophila difformis. Taxonomy (NCBI): domain Eukaryota; kingdom Viridiplantae; phylum Streptophyta; class Magnoliopsida; order Lamiales; family Acanthaceae; genus Hygrophila; species Hygrophila difformis. The sequence goes on along the minus strand of JAOANR010000001.1, from coordinate 6,925,522 downwards.
CCATTAAAAGCGACAACTATTCATTTTTGGGGTGTCCCAATAAGGTTGGTCATTTTTCCTTTTAAGCAAATTAGATTAACATAAGCATGATTAAAAATCCCACAATAATGGCAATTGTACTTTCTGCACAAAGTCTCTATATACGTTTAACCATTAATATCTCAAAATGGGTATAAATAAAAATTATATAAAATATATATTATAAAACTATACGATTAGATGATTCTAAGTTTCCAACAAGACCACACTTGACTATTTTTTTATTTCTACATCATTACGATAACATTAAGTCAAAGTTAAATAATAAATATGGTTAAAAGTCAAATGTAACCATTATAAATTTGATGAATGTATTAGTCAAATTTACTTACACTACTTTAAATATTAAACACCACAACCTACTTTAATGGGAGGGAGGGAGTAGTATACTTATTGTATGAGTAAAATCGATTACTATTATGATTGTTATAACCGTTGTTTTCTTGGAGGAAAAAGAAAAAAACCATTGACCTTTGAAAAAACGGCAAATTAAATTAAAAACCCACGATGGAGTCCAAACTGTCTGCATAACCCCTGGAGGAAATATTATGTTAGAAAACCCCATGGATTGAAAACATTTAAATAAAGGGAAAAGGAAAAAGAAAGTAACCGCATATTATAATAATAAAGCCTGCACAACAGGTCATCCCAGATTTGATATCTCCTCTTGCTTTCATCCCTTCGAAAATGTCCATTTACACTTAAAATTGAACGGAGAAGTTGAGACGGTGGCGGAAGAAATCGATTGCGAGTGCGAGGAAGTAATCGATTCCAAGGGATCTTAATTTAATTTGTGGAATTTGTTTTCGAGAAGGGGTACTTGGAAGAGCGAGTGCGAGGGTTTCCGTGGGGAACGGACGGGCAGCGCACAAGCGACGGTGGAAGGTGACGGTGGAGTTCGACGTTTGCGAGGGAGGGAATTGCGTCGGAGAGCGATATTGGTAAGTAATTTCCGTTGAATTTGGGTGAATGTAAAGGTTGGGGGAAATAGGGCAGCCGGCCGTCGGCGTCGGCGGAATTGGGATCGGGGAATTTGGGTGCGAAGCACTTATTTTGAATAAAAAGTTGGTTTATGTACGATTTATGAGTAAAATGAATGGTTGGTGTAGTGAAGTTGGATTGATTTAGGATTGCCATTTGATTCGTGATTGGGGATACAAGCAGTGTGCAAAATTAGTGTTTCAATTGTCCATGGATTTGGAATGTTGGTTGAAAATATTGTAGGTGTAAGATTACATAGTAGAAACATAATTGGTGGATCTGTTTATTATAAATTGTAAATGTGTCGTAATATGATAGATTTTGATGTCCTAAGTAATGGATGCTGGTTAAATTTTTTGGAGCAATGATGCATTGTATAATCTGTGTATTTGCGATAATGTGTATGACTATTTGTTGCAGGGAGATTGGTGGGGAGGGGGAGTTCCGTAGGCTGAATATCAATGGGCAGAAAGGCATCCGAGAAGACAGGTGAGAAGAAAGCGGTGGAGAGTTCGAAAGAGAAAGGATTAAGTAGGGAAGGGAAGGTTGTGGATGGAAGATCGAAGGAGAAAGGGCAAAGTAGTGAGGGGAAGTGTGTGGAGGATGGGTCACAGGTGAGAGGGCAGAGTACGAAAGGGAAAAGTAAAGATGATGGAAAGAAGAAGAAAGTGGTACGGAAGGAGGGGGGAAAAAGGGCTGTGAGGAAGAGTAAGGAAGGGGGGGAGGCGGTGTTGACGACGAGGTGCTCACCACAGTTTTTCAGGGCGACTATGGATGGAATCGTTGAAGGACTTACCGAAGAGCAGCTAGGTGCAATGAGGATGACCCCTTTCTGGCATTTCATGCAATGTCCAACTGGGTACAGTAGTTTATCGTGGTTAGAAGCTTTGGTGAGGTGCTACTGTGCAGAGGGAACAAGCTTTCTCATTGGAGAGGATTTGGAGTTGAAGTTCCCAGTAGCAGAGTTTTGTTGCGTGATGGCACTGCAGAAGGAGGGGCAGTATGTCCACCCAAAATTGCAAGAGAAGAGTAGGACAGTGGATAAGTATTTCGGGGGAAGTGTTGCTAATGTCAAGCGGAAGAAGATTATCAAGGTGTTAAGGAAAATGTGTGGGGGTGAGGCTGCGGTGTTGGGCAGAGGTGACCCCGAGGATGCAGCAAGGATGTATATTTTATTGGTCTTCAACTGCATATTGTTCCCCACTGCACACCAGTATGTTCCCCCGTTTGTTATACACTACGTTGACGACCTTCAAGGAATAGCGAATTATGCGTGGGGAGCTGCGGCACACACATATCTATTGGATTGCCTGAAGAATTGCCATGAAGGGAAGAGGTACGCCGACGGCTGCGTTCTCGGCTTAACGGTAAGTATGATAATAATGGTTTTTGACGTATTCTTATTTACACATATGTGAATGTGTTTGGTATTATAACACACGTTGAGTGGAATTGATTACAGACTTGGTTTTTCGAGCGTGTCCCCTTAATGGCGCAGCCTACTGGGAAGGCATGTGTACCCCGATTTGCAAGGTGGCGAAGCAGTCATCCTGGGCTTGTCGAATGCGTAGAGGCATTGAGGAAGCTGAAGGCGGACGATGTGCACACGTTTTACCCTTTGGAGGAGGAGCGTAGGTATTTGACACCTGTGATAATGCAAATGGAGGTAAGCGGTGGAAATTAAATACGGAAATGTAAAATATTTGTGGAACGATGTGTTGTGTAATCTGAGGCGCTGGTAGAATTGAAATGTACAATTTTGTTTTCGTTGTGTAGGATGTAATTACAGGGAGCAAACCGATGGAGAGACGTAGTGGGAAGGTGTCGGTGGAAGTGGGCCCGCAAAGGGGTCGTGATGGAGGTGGTGAGCGCAAGAGGTCATGTAGGAGGGAAGGGGTAAAGGTTGGTAAGAAGTTAAAGGGGCAGCCCATTGCGATTACGGAAAAGGTCACGAGGGGCCGTCGTGTTGATGAGAATACTGACCGTCCTGTGGAGCAGGGGCATAAGGTGGTGGAAGAGCATTACAATGGGGTCGGCGATGAGAGTCGAGGTGAGGAAGCCGGGGAAGCCGCTGGTGAGGTTGATAAGATACCGGTTGATGAGAATGGCAACGAGGAAAACGATGGGGCTGGCGACGTGGATGAGGACGGCAATGAGGTTGGATCTGAGCAGGATGAAGGTATATTTTACAGTGAATCTATAAGTTTCAATCTTTAAAAATTGTATAATGTATGAATTATTTCTGATATATTGTTGACCTGATTATTATCCTCCTGTTTAATGAAAATAGTGGACGAGGAAAGGCGGACCAAGTGCAGGGAAGATGTTTGCCTCAATGAAATGGTAATGGACGAAGCGGAGGTAGAACGTTGCAGCAAGGAAGGGGATGCAGATGCTGGGGATGATGGAATGTGTGACGACCCAATGTCAGAAATGGAAGGTGATGTGGGGCTGCGCAGTGATGAAGAGGTTGGCAATATTGCAGGTCAGCAAGAAGAGGGGGAAAATCCCAATCTGGTTGGTCAAAGTCAGCTTTCCTCAATAGTTGAAACAGTTAGGAATCGGGCTGACCGCATCCCGAAGGCAAAGCCGCCGGGTTTCTTGACACCAGAAACCACCCCGAGGGAAGTGAAAAAACGTGGGAGGAAACAACCTTCACCTGTAAGTATTGTTTGAGCAATAGTTCAATTGCAAAGACCATTGTCTTATATCCCGATTATATATTTTCATGAATTTGCATTAGATCATAGGCGCTGAATGTAGTTAAGCGTAATGATAGGTAAACATTACCGGATCAAAATGCGATGAGTCACAGGAACGGAAGGAGGAGAAACGTGAGGAAAGAGTGGTTAAGAAATATTGGACGAGGCGACGGTACTGTGGGAGACAATTGAGTGATGAGGAGACGAGGGCGAGGATTGATCGGTTTTTAGAGCATGGTTTTAGAGGGTACCTGTTTACAATTGTCTATAATTATTAATCACAAATGAAGTTCGGTTGCATTTTATTAATAAGTTGAATATGTGAACCAGGCCAATAGTTTGGTGTCGAGAGCCACACAGATTGAGGGTGTCTAGCTTCATGGACCTCTTGTTTGATGAGGCAATGAACGATGAGGTAATTCATGCGTGGCTAGAGATCATTACGGGCAACCGTTATATGAAAGCACATGGTATTACTCACAGGATGGGGTTCATAAGTTGCTGGAGCATGGTACTGTAATCTTTGTTTATGTTTATTTTCAATCAACTCCATTTGCCATTCTAAAGAATCAGTCCAATAAATTTGAAACCCATTTGGTTGTGTGTGGAAGTTGGCAATTATTGCAGGTGTAACGAGATACAAGAAGGATAAAATGAACAATGAGGATTATGATGATTTCTTGGAAAAGGCACCTATCCACTGCAGGACCGAGCTACTTCGAATGATACAGGAGGGAGTGCAGGAGACACGATACTATGTCGTCCCAGTGCACGATGGGAAGTACGCTCACTGGCATCTGCTAATCATTGATTTGAAAATGAAGATAATCTTGGCCCGGGACCCCCTGAAGGGGCGACGTTCAAAAGCGGGACAGGATCGAGTTGTAAGTGTTTTACGAAATTTGATTAATTTTTCCTTAATTCCATGCGCGGCTTGTGTAAAGTTTCATCAATTGACTTGATTACGTGGCATGTGTAATGAAACAGGCCAATTTTTTCGTGGGTTGGCTTCAGCGTAATCTGTTTGAATGTGACCCGACGGTAAGGGTTGTGAGTGGTTGCAGGCAGCAAGAGCCGGATTCAAATGATTGCGGAGCATTTGTGTGCCTGTGGTGTGAGGCATATTTACGTGACGATGCGGAGTTCTGGGACTACGAAAGGGAGGTTGATATCAAGATGTTCCGTGCCCGAATGGCGAAGACCATACTGGAGGATGAGCAATGTCTGCTTAAAGACAATGAATGAGTGTTCCATCTGTTTTAAATTAACTGTATTGAGTGTGTGCCTATTTACAATCCTGGAATTGTTTTCCCATCACACAGTTTAATTTGTCCAGTTCGAGGACATTCCTTTTCATTTGTCCAGTTCATGTGTTCAAAGCAAGGTGCCTTTCAGCCTTTGTACTTGCTTATTAAATCCAATGTAGCTAGACAAATGGTGGCATTTATGGAATACTGCCAATTTTGACAACAAGACAAAAATTCTTCAAGAAGACAAAGATACCTCAACACTGAGTATACCAATTTGTAGGCCACATAGTATACCAATTTTGACAACAAGACAAAGATTCTTCAACACAGACTTATCCACCATAAATTATTGTTGGCATTTATGGAATACTGCCAACACCTCCATTTAAGACTCGACAAAACAAACCTCGAATGATTAGGTGTAACTAACAAACGATTCCAGTCATGTGACAATACCAATTGTGGAAAGCATTTAATAAGGAGTAAATGTGCAATAAAATACCACAAGACAACACACCATTCAATCCACTGCCATCCATTACACCATATGTAGACATTACATACAAAAGTGGTTTTTCAGTAAACCAATCATCGGAGAACCAGTAGCTAGGGATATTCTATCCAAACCTTAAACAAAACGAACACAAAATAAACTACTTCACCAAAGTCATTCAGGACGGAACCAAACCCATTTACAGAATCCAAAGTTCCAAAATCGATTACCGCCTTCGACTAACAATATGACTTACCCCGTTTTGTTTAAAATACTACTGGTGATATATTAAAGCATACACTTAACAATGGCAGTGGAAAAATAGCAAAATCCTCACCAACGGCCGCGGAACCGGGCCACCGCCGCCCTCATGAAGAAGTCAAAAAAGCCCTCGCCCTCGGCATCACCATTGTTTGCGAAGATGAAGGCAAGGGCTACCACACCCAACGGGAGCAACAATCCCAAGATCCCGACCCCCGTCGGACGCAACTGCGCACCCCGGATGGCCCTGATTTCCTCACGGAGCAGCTCCATTTCCCGATTACGGACGGCGTCGCCGGTGAGAACGTGGTTGACGACCATGGCAACAGTTTGCTCCACCTGCTCGACGCGATTGACGAGCCCAGCTTGATCGATTGTGGGCGGGTAAGGGACGGAGTGATTGGGGATCTCCATTTGGGCAGATTTCGATTGTATGGGAGGGGGCGTTTGAGTGTTTCTTTGGGAGGATGTAGGGTTTGTGATATTGAAGAGAGTATAGGGCCCTATTTATTAGCTCTAGGAAGATTTGTGCGCAGTGAGAAAGATCATCTGCAAATTTTGTGTACTACTTTACACAATCTTTATATTTCCCCCAATTAGTAAATGACATGTGGCACTTTCTTCCCTCCAAAATGCCTTTTCCAGTCATCGCCCCCTCTCAATAGACTTGAGCACCAATACATATACTAAAACTTCGGTTGCCAAGCCAACAAAAGGATGAAAAATGTGATTGGTCACACCCAATATACCAAAATCATTAATATAAACACTGAAAAATATATTCTACACACCGAAAAATATCTTAAATAAACTAAAATAATATTATAATACAATGAAATAATATATGTAGTGCATCTAGACTAAAATTACATGAACCATAATAATCTCATGTCAAATTTCACCCTTTACATATCCTCAATCTAAGACTCCAATTCTATTCACCTCGCGATTCGAATAATTGTTAACTGGGCAAGACACCACTGCACCGTCTTTCACCATTCACATTCCAATACTTCTTAATCATCAGTCAGGGTACACATATTATAATATGTGCTCAATACATCGGGATATTGTTACTTCCAATATTCATAATAATCCATAATGGACCTAAATGCAATCCAATACACATTTTAATATCACAACAATTATAAAAGCAAACATAAAAAAATTGCTATATTATACAAGTACGTCATTAGATGAATCTAACAAGATTTCATTTGACAATAGTAACGAAACGCGAACACCTATACCCTAAGCCCTAAACCCTATACCCTAAGCCCTAAACCCAAAACACTAAACCCTAAACCCTAGTATCACATGGAGAGACAATGTACTGAATTTAATTCGGTACACACTAAAATTCCTATAATAAAAACTGGTTAACGTAAGAAATGTATTACAATTATCCATTCATAAACTGAATTTAGTACGAAAAGAAATGTAAAGCGTGATCAATGCACTTTATTCAAATCGTCAGATGAACTGAAATATTCATCACATATACCATTTCATTATCCAGATACACACAATGTACCTCATGGAAATTTGATAACCGATATTTTCCCAGATTATCTTACCTAGGCCACACTCAAATATGTGGGAACTCCCAAACGTAGTGGTCGGAACACGTGGACTTCGCATTACATATTACCATAGGATGCACAAAACCCACTTGATCGGTTTACCATTTTTGTTTTGCCATTTCTTCTACTTTAACAAGTCATATGATGAAACGAATGTTAAACCATCATTGTTATTTTCTACCTCTTATAACCAATTTCACATTCCGATGTGTCACACAGGTGGATCAAGTGGTCCTGCTTCCTAATGTGTATTAATCCAACAGGCCACGGTCATGCACTAATATATACTCCTCACCTATACCACTATATTGTTCTCAATACATGTGGACTATGTTATTCCATCTCACGTTGTTTGCTGCTATACAAGTGGATATAATTAATGGATAAGATCACAACACGTGTTAGTAGTCCCCCATCTTTAGTCATTATAGGTATTTAATCGAACGGTTTACTTATTCCATCACAAGTGTACTAAAACGCCCGCTTAAAAAACCGAAATAACCAGTATATGCAATTAACTGATCTCTAAATATACTGAATTAGGTCTCAGAAACAATGGACAACTTCCAAAACATACTCTACATACTTAGTTACATATAATGAAACTCTCATTATATACACCGAAATCAGTTTCCGAAACAATGGACCAGTTTCATTTTTTACATTCCTATTTACATACAATGAATTCCCCATTGTATAAACTGAAATTAGTCTCCGAAACTACGAACAATGTAAATAATCCACTCTGCGCAATTGGTTACATGCAATGAACTAGAAACTGCATACACATAAACCAGTTTCAAACACAATGAACCACAATAAATAAGATACCCGAGACACTTCATTTTTTCCCTACTTATTTACATCCAATGAAATCCCCATTACGTACCCTGAAATTAGTCTTCAAAACAATGAACAATGCAAATAATGTACCCGGGATTCTTGATTTCATGCAATGAATTAGTCACAACATACACTTAAATCAGTTTCTAACACAATGGACAAAAATAAATAAGACTTGTCCCGAGACTCTTGATTTGATTCAACACAAACTCCATTAAAACTTCAAACTGCCTGCAAATTCCCCAACATTCATGTTCCTTCCGTACCAAAATACAATATTATGGTTCACCCCATTACAAGCTTCATCGTCCTCATACACAAAGTACTAAATCATTTCTACGAAATAGTACCCAAATATGAAGCAATCAAAATTGGGGACCAAATTACATTATCATTTTATATAAGGTTATTACAGTCAAGCACTTCCGAAGACACACCATCCTACACGTTCTCAATGCCTTGACACGCGTGAAGCCTTGCATGTTTTACGGTTATGGCCTTGACCCCGACACAATCCACACCTCACCATCGGTATCGGTACCTGTGACGGTATTCTCTTTTCCTTCCTCCGACCAGGTTGTGCTCGCACATCCGGTGCACGAACAAAATCTGGATCGTTACGGCTCTGCACTGCATCTCCATCACTAGGTATCGGGTACAATATCCCGCTGTACGTTGTCCGATATGCCTGCACGCGATAGAAGGGATCACAAAAATCATAAACACTACGGTGAATATGATCCAGGCAAGCACAGGCATGCTTGCATGGAAACCGATATAATTGCCAGCATCCACAACTGCACGTACGTTGTTCCACATCCACTGCCAGTGTCTTCTCGCCCTCAACGATCTCGAATATTGTACCTGATGCACTGAACACGCTAACTTCACGGGCTGCCAAATAATTCATGCTCAATTTTTGCTCAAACTCTGGGCACAACGCAGTCTCCATCTTTGCCCCCGCCTCCCTTTTCTGATTAAACATGCCCATCGTCTTCAAGCGAATGCTGTTAACCATCCCTAGTGGAGGTAGCGTCCTCGCTTCTTTCACCCACGAATTCCAACTCTCAGCAATGTTGTTATTCACAATACCCCAACGATTTCCCACAAACAACGCATTTGCCCATTTGCTTGGATCGCTGGCCATTAGGTATGGCCCTGCCGCTGGTAGTGCTTTCATTATATCGTTCATGTGCCCTTCGAACTCAGCATATGTCGCTGCGTACGCCGCCATGTTTAGCTTCCCAGTCCAATAGTTACTGTAGCTATAGTGATACTTCGTCATTACCTACAAACCATCAAAGCAGCACAATCATCATTGCCATCTATCTGCAATAATTATATGACTCCGTAAATCAAAGTCGTAACTTTTTACTTACCTTCGTTTTAAAGTTATCCACCAGATGGCGCATACAAATGGCATGGTTACAACCCACAAAAGTATTCGGTATACTTTTCATCAATCCCGAATGCCGATCACTAAATAATGTATACCTACTCCACACCTCCTCCCCAGTACGCTTTTCAATTGTGAACTTCAACTTCTCACAGAACCATTCCCAGTTCTCGTCATTTTCTGAATCCACAACTGCCATAAACCATGAAAACATTACTATTTCGTTCTCGCAACTACGACATTTACAAAATTTTATTTAATAGGAATCTTACGTGCAAATGCAACACACAGCAACCCGTCGTTAGCATCTTTAGTCGTCGCAGCCAGTATATGCCCCTTCCATTTGGATTTTATATGTGTCCCATCGAAGAAAAGCAAAGGTCTACATCCTGTCACGAAGCCGACAACACAGGCTGCAAAGGCGATAAATAATCTACGAAACTTCCCACTTTCTTCGAATGTCTCAAGGTCCGCCATGCTCCCTACAATTTCATCAGAGCCACCAGATTCCAATTAAAACCTTAAATATACAACATTGTTCATATTTATATAACACCAACCTGGGTTTGTTTCTTTCAGTGCAGCACAAAACCCTCTTAACTTGTCAAAGGAATCAAAGTCATCGCCGTGTATTTCTCGTAGAGCAATCTCCCTCCCATTCCACGCCTTCCGATACTTTATTACAATCCCAAACTCTCTCTGCAAGTCCTTCATCACATTGACAGGCCTAATTGTTGGGTCGAGTCGGAGCTTCTCCCTTATATAACCTGCTATCCAGTTCGCATCAGCCTTCGGATTATCACGATCCTTTAGGCTATCCAACCCACATGTGTGGTTTAGGTTACATCTTCTAATGCCAAAACACCTGTCCACCTTATGATAAGAAGCATAGACACGCCACGAACACCCCATAACTGTACATACTGCTGTTATTCTATCCCCGTCATTTCTCTCGTACCGAAACGCACGCTTGTTCGCTATGCAATAGTTTTTCAGAATCGTTCTAAATTGATTCGCATCCTCGAATATCTGTCCCACCCCCTTAATCGCACGACCCCATATCAACGAACCTATAGGGGCATTTCTACTCGGCGTTTCACCCTCTTCACTTCTACCTCCATTTCCTATCCTGCAATCCGACATTAAAAAGGTAAAATTACATCAGTTCGTACACATTATAACACTTTCATTCTCTTATCTACTCAATGATGCAACTCACACATTCAATGAATATATTCCACAATATCATTTCGCTTGATCAACCGTACCAACTTGTATAAACCCTAATTGGCAGTTTCACATAACAAGAAAATTATACTAACATCTCACCCATACACCGCAGGCCTTCATTGTCATTGTCCTTACAATTTTAATCCCACAAAATTAAAACATACACTGCCAATAATCTTACAAATATGCAGTTACCCTACTCAAATTTTATCTCGGTAAAAATGTTACCTTCTTTCATTCTGCCCGCGCTCAACCCGTCGAGCTGCAATTCTACACATTCCCTTCCCAACCAACCGATGCACTTCGAGCATGTGTCTGACATCATCGTCCGACCTTAACCCCACCGGTAACCTCTCCACGGGATGCTCGTACTGCAGTACCAAGCTCCTCAAATCCATCGATCTTTTATTTGCTAAAACAGCAATAATTTCACTCATACCCATCCCATTCCGCACTGCAATAGACTCCATCACCCCATCAACCTCGCAAAATGCAAGAATAGATGGTCCATCATCAATCGTCTCCTCAGAGATTTCTACCATCTTCTCCGCCAAATGGGATCCCTTATTTCCAACCTCTGATTCTGCTCTACGTTCACTCTGTCCACGATCACAACCAACCTTTTTCCAGAATGTGCACTCCCTCCTTCTAAGAAGCCTGCTTAGGCCACTGCTTACCTGCTTAGCAAATGCCAAGAAGTTTCTTGGTAATTTCCCCTCCGTTGGAAAACCCCAATTGCCCCCTACTCAATTGTGTTGTCCATAGGGTAAAAATGTACTTTCCTATGTCCTTATTTTACAAATCCCATTTATTTTCCGTCGTGTACTGAATGGGAACTTCCATTTCCTGCTATGGGGTAGAAGTTGGTGAAATATTGCTATGTGTACTGTCCAAACCTTCCCGAGGCATGAGTGGGTTTTTATAATAAAAACCCCTTGAAAAAATTGAGATAAAAAAGAAGTAAATTCATCGTAATAATAATAAGCAAAGGGGAATCTAATGATTCAAAATGCACGGCTGGATCTGACGGATGGGATTGTGGGGGGAGCCACCCCTGAGAGGAATTATAATCTACTACTACTATCAGTTCAATAAGAGAATGGTATCAAAGTAACATCAACGATGTGACGTGTATTGTTACTGCCTTGAAAAAAAATAAATAAATAATCATCAATTCACTCATGCCCAATCATATTCTGCTACGTAACAAAATCAAATTTAAATTTCTTTAAATTAAAAAAAAGGCAACCCGTTTTTGTAAATCATTTTTGGTTTAATTTAAAAAGAATAGTGGGGATGAGGTGTCCCACGTTTGAATGAACTCGGGGGCACTGCCACGATAAATTGACAAAACTACCCCCCAATTGAACGGGCCTCCCAGGGGCAATATTGTCCGCACATGAAAGGGACATTGTATAATGGGCTGGCACTGTCTCGATATGGAGTCCATCGACCTGTCCCTCTTTTTGTCCAAAAGCTGATTCTTCTGCTGTAGTTTCCTTACTACAACCTAAATTAAAAACAAAATTCATTTTTCATTTATAGTATTAAAATAAAAAATAAACTAAAACTGCACAAATTACTACTGATATACGTTTTCAGAATTGAACTAACTACATTTAGAAACGGGATTGGTGAATTATTTAATAATTTGGGTACAAGTACACAGTGCGATGAGTTGTAATGCACGTAAAGACGATTTGTTTAGCAGTAAGATAATGTAATTAAAATGATATTAAAATGTTTATTTTTTTAAAACAAAAACATAAAAAATAATAATTGAGAATTAATTATTAAGCCCACGCATGGTTTCCCCGGGAATCTCTCACCCCCTCGAGTGGGAGTTTGCAGTATATTGCATATTTAAATTAAATTTGGCCAAATATTTGTTTTGGGGAAATAAATTATTGGTAAATAGTTCTAGGGTTTGCAATCGATTGTGAGTGAAATTAAATTATTATGAATTAAATATGTAAAGGGGTGGCATTGTTCATGGTCCAATGTAAATGTAATATTTGGGGCACATGGGGGATATGGATACATGTTACGGTAACTTGTGCGCCTAGTTTTATTATTGTTAGTATGTTACTCCCTCCGTCCCTGAAGTTTGATACTTTTCTTTTGGGCACGGTAATTTAAGTGGTGGGATTTAGTAGTTAAAGTGGTGTGATTGTTTGTATTTAAGATTCTAATAAATTTTAATACTGTTTATTATTTAACTTTGGCTTAATGTTATCGCAATGATGTAATTAGAGAAAAATAATCAAGTGTGATCTTGTTAGAATCGTCTAATCATGTAGTTTTATAATATATATTTTATACAATTTTATCTGTACCAATTTTGAAATACTAAGAATTAAATAAAAACAAGGGATTTTGTGTATAAAAGTAAAATTGTATTGGAATTTGTGCAGAATAGTAAAAATGATTACTTTTAATGGGATTTGACAATAATTAAAATTCTAATCAAATTTATATTAATTTAATTTATCTAAAAATAGAAAGGTATCAAACTTCGTGGGACACCCAAAAAATGAATAGATGTCAAACTTCGTGGGACGGAGGGAGTATTTTTTTTTTATTTGGTATGTGGGGTATTATAATAATAATAATAATTGTTATTAATTATTATTATTATAAAAATTGGATTTTTTTTTCCTTCCCCAGGCCGAAGCCATAAAAGAAATGATAGGAGTTAATAATATACAAATTATAAAGAGATAAAAGGGAATTGATATCAGCGAGGATAACATGAGCAGGATAATTATTTGTTTGTTTAATTTTAGGGTATGAATATTAATAGTCAGATGGATTCTGGGGTTTTGTGTAAATAGCACATGAAATGAAAATATGGCAACGCCTTACGACATGGGATACTTCGTGGCGAAATTAATTTGTCACATTTATTATTAAAAAATGTATAGATCGTCTTAATCAGTGTTTTTACTTGTGGAGTTGCAATTTTTAAGCTTCTAGTTTGGTGAATCATTCCATATGTCAAAATTAGTTGCTTCATAATTTTGACGTGATCTTTTTGTCTACAATAAATTGAAATTTAAAATATTGTTATTTTCAATTGTTATTGTCTACAATAAATTTTAAAATATTGTTATTTTTCAAATGTCTTAATTGTCCTTGCAAATCCTCGAGTGATTAGTCTTGCGTCCAATGTAGCCTGATGATACCCTGGTATTCACCTAAAAAGTATGCTGATTGGACATTATTTTAAGATATTTGGTTACTTCAAGAAAAACTATTTTGACTCGCGTTGTCTCACAAATTAGCTGATTCGATTAGGGTGTTTTGTCAAACAGGCCAATATCTACCACTATATTATTGATTATTGCTTTTTTCATAAAAAAACTACTCACTTCGTTATTTTTCAATTGTCTTTCTTACACAAATTAATAAACATAATTATTACCACACAATCTTTCATTTCTACCCCCTCCCACTTATCAATAAATGTACTTTGGTGGAGAGAGAATGAACATTATTGGGGGAATATAAAGGGTTAATATTGGAAAACTTTCATAGAAATACCCAAAATGACAACTATTATAGAACAATTTTTTTATCTTTAAAAATACTACTATTTGGAACGGATGGAGTAATATTTAATTACCAGTAATAAATTTAAAATTGATAATAGCTATTAAAATACGGCAAACTTTTAATTTGAAATAATTCATGTCCTACCTTTAGTCTAATGTAAACAATTGTTTATACTTTATTAGGCTCCATTTTTCGTCTCTGTCCTTCATTTACTAATTTAAATTTCAAAATAATACAAACTAGACTCATCAATACAATTAAATAAGATAGGCAGTCGACGTAATCCATACTTCTATTGTTGAATAAAACTTTTAGTTTGTTGCCATAATAATTTACTAGTAGTAGTATTTATGATAATAATTTGTTTATTGTTATCATTGTGTGTCAATGGGAATTGATTTCTTAATAATTTAGGGACTATGCATCAATTTTTTTAGGAGTCATTGAAGGCCTGGAAAGGGGTGGTGGGAGCCCATGCCACACAATTACAAAGGGAAATTAAATTGAGGGATAGAGGGCCGGTGAGAATCGAACCTCCAACATTCCGTTGGAAATCAAGGGACTTAACCGCTTGGGCTAGTTTCTCATCCCACTATGCATCATTTGTTATACTTCATATAAAAATAACAAAATAAATGGAAATAATTATATTATATTAGCATCATTGCATATTATGAATCTTCAAATTACAATTTGATGGCAAAAAACTCCAACTTTGAATAAAATAGTTTCACCTTTAAATAATCATTTAATACAACTCAATAAAAGACGCCCAAATCCCAAATCTTGTTATGTAGTAAGTGTGAATTGTATGCTACTATATAAATTTTAATATTATATTTTTATATATATATAGTACTATTCTATATTAAAGCCAAAAGATATGCATGCCATGTTTCTGTTTAGTAGTTAATAATAATCAATCATTGACCTACTCTCCAATAGTTTCTTGCACTAATTGGCTTATGTAATATTATTCCACTAATCATTATTTTTCCCAAATGCCCCTTTAGACTTTCAGAACTACCATTCATTGTTGATTCTTGGGTACTATGTTTGGGTTTTATTCCATGTAACTTTCTTATAAATTTCTTCCTCCCACTATTTTATTACGGCACTGTTATTTGTACATGCTTGTAATTTTTGCATGGATTATTATCATGAATTCCATAAGATAAATATATACATATATATTTTCTTTCATGCATGTACACCTTTAAAAGTAATTGTCAGCCAAATAATTAATTATTGACAAGGGGTCATAACAATTTTTTGGGAAAATTGAATTTATTAAAAGAAAATAGAGGAAAAAGGTGTTTGTTAAATAATGAGATGGGGAAAGGACCTTTGCAATTGAATTAAATGAATTAAGTGAACATAATAAATAAGGTAACCCCATAGATTAAATTATTTTGGACCTACTAATCATGTGTTATTTAAAGCATGGGCCATCTTTATATTATTAGCAATTCTTTTTCCTTCCTTTTTTTGTTTGTGATGGGATGAGGAAATTATGTGGATAATCATACAATCTCGTCCTAATAATTTTTTCTTTATTGTTTTGGATAATTGCATTGTCCCCTCCTCAAGAAAAAAAAAAAACAAAACAAAATAGAGCTATGAGGGTTTTAACAGAGATTTTATAGTTAGGCTAGCACAATAAAAGGGATATTTAGGATGTATTTATATATGCATTTATTAATTAATCAAAAGGGCTTAAAAGTGTTTTGTTATCATTTCTCGTTCAAGCGTGATACATTTTAAAAAACATAATACAATATATATTAATATGAAAAATATGACGTGATAGTAGCAAATAGGTTATTATGTTGATTCTGCACATGCAAAAGTGCTGCTGAATTGTCACTCAAATGTAATGAATAAAAGTTTTAAACATTAACTAATTGATGGTGGGAATATAGATTCAACAATTTTGGGTAACAATTCAACACTCCACCTATGACTTCAAATCCATCTCATATTTCAAATACGGAGGGAGTATTAATTAATACTTCAAATCGAATTAAAGTTATTTAATGAATAGTGCTTACGATGCCAATGTTAATATTTTTAAATACGGAGGGAGTATTAATTAATACTCTATCCGTTTCTAAATAATTATTTTTTTCAGCTCAATTTCAATAACGAATATTTGCATTAATTAATTTATAAATTTTTACTTTTACCCTTTAACTAAACTCTTTCGTAATACATGCTAAGAAATAACATTTATATAAAGCGAATAATAATATAATAAAAATATAGTATAACTTTATATAATTATCTATAAATAACAATTATTTTTAAAACACTTTTTACTCTTTAAAAAGAATAGTAAAAAGGAACCGATGGAGTATATATTGTTTATTGATGAAGGTGGAAGCAAAGCAGCAAAGTGAGGAAGAAACTAAAGAGGGTAAAAAAGGGGAAGGCAAGAATAATGAATAATGGAAAGTGTTGGAAATAGCAGTGGAGGAAGAAGTGGGTTTGACCGAGGAGCAATTAAATGGGGGCCCAATAACAGATAAGTGGGCCCATCCCATCTATGGCCGGCCTTTTTACACTGTCCAATCATACTTTTCGGCCTAACCCTATCTTTATTTTAATACTTCCTACGTTCCTAAATAAGTGCTACGGACCCACATTTCATGCAATCCAATACACGTTTTTAATCCGTTATAACTCAAATTTCATACAAGTAAAAATTATGAAAATTTGATATTATAAATCTATGCGATTAGACGAATCCAACAAGATCCCACTTGACTATATTTTATCTTATATAATTGTATTAAAAAGTCGAGTCAAAACTACTTAATGAACAGTGACAAAAGTAAAAACGTGCCATTTAAAAAGGAACGGAGGAAGTACTATTATTCCATTCTACTTTATAATTTATACTCCTAGTATTAAAGTAATTTGTTTTTTTTTTTTCTCATTTCAAATTAAATACTAGTACTATCACTACCGATTTTCTCCCAAAAAATAAAAAAATAAAAAATTCTCCTGAATAAATTTTTGTAGAGACTACAGTGCTTAATAAACACAGTAAAATAACTGGGGCTATTCTTCTTTTTACTACACAAATTGAAAAAATAAAAGTGGTAGGAGAAAATAATAATAATAATAATAATACAAGTATACGTGTAAGGATAATTCACTAGTTTAGAGAAAGTTAGCAGGCTCTAAGTTGATTTGTGATTGGATGATTATTTGGTGATTTGACAATCAGACAAACCCCAAATTCCACACCTAATCCAATCACTCTTCCAACAAATCACGCAATTTATTTTATTTACCTATTTTTATTCCTCATTTATGCCTAATCTGCTTCTCTATCCTCTTCCTTTCTTTTCTTTTTTTCCTTTCCTTCATCTCACATTTAAATAAGTGACACTCATGCTTTATAATAAAAATAAAATAATAACTTGAATATCTGTCAAATATATACCTTATAAATTATAAACACACTATATGTTTTCAATTAGGACTCTTAAATAAAATTATGTTGCAAATTTATCAAATTATTAAAATTAATTTTAATATTCGGACACATCCCATTTCATAATATAATCATAGTGTTTGCTCAGTTGTTAATTGTTTATTGATAAGTTATTCCTAATTTCTATTTTAGCACTGTTTGTTAGTAGTATTTTTTTTTTTTGGCTCTTTTCTGTTTATAATATTTCAGCATCCAATTACTTGACCATTTTTTTTCCCTTTTAATAATAACTGGACACTTTATTTACCAGTGTAAAATTACCTAAGCCGACTTTCCAATAAAGTGGTTTATAGTACTTTATACCTACTGAAAAGAAATACTAGCACGTTTATAGCAGCCAATAAATTAATATATTAAAAAAAAGTGTACTTTTTGATTACCCAAACAAAATCAAATTAAAAGAAATTATGGACCATAAAAAATGTCAATATTCCCACAAATAATTCGCGGATCTGGGTTTATCTTATATGTGGCGATCAAATCAATTCCAGCTTCATCTCTCCAACCAAAAAAAAAAAAAAAATTTAAAATCCAGTCTAATTTATGAAAAATGTGACAATAGAAAAATGTCAAAGATAAACCAACTCTTTTTCGGTGCCAAATTGATTTTGGGAAACCACCAATCATGACTAGTGAATGCCTGAATGGTGTGACAATTTTATTCATTATTTATCAATTTTATTTTATTTTTAGTTCACCAAAAAAAGATTTATTTTATCTTTCTTTCAAAAAATTTGAGTATCAGTATTAGGGTATGAGATTTAGATTTCCCCAAGGGTTAGAGGTTTCATGATAATAGTAGTACCATATAGTATCACATGGCTGTGCAGGCTTTGATTGACCTAATCCTACAAGAGAGAAAATAAAAATAAAATACTAGTAATTGATTTTTATAAAATTGGGAGGGACCACTACTTTTTCACATCATGACAAGACAAGATATCCTATGTATCTACGGTGTCTGTCCTCCATATCCTGATTAATTTAAATTTAATTGTAATGAATAATACTAAGGAGTATAAAAATATGAATTAAATAAGAAAAGGTAAACGGACCACAAATGGGCAGGAAGGGGATATAATGACGGCCCAAAAGCCTTTATTTAGTAAAAGGAAAATTGTGGTCCAAGGCCCAAATCCACGGGCTTCAAAATTTTTAATGATTGAGGTTCCTTCTTGGACCACTTAAAAAAGCTTGACAATGGTCCAAAAAGGGAAACCTGACAAACCACTTGTCACTTGTGAGGGTTTTCTAAATTTATTCATTTCCACCTTTTTTTTTTTGGTGACAACCTGACATATAACAAATCACTATTATTATCATTGTTTGATAATTCTTCTATTCATATCATAGTAGTATTATTAGTAAGTGGTAAGAAAACACTTTTTTGAGCCCATGAGAAAACACTTGAGTCTGTGGAGGAGTGGTAAAAGGCCCATGAGAAAGCCCATTTATGAGCCCATTATTTATGGGCCTTAACAAATTTGTGTCTATTTAGGGGTCCTCAATTCATAATCTCAGGGGCAAACCCTAATTCTGGTTGTTAGCTGCTGCTGCTGCTTCTGCTGCAGATGATAGGAAGTGCGATTTATTAATCTTATTTGGTGGGTTCGTGTGTTTGTTTTCGACTTTTTTTTTTTGGTGACGGAATTATTGGATTTTGGCTGCCGGTGATGAAAAGTTGTTTCGGCAAGAGTTGCAACGGCAAATTTATTTATGCGCATCTGCGGTTGAAATCCGTGGAGCCGTTGCTGCTGTGATGAATGTGCCAATATGCTAATCTGAGAGGCAACTGTTGAATTCATTTTTGCTCTACGCCTACTACTGTTTTACTGATTTTTCCCTTTTTCTGATTGATTTTGAATTTTGAAATACTCCCTATGTTCTTTTGAGGATTTCAGCTTGGAGTCGAAATTCCTTTTAATAGTTGTATTTTTATTTATTTATTTTTTGTGTGTGCATTTTGGGGCGAGAGGTTCAGAAGCGGTAAAAAAAAATGAATTGAAATAGTAGACCTAAATGTGAATAAACCTTTTTATCTTGTATTGAGAATTAATCGAACACCTGCATCCTAATGAGCTCAATATTAACCTAAGTTTGAGACTTTTGAGTTAAGTTTGAATACATGTGTAATAGTCAATTTGGGATTCACTATTGGATTTTACATGAGAATATGCACTAAGGTTGCATTTAGATGAATCATTTATCCATTAGCGATATACTCCATTTCAAATCATTTTTTTAATTGGGGTTGAGATTTACTTTAGTGGTAAGTCCCGATTCCCAACCTATAGTTCGCGGGGTTGGGAATTGAATTCCTACCATACTCTCTATCTATTCCTTTCATTTCTTTTTTTAATTTGTGTAGTATGATGTCCAACCACTCTTTTTTTCAGACTTTTAACGACTCCTTCAAGAAAAAGAAAAAAATCTTTAATTTTAAACTTAATTAATTTGATGTAAAAATTAGATATTTGAACTCATATTCCCAATATCATTGAGATGGTTTCAATGGCTCTCCAGTCTACCAAAAAAAATATCATTGAGATGGTGGCCTTGTGGGTGTTTGGCATGCCGCTATGAAATGTGAATATTTCGAGTTTAAATTATAAACAAACTTAATTCGACAATTATATGATAAATATACTTACTTTTTAATGGATTTAAAAATATAAATATTAAATCTTTTACTTTTTGCATTAGTTTTTGTTTGCAAATCATATACAGTGGAGTTTATTTATGATGTAATAAGACAAATATTGTCATCTAACATAATAAAATATTTAATTAAGCTTGTTAAATTCATCCACGGTTGTTTGTTTGTTTTTGCTTTTGTTTTGTTTTGTTTTTTTTTTTTTTGTTTTTTTTTTTTAATTTTTAAATGATGCAGACGTAGAAGCGTCTACAAAAATTTCATCAATGAATTAAATAAACGCTGTTTGTACGCTTATGTTATTTATTTTCTCATATAATCAAATTACAATAATTTAAATAAACTCATTGTAAATTTGTAATTAAATGTCTGATAATTTTTTATTAGATTTATAAATAAATTATTTATAAAATTAATTTTGTTTCGTGATAGACAACCCTTCAATTGCCACCAAATCCTCGAGTGATTAGTTTTGGATCCAATATGGCCTGAGAATACTTGGTATTTTTCTCCTAAAAAGAATATGCATTTTATCATAAATTAATATAATTATAGAGATGTAAAAATAATATTTGACAAGAATAAAATATTTAAATAAAAATTTTTATCTAGTAAAAAAAAAGGGAAAAAAGTAGAAAAAGTACATTTATCAATTTATCATACGAGGTTATCACTTATTGCTTACAAAATACTTCCTCCGTTTTTAATTAGTTGTAACATTTGCAAATTTGGTACTATTCACACATGTACTTTGATTTAAAGTTTTATCATAGTTATACAAGTTAAATTATACTCAATTGAGATCTTGTTAGATTCGTCTCATCGAGTAGTTTTTTAAATATTGAACTTTTAGAATTTTTACTTGTACCGAATTTGAGTTATTAATGATTTAAAATATGCATTGGACGGCGTGCACAGTGTATCCATTACAATTTTTGAAAAACGGAGAAATACTAATAAAAAATCCCCATTGATAGAATGACTGTCAAAGAGAGTGGTTGTGTTTTGATGGAGCTTTGAGGTCTTGTTGCTAGAAATAATTTCTCATCCAAGTTCCAACTTTGGTTTTTTCATTCCCACATCGGAGGGCTTTTGAATCTTTTTCTCGAAAACAATTAGGGGTGAAAGCGGGACGGATAATACCCGCCCGATCCGATGCCGTATTCGATTATATTCGAATCCGAATTCGAATTTTGATATCTGGTGGATATTTGGCGGATACGGGACAGGATATGGGATTGTAAATATCCGCCCGTATCCGAAAAAATCCAAATTTTATGCGGATATTATCCGTATTTTATATCCGAATATCCGAAAAATTATATATATATATATATTTATATATGTATATCATAGTTTTATATTAACTATAAAATAAATAAGTAATACTATATGTATAAATATAATCAAAAACTTGAAAGCCATATGTAATTAAATCAAATCATATTAATCAACTCGACTATATCATTAGGTTCTTTGCATGTAAACTGTAGTACGTAACATCTTGTAGTGATGCTATTTAGATGTCTTGAACGAACTAACTAATGATTTTGGAAAATTTAAAAAATCAGTTAAGCTTACATAGTATATATTCTGATTTCTCTTAAAAAATTATACTAAAAAAAATTAATTTTAAAAAATAAAATATTATCCGAGTTAAAATCCGAATCCGTCTCGTATCCGTTTTCCGAAATATTCGAATTAGTATTTGTATCCGGCCTATTCGTATTCGATTCCGTATTCGACAAAAAAATATGGGATAGGATACGGGACGAGTACTATCCGCCCGTATCCGTCCCGTTTTCACCCCTAAAAACAATACCGCATCCATGCTTCAAGCATCAAGCATGCTTCTCCATTTCTTTATCTTTCCTTTTCCTTTTTCATTTATTCTAACATCATCATGGGATGATTGGGAGCTTTTTATTCCCATTTTTGTAGTTTTCGACCGTTGAATCATTTTAATTAATTTTAATTTTTTTTTTTTGTACTTGGTAAGACGCTCCACATTAGCCCCTACCCCACACCACATGTCCGAATATTTTCACATTCCAATTAAAATTGGTCAAAGAAATGGAAATGGATACTCCATTTCTTCTTCAAAGCAATTTATGAACAAAAAAATATTGGCCCATTTACGGTTTTACCCTTGTCCAGCACATCGTCTACTGTCTAAATAGTAGTGGTAACATAGAAAAGGGTATAATGGTCAATGCACGTTTAATTTTGAAAATCATTTTGGGTGCCAAAACAGCTGAAAATCCCGATGCGGGTACACGTGGCTTCATATAATTGGAAGGCGTGTAAAGGACAAAATGTGTATTCGGAAGTTCGTGAGTTTAAATTGCAGCCTTCTTCGTATTTCAACTGTTGAGTGTGCGGTGGGTTCTCTTTGTGTTCGTGATTGGGCGGTTGAGACGAAGGCGGACGGCGACGGAGGCGGCTTGGAAGCGGAGGTTTTCTTTTCGGTTTCAGTTGCGAATCGGTTTTGTTAATTATTACTGTAGTTGACCTTGCGGCTTCGCATTTATGATTTTTGCGTGAAGTAATTTTGTCGTGCGTTATCTGGATTTAGTATTTTTTTTTTTTTCCGTCGCATTGAATTGGAGTATTTGTTAGTTTCCTTTATTCCATTTCCGCTTTTGTGTAGTTAATCTGCGATCTGGATCGGGAATTTGAGGTTTCTAGGATTTTAATACGATCAGTTTCGGTATGTTTAAAGACTGCTGCTTGCAATTGCCATTTTTTTTTCTTCCCAAAATTGTGTCTGTCAACATCTCTGGTTGTGTGAAGGTAAGAGGAGCTAAAAATGGAGTTGAAGAATATGAAATCGTCACACTGGTGGTGGCTAGAAAGTATCAACAATGGGGATGCGAATCGTTCCTCTTGGCTGCAGTCAACACTTGCAGGTGATTCTTAGTTAATTGATCATTTTTACCTGTTCTTAAGATTGATTAACTTTTTCAAAACAGAAAGAAATGTTGAAATAAAGTACTCCTTTATTATTCTATTTAGTTTAAAGTTTTAAGCCTGTAATTACTTGACCGTTGGAGATCCATGTGTATTTTGAACTTTGTGATGATGGAACCTTGAAAAGCTTTACACGTGGGGGTCTTCTCTGTGTTTACAGAAAACGATCATCATCAATTCATCTTCATACAACCCTTTATTTAATAGTATGTGGGTCAGCTATAGAAACTTTCATGCTACTGCACTTCCTACATTGATGGCATGCCTAATCGAGTTCAATAAAATGATTCTTCTCTGCCTTCATTTTTTCTAATTTCGTCCCATTGTAGACCACAAAATGTGACCAGACATGGACACAGCCACCATTAGCTTCCCTTAACTTTGTAGCGTAAACTATGTTGTCGTCGTTTCTTCTAATCAGGATAAATATCTAGCAAACGCAACCTGAAACTTTTACCATAACTTGTAAAGCTGGTATCTTGAAGACTGACTATACATGCTAGCATTCTACACTGTCTGTGTACATCATTATCGTCTCGTATTTGATCCTCATCTTTTCTAAGTATTCATTCCATGTGTGGGGGTGGACTACAGAGATTGTACATAATTATGTTGGTTGATTCATACTGTAAATTTAAACCCTGTTATGTGTCTTCCTTGTGCTACAAGTTTGACTTGTGAGTGTATACAGGTAGATTCATCTTATCTGAGATGCTTGCAGAATCTTTGACTTGCATTATGCAAACTTGATTTTGGATTGAGTTCTTGGATCTAAAATTAACAAAATTTGCATCTTTCTTCTACATCTGTTGCTATCTCATTCATCTGTAAATTAGCTTTGCTAAATGTTTTCCTCAAATTTTTGCAGAACTCGATGATAAGACAAAATCAATGATTAAGATAATTGAGGGAGATGCAGATTCCTTTGCTCAGCGAGCAGAAATGTACTACAACAAGAGACCCGAGCTTATTACCCTGGTTGAAGAATTTTACCGTTCTCATCGTTCTTTGGCTGAAAAATATGACCATCATATGAAATCAGAGCCAATTACCCGTGTTCTAACTCCATGGTCATCTCCTTTGTCATTCACCAAATACCGTCTGGAGAAATCTCCAAGCTTGTTGGATGACAAAACCTATGATAGCTACTCTGAAGCCTATGGCCCAGATGAATCAGACCTGTCGGAAGTCGATGATCCAGAGGAAGTCGAAGAAGAACACAAATTTCAAATTCACATCAAAACTAGGCTACAACAAGTGACAAGTGGAGCCACAAATGAGGAACTGATCATGCTGAGGGAGGAAGTGGCAAAACTTAAGCGTGAAAACCATGTTCAGGAGATGCAACTGACACAAAAGGATGAAGAGAAGAGGGAAGTCATCCGACAACTGAGTATAGCCATGGATTTGCTCAGGGAAGAGAACGAGAAGCTGAGAAAATGTCTTGCCAGGAATACTCCCAAGAAGGAAAAACAATCAAAAGAGGGTGGTTTTCTTGGGAGGTTGTTTGATGGATTTACAAAGCCTCGGGGTAATCTTATCGCCATTTAGACTACCGTGCAGCTCTGTGTGTCTCTGTTGAGTGGATTTTACATATTTACATATAGCTATGTTGTAGGAAATTGTTTTTAACTAGGGAGTAAGTATATTCTTTTAAGACAGATATCTATGGTGAAGTAAGCCTCTTTGTACTAAGCATTGTTGTAAGTTATGTATTCTTTTGGTGTGTGCATCTTCTTTTATGATCCAGATAACTTTTCATGATTCAAAACAGCATGGTGTGAATCCACATTATTCCTCAACAGAATGAATAAAAATGCCTTCAAATTTATACATCACTCATTCAATATGGAAACAACATACCCACAAATTCATAATCGTGAGTCCACAAATTTACCCCCAAACACAACATACAAATTAAGCAGGAAAACATTATATAATACTACTATGTACTATCTATTATTCTATAGCATAAACAAGCAACTAACTCATTACTCACCTCACTACAATGGAAGCACTCAACCAAACACACCACCAAATACAACCACCACCACTAGTGCCTCCAACAGCACCTTTACACTCAGTCCAACTGCAGAGGAATCCGGCAATGGCTCAGAAGGCGATACGGCGGCGCCGGGGCCGGGGGCTACAAGTGCATCAGGATTAGGAGGGCTAGGACTTGATGGGATGAGTGGGAGTGATGACTCACTAGGAGAAAGGTCAGAGCCACCAGGGGAAGGGAAGAGAGGAGTAATATCAGGGGACAATGCAGGAGGTGAAGACAATGGGGGTGAGGAGGAAGAATCAGGCAGCACTGAAGGAGCAGCAGAAATAGTGGATGCAGGCACAATCTGCCCCAAAACTAATGAATTTGAGAACAAAACAAATGTGGCAACAATAAGTGGGAATAAGGAACCCATTAATGATGAGGGAATCATGTCTTCTGTTCTGTACAAAGAGCAACTCTTTTTTTTTTTTTTTGTAGGAAAAAGGGTACTGAAATAAATGCAGTTTTCTTTGAGTGAATGAACAATGATTGTGGGATGGAGCCATTATCATGACAAGGGGGGGATGGTGGATGGGAAGGGAGAGGGAGGGGGGGATTGTGGGGGCCGGTGACGCACGTGGCAGGAGATGATTGGGTGGTGCAC
Organism: Hygrophila difformis; assembly: GCA_030278955.1. NCBI lineage: Eukaryota > Viridiplantae > Streptophyta > Magnoliopsida > Lamiales > Acanthaceae > Hygrophila > Hygrophila difformis. Next base: position 6,899,413 of record JAOANR010000001.1, on the reverse strand, counting down.
CTGGGAGAACAGCTAGGCATGTTGAGCAAAGTGACAAGATTTGATTAAAGGGAACACATGAAGGATGGACTGGAGGCTGTTGTCTTTTTCTGATATGGATGTTTTCTAGCTGGTCACATGTCTCTAAAATTCTTGTGTCTTGTTTTAGAGCATATTGGTTATTGCTGGTGTGGACTGTGGGAGAGATATAGTACTATTACTATCTCACAATTCTTAGGGTAGGAAGGCTTCAAATAAACTAGGGTAATTTGGCTGAATCTTACCCCATGGCCCATACACTTGTACAGAGTTTATTTTTTATTTATTTTTATAACTCAAGTTTTGTTTGGCAGTAATGGATGCATTATGGTTTAGTTTTTACACGTATAATTTGGCAATTTGCTATAAGGGGAACTGGAGTGATTACCCAGACATGTGACGAGAAATATTTAGTCCATTCATTTTTATTTTTTTTTTGGATGAGCTTTAGTCCATTCCATAGTTGTTAAGATCCGGATCCATTTTAAGATCTTACGATTTTACGATCACACATCTCTAAAACGATCCCGATCCTTATAGGATCTTAAAATTAGTAAGATCTGGATAAGATCCCGATCCTGATCGTAGAATGTTACGATCTTATAATCATATTCCCTTAAACGTTTATACGATCTTACGATCATACCCACTTAAACGGATAAAATCTTTGTAGGATTTTATGATTTGGAATCATAGTACCTTCTTTTCTTTAATGTTAAACTTAAGAACTTGTACTCCTTATGTATGTATGATGTGTAAAAAAACACAATATGCATGTATATGGAAATATTTTATGTTTAATTGTGATGTTTTTGTACCGTATTAATTAACATGCAAGATTTATAAACATACGAAATAAGGCGTTTCCTTGTTAGTATGCATAATTGAATTTATTCATTATTGCAATTTCATAAGATCTAAGGATCCCGATTCGATCCTACGATTCCGATATTGCAAAGGGAAAAACGATCCCATATAGGATCCCGATCTTAACAACCTTGGTCCATTCATTTGGACTGGTATAGTTCCAACTCCCAATAGTTAATTAAGAATTTTATTTCATGGTTCAGTATTTCTTTGAGAGTTATTTATTATTTATTTATTTATTATTTTTTCTGAACAACTTATACTAACGCACTTCTACAATTATACTTGGGTGACACAACTATTCTTCAAGCTGAGATTGTGGGGATAATGCACGGCTTGCGTCTGGCAAGGGAGCTCGGCATTGATGAGATATGTTGTATCAGTGATTCGCTACAGGCTCTTCGGCTGATAAAAGGAACTCACTCTCCTTACCACTTGCTGGCAGCCCACCTAGGTATCATTCAGGACCTACGCAAACAGTTCAAGGTGTGTAGATTCGAGCATGTTTTCTGGGAATGAAATACAGTGGCCGACACACTTGCTAAAATGGGCGCAAATGGTGATTTGTTTTACACAACATGGGCCTTTCCGCTAGATTCCGTGAAGCCTCTCCTGACAGCTGGTGCAGCTGGCATGTGATTTCTGCGTAACTAGTTTCCAGTTCCTCAGGAGATCTATTTTGGGTTTAACTTGTTTTTGATTTAGTTTGTTTTTAATTTTATTTTGCGTTCCTATCCTGTATAGGTTGTTCTGCCAAAAATATTATACTTTAATAATTTTTCTTTCATTTGTAGTAAAAATTAGGAAAACAAATAACATAATTGTGATGAAAAATAATTTTGCTGTACGGTATAGTGATAAGGACTCTGGAAGAAGGGGCCGGTTTCGGTGCATGCCCCGCTGTAGGTGCTAAAACATTTAAAAGTGATGGGTATGTGTATATAAAGTGATGTGTAAGTATAAAAAAGTAATAGATGGAAGTTATGAACCAAAAACTAATAAAAAAAACAACCTACCATCTATACATCATTTTATAAGGCTTACACATCACTTTACAAAAGGCTACACATCATTTTAATGCTGCGTGTACCTTCTGGCAATTTTGATACCATTACAGAAACCGGATTGCAGGAAGAACTCATGATTATTTTAAAGTCGGAAAATGTTCATTTTGGGACAAGATTTTATGTGAGGATAAAACTCATAAAAGGATAGAATTGGGAGATAAGTAGTATTAATTAATTTAAATTGGGAGATTGGTAAATTAGAGCCTAGATCCTTTTTAAAAATATTTCAATTTTTTTAGGTCCCATTCAAATTTTATTACACTTTGCACCCCATTACATGTTTGACTTGGTTTACTACCTCAGTTGTATATGTCTTACCTAGAGCTGTAAATAGAACAAACAGTTCGTGAGCTGAGCTCGTTTCGACACGTGTTTGTTCGTTAATAGCTCGTTCGGTAAGTTAAACGAACCGAGCTCAAACACATAATTTGGTTTGTGTGTTCGTTTGTTAAGTTCGCGAACAGTTCAGAATTCTTTTTTAATGGAATATATATTATAAAAATTAAATATTTTATCTAGTTATTCTTTCAATTATTCATTTTTATTAATTTCACATTTCTCTCATAAATTATATTACAATATACATTACATTTTCACACCTAATTTTAATTCTAAAACAAATGAATTTATTAAATTAATGGTTCGTTAACTGAGCTCGATTAGGCTCGTGTTCGTTCATTATTAGCTCGTTCATATGGTTAAACGAACAGAGCTCAAACATGAAAATTGGCTCGTTAAGAATTTTGACTCGGTTCGTGTTCGTTCGTTAAGCTTAACGAATAGAGCTAAAACACTTGAGCTTGGTTTGGTTCGGCTCGTTTACAGCTCTAGCCTTACCTAGATACTATATGGTATTTACCAGGTTAATGATATGTGATTTACCACTGTATTAGTATGTGCTTTATCATAGCTACCATATATTAGTACTTACCAAGTTACCGGTACGTGGTTTACCATAGATACCATATGATATTTACCAAGTTTTTTGTATGTACTTTACCACAAATGCCTTATGGTGTTTACCAAGTTATTCCACATATACCATATGATATTTACCAAGTCTTTGTATGCGCTTTACCACAAATATCTTATGATGTTTACCAAGTTATTCCATATATATCATATGTGCTTTACCGAGTTTTTAGTATGTGCTTTACTACGATTACTTTATGGTGTTTATCAAGTTATTGGTATGTGCTTTACCATGTTCTTCGTATGTGATTTACCAAGTTATTACATAGGGCCTAAAACACAATGTTTGAAATGGAGGGGCTTTGATTATTATAATATTTTGTCCATGGGTACTGGGCCTAGTTTTCCCAAAAAAAAATATATAAACGATAGGAATAATGGGCCGTATGGCCCAAAATGAGTGTTTATAGCAGAAGGGCCAAAGTACAGGACCATTGGATTGGGCTGGACTATGAAATGCCCGACCGTTGTGGCTGTAAGTAGGTGACAGACCTCGCAAAAACCCCCCGAATAGAACTTAGAAAACCTAACGTTTGAAAAAAAGTGATAAAAAGGTATTGGGGCATTCCGAGAATTGAACTCGGGACCTCTCGCACCCTAAGCGAGAATCATGCCACTAGACCAAATGCCCTTCCAGTGGCTAAATATTTCTTTCTAAAACTGAATGTGATACTAATTTCTGTTTCCCTCCAAAACTCGAGGCGTACTGAATACTGATCATCATCTATTTCTCCCATTTCTTTCTCCGTTGTCATCCGATTTCCTCTAGTTTCTCTGCGTCAATCAGTCGGTCTTTTGCAACTGGATTCACTGCAGTCGATACACGGTGTTTTTTTGTGGATAATCTGGACGTTGCTCTCCCAGCATCTTCTAATTTTGCGGGGTAAAAATAAGGGTTTTATGTGTGTGCGCGAAACGTGTTGCCCTGTAAATTATCATTGTCAGTTAATATTTATGCTGGGTTGAAATGCTATTGCGGGAGTTGGTTTTGTGATTTAGAGATGTGTGATTTGTGTAGGGAATTTTATTTTTTTATTTATATGTATAAATTTAAATTTAAATTCTCTCTTTTCCGAGATTTTTGGTAGTGTAGTAGTTTTGTGTTTTATATTGTTTGTGATGGCGATGAATGTGAAAAGAAATTTTAGTTATTCTATATTGCGTTTGATTAAATTTGACATTGTAATTTCAAATTTGGACTTTGATTGGAAGGATTGGTTGGGTTAAAATCAATGCAGGATGGAGGATGACTATAGCACCACTGTTCTTGCAGGTTATACGTTTGTTGTTGGCAGCTCCTCTGTAGAATCCCCACTTCTGGATCTCTATATGGATACTGAGATTGTGGATGTAGGTGAATCTGCTCATCATGATGGGATGAACGGTGGCTTAGAAAAAGAAGTGGTTCTTGATAGTGATGACGAAGGAGGGGGCCATGATAAAGCTTTACATCAGCGTAATGAGGAGTATGTTCCTGTAACTGGAAGGTTTTCTGGCAGAGGTGTCATTCGTCTTTTGAAGCATCGACGATCTGCTGGTAAATGATTCACATGTGGAGTGCAGAATTCGAGCACTTCTTTTATAACATAGTCTCTTTTTTCCCTTTGTCATTCGTTAATAAACTATCAGCTGCAGTTTTTTTATTTTCTTTTGTCCTCTTTTTATGGGCCTTCTTTCTAAGATCTTGGACATATTTATTAGATATTTCATTGAGTTAATCTGCCTGGAGATATATAAGTTTGTCATTTCAGAATATCCCCCAGTTTGTGTTCTCATGTTGGAAACTTTCAATCCTAAGATAAATCCAGTCTGTTGACTTTGTTTGTTGGCTGCATGTGATGTAATGAAGATAGAGAGTGATGTGTGTAATAGTGGATAGAGAGAAATGTGTAATTGATTAGTGAATAGAAGAAAAATAGAATATTTCCATTTGGTATTCATGCAAATTTTAACATGATCTCTTGTCAGTTCATTGAGTGAGCTGAAAGATATTATTCTCTGTTTCAGGTTTGTTCAGGAGGCAGGGTAACAATATCCGTGAACATGCTCCTCGTTATCTTGATTCAGCCGAAAGTGCTAAGAGGTCTTTTCTCTGCAATGATGAATTTGGAGAGCGTCATGAGGTCACAGACAGTGTAAGATCCAATGCACTCGATAAAAAATCACTTTCCATAAATAAAGATGAATTTCACCTGGAAGCAGGTAGGAATATTGCAAGAGAAAGTCTGCCAGGCAATGTACTTGAAAAGAGTAAGTTGCTTTCACATGAGTCTGATTACATTAATATGGAGCATGAATCAAATTACACTCCAGAGATTTCCGAAACACATGAGAAGGTTCTGGAGTTTGTTGATCACTACCTTTCTGTCACTAACTTAAGCTTTGATAAAGAATATGAAAGTCGAAAAGGTAACAGGATAAAATCACCTCCCACTTTGTGGTCAAAAGGTTCCCAACGTTTAGCAAGTAGAATAAACCGTGGTTCTGCTGATTGCAACCTAATAGCTTATGACTGGGGTACAGAAGAAATAGAGAAGAATGAGTACACATCCACAAGAATGAACAAGGATTCGTTGGTTCATCTATCATCTTACCATGAAAATTTGGAAAAGGCAATGGTATCAGGTCTGCAATCATTTGAGGATTTCAGTGGAAATTTATCGGGTGCCAATGATTTAGATGTAAAATCACTGAAATCCAAGGTCAGAAATAAAATGGGATCATATTCCACCATTTGTGTCGAAAATGATCATGTGGGGTCGAATGATCCATTAGAAACAGGCTTTTCTAACCTTAGATGTGAACAATTGGGACTTACACCAGATTCGTTGGATATTGGCCTAGACACTCAAATTGCTGCTGAAGCTATGGAAGCATTGCTACATGCGACTCCCATTCTTGATCCTAGTTTTGGTCAGCAAAGTTATTGCAACAAGTCCTCTGATGTTGCCTATAAGGAAAGTAAATCAAATAAAGTTGTCTATCCTGGGGAGGCCTTTCTAGGTTGGAGATGCAAACGTAAACGTTCAAGGTGTGTGAAGATTGCTCCAAGTTGGTTCAGGAACCAATGTTTCTCAGCTTCAAACCAATCTGAGGTCCGGAGGGGAATTGCTGCTCGGTTGCCTCCAAGCAAAAAGATGAGGACTGAAAATCTAAGGATTATGAAAGACTTGAATGACGGAAAGTCAGAAGACAGAATGGATGGCAAATGTAGAGGGCCTTATGATGTCACTTCGAAGCAGGAGGTTAATGGTTTTCAGGGAAGAGATATCTTAAAAGATGTTCAAAAACATAATTCTATCCATAGTAGAAAACCGAAAAAGGCTGTTGATGTGATTAATTTGGAATCTCCCAACGAGCCAAGGGAGATTATTCATTTACATGATGCTGCTCACAAAAGGGCAAGTAAAGGGGACTGCTTGAACTTGAATTCTGGTTTTGGATTGAAAGCAGATTCGGAAAATAGCGATGACAATGGTAACCGGGAGGTGGCTGACAAGACTCTTTCAAAACTAAACCTTTGGAGCTATCCAAAACTGGAAAGAACACATAAAGCTGCCCCATGCCATTCTATTAGATCAAGTAACCAGTGCTCTCCAAGTGTGACAGTTGAGAATTCTGTGGGGAAACATTGCATAGGAATTATGGGAGCACAAAAAAGGGTAGGAGGACTTCTAGTTTATACTAGGCGACGCAAATCCTTCTCTGATTCATGGTCTCCATCATTAAATGGCAATTCATTTTGTGATACTCCCAAACCATCAAACCATTGTGATAAATCGAAAGATAACATGAAGTCGCATAAGTGGTCTAATGAACACTCTGTGGCCTTGCAAGATCTCGAGGGTGGTGATAATGTAGATCGATCATGCAACTATTTCTCCAAGTCTCCCCTAATGAAGGAGCTTGCAAGATTGGGCTATGCAGAGTCACTACCGGATTTCCTCCCAAAGGATTCAAGAAGGCGAAGGGCTATGAACAAGGTTTGCATCTTGTTCAGCCAGAACTTAAAGCCGAGCATACTCAAGAAACAGAAAAAGGTACTCTTCTGCCACAAATTTGGTGACCATATCTTATATTTTCACTGAAATGTAATCTTTCTGGCAGATTGTGGCAAAGCTAGGTCTTCTCATTACATCATGTTGTGCAGATGCAACACATTTTGTAACTGGTGGATTTGTTAGAACAAGGAATTTGTTGGAAGCCATTGCTCTGGGGAAACCTGTTGTGACACGCTTATGGCTCGAGAACTGTGAACAAGCCGGCTATGTTGTTGACGAAAAAGCTTACATCCTTAGGGATGAGAAAAAAGAAAAAGAAATTGGATTCAACATGTGTGTTTCACTTGATCACGCAAGGCAGTGGCCGCTTTTAAAGGTAATGAATACATGTGCATTGAAACAGATTATACTTCACACTCAAGGTATTTTGTGAATAGTTAATATATTTGTTGATCGACAGGGGCGCACAGTCATGATGACCCCCAACGTGAAACCTAGTTTGGATGTGATAACTGGTTTGGTGAAGGCTGTTCGTGGGCAGGTGTGTACATGCTGGATTTTATTTGCTTTTTTACTCCTATCTTCAATAAGACCTCTTCATTGCAATGAGCATTAGAGTCTGAAAAAAGAGTAAGACATACCAATACCATATTGAGATTTCAAAGTTGCATAGTTTTCATTTACGTAAAAAAGAACTGTGTAAAATTTGATCTTTGAGCTCTCAGATGCTTGCACAGTGTTTCAGACTAGTGGTCGCATTCTTCTATCCATCACGACAACGATCATTTAAGACAGCTGCAACATTCTGAACTTGATTCTCTATGAAATGTTTCTCAGGTAGTCTTAAGTATGCCAAAAGCCAAAATAGAGGATAAGGCAGTTCCTGAGGATCTATTAATTCTCTCATGTGAAGAAGACTACAAAATTTGCTTACCTTTTCTTGAAAAAGGTGTGCCTGCGCACGAGTGTGTGTACCTTCAATTGAAAAATTATACTATTATATATTTTCTATAACAATAAAATTGTGTAACCTTTCTATCTGTAGGTGCTTCAATCTATGATTCCGAGCTTTTGTTGAATGGAATTGTAACGCAGAAGCTGGAATATGGGAGGTCAGTGAAGTGAAAACTCCTCTAGTTGAAGTTCAATGGCCTCCACAAACTTTCAACTAGCTTTCCTATATTGCCAATTGATTCCATCTCTCATCTCTATTCACAGCGTTTTTCAATGTCTGAAATTTGCTCCTTATGCTGTCCTTACAAAACTGCTTGCTTCTCAGGTATGAGCTTTTCAAGGATTTTATGGCAGATAGCTCCTCGGCTCTGCTCCGGAAGAGAAAGTGCAACATGGCCTCTGCCAATCACCATTGTTTGCCTTGTCAAACACAAACGATTGCCTGATGAACTGAAGGCTGTGTGCCCATAATTGCTTCCAGGAATTGGTATTTAACCCAGAAATATGTTGCGAGCTTGTGTAAAATGCGCAGAATCTTGAAAGTTTTGCCATTGCATATTACAAGAACCTTTAATCGATTATTCACCATTTTTTCTTGTTTTGATACAAGTTAACTGCTTTTTTGTCATTGCCACAAGCCAAATATGCCAATTTTGTATTCCTATGGTTCAAATACAAAGGAATGGTGTCCAGGTTCAAGATGGGAAAAGCTTTCCAACTCAAAAAATAGAACTTTACTACAATTGCTCATACTAATACGGTTGTAAAATATACTATATTAATATGGATGTTTGATTATGGCTTTATTCCCTACGTACCATATGAGAGTTGATAAAGATAATACTTCACTTCCTCCGTTTTTTTTTTTTAAGTTACGTTTTGACTTTCTTTTACTGTTCATTGTAACAATTTGACTTCTATTTTTGTTATAGTTATAGAAAATAAAATATAGCCAAGTGAGATCTTGTTGGATTCGTCTCATCTTGTAGTTTTAAATATAAAATTTTAGAAATTTTACTTGTATCGAATTTTGAGTTATTAGTTGTTGAAAATATGCATTGTCATACGTACAAATGAGAAATGTAACCTAAAAAAAAAAAAAACGGAGGAAGTATTTAAATTATATGAAATGCAACGCCTCTTTTAACTCATAGTAGTAAAACATAGCCCAAACCACGACCCAGAGTCACGTTGTACTTAAGTAAACATTCATCAATTTGTAGCATAACCCAAAAGGCAAAAACTCTAGTACATACTGTACTAAAGATAAGATATTGGGCTTGTTTGGTTGCAATTATGAAGTATTAAAGAGCATATAGTATATGCTGGCTTGTTTGATTGTAATTATATTAGAGAGCATATATCATATTGTTTACTTTAGTATGTTTGATCAATGTATATACTTCATTTGTTTCGGAAAAATCTTAATATTAAGTAATTTGTTACTATTCACACACTTACTTTCACTTAAAGTTTTATTATAGTTATAGAAGTTAAAATATAGTCAAATATGATCGTGTTAGATTCGTCCCGTCGTGTAGTTTTTAAATATCAAACCCTTATAATTTTTTATTTGTACCGAACTTGAGTTATTCATGATTTAAAATATGCATTGTATTGTGTGAAAAGTGGATCCGTAAAGATTATTCCGAGACGGAGATAGTATTTGTTTGGTAAGTGATATATTGGAGAGCATATCTGAATCAATATGCTAATTTTTAATATGGTAGATTTTGAAGTATATTTGATCAAATCTACTACTACTAGATCTGCTACTCATGGTCACAACTATTATATGCTACTCTTTCCGTGTGTTTTTTTTAACTTCTCCACTTATTCATTCTAATATACGTTTTTAATTATTAATAACTCGAATTATATACAAGTAAAAATTGAAAAAATTTTGATATTGTAAAACTACAGGATTAGACGAATCCAACAAGATCTAAATTGACAATGTTTTATCTTACACAACAATCCTAAAAAGTTGATCAAAGTTATTTAATTAATAGTATCAACTATGCAAATGGTAAAGATATATTAAAAAAAGGGGGGGGGGGGTGTTATATCCAAATAAGCCAAATATAGATCAATAGATGGATTAATTGCGTGCTAGTAGCCACAACATTTATATTTTTTTCCCGATGAAACAACATTTATAATTTTTTATTTTGTAAAAAATACACAAGAAAAATAAGTTGGTAACCCGAGCTAGAATTTAATTAAACAACTGCCTCTTTCTCTAATCAACCAATATACTTCCTCCGCTTTTTAGGCCCCGTTTGGAACAAGCGGTTCAAACGCTAAAAGTCCATTCACAACTCTACGAGATTCATATCTGTTTGTTTTCCCAAAAATATATGATTTGGAATCGCTAATTTTCTCCACAAATCATGGTTTTGAGAACTCTAACATCTGAAGCTAAACTCTAATCTATGAAACCAAACTCTAAACTCTAAACTCTATTTATTTACCAAACGAAGCCTTAATATGTTTACCATTTACATAGTTAATATTGTTCATTGAATACGTTTGATTTAACTTTTTAATACATTTATACTTCCTCTGCTTTTAAAATTTTATTCCGGGTCCACCCAGAACGCAGTCTAATGCACGTTTTAAACCATTAATAACTCAAATTCAGTACAAGTAAAAATTATAAAAGTTCGATATTTAAAAACTATAAGACATTAAGACGAGACGAATCTAACAAGATTCCACTTAACTATATTTTAACTTGTATAACTATAATAAAACTTTAAATAAAAGAAATTATGTGAATAGTGGCCATTTCCTCAATGGAGCAAATATAAACAAATGGAGGAAGTATAATATAAACATAGTCAAGTGAGATATTGTTTGGATTCGCCTAATTGTATAATTTTAGAATATTAAATTTTTATAATTTTTTACTTGTGTATAATTTTAGTTATTAATAATTAAAAATGAGTATTGAATTATGTGCAGGAAAGAAATGGATAGGATAAAAAAACGGAGGGAGTACAATTTTTTAATCAACCAATAAAAATAATTTTTAGTTCCTAACCTTAAATGGCTGTTAAACAAAACAAAATAATTTATTTATTGGGGTTGCGTATTTATTCTAGTGGTAAGTTTCCAAAGACCCTTTGTCCCTACCTTTTTATTTTTTTAATTTGTGTGACATGAATTTTCACAACTCCCATTAATCCCTTTAATAAGAAAAAAAGAAAAATTATACTATATTTTTTTCCCTTTTTAAAGTCGGTAACCATAAGCCGATATTTATAAATTATACTCTATGGGCTAAAACAGTTCCTCTTTCCTCAATTTTAACCTTATTATTGTTTATCAGCTTCCTTCTCCTCTTAACCTTTTTCTTTCGCTCGCCTACAAACCTGCGGCGGTAGCAGCCTGGGTGTCAATTTCTCAACTTCGAAGGTCAACGTAGCGTGAATTATCTACATAAATCGCCTTCGGGCTGCGTCAATCCGAGTTGTACGTGTTTACGCCGGGAATTTGCAGATCCGCTTCGGTGGCGGTGTTCGCTTGGGGTTTCGGGTGGAGTTCCTTAGAGGAGGAAGCAGCGGCGATCGGGCGATTATTGAACAGTAATTTATCATTCTTTTTTTATTTATTTATTTTAAATCCCTGTTTGATTATTTGTTTATGAATGTTGCCGTGAAATTCAGGGGATGATTAATGTCATATATATGTGCGACAAATTGCTTGTGTGTGTGTGTCCCAAAGACCAACTGGAAAATAACTCAATAGCAGATGTACTGAATAGTACTCGATTATAAGAATGATCGTTTGACTTTAGGGTGAAGAAAGTGATAATACTATTTACTATGGAACAAGTAATGTCCATTGTGCCTTACATTGATAGGAAGAAAAACCTGAAAAATTTAGAATCATGATGCTTGAAATCACTATCCATTACCTGTTTTGCTTGATAGCTAAACTTTATGTGTATTTGAAATCAGTGTAAGTTTTTCTATAAATACCTGTCAAATGTGGGGTAAATGCATCCAGGCCTTGTATTGGACAATCTGACTGTTTGATGATGTATATCATCTGGGTGGTTTTTGTGACTTTTTTTCCGGAAACACTTGTGCAAATGATTGTGCTGAGAAAGAATATTTACATAAACTGAAGTAAGTCCATATTTAACACATTGTTAATTGTTACCCAGAAAGTGTGTTGCAGACTGCTTGTAGCTCCTGACATTAACGGTCTAACGTGCACAAGTGTGTATCCACTGTACACGTGTCTAGTGGTCCGACCCTTTATTATTCGAGGATGTTCGACCTGTACATGTGTATGGTGGATACACGTGCGTGTAGACCGTTATGGATGTAACTTTTAACTTTTGTTGTTTCTTGTAATCTGCCTGAACATTAATTGCTTACTAAATTAGTATATTTTCAGCATCTCAATTGGAGCCTTAAGAATATGGTGGATACACGTTGTGCGTGTAGACCGTGTTAACTGTTGTAGTTTCTTGTAATCTGCCTGAACATTAATTGCTTAACTAAATTAGTATATTTGCAGCATCTCAATTGGAGCCTTAAGAATATGGCTCCTGCAAAAACAAGAAGTCGTTTATTATCCACCAAATCTACTTCAAAACAGGCTGTTTCAGAGAATAAACCACTAAGAAAAAAGAAAGAAGTTTCTCAGAATACCAAGACGTCACAAGAGGCTGTCTCTGACAAGAAAATAGTTGAAGAAGATAAACCGGGGGCTGATGCGAAAGAGTCTATTCCAAACCCTCCAAAGAAAAAGCCTTGTACATGGCTTAAGCTTGATAGGGTAAACCCTCAAGTTGGAAGCAAATCATCTGTTCAGAGCTCCAAGGAAACCAAGGAAGTCAAGTCCACTGGTAATAAAACTCAAAATGAAACGTTTCATACGAGGAAGAGAAAGGAAAACAATGAAGGAAAAGGTAATGAGGATCCAAAAATTTCTGAGAACCATTTTGAATCACGTCCAGAGAAAAAAGAGAAGGGGATATCCCATGACAGGCAGGAAAACAAGGAGGCAAGAAATGATGAATCTGAGACAAAGCTTGGTGGATTAATATTTATGTGCAATAATAAAACTAAAGCAGATTGTTTCAATTACCAACTAATGGGAAACCCAGCTGGCAAAAGAGATGTAGTGTTGAACATCAAGCCAGGACTTAAACTCTTCCTCTATGATTATGATCTCAAGCTCCTGTATGGAATCTTTGAGGCATCTTCCGCTGGTGGCATGAAAATTGAACCTACAGCTTTTGGTGGGGGGTTCCCAGCTCAGGTTTCTCTCGCTCTTTCTATAATATTTATTATCCTTTTCTCCTTAGTTTTGCAAAGTGTTAAACCATGATTTTGTGTTACTCAGGTCCGCTTTGCTGTTATAGAGGAGTGTCTTCCACTACCTGAAAGCATGTTTAAGAAAGCAATTAAAGAAAGCTACGATGAAAGAACACACAAGTTTAAGAACGAGTTGACCGTGAAACAAGTACAAAGATGATTTAGTTTCTGTTCTTAACTTTGAGATGATACAATTTCTGTGCTTTTTTTTTTTTGAGATGATACAGATCTGTTCTTATATTTGTCTGATATTTTCTTCTTTGTAAGTACGGCCTTTCTTTTCTATGCAGGTGAAAAATTTGATAGGCATGTTCCGTCCTAGCCCATGGTTGCATCAACACGGCAGACCTCTAGGTGTAGAAGGCAATCCAATATCCGGCCCAGTTCAACCACCAGTTCTGTTGACAGAAGGATATCCAAATGATTATGGGGTCCCTGACTCCAGAAGAACCCCCATCCCTTTGCACGTTGAGAATCAACTTGTTGACCACCATGGCATTCCAAATTTAGCTCCTCCTCGAGATTCATTGTATCTTACTGAGCAAGAGTACAGAAATAATGGCCTTCAGCAAAGAAAGCCTATCGCGTCAGCAACAAATCGCGGCGAAGTTGGCCACCCTGTGGAACGCAGCATACTTGATCAAGAGCTAAAGCACTTCCTGAGGAACCCGTCTTCGTCTGGTATTGATACAGGAGTACGGAAGCAAGAAGCCCTTTCTACTCCTAACTTTCCATCTGAAATGGAGTACCGTACATACGGTCTCAGAGTCCCCCAGCAAATTCCAAACATAGCTCCTCCTAGGATTGTCCAAAACTCTGTTGATGTATGCGACCCTTACGCCGAGAGCACCACATCATTGGTCAATCGGTATCTGGCAATGCCGAGGTCAACCACAGCTCCAGCAGATCCCTACCCTCTGCCCAGCAGGGAAGCTTACACCAGCGAAATAAACCAAGGAAGACCAATTCCTGGTGGTGAACGAGTCTTTGTTGGATCCTACTCATTGGGTGAACAGTCTGACTTCAATCATATGCCATATTCGCTGAGGACTCGCGAGCCATCTTGGCCCCCAGGCGAGGCATCTGCACCAGTCTCACAACGCTACTCCTTTGCTGGACCCTCGCTAACGCATCAGAGGTAAAATCTTGCCAACTCAATAAATGGTTTGCTGTACCGTGTCTAAAATTAAAACACCAGTGGCCTCTGCAGATGGATAAAGGTTCCATAGAACTGCAGTTTTGTTAAATCTGTTCTGTTGTAATATACTTATCTGGTCTCCAATGTCATGATTGTCAACTTATAGTGCTGCCTGGACCTTTCTAACGAGGCTCCTATGATTCATTTGGTCGGTAACTTTTGTTATTTATGCAAAGAATGCACATTGTTACATATGTGAAGGTTCTGTGTGTGTGTATTCTGGGCATATATCAGAGTTTCTCATCAATTCTGCACAATTTGAGCCCTGTTTTATATAGTTACCCTTTCTCCCTTTCTTGAAATGTCCTACATGTGCAAATATTCAAGGGGCAGTTAGATTTAAGAGTTGGTGCCCATGCCAAAAAAAAAAATTTGTGACCAACTGCAAACATTGGAAAAATTAATAAACAATCACCCCCTGAAAATTTTGTGCTCTGAAAAGTTAAGAAACTGAAGCATGTTCTTTTATACGTGTCTGGAATCATTGGATCATTAAGCATAATTTTTTCTCTCAGTTGAGTGGGAAATATACATACTATAACCATATTTCCATGCAATTGTTGCGTTGCCATGTTTGGTTACAAAAGAGAAATTATTGAACATGAAGAGAAGAAAATGTTTCTCAAACGTGTTATAGGATATGCACAGTCCAGAGGCACAAGTGCATATTTACAGGAGAGGAAGGAATAATTGTTGCCGCAAAATTACTGATTTACTGCTCATGTAAATTCTAATTTACCAATGTAATTCATAGAGGTAGGATATTAAGGGTAATTTCAATTTCAAGTTATTTTCATAAAATTTCATAAGAACTCAAATATTTTGGTATTTAATGGTATAAAGCAGTAGAACCCTTGAAAATGATTAACTAACGCTCGCCGCACTCAGTAAAATCATTAAAATTGCTACGACTGCTCTCAGATGAAGTGATGGTTATTGAGAGTTTC
This sequence comes from Hygrophila difformis, assembly GCA_030278955.1. Taxonomy (NCBI): domain Eukaryota; kingdom Viridiplantae; phylum Streptophyta; class Magnoliopsida; order Lamiales; family Acanthaceae; genus Hygrophila; species Hygrophila difformis. Next base: position 6,884,053 of record JAOANR010000001.1, on the reverse strand, counting down.
CGCACCTCATAGGAATTATATGAAATGACATGACTTCAATCCCTAAACGGAAAAAAGGATAAATAGGTCCTTTTTATTTTCAAAAAATTCAAATCAGTCCTTTTTCTATTTTATTACCAAAACAGTCCTCTACAAATGCTAATTATGTTCAAATCAGTCCTTTTTTCACTAATTATATTCTAATTGCTGACGTGGCAAGGGTTTTAATTTAAACCTGACGCGTGTGCATAATATTAGTCATTTTTCTTTTATCTTTTGTCAATTCAGTCATAAACTTTTATTTTGTTCTATTTAGTCCTCTACCCCAATCACTCATTTTTATATTAATTGGCCTCAAACCTTTCAAATTATTTCATTTCAGGCCCAGAACCTTAATTTTTTTATTATTACTAATACATTTATCAAATAAATGCCCAACATACTTCCGTAAATAAAATTAAACTCCAAACCTCATATATTGGGTTCGACGGCTTTGTTATCGGGTCTTTCAAGTACCGGAATTTTACAGACTCTCTCTAATAACCACTCGACCGCAACGATGGTTCATTGGTTCTGGTTTCCTTCAGCAACAATCAGCACAATCATACTTTGTGAACAATAAAATTCAGGCTATTTTTTAATATTTTTAATAATATTAATATTTTTCAATAAAACCAAGGCTTCCTGTATCCATAACCTTCCAAAAATTCAAGTTAAATCATTTACTCAAATATTGCTACATCATAAGGTATGACGCAAAGTAAGATTCTGTTGATTGTTACTGAAGGAAACCAAAACCAATGAACAATCGGTTGCGGTCGAGTGGTTATTAGAGAGAGTCCGTAAAATTCCGGTACTTGAAAGATCCGATAACAAAGCAGTCGAACCCAATATATGAGGTTTGGTGTTTAATTTTATTTATGAAAGTATGTTGTGCATTTATTTGATAAATAGATTAGTAATAATAAAAAAATTTAAGGTTCTGGGCCTAAAATTATATAATTTGAAAGGTTTGAGGCCAATTAATATAAAAATGAGTGATTGGGGTAGAGGACTAAATAGAACAAAATAAAAGTTTAGGACTGAATTGGCAAAATATAAAAGAAAAGGACTAATATTATGCACACGTGTCAGGTTTAAATTAAAACCCTTGCCACGTCAGCAATTAGAATATAATTAGTGAAAAAATGACTGATTTGAACATAATTAGCATTTGTAGATGACTGTTTTGGTAATAAAATATAAAAAGGACTGATTTGAATTTTTTGAAAAGAAAAAGGACCTATTTATCCTTTTTTCCAATCCCTAAACTGAGCCTCCGCTGCCTTCTTGTATTGTGGAGCACCAGTGATGTTGGGGAGTTGGCAGCTTCATGAGCAAATTGTGAGACAATACACTAACATATATTTTCTCCATATTCAAATAATTCTAACATTTCATGTTTTCACGCAATCCAATACATATTTTTAAAGAATAATACCTCAAATTTTATAAAATAAAAAATTATAAAAATTTAATTTTATAAAACGGTGTGATTAGATGAATCTAACAAAATCTCACTTGACTATGTTTTATCTTATGTAACTGTGTTAAAAAGTTGAATCAAAGTTACTCAATTAATAGCGTTTACTATGCCAATGTTAACATCTTTCAAATACGGAGGGAGTAGTATATTTAAGTGAGAAAATTTTATCAAATAATAAGTGGTAAAGTAAGTAAGACAATCAAATAAAATAAGTGAGACAAAATAAAGAGGACCATGGAGCATTAGGAGAGCGATTGATTAAATACTTAGTATTGTAAACGATTGAAATTCAATTAAAATTGAATATGCAATTTTAGCGGGGTGTCAATTTTAGGTTTCGGGTCGTGTTCGTGTCGTGTTTCGGTCAAGTTGGTTGGATCGTGTTTTAGGTTTCACATGTTCGAGTCGTGTTCGTGTCACGTGTTAATAAGGATATAACACAAAATCTTTAATACCGAGCACGACCCGAAATCCGAAATGAACTTGAAATACCAAACCCGAATAAGACCTGAAAATTTTTAGATCGAATTTCGGATTAGAGAAACAAAAAACGACTAAACCCAAAAAATTCAAAACTGCATCGGGTTCGTATCGGTCGGGTTCATATTTTCGGGTCGTGTCCAAAATTGACACCCTAAATTTTAGGACTGTATAATCATACCAAACTGATTAGTTAGAGGCATAAAGAAAGGAAAAAAATACAGTACTAGTAATATTTATAATTTAAATTTAAATACTACTAGTACTCCCTCCGTCCCATTAAAAGTGGCCACTATTCCTTTTTGGGGTGTCCCATTAAAAGTGGCCACTTTCCCTTTTAAGTAAATTAGATTAACATAAACATGATTAAAAACCCCACAATAATGACAATTGTACTTTCTGCACAAAGTCCCTATATATGTTTAACCATTAATATCTCAAAATGGGTATAAATAAAAATTATATAAAATATATATTCTAAAACTATACGATTAGACGATTCCAACAAGATCACACTTGACTATTTTTGTCTTTCTACATCATACGATAACATTAAGTCAAAGTTAAATAATAAATATGGTTAAAAGTCAAATGTAACCATTATAAATTAGATGGATGAATTAGTCAAATTTACTCACACCACTTTAACTACTAATCCCACTACCTAAATTCCCGTGCCCAAAAGAAAGGGGTCACTTATATTGGGACGGAGGGAGTATAAATATTGGGGAAATTATTAATAAAGACCAGCATCACAAATACATTCAAATACAAGACCAGCATACCAAATACATTATGTATTAACACCAATATACTAAATACCTCCCAAATCAGGACCTGCCCTTTATTTTTATATCAATAATAAAAACCATTTGTGAAAATACAATTATACCCTTACCTTTTGTACTTTTCTGACGCAACGATTGTGACAGGTGGAATGAGACAAAATTGAAGGTTGAGCTTTGGGATTCAAAACAACATCTTCTTCCTCCTCCTCCTAGGACCAGATCGAACTCCATTAATTGAGCAGCTCCACAACTTTGCACGGAAGCAACAACGTGCAGAAGGGTGGGAACGGCAACGAAGACCTCCATTCCGTTGTTTTGACGAAGTGCAGCAAGCGGGAGCAGGGGTGTTCGTCCGTTTCAGGTTGTGAAGCTTGTTCAGAAAGCTCATTGAGAGGTTAAAAGCACGCACAAGGGGGGGCAAGCAGCGGCGGAGTTGATTCGCATTCTTGGTGGGTGGAAAGAAAAGGGTTTAAGAGGCTTTAGGGTTGGAAGAACGTTAGGATTTGGAGAGGCTGTTAATTAAGGTTTTCTGTAGGGTTTTCAGAAGGGTGTTGGGGTGAGGAAGATAGAAAGCAGTCGGGAGCAAGGGTTGGACAAGATGTTATGTTATTTTGCCATTACAATGACCAAGTCTATCTCGCGCGGATAAGGGATGGTGATGCCCTTGCAGATGTCTAAGGAAGGGCGGCGGAGAAATGGGGTAATATATGTTCAACTATACGATGAACCCGATGGGTGTTACAAGATGGAGATAATAAATGATGACGATGTGAGAAGGATATCGAACTTGAATCGGGCAAAGGGACTTGCATTTGGGAAGATGACAGTGATGGACCGGGACGTAAGAAACACGATCATGGAAGGGTTTTCTCAAATTGCATTGAGTTGTTTACTTTATTCCCGTAAAATACAAATGGTATGTTCAATATGCAACAATTTTATTCATGAAACAATGACAAATGTATTAAGTTGTTATTGGTTGTTCGAGAGCGTATGAATGTTTTTCTCGTAGAATTTGCTTCCTTATGATGTTACCATATAGATAATTGGTATTTAGGTAATGGATGCAGTGGTATCATGTTGTTTTGCTTGTTTCGTTTGTTTATAAAAGACATGAGGTGTGTTTTTTTAATATTTGGCTAAATGAGAACGGAGGAATGGTTTTTTCTGTAGATGGTGCTTGGTTGTGATCAGTAGTATTTGACAATCTGCGAAAATAGGACCACAATTCTTGAAATAGGAAAGTGGTTATGTACATTGTTATTTTCTGTATGCAACACTGGTATACGTAGGCCTATTTGAAAATTGTTAAACATGCACATAAGATGTATGGGTAGTGAATGTAACCGGTGTGTAAAATTCAAGTGACTCGTACTTCAGGGAACACAAGGTGGCACGGGATGACTTGGACGACGAAGATACCGAGGACGAGGAGGATCAGAGGGTTATATGGTCCAATGCAATAAAAGAAATAGGACAGAGGTTTAAGAATCACAATCATTTCCGGAAGGTGCTGGCAAATCATTGTATAATTGTTCGGCGTGGATTTATATTTGTTCAAAAAAAAAGCAAAATATACGTAAAATGCACCACAGAAGGTTCTGACTGGCGCATATATGCACCATTGCACAAGTCTGACAACTCGTTTGCGATTCGCACATGCACGTTGACTCACGGCTGCGGTATTCATAATATGCAATCGAGGATGAGGAGGATCAAAGAGTTATATAGACCAATGTAATAAAAGGCATAGGACATAGGTTTATGAATCAGGATTATTCCCATAAGATGCTGGCAAATCATTGTATCGTTATTCGGCGTGGATTTGTGTACGTGCATAGCAATAAATGCAAAATATACGTAAAAAATTCAGAACACTAATGACCTTTGAGAGAAATATAACGAAAACATAAGGCAAACACCAATATCCTGATAGCATAATACCAATATCATTTAAGCAGTACCACAATGAACAAGGCAATAACAAGCACGAAACAACAAACTTTCCACTCTATCCATTTCACTTTCCATTTTCCTTTCTCTTTTGGTAGCACTAGTTATTTGGGTGAATGAGTTTATTCGTGTAAATGGAGAGGGAAATAGTTTCGTAAGCTCATTAACTTTGGTATGTTGAGTATTGATGTATGACTAGTCAAAGATATTATGAGGTGAGAAAGTGACAGATATTTATTGTTGTGTCATTGTAGATGCCATTGTTTGGTCACATCAATCTGTAAATTTTAAAATATTGTGGTCACCATTGTTATTTTGATAGATAAACTGTTTGAATCAATGCGAGTACCACTTTTCACGAAAGAGAACATCATACATTATTAGGGATGAAAACGGTACGGATACGGTCGAATAGTGTCGGATACGGATATTATCCATATTTGTTTCGTCGAATTCGGTATCGAATCGGATGGGCCGGATACGAATACGGTTTCGAATATTTCGGATTACGGATACGGTACGGATACAGGACGGATATATGACGGATACGGATTCAATCGGATACAGATTATCGGATAATTTTTTATAATCTTTTTTGAAAATATGATATTTTTTATAATTATTAATAATTTTTAATTATTAAATAATAATATATTAATATATCCGGATATCCATATTTAAAATCCGGATAATATCCTATCAATTTTCGGATACGGTCGGATATTATCGGATACGGTCAGATATTTTCGAATACGAATACGAATGCGGATATTAAAATACGGATTCGGATTCGGATACGGATATTGAAATATCCGGCCGGATAGTCAAAAACGGATTCGGATTCGAATATAATCGGATACGGCATCGGATCGGTCGAATATTTACCGTACCGCTTTCACCCCTATACATTATGTCACTTTTGTACCACTTGTATTAAACACCAATACTGTTATCTTTCGATGTGCATACGATTCTCGGTATTCAGTATGTTTTGGGTTTTTAAGTAGCTTATTGTTGTGGATTGTTGTTTCGGGTTCCTTTTTGCAATCCCAACCACAATGGTATGAACAACACACCGCATTTTATGTATATAGTATTTCATTTTTGCATTCAAACCACATTACATTTGTCCTCTTGACATTCAACACCCTAGTTTTACTTAATAACTACTCCACACCGTGAATACCAACACACTTGGGTTGAAGTGTAGTTCGACACTTACTTTTGAGCTAATCTACTTTAATTGCAAAACAATTTTTTAGAATCTTCTTATATATGGTTATTGTTAATGGAATGTGAACAACACACCGCGTAAGTATTAATAGAGTATCCCATAATTCAATATTCGTAAAAGATAATAATTAATTTTGTTTATTTTTGAATTCCATAAGAATACCATTATTGAATTACCATTAAAAACATACAAAATTAACATTTGAATAATTCGAATATCACTGTTCAACAAAAAATACCATTCTGCAGAACCCTAAATACCAATATTCAACATTAAACAACATCATTGTTCACACATAATCAGTACCACCATCACAGTGTAAAACACCATGCATAAACACTGTCAACACCATCAAACCATCATTCACTCACCAACATTCAACCAGTACCAACAATCCATAAACCAATATCATAAATCAGATTTACATGGAATAGACGACGGAGTGGAATCACTTATTGGATCACGAGGGGAAGGGGCATCCACTTTTAGTGATTGAGGAGGTGCATCACTCTTCAGCGCGGGAGGGCAGTGGCATCATCACTCGGCGCATGAGGGGTAGTGGCATCATCTGTCGTCGCATGAGGGGCAGGGGTATTATCACTCGGCGCCGGAGGGGCAGTGTCAACATCTTTCATTTAATGAGGAGCAGGGGCATCCTCTCTTGGCGCGAGAGGGGCAGTGGCATTACTTGTCGGCTCGCGTGGCACAGTGGGGGCAATTGCAACATCTATTGGCGCGGGAGGCGCTATAGTGTGATCCTTTGGCGCGAGATGGGCAAGGCCACAACATTTGGTGGGGGAGGAGCAATGACAACATTGTTATCAACGGGCACCGGAACCTGCGCATACAAAGCTAGGATGGGTGGGGCTTATACACTAATGGGGACCAGACAAGGAATTCCAGTAAAATTGAGCATAGCCTCATTTGGATCCGGATTCTGCTCAACAGTGGGCTCGACTTCCGTCATCTTCGCCAGCTGCGCAACACTGGACTTGAGCAGCATTAGGCGTCTTGGCATCCTCGAGAAGTCGCAGTGCGACTTGAGCACGGTAGAGCTTGATATTAACAGCCCACTCAATGTCCAGAATTGGCTATCATCCCGCACGAAAGCCTCGGCCCACCACATAATGTGAACCGCGCAATCCAAACTCATTTCTCCCTGCTACCTGCACGTCTTTCTTGACATGACATGATTATCGAATTCCAATCCATGGTTACGTGTCATATATCATCTTAAGAAATTTTCCTACGGATCATAATAATCAAATAACGATGTGCAGCATAAATTATACCAATCGGCAAAAGAAAAAAGAACATATATTGTACTGCGTAATACCAAATATAGGATTCTGAGTAACGTATTCATGAAACACATATACTTATAATTTCTTATTGCGCAGGTACGTATCTTGCCGACCAAATGGAGTTGAAGACTATAATCTCCATCGTTTTAAGGTCCATCGCAACCAGGAACTACTGGAAGTCCATGGTCACGTGCAGCAGTACACAGCCGAGTCCGTCTGTGATGCATGTGCTCAGTCTTTCAGATTCATCCTGCCCCGGTTGCCACAGCTCTTTAATCCTTTCTCGTATTACTCATCCGTAAACAATGCCCTAACTCTTCAAAACCAGTGGAAATATAAAATTTTCCTCTTTCAACAAACACAACAAGGTATAGCTAAAACCCTAAGTCAGTTTAGAAGACCCATTTTATTACCTTTCTTAGTGCTCAAAATCGGGATCTCTTCGACTTGGGTTTCTTGGCACCACAAGATTGAAGTTTTCGCAAGCAAAATCGAAGCTCATCCGTAGCGCACATGAACGGGAATGTGGAGAGTGGGTCTTCTTTCACTGCCTTCGTCATCGGTTGCGTCTTCATGGGCTGTTCGAACCACACAGTGCGTTTGAAATGAGGAAGGAGAACAAAATGTGGGAGAGAGGAGGTAGAGTATGTGGGGAGTTAATTTCTTGCAGAGAGTGCAGACATTGGGGTGGGGGTTGACATGATTTAAAGTGGAAAACCCCACTTTACCCTCATTCACAAACCATGGCACAAATTTCTATAAGGGGTTGTTTAGTCATTTTGCAATTTAAATTTTTAAAAGTATATCAGAATACAGAGAGTGGTAGTAAATGTGTAGTATTTTCGTATGGTGGTCTTGTATTGTGAGTATTTTCTTGGGCTGGTCTTTAACTTACATTTTCCGATAAATATTACATCCGTTTTTTCTACTCCCTCCGTTTCTAAATAAATGTAACGTTTTGACTTTTTTTACTGTTCATTGTAACACTTTGACTTCTATTTTTGTTATAGTTATACAAGAAAAAATATAGCCAAGTGAGATCTTGTTAGATTCGTCTCATCTTATAGTTTTTAAATATCAAACTTTTACAATTTTTACTTGTACCGAATTTGAGTTATTAATAGTTTAAAATGTGCATTGGCATGCGTGCAGAAGAGAAACGTTACATTTAAAAAGAAACGGAGGTAGTATTAAACATTTTGGGCGGTCTCTGGGTAAGGCGTCCGATACACGCGCCATCGGAGGTCACCAACCTTCGACTCGCCGAATTCGTCGGGCGCCCTTCTATTTCCCTCGGTTTATTCAATTTCTTCCCTCCGGAAAAAGAAATCATCAAAGGAAAGAAAATTCGAGAGCGCGGGAGGCGGGAACCTCTCGATTTCAATAATGGCGGGCGGCGACGGCTCTTCTTTCGGTAAACTAATGTTCATCTTCAATAATTTGTAGAATGTAATGAGCGTTGTTCTGATCTCTTGTGCGAAACTGCGAATCATTTATCTGCAGTGTTGTGCTGATAGTTTTCCAAAGATTTAATTTGCTTGAATTTCGGTAATTTTGATTTACCCTTGTTTGATTTGTAGTTGTGAATAAGAATTGTAGGATCGGTTAAAGGAAGATGGGGAGTTTCGCCATCCGATGTCTTGTTTCACTTCGGCACGAGCGGAACGGCAGTTGCTGCGGCGACCGTCGTTACCCATCCGTTAGGTTTTATTTGTACTTTACCAAAAATGCTTTTTATTTTCGTGCATTTCTCGTTACCTGTTCGGGATATTTTGAATTCCTTTGAATTGTGTGATTCTTATTTTGTATTGGAATGGTGTAGATGTGCTCAAAGTGAGGCTGCAGATGCAGCTTGTTGGCCAGAGAGGTCCATTGGTTGGCCTGGTTCGTCTCAATTACCATTCATGATCTTGATTTCCCTTTTCAATGAGAGGACCTTCTAGTGAACTTTTCAGATTTTCGGTGTTTTGTGAGGTGCAGGGAACCCTTTCTATGCAAGTAGTGAAAAATGAAGGTTTTAGATCCTTGTATCTGGGATTAACTCCTGCATTAATGAGGTCACTTCTTTATGGAGGTCTTCGGTTAGGCTTGTACGAGCCCTCGAAATATGTCTGTGAAATGGCTTTTGAGTCCACCAATGTCCTCATGAAGTTTGCATCTGGAGCATTTTCTGGTGCTGCTGCGACTGCACTCACCAATCCGGTGGAAGTTCTAAAGGTACTGAATGGCAATGAATGTCGGAATATGGAAAATTCTAATTCTCCTGTTTGTCTCAGGTGCGGCTGCAGATGAATTCGAAAACCTCTACTACATCCATCGGGGAACTGCAGAGGATTGCATCAGAAGAGGGAGCTGGTGCCCTCTGGAAGGGGGTTGGACCTGCCATGACCAGAGCGGCAGCATTGACTGCCACACAGCTAGCAACTTATGATGAGTCCAAGCAGGTTAAATTTGGCATGGGCATTCTGTTGATGTCTTGATCGGTTAAGATTTTTCATAGTGAAATTCTTTCTTAGTCCTTACCATATGGTATTACTTCAATGTATGATGTTGTGCTCGCGTCTTTAAATGCAGATGTTGAGGAGATGGACTTCTCTTCAGGAAGGAGTTTATCTGCATCTCATGTAATTATTCCTAGTCCCGTTGAATTTACCATTTTTTATGGTGCTCATGTTGTGCGCGATATGAATGCCTGTTGCTAATTCAACTATTTGGTGTGAGTTATTTAATATAGATACGGTCATCTTGCATAGTTAAAGTTTACAAACATTGAATGTATAAAAACTTGCGAGGAACACATTAATCAAAGCTTAATCTCTTAGGCAAAGGGGTTCACTATATGTTAGAAATGGTGCTAGTTTTGTGAGCATCGTGCTATATATACCTTGATGTAGAAATATTCAGTTTTTATACTGAAGCTCAAGTTCCTAACTTCTGTAGAAAGATGGATGATCTATTTCCTACATATATTGAAAGTTGAAACTGGTCAGTTATTGATTGATTGAATTGTATGCAATCAATTGTCCCATTGTATCCTGTAGAACAGATTTCGAGCTGTTTATAACTGACATTTGTTTTCCATCTGTAAAGTGCAAGTACCACGGCAGGCACAATGAGCACCATCATCACTGCGCCTATTGATATGGTCAAGACCAGGCTTATGTTGCAGCGAGAATCTAAAACAGCCGGACTCTATAAAAATGGACTCCATTGTGCATACCAGGTACTGCCTCTATTCCCTCTAGGCTCACACAAATCAGTGTTCTTGCATCTATTATGACCTTTTACTCAAATTAGCAAGTTGGTATGTATCTGCACGCTCGTATAATGAGCAACGGTGGTGGTCTCAGAATTAGCACTACTTGACTTTAAAAAAGTGTGTACATTTCCAGGTTTTGTTAACAGAAGGTCCTCGTGGTCTTTACAAAGGGTATGTTCAACACTTACCCCTGTGCAACAATTCAATGTTATATCTTGTCTATTCCATCCTCTGTGATTATCATTTTATGGCTCAAATTTGATCCAGGGGATTCGCAATATTCGCCAGATTGGGTCCACAAACAACACTGACCTTTATAATCTGTGAGAAACTGCGAGAGATGGCAGGATTGAAGGCACTCTAAGAAATTGATACTTAGGCAGATTCCTGAATTTTTGCGAGTGTTCACTCACTATTATCTATGAGAAAGGTAGTTATTTTGTTTGGGGGGGAGGAAAGGTAATTATTTTGTTGTTAGTTTCTTTTTCACAAATAAATGGCTGTAGTTTAGGGATGAGAACTTAGTCTAAGTGGTTAAGTTCCTTAACTTCCAACGGAAAGTTGGAGGTTCGATTCCCCACCGACCCCTATCCATCCCTTTTATTCCCTTTGTAGTTGTGTGGCATGGGTTCCCACCACCCATTTCCAGGTCTTCAATGGCTACTTTAAAAAAAATGGCTGTAGTTTATGTTCCATTCTTTGGGCATTTGGGTCACCATTTTTTTGTCCCATTTTTGTACTCAGTTTGTAACAATAATTGTAGCATCCTTTTTGTTGGGCCTTTTGAATTCTCTTGTTTTTGTTTGATCTTGTAATAGTGATGTTTTCATCGGTTTAATAAATGACAGTAAAATATTGCCAGTAGGATTTACATTTACCAGACATATTTTTGGGGGAGATCAATGTCGTTATCCAAATTAATCAGTCTGACAGCGACACAAACTGGATAATGTCGGAGTCGATGATATGGGCAATTTTGTAATTTGGCTACTTGGGCCGTTTCCATTTTTGGCCACACTCCTACCATGACCAATAGTAGCGCACTTTGCGCTGTTGCCGTAGTGGTTGAGACTTGAGAGCATTCATACGGCATAAATTTACCTATTTACCCTCCGAACACATGGGTAGACAATTACATGGGTAATTACTAATTAGAAGTATTTCCGTAATTCACATTTCACATTCCAAATATGCACCGAAGCAATTTACCAGATAAACAAAGAAATCATAGAAAAGACATATTCAAAAGTATTTTTGAAATGAAAGATAATTCAAATAGGTCCATTGAATTATAAGAAAAATTATTCAGGATGAGGGCAGTTGTCCCATGACTTCCGATTTTAAATTGGACGTTTAATTTTCTATACCACCTTCTATCATTTTTTCTTGTAATTTATATGGTATGAGTATCCATTATAAGAAAAATATATTTATTCTATTTTAATATTTTGACACAATTCTTTATTTAATTTACAAGTATATAATAAACAATATTTAATTTTCAATAATAATAATAAAATATATACTTTATAAATTTTTATTTATAAATATTTTAAGATATTAATCATTAAAAAACTAAACTTATTATTTAATAACATTTTAAGCCAACAAATAATAAATCTAGTATGTTGAAGATTGATATACTAAAAAATAAAAATTACAGAAGTAGGACAGTTATAATCTGTGGCAGCAAATGTAAATAACTCTAAGTCTGAGGGCAAGTCCCTCTCATTCCAGTTGTCGTTTGAAACTTTCGAATATAATGGCAACGTCCCAACTGGGTCATCAAGTAATTTCCCATTTATTTGAAACTCCGTTGCCGGCAAAGACTCGGCGCGACTACACGGAACCTGAATGCTCTCCGATCATTATTAGCCTTATTCGCGTGAAGAAAACGGTTTCCAATTCTTTCCTAGCGGCGGAGGGGAGGAGGTGGTTGTCGCGGCAGTAATGGCGGAACGAGAACGCGTCAAGTTGTTCGTAGGTCAGGTACCGAAGCACATGACGGAAACGCAGATTTTCCAAGTGTTCGAGGAGTTCGCGCACGTGGATGAAATCAGCATAATCAGAGATAAGGTCACTGGTGCATCTCGAGGTTATCCTTCACTTCTCGAGTTATCGTTGCATGATTTGATGAAAAAAAAATTGATTGACTTATGTAGCCCGATGTTTTGCCGTTCGGTAGGATGTTGTTTTGTAGTTTTTCCGTCGAGGGAGGAAGCGGATAAGGCGGTTGATGCGTGTCATGATAAGAAGACACTCCCCGGGGTAAGTGCGACTGTGATTGTCTGTTTACTTTTTTGCTTCGTGAATGCACAATGTGTTTGGGCATGACTCGCATGAGAATCTTTTTCTTCTTTGGCTGTGTATTACCTGAATGAAATTGGAACCTAATTAATAGCAAAAGAATCTGATCTGAAGAGCAACCACTATGGTGCGCTGCGTGGACAGCCTGCTTGATTGTCAGCCATGAACTGTTCTAATTTGTTTGGGTTATTGTCTGTATAATTGGTCTGGGTTGTGTAATTATTTTGATGCCGGTTTTCATTAAATATGTGTGGTGGCAGTTGCAGAATTCTGAGGGCATTAAAGTAAGTAGTTGGAGTTGTGAAATTGGGAACATGTTAGAGATCAATGCAAAATTAAAAGAAGTGTATTAGTGAGACTAAAAGAATATTCTAGAATATTAGAGAAATTGGGGTGTGTAGAATTATTTATAGAAATGTTTAGAATAATCTAGATTAGTATTATTTAAGAATATTTTTAGAATACTCTAGAACTCTTGCCCACTCTATAAATAGGGGTGAGGCTCTTCATTTGTAATGAGTGTAGAGAAGATGTGTGTGATGAGTTGAGGTGTAGTGGTGAGTTGAGTGAAGAGAGTGAGTTGAGTAGTATTGTGAAGTGTTGAGTAGTGAGTGTTGAGTGGTGAGTGTTAAAGGAGTGAAGAGTGTTATAATTGTGTTGTGTATTTATAAAAGTGTTCTTTTTATTTAAGTCTCTCGGTTAAGCCTTGGTTTGTTAAATTCTTGGTGCACTTGTTTTAGTTATATGGTCGGCCCTGCCGCCTAACTAATATATGGTCGGTTATACCGCCTAATGATATATGGTCGGCCCTGCCGCCTAAGTATCCTTGTGCACTAAGAATTTTAGTCAAAGGCTAACCAACATTAAAGCGTTGGTATTGTGTGAGTGAATTGTCATAGGTCCTCTATAGTGTGTGTGTTTGTGTTGGTATCAGAGCTTATTTTCTCCCAACAACTGGTATCAGAGCACCAGGTTCCGAACCGCTAGTGGAGGAAAGCTTCTGTAAGTGTTGGACACTTACATCGACTCGTCAACAGCAAGGGGAGACTCTGCCGGAGCACAGTTTGGAACTGTGAAAGTTGAGTGGTCTGGGACCAAGCCTACGTGACGTTGGACGTCGTTTAAGATGGCAGATCTTGCAAGCACGAGCAGTGGAATCAAGAAACTCAATAGCCATAACTATGGTTATTGGCAGACTTGCATAGAATCTTACCTTCATGGTCAAGATTTGTGGGAGATCGTCGCCGGTAGCGATACTACTCCTCCACCACAGGAAAATGCTGAAGCCTTGAGAAAATGGAAAATCAAGGCGGGGAAAGCTCTGTTCATATTGAAGACTACAATTGAGGAGGACCTGTTGGAGCACATCCGGGATGTGAAGACACCTAAGGCAGCCTGGGAGACTTTGGAAAAGTTATTCTCAAAGAAGAATGAAGCACGCCTCCAGCTCTTGGAAAATGAGCTCGCGGGAATCTCACAAGGTAACCTCACAATCTCTCAATATTTCACAAAGGTGAAATCTATTTGCCGAGAGATATCTCAACTCGCCCCTGAGGAGAACATAAGTGAGGCAAGGATGAAAAGAATTATCATCCACGGTCTAAGGCCCGAGTATAACGGATTTATAGCCGCCGTGCGAGGATGGCCCACTCAACCATCACTCATAGAGTTGGAGAATTTGCTGGCTAACCAAGAGGCATTAGCTAAACAAATGAATGGAGTCACCATAAAAGGAGAAGACGAGGCCCTCTTCACTCACAGGAAGAAAGCCATGAATCGGACACAAAATGTGACGAAAGAAAGGTGGACTCATGGAGGCAATGGTCATCCAAATGCAAGAAGTAACACCACAGGGAGAGTTCGGCAAGGAAAAGGATACCACCATCAACAACATGAGGAGAACAATACAAAGAAAAATGGTGAATGCTTCAATTGTGGCAAGAAGGGTCACTTTGCTCGAGACTGTAGATTTCCAAGGAAGCGAACCTTCCAAGGAAACATGGCCACCACAAGAGACGAAACAAAAGAAGTTACTTTGGATGCATCCATCAGTGAGGAAGAATGGGATGCCGAAGCTGGATTTTCTATTGGAATCGACGAGGACGAGATAGAGAAAGACATGGAGGATCAAGCTTTTGCTGCCACTATGAAGACAAAGTTAAACTACAAAGATAACTGGATCGTCGATTCTGGGTGCTCAAATCATATGACCAACGACGAGAAGAAGCTACACGACATGGATGAATATAAAGGAAAGAGAGTCGTGTTGACAGCCAACAATTCAAGGTTGCCTATTTCACATATTGGAAAGACAACAATTTCAAAAGATGGCTCTCACCAGCTCCAGCTCGAGAAGGTGTATCTTGTCCCTGGCCTGAAGAAGAATTTACTATCAGTATCGCAGTTGACAGCAGAGGGGAAATATGTGCTCTTTGGGCCCGAAGATGTGACTGTGTTCCAGAAAATGAAGGCGGTTGGCAATCCAATTATGCAAGGAAGAAAAATAGAGTCAGTCTATGTGCTATCTGCAGAGACAGCATACGTGGACAAGACTCGTAAGAATGAGACGGTTGATCTCTGGCATGAACGTCTTGGGCATGTGAGCTACAACAAGTTGAAGGAGATGATGAAGAAACAAATCGTAAAGGGGCTCCCTCAACTTGATATCATCACAAATACCGTATGTGCCGGATGTCAATTTGGCAAAGCTCATCAATTGCCATTCAAAGAGTCGGAGCATCGTTCCAAGACACCATTGGAGCTCATACACTCAGATGTTTTTGGCCCGGTAAAACAAGCATCAATTGGAGGCATGAAGTATATGGTGACATTCATTGATGACTACTCAAGGTATGTGTGGGTGTACTTTATGAAGGAGAAGTCGGAGACCTTTATGAAGTTCAAAGAGTTTAAGGAGAAGATAGAAAGTGAACTCAGTGAGAAAATTCAGTGCCTACGCACGGATAATGGAAGAGAATATTTGTCGACTGAGTTCAATGTCTACCTTGAGAAGCACAAGATCAGACGGCAACTCACCTGCCCTAATACTCCACAACAAAATGGAGTAGCGGAGCGCAAGAATCGTCACCTTGCAGAAACATGTCGAAGCATGCTCCATGCTAAAAACGTTCCAGGAAGATTTTGGGCTGAATGTATGAGGACAGCATCATACGTGATCAACAGGCTTCCACAAGCAAATCTGGGATTTGTTTCTCCGTACGAGAAGCTATGGAGGATTAAACCAACCGTCGGTCATTTCAAGGTATTTGGATGCGTATGCTACGTCTTCGTGCCAGATCACCTACGGAGCAAATTTGATAAGAAAGCCATTCGATGCATTTTTGTCGGCTATGATGACTCAAGAAAAGGATGGAGATGTTGTGATCCAACTACTGGAAAGTGTCATACTTCTAGAAATGTGGTGTTTGATGAAGCTTCTTCATGGTGGACACCTGAAAAGATCGAGCTCCCAGAATCCCATGACTTAGAGGAGGATTCAGAAGAAAAAGAAGGAGGTGAAAAGCATACATCGGATATGAGTAAAGAACGAGAAAGACAACCTACCAAAGATAAGAGTCCATGGAAGACCGGTGTACATCAACCTACATCCGATGAGTTCTCTCCAAGCCAAAATGAAGAAGGCGAGCATGTACAACAATTGCGAAGGTCGACAAGGCTAAGGCAACCTAATCCAAGGTATGCCAATGCTGCCCTTGTGGATGAATCTACACCTATTGAGCCTTGTAGTTATGAAGAAGCGGCGCAGAGCCAAGAGTGGCAGAAAGCCATGGAAGAGGAAATCAAAGCATTGGAAGAAAATCAAACATGGGACTTAGTTCCCAAACCAAAAGATGTGAAGCCAATATCTTGTAAATGGGTCTACAAGGTGAAAACTCGACCAGATGGCTCCATTGAAAGGTATAAGGCTCGACTTGTTGCTCGAGGTTTCTCACAACAATATGGGCTAGATTATGAAGAAACATTTAGCCCGGTGGCAAAGATCACAACAATTCGAGTCCTACTAGCTTTGGCGGCTAGCAAGTCTTGGAAGCTATGGCAGATGGATGTCAAGAATGCCTTCCTACATGGAGAACTTGACAAGAGCATTTATATGGAGCAACCAAGAGGCTTTGAGAGCAAGACCCGCCCTGAGTATGTCTACAAATTGAAGAAGGCACTCTATGGCTTGAAGCAGGCTCCGAGAGCTTGGTACGGGAAGATCGGTGAGTTCTTGATACAAAGTGGTTTTACAGTTGCTCCTTCAGATTCGAGTTTATTTGTGAAAGAAGATCGGGGAAAGCTAGCTATAATATTAGTATATGTCGATGACTTAATCATCACGGGGGATCATGGCGAGGAGATCCAGAGGACAAGGGAAAATCTCTCCATCAGATTTCATATGAAGGAGCTTGGAGAACTCAAACATTTTCTTGGACTCGAAGTAGAGCAGACAAGTGAAGGCTTATTTCTGGGACAACAGAAATATGCACGGGATCTTTTGCAGAAGTATGGAATGCTTAACTGCAAGCCCATCGCAACTCCGATGGACCACAATGAAAAGTTGCGAGCAGATGATGGGAAAAGTTTAGAAGATGTTACCATGTATCGACAGTTAGTCGGGAGCCTTATATATCTCACGCTAAGCCGACCAGACATAGCGTATGCAGTTGGAGTGGCTAGTCGATACATGAGCAAACCAAAGAAGCCTCATCTCGATGCAGTGCGACGTATCTTGAGGTATGTTAAAGGCACCATTGATTTTGGCATTTTATATAAGAAAACAAAGGAATGCCATGTGACAGGATATTGCGATGCCGATTATGCTGGAGACTATGATACGCGACGGTCGACAACTGGGTATCTATTTAATCTTGGATCGGGAGCAGTATCATGGTGTAGTAAGAGACAACCCACAGTGTCGTTGTCAAGCACCGAAGCGGAATATCGATCGGCAACATCGGCAACACAGGAAAGCACTTGGTTGAAGCGACTAATGGAAGATCTTCATCAACCAACAAATTATCAAGTAAAGCTTTTCTGTGATAATTTATCAGCCATACGTTTAGCAGAGAATCCAGTCTTCCATGCAAGGACAAAACATATAGAAGTGCACTATCACTATGTTCGCGAAAAAGTGCTAGAAGGAGAGATCGAGATGGTGCCAACAAAAACATATGAACAAGTTGCAGACATCTTCACGAAGAGTTTAAGTAAATCCAAATTCGTAAAATTCAGAGAAGCACTCGGAATGATCTGCAAATCAACCATGGAAGGAATTTTGCATTGAGGGGGAGTGTTAGAGATCAATGCAAAATTAAAAGAAGTGTATTAGTGAGACTAAAAGAATATTCTAGAATATTAGAGAAATTGGGGTGTGTAGAATTATTTATAGAAATGTTTAGAATAATCTAGATTAGTATTATTTAAGAATATTTTTAGAATACTCTAGAACTCTTGCCCACTCTATAAATAGGGGTGAGGCTCTTCATTTGTAATGAGTGTAGAGAAGATGTGTGTGATGAGTTGAGGTGTAGTGGTGAGTTGAGTGAAGAGAGTGAGTTGAGTAGTATTGTGAAGTGTTGAGTAGTGAGTGTTGAGTGGTGAGTGTTAAAGGAGTGAAGAGTGTTATAATTGTGTTGTGTATTTATAAAAGTGTTCTTTTTATTTAAGTCTCTCGGTTAAGCCTTGGTTTGTTAAATTCTTGGTGCACTTGTTTTAGTTATATGGTCGGCCCTGCCGCCTAACTAATATATGGTCGGTTATACCGCCTAATGATATATGGTCGGCCCTGCCGCCTAAGTATCCTTGTGCACTAAGAATTTTAGTCAAAGGCTAACCAACATTAAAGCGTTGGTATTGTGTGAGTGAATTGTCATAGGTCCTCTATAGTGTGTGTGTTTGTGTTGGTATCAGAGCTTATTTTCTCCCAACAGAACATTATAATGGCAATTTCAATATCTAGTGGATGAATTTCTAATTACTAGTCACTAGTAAGAGGTTGAACTTTATTCGTTCAGATGATCATTAGTGCTTATAAGTCTTATAACGTGTTTACCGAGTTTGAATTTATTGTACCTTCAATTTGAAGATGCATGGAAGCCCATCAACAAATTTTTCTTTAAAGTCTAAATTTGATCTGATGTGTGAGTGGCAACTGATGACTCTTGGTCTACGGGTAGGTTGTTATGCTTTATACTTCCTCCGTCTCATTCTAATTATCACGTTTGACTTTTTGGCACTATTCATTATTTAACTTTGACTCAAATTTTTATCATAGTTATACAAGAAAAAAATATAGTCAAGTGAGATCTCGTAGGATTCGTCTAATCTTGTAGTTTTAGAATATCAAATTTTTATAATTTTTATTGTACACAATTTAAGTTATTCACCGTTAAAATGTGTATCGTCATGCATGTCCGGTGGGTCCGTAGCAAAAACAGTGAGACGAAGGAAGTATGCAATGATGATACTCATAGACATAGTTCATTGTTTTAAGCAACTACAGGAAAGTAGCAAAGTTGGTTTTGTTTTCCCTTCTCCAGATTGACAGGTAGATGTTTTTGCAAAAACTCATACTATACCAACTGAATATGGTGTACACACACACACAGAGAGAGAGAGAGAGAGAGAGAGAGAGAGAGAGAGAGAGAGAGAGAGAGTTAAATTGACAATTCAAGAAAAAATGATGTACAGAGAGAGAGAGAGAGAGAGAGTTAAATTGACAATTCAAGAAAAAATGATGAAAAATTATCAGCACTGCTTTAAAAAGTGACACTAAGAGGAGAGCAAGTGATAGAGTGTTGACGGTGGTGCAATCTCCATGCAATATGTTATTGGTTACATTGACCAAGGATTCTTTTTTTAGTAATCATGGTAAACTTCCGTGCGATGGATTGTTGAGAAATGAAATAATTGGTTACGTAACAGTGTGATTATGTTGCTGAGTACCTTGCAGAATACCTTGCAATTGTTATAATATGTGCATTGGAAAAGTAAATAATACTTCTTGTCACCTTAATGGATTCTCAATAATGTAGGAATAAATGCGATGAAATAGTGTTCAATCTGTAATGGAAGAACCATTGCTCGGTGCATGCTACATCGGAAGCTTCAACAAAACCACCCAACATCGTGATCTTTTAGGGAATGACATCCTTTTGAGTTTTGACACTAGATCATGTGAGAATGGAACAGACAATTGAGGATTTATTTTTTCTTATTGTTCCTGTATTAAAATAGTACAGTTTTGATTGCCAATTTTCGGGCTGGTTGTTTGAGCATTCAGTACACAACTTTGCATCTTGCTTAATTGCTGATCTCTGGATTATACCCTTACGTTGTGTTCAACATTAACAAGCTGCAATATATATATATATATCTGAGTGTGTGTAATTGTGAATCTGTATCATTAGTGGCATATACTCTTCTATATGGAAAATTCGTCCTCTTTGGATATCGTCCTTGTATATGTTCCAGTGTATGTTATGATTCTATTTCTGATATGAAGGCAATGTGCTCTCTGTATTCAAATCAGGCATCTAGTCCATTGCAAGTGAAGTATGCTGATGGCGAGTTGGAAAGGCTAGGTGTAATAAAATTTTCTTTCTTCTTTATGTCTTACATGTTTTTCTTTCAAAGTCGCAGTTCCTTCACCAATTTCTGTTTCTTATGTATGTGATTTGGTTTTTGTATTCATGATATCTCGAAAATGTCAGAGCACAAACTGTTTGTTGGCATGCTTCCAAAAAATGTTTCTGATGCTGATGTTGCAGCTATATTTTCCGAGTACGGAACCATAAAAGAGTTGCAACTTCTTAGAGGTTCCCTGCAAACTAATAAAGGTATTGGCTGCTGTCTTCTCTTTATCTTCTGCCATTCAAAATCTTAATCTAATACTGTAGCTTGGGCATTGTAGTTTGTGCTTTTCTGAAGTTTGAGAGAAAAGATCAAGCATTGGCTGCCATAGAAGCTGTAAATGGGAAGCATGCAATGGAGGTTTGTTTCAGTTTTAGCTATTTAAGTAATTATGTTTATGGCTATGTATAAATCTACTTTAGAGGGGTTTAGGTGCATGATATCTTGTAGCATAGTGGCTTTAACTGGCAAAAGAGAAACCCACTGTTTTCTCAATTCCTTTGAAACAGGGATATATAGATTGGATTTCTTCCAACATGGAAAGCTCTTTCTATTAATAATGCTAAGAGAAAGGGCTTAGAAAGCTATAGAAAAGCCTCTAAACCCCTTCTTAGATAAAGGATAAAGAGAAGACGAAGAAGTCATAGTCGGCTCTAAGAGTAGAGTACAGCTACTCTTCTTATTCTCTTAAATGGTATTTAAAAGCAGAGAAAGAGGCGCTTTAATATATTTCTTTTTTCTGCTAGAACAATCGAATGCTTATCCTAGATATACACTTTTCCAGGTAAACTACGCTCTGCAGCTATAACTAGAACTGAGAGATCAAATTGCGTAGATAATGAAAGAGAGAAGCTAGTGGGGGACTATAGAGTCCCGCCAGTGACCGTTCATGAGCTCAAACATTTTAAGTGAGGCATATGGATTCACTTTGCATACTATATGGTATTCTTAAAGAAGCCACAGGGTGTTGGGGTGTTGTGTAACATGATATTGAATACAGATTTTACAGATTTATTTATTTCTCGTCTGTCTTGGTATATACTCTTGCCTTTCCTTTTGCCTTCTGAGAAATGGCAACCGCATCATATGATTAGCAAATTCCGGTAAGATCAATCAAAATCTTAATATTGAGAACATTAGCTCTGAACAGGGTTCAACTATTCCTTTGGTGGTCAAATGGGCTGATACAGAAAAGGAAAGAGAGGCTCGGAGGGCTCAGAAAGCGTTTTCTCAGGAATCTAGTATATCAAATATCAGTTCCACACAACATCCAGCTTTATATGGTGCATTACCAATGGGTTATTGGCTTTCATATAATGGATATGGTTATCAGGTTTGTTTTACATCTTTGATAAGAGTTAAGATTCCACACCCATTTTCATATAATTTTTCATTTAGAAGAACTGAGTAGTAGTATAAGTTTTACTAATTTCATTGTACATGTATTCTATTTTCTGCTATTCACCCTTATTTAATGTCATTCAGCTACCCTATAAATAAGATAAATAGTGTATTTAACAGCAATATCTAATAATTTTATAACATATCTTATAACATGGATGAATAACTGAATACGAGGGAGTATTATTTGATACACTCAATTTCTGCTCACCTTGTAGACTCTAATCCATTACGGACTCATGCAATATTGTGTACCACCATTGCAGAACCAAAATGCCTTTCACAATCTGATTCAACCTTTAAACCTAGGAAATTCTGTATGTGGAATCACACCTGTTGCTTCACCTGCAACGATCTCAAGAAATTATGCTGTTTCACTGTCACCAACGAGTTATGTACAATCTTCCTATCCTCCACAGCCTGGTGTCCAATACACAATGCCTTATCTAGGTGGAATCATGAGTACCAATCCGCGAGGCGTTTCTCCAGGTTTCCTATCACCTTCATCTGCAAATACCCATTCTCTAGTATGGTCAACTGTTAGTCCCTCACAGAGTCAGATTGAAGGTTTGAAAATTTTTGATCCGTTATTATACTACTGCTTCTGCTCCACAAGACATCTAATTTGTTGAATTTCCTTTTGGAAGCAGGTCCTCCTGGAGCTAATTTGTTTATTTACAACATACCTCAAGAATTCGGTGACAATGACCTGGCTAATGCCTTTAAGCAATTTGGTAGGGTGTTGAGTGCCAAAGTTTTTGTTGACAAAGCAACTGGCCTAAGCAAATGTTTTGGTATGATATCCATCTGGGTTGATTCCAATAGTGCATTTTTGTAGTTTCGACTTTCTAATTCACTTGTATGTGCAGGTTTTGTTAGCTATGATTTACCTGTGGCAGCACAGAATGCAATTAACGAGATGAATGGCTTCCAATTAGGTGGTAAAAGGTTGAAAGTTCAACTTAAAAGAGACAAAATAAGCTAAATAAACCTTATCTGACTTAGGTAACCAAAGAGTGGGATTACCTCAAGCATGAAAGATTACTCGATCTCTAAAATATGGAAAACACCGCTGAAGTTTGAAAGTATGGTTGGGTTTGCAATATCCGTCCATGCTCATTCAAGTCCCCTAAACTTGTACATTACTCATTCATTTTGTGCCACTACAAAATTATGATTACATTGTTGAATTAAAGTTATCTTATTTTTATTTAATTTTTTTTGCTTTAAATGTGTTATTGGTACAGATTCAAATTCAATCTCACGAGCAATGATTATTTTCCGTCTTCGGGGAATTGATTTCGTTTTTTAAACCAATTTTTATTCTTCTAGATGCTGTATGTCTGCCTGAATTACTTAAACCTTTAAGAAGTTGATCTGGTAACTTCAAAGATTTTCTTATCTGGGTTGCATTCAGAATGGTCGGCCATCACTTTGGAGAAGGTCGTGAATTGTAGCTACTTCAAATATGACATGATTGCTCGTCTTCATTCACATTCGTATAATCGTATTTGTAATTCTTATTTTTCTCGACATTTTGTTATTAGTATTGGATGATGGCCTATCTGCCCTACCTCATTATTGGTCCTCGCCAGGCACCACTGCACCAGCCACCACTGTACACCCACTTGGAGACGCTAGAACAGGTGATTCCCAGGTTTGATTTATACTACTTCTTAACGAGGTAAATTCACATTGGATCATCTCTATTTTCCTGGGAAAAAATGATTTTTTAATCCTTTTTTCTTTCCAAAATATCCAAATCAGTCCGTTACTAATTTTTTGCCCCATAGACTCCTCTATGTTTGCTAATTTTTTTCAGTTCAGTCCTAATTATATAATTAGCATGAGGTTGCTGATATGCCCGAAGTATATCACATTTTACATACACCGTGACAAATTTGGAGTCCCCACACATAACACACTATTTTAATAAATGTTTGAAGGCTGTCATAACACATCACTACTCTAAAAAATGACTCTAGCTGGTCAATTGAACCATTTTTCACTGGGATGATGACATAGTTTCTACTTGGTTCGCATTGAGCCCTTCCTTATTGAGGTTACCCAACCCATAAAAAAATACCAACAATTCATTTGCACGCATTATATATCACAATTGGTCTTCATTTTCTTGAGAAACACCAAAAACCACCGAGACCGAAAAGAAAATGCACTGCGGTAGTTGTGAATGGTTGTGAATGGTTGTTGACCAAAACTCCTATGTTATTGTTGTGAATGGTTGTTTCTTTATGGTTTGGTAACCCCAATGAGGGCTCAATGCGAATCATGTAGAAATAATGTCCATCATCCCATAAGGGTTCAATTGACCCACTAGAGCCTAGAGGTATTTATTAGAGTAGTGATATGTCATGGCTGCCTTCAAATATTTATTTCAAACATTTATTAATTTGGTGTGTGATGTGTGGAGACTCCAGATTGGTCACCGTGGATGTAAAATGGGATTTACTTCGACCACGTCAGCGACCTTAGGCTAATTACGTAATTAGGACCAAATTGGAAAAAATTAGCAAAAGTAGGGAACTATATGGGGCTAAAAATTACTAACGGACCGATTTGAATATTTTGGAAAGAAAAATGATTAAATAATCATTTTTTCCACATTTTCCTGCTAGTACATGATTTAACTTTATTGTTTGATTGGCTTTTTTAATTAAAGCTAATGCTGGTATTGGTGTTGGTGTTCCCCATGGATACTGTTAGTATCTGTGAAAGAAAGCATAGGACTCCCTCCCCCACTTGACTCCCCATCCAACTCTTTCAGTCTTTTATATTATTACTATTATGTAGAAACACCCGATATGCATATTACCCATGTGCGGATATCGTGTGATAGGCACTAAATAATGACAGGAAATGGTAGAATAGTTCCAGTTGGTGGGCACTTAAAAATTGCATTACTACTACTGTCTACTAGTCCAGTAGTCCACTGTGCCTGCTGAAATCCTGAAACCGTCAAACTCAAAGGAGACCAGACCATCATATGCTCTAACTTGTAGCTAGCTAGGCTGTAGCTCTTCTGGAAGAAATTAAAATTCCCCCCACTTGTAATAACTTACCTGGAAGTGGAACCCTCGTACAGATTTACAATCACCAAAGACCAAACGATTGTATCTTCCTATTTTAGTTCAGTCCGGCATCTGCACATTCAACCTCTTAAGTCAACCATGTAACAATGCCTTTTCCCCTGAAACATGCTACAACTTATATGTTTTTTTTTAAAAAAAAAGAAAAAATAAAATAAAAATCAAGTTTCTCATTCTTTAGATATCATGTTATTCGTGCAGTTGTGCTGATTTATTTAGTACTATATAGACTTGTTAACACACAAGCGCCCCCTGGAGTTCACAGTAATCAAAACAAAGTAAATTTACTGCACTGAATGAAATAAATTGATCGTTTGCTAGAGTTCAGTACCACCCAATTAATATTGGTAACAGACATGTGGAATGTTTTTTTTATATATATATCTGTACCTGATACATTAGAAAATTATTTGAAATAAATTTAAAATACACCTCCACGGTTAGTACGCTTTTACTACAGATACTTGTATGACTAAATTAACCAACTCTTCACCAGTCACCAGTCATCATGATGTCACATGTGGCATTTGTCCTAGATTTTCAACACCTTCTAATTCTTTGGTTAATCAAGCATTTTCCCATTTCATACATCAAATTTCATCTCCAGACTTCATCGAATTTTGACCATAATTAAACAAATATTACTAGCACCCAGTCTTTTTCTTCAATTTTTCTAATTTAATTAAATAAGTGACCCAATTTTGTAGGTGAAAAAGGTTTGAAAACTTCAACTGGAATTCACAAGTAACAAAGTGTCGGAGTACCCCTTACGACACCTCATCTATGATGTAATTAATGCTTTTGATAACTGTGAAATAAAATTTTTGTCGCACCATGTGTTTTTTTTAACCCAATTAAACCAAAACTAGTTCTATTAAGAGTTAAGACGACCTCTTGTTTGGGTCTCTCAGGACTCCCAACACCAGATGCATGGATCATGTGTAAATGTCTCATCACTAGTGCAGATGGTCCAGAATATTGTACTCTCATCACTAATATTCCTTTTTTTATGGGTAAAATGTCTCAAATTTTATGTCATTTAATTTCACATAGTTCAGTAAATTAAAAAAATTAGTTGATTTTCTAATTTTACATTTATCTAAATCATTCATCAATTGTATTATTAATTAGTTTCACACACTGTACTTTTACAATTCATACTAATGGTCTGTTCTGTACGCAGCTTTTGGGAGCTTTTGGTAGCTTTAGCTTTTATTTCAAAACAAAAACTTCGTTCTGTACACTAGTTTTTAGAAGATTATTTTTAGAAGCTACTTATTGTAGCGTTAAAAATAAGCTACTCTCTATAGCTACAGCTCTGCGTGTAGAACATACCCTAATATGATAATATCGTTAGAACTTTTTAAAAGGGAAAAAATTCTAATAATTAATAAATGTGTTTATATATTGAGGGGAGGCTGCGCTGGAGTGGCTTTCTTAACATGATCAATATTTTTTTTTCATTTTACTTTAAATTTAAGTTATTAATATATTTAGACAAATACAAAATCAAATTATATCATTTATTAGATATTTGATAATTCGAAATTTTATATTAATATAATCACCCAAATTATACAGTCTGTCATCTATATTTATGATATATATATATGATATAAGACATCAAAGAAAATTCTTTATGGAAAAATCAAATGCATTTTTTAACTGAAAAACATAAATTGATGAGATTTATAAGCCATTTTAAATGACTTGGTTCTATTAAAACACGCTACAAATTTTTATGGGGAAAAAAAATGTGCATTCATTTATAGGGGTGTAGAATAGGAATAGATGTGTATTTCAATGGAATCTAAATTCACTTCGAATCTATCATGTCTTTATTGGAAAAGTGGATAAGACAAACCATGAATGAGAAAAACAAAATTTAAATAATATTAAAAAAACAAAAAAAAAAACATGAAAGCATCACATATTTAATTTGAAGATGGTGAGAAGGCAGAAAATATTTGGTAACTCCAAAAAATTGATTCTGAAGTTTGGAGTAATTTGGACAATTGTTTAGCTAATAATAGTGCAAGTGTGCAACATTAAATTTCAGAATAGACCTAAATTCCCAACCCCTAATACTTCTAGAAGGAGGACAGTCAAGCCGTATAGTGATAGTAGTAGTATGTAATAAAAGCGCGGCACATCCCGACCCAGATGTTCTAGATGCAGGGGGCACGTGTATTATACATACGCATCAATATATATACCATTTTTTACCCATCATGCAGATTGCAGATACCACCACCAATACGTGAAAAGGGGGGGCGTCGGTCACTCCATCCCTCCCTCCTCAATTCCGCCCCCAAATTCAATTCCAAATTCCCCTTTTCTAATCAATTATCATACTCTACGCGCACCGCACGATTTTGCTGTATTCCGTGGGTTGTTTGTGATTGACTATATAGGTCTGATGTCTCTCCTCGATTACTCTACTTTTTGAGCTGTTTGTGCCCTATTTTGTTGGTGGAATTTGACGATTTTGGGGGGGGGGGGGGGGGGGGGCGGATGACGCAGGAAGGTGGAGGATTCATCGATGCCTCGCCGTACATGTTGTTTGAGGCCAGCGGTGATTCCGAAGGCGGCGCGTGGGATCTCGATTCCGACGCGCCGGCGCCGGCGCCGGCGGACGACGATGCTCAGTCCTGCAGCTACGGATCTGTAGGTTACTGCGAGAGTAAGGCGGTTGTTGTTGTTGATGCTAGTTTGAATGCGAGTGTGAATCCGACGCCTGAATACGGTTTACGGAGCTATTTTGAGGATGAGGAGGATGAAGATGAGGAGGACGATAACGGCGTTGTCGATCAGTGCGCGGCGGCGGATAAGGAAGCGGCGGCGGTTAAATCGAAGGGCTGGGAGGAGTCCAATGCGGAGAAGATCAACGACAGGGAAGGGGATAGGCAATTCTGGGAGATGTGCTTGGCGTCTTAGCATCAATTTTCCCCAAATCTATCGATCGATCGATCGATGGATCACCAGTTAGTTTATTCTTTTCCCGATTGTTCTTCCATCAATTGAAACTCGATTCGCTTTTGGACTTGAATCAAAGCATTGACGAAGGAATATTCAACAAATTAAAGAAATTTCAAGTTGAATAGAACAACTCATCTTCGCCTCTCCTTTTCTTGGTGAAAAATCTTACTTTGATTTTTTCTTTAGTTTATTTGTATGCTTTTCCCATATAATACTATTATTGGTGAAACTGAGAACTGTACATACCATCTTTTGCTCTTATATATGAAAATAATAGTATAAATTATTTAATAAAAGGTTGCTGTAGAAGTATTACTGTATTAGTGCTATTCTGGGTTGATTTGACTCTGCTTTTCTTAAATGGTTGTTTATCCCTTGAGATGAAACTGCAATTTTCTGTATTTAATTAGCTATTTATTGTATTATAATAATTAATTTAAATGTAATAGAATATACTCGTATAAGACACTTAAGTGTGTTTGGTATAGAAAATGGAATTGCAGAAAATTGATGGCAGATAATGGAATTGCAGAGAAATGAAATTGGGTTTATTATTCTGTTTTGTAAACCATAGAATTCAATAGAGAAATAGACAAAATAATCAATTATCTTGCTTGGCTGATTACATAATTCAACATAGAAATTACATGAAATTAAATTGTGTTTTTTATTAAAAATATTTAATTATATTATTCTCTTATGTTGCCAAAGGGAATTGTGCTCAATTCATTTTTCTCTGTGCCCAATTCTCTATACCAAACATACCCTTAATTCTACATTCTACTGGGATGAGAATTCTACCTTTGGAATTCAAGGAATTTAGTACTAACCATACTCGACCTACCAAAAACTGAATTGCCTTTTTTATTTGGGATGAATCGGTGTCTTTGAATTTTTTTTTAGGTTTAAAATTTAACCCACACATTTTTTGTCTGCATTATGTAATTATCTTTCAATTTTGGAAGGCTGAAATAAGAATATTGTGAGGGATAGTTTATTGTTTCAATTTTTAAAATAATAGTGGCGGCTGTATAGTGTAAACACCAAAAATATGTGTGTTCAATTAAAAAGTGCTTTTTATTAATGGAGGCAAAATAAAATTAAAAAATTGAGTGTTCAAAAAAAAAATTTTAAAAATGCTGGTTATGTGCATGGGAGTCTCAATGTCTCTTAATTCAAAGACCAAGTAATAATTTGTGTATGCGCACCACGCCAAATTATTGTTCAAGCACTAATTAAGTATTTATGCTAGCTGATGATGCTGCTGCTTTCTTCAAACAAACATGGCAGGATTGACCCTCCAACTTTTACATATAGTATTAGAAAAAGTAGTACTAGCAAATAGCCAAATATACTGCGTTAAAACTGATAGTACTACTGTATTTTATTTTCATCTTACTATTAATTTTACACTTGAATTTTAATCAAATAAACAGTGGGGTTGGGACTTATCCTAGTGGTCAAGTCCCCGACTCATTTTCGAATCCCCACTTGTTCCATTTGTATTTTTTTTTTTTGTGTATGGGCTCCCGGTCCACTACCCATTTTCCATAACTTTGATGGCTTTTTTTTTTTTTTTTTAAAAAAAAAAAGTGTGGTTTTTTTTGGATAAGCCAATGGAATTCATTGGACCTTTTTAGAATCTCAAATGTAGCCTCGAAAGAGTTCTCCCAATCTGAGCAGTTTTCGTGCGTGCATTAGTTATCTAAACTTCAAAGAGAAGGATCCCAAATAAAGCTGTTAAATCCATTGTCTTGGGGACGGAAAAAAGGCTTCCCCATATAAACCTTGCCAACTATTCACAAAAATATACTTCTATATTTGTTACGTTTATTTCTTCTATCACTTTTATTGGTTGAAGAATTCTCACTTTACTATTATCATCGGTTTACGTTTCCTAAATATTCAAAAGAAACCAAAGGGATATATACTTATTTTTTTCTGGAGAATACAATCCCCCGCTTACATTCCATTTAATGTACATATGTCCAATGTTTGGCTTCAAAATTCCTCCTAAATACGTAGTTTATTCTCCCCGCACAAAATTAAATTGGTCGAACAAAACACGGAGTACTTTTTTTTTTGGTTACAATCTCTTTTGTTTTTTGTTACAAATAATTAATACAAATACACGGAAACCGGTTGGGTGCTGGCGGCCTGTAGGTGCTGACACATTCTAAAGTAATGGGTATGTGTATATGAAATGATGTGTGAATATAAAAAAAGTGATAGATGGAGGTTATGAACCAAAAACTAATAAAAAAAAAACAAACTACCATCTATATATCACTTTATAAAGCTTATACATCGCTTTACAAAAGGCCACACATCATTTTTAGCGCTGTATGCACCTGCTGGCAATTGTTATGCCATTACAGAAACCGGATTGCAAATACACACTACCATATACAGCAATGCACTCCAATAAAATAAAGGAAAAAAATAATAGCCAATAATCATAATATATTAGTACTATATATCGATTATGAAATACTATCAGGCTTAATAATTCGTGTTAGAACAGCTTGTGGTTTCCAACATGATTACGCATAATCATTCTTTTCCTTTAATTAAACTCAAGTTGACTACATTGTAAGTATAACCTTCTAGATTCAAATGTCAAATGAGCACCCCACGCTCCAAACTGCCATACATGTAATATGTCCCCATCACTTCTTGAAAATCTAAACATAAATAAATAAATAAAATGAACAAAAAAATAGGATGGGACCATGGGGGTCACCTAATTCTATTACATTTCATGACTCAACCAAAAGACAGAGAAAACATGCCACACATTCTCCCTCGTGTAAAATGTTAGGTGCCCATCAGAAAATGTCTATTCAATTATTCCTACTGCAAACACATGACCATATTGATAATGACCATTGGCCATATTCCAATATGGACCACTATCAAAGAGTATTACTAGTACTACTATTCAACACCCAGTTGTGATATCGAGTCGAGTATCGAGCTTAAACAGTGTAATTCGAGTTTGTATAGTAAAAAAAATTTAAAGTTCTAACCCAAATTTAACTAGGCTAGATAGTATATAATTTGAATTTGAATTGACAGTTTTACTTGTTATGCTACAAAATACTATAAGTTTGTTAGGCTTGATAAAGCTTAAATTGTGTCTAATAAATTTTTTTTTATTTTTTAAATTTAATAATTTAATCGAGTTATTATCGAGTATCGAGTCGAATTTTCCTCACCCCTACGTGACCCCACTACATTTCTCTACTCTCAATTCAACCAAAGCATGCCATTTTATTAGTTCGAGTAATAATTAATTAAAGGGTTGTTGATTACATGTGCTTTTAGTCAATTCTTGAATTCAAACTAAGCTCACAATATAGTTTCCTCGTGTGAATGTTGGTTTATTCATGCTTTTTGTTATGGTTAGTAGGCAAAATCTTGCATTCAATAGGGTTAGTGTCATATAGTCTACTACAATGGACAATCAACCATAAATTTACACTTCAAAATTTCCTAATATTTACCAAACTCCGACCCTGAAACGCTAATTGGTTTACTGAGCTCACACTTAGTAGTGACTGATTTTCAGGTAGGTAGCATGTAGTGATATGATTTTACTACTTTAACAACTTAAAACCTTCAAGTAAATAAGTTACCAACACATTACTACTAGCCAAGGCTCCTTCTGTATTTATTACTTTCAAAGTTACCAAACCTTGAAAACTTCTCTACATGCTCCTGTTGGTTCCATTGAAATGTGTATATACATAGTACATACTACAGTAGTATGTCTGAATATGTGGGAATGCAAAATTTGATCAAACACAAAACCAGAGCAAAACCCAGATCCAAAGCCCTCTAGTTGATCTGGACCCATTATCACTCCTACATGGAAATGCGCCAACACTACACGATCTATTCATCCCTACATGGAAATAGCAAACACCTTGATTATCCAAGACATTAAAAAAGCCCTAATATAGCAAATATTACAATCATTTTTGGCAACTGCAATGCAAGAAAGTGGATTTCGGGACTCAGGAAATTGAACATGGTACAAAGGGTTCATCAGTTTTGCTTGTTTCCTGCAAAACCGTAGAAGTTAGAGAAGACAGAGAGACTTCTTTGCTTGTGTAGCAAAGATTTAACAAATGAGAGCACTATTTCAGCCCTAAACTGAACAGTGACTGACAACCAATTCAAAAGCAAACCATCCTAAACATCTATTCAGTGTCTAAAACTTGCCCAACTAAATTTACAGAAGCAAAGAGGATAGTATCTAACTACAGCTAGAGAGAAGTAGAAAGAGGTCAAGCTGGTGCAGCATCCGGGACGTTAGCCTGCTGCTTACTGATCGCAGATTCAGTAGCATGTTCTGCCAAATCCATATCATCATTCAGTGTTCTTGTGACAGGCATGATCTCTATGTCCAGTGTTGTTATTCTTGACTCCTCACCATCACTTGTGCTGAGGCATGAGCTTCCTATTCTGCTGTCGAAGAAGGAAGAATCTGCATTGTTGGTGGAGACGCTCATGGGACTCGTGTTGTTATGCCCTCTGCACAAGATTCCCTCGAGCTGCTGGCGAAATCCATTCTTTGCGTGCTCGTTTTCATCTAGTTGCCTCAAGAAGGACACTTCTATCTCACTCAATGACTCAACTTCATCTTTTTCTTCGCTGCAGGGGCTGTACTGGGCTTGCTCATTGTCTTCATCTTCATCCGATACTGGTCCCATTGATTCGTCATCACAGCTAGTGTCCATCTCTTGCTGAGTGTCGTACTCCTCATCGCTCACCCTACCTGATGAATGGGAAGACATGGGAGAGTATCCTTCCTCAGCTGCCTCATCGTCACGTTCACGTAGTGTCTTCATGATCAGTGTCTTTAACAAGTTCATCACTTGTACAGCGTGCATAAGGGCCGTCAATGGATCTGACATCTGATAACAAAAGGGGGGAAATTTTAGGCAAATACGAAAATGAATCAACCCAAATCTGTGGCGTAGTACATCAGATGGTTTGTTCGACTCACCTGGGTCATATTTGGAGCAAAAACCATGGCAATGTTCCTGGCATTCATTTTGTTAGATTCTTCTTGCTCAACTACATCAGCCATGAGATCAACGGCCCAACCTAGCAGAGCGCTGTCGGTTGGTTTCAGTTGCTTGATGAGCTCCACAGACTCCTCCTCGGTATTGCACTGCAAAACCTGTTCAGGAGAAAGCCCATCCAGCACACCAGATGGTAGCTCCCGGAACCAAGCTTTGATGAGCCCAGCCAGGCAGTGAACATCGATGTCCGCAGGGACAATGCCCCTGTTTAGCTGATCCCTCACATGCTCCTCTTGACTGTTCTCAGGATTTATGCGGAAAATTCCCTCCGACTGCACAATTTTCAGAAACATCAATACCACCGCTCATTGTTGATGATCAATCATAAAATCAGCTGAGTACAAGAAAAATCTTGTGCTGGCTAACCTTAAGGCCGCCTTGTGAGTACAATCTCTCCTGCATTAGCAACAGAATAGTTGGAACGCTGTTCCCTCTTGTGTCGTAAGAACACTGCATTGAATCCGCAGATACCCCAAATACACTAACACTGCAGTATCAAAGTTTAAAAAGTCATTGACATGTCTAGACATGGAATAATATCATCTTCAGCTCCTCCATCAGCCTGCAAACATCCCAATGATAGATAGACAGACAAACAGACTAAGCTCAACAAATTTGAGCCATGAGTCTTAATTCCAATCACATGGCTCTTCAATGACAACTAAAGGTAGATTTCAGTTAAACCCAAAACAACGTTGCAGTAAATGCTGTGAAATTATGATCACTCCAGATGAATGAAATTTAACAATGAGGAGCTGCTTATTAAATGCTGGTTTTAAAAACCCAAACTACTTCTCCATATAAATCAAGAGGAGACATTCAAATTTGTTAACTACCAGAAACTACTGAGTAAGGGATATACAACATTTTCACATTCACTTTCAAATTTTACTGCTCAAAAATCAAAATCTGAGCCAAGAAGAGAAACTACTATTCTAATTCAAGAATCTTGAAACCCTAATTACCAAAATTAACAGCCATGAAAGTAATGGCATTAGATCTAAACACAAAGAGAGAAAATAGCACCAAGATATTCAAAGTTTGATTCCCTTTTTCCCCATCAAAAGGGAGAAGCCAAAAAAAAAAAAGGTAAGAGCTATAAACTGATTTGCACCTCTCAAAAGTTATTCAACTTTTTTCAAGTTCCTTTTCTCCATTGCACCAAAAATTTAAAAAGTAAAAATCTGGAGGGGGGAAAAAAACGAACAACGCATTCGCAAAAAACCTAAACTAAAAAACAATCGATGGCAGAAACCGAAACGTAGAGACGACGTACCTAGCACTGGGAGCCCTACACGGAACCTCGACTTCAAACTCAACAGGAAGCCCAAGAAAACCATGGAATCTATCAAATGTTACATGAGTAATGTGCTGGACGTTGGTCGGCCACCCGATCTCCATATGATTTACGGCGGACAGCACATCCTGGTCATTTCGGTCGACCCGGCACGTGGACACCATGGATTTCCTGAGCGCGGACAAAATGAAATCTAGCAAAGAGAGCTGCGAATCGTCCTGCTTATCCTGCTCCTCTGCGGCAGCAGATTTGAAACCCTTGGCAACGCCACAACCGCCTCCTCCGCCCTCGGTCACCATTACCATTCCGGCCATGGGCAGGCGAGCAAATTGTGGCTCTCTGGACGGTTAGGCTAGGGTTTGGAGTGGGAGGTGAGAGTGGAGAATTCAAAGCGGGGTTGAAATTGAATTGATTGGATTTGAAAGGGTGGGAGCATTCAAGAAATGGGGGGTTGGGAAAATGTGGCTGTGAGGGGTTTTTGAAGTGAATTTACTGTTCATTTCAAACGGCCATTGGAATTTCAAATTCTTGTTTGTTTGTCCACTTTTCCTTTCCATTTTGTTTTTTACTCATTTTCTTTTATTTTAATTTTTGTGGCCTCCCTCGCTTGCCTCTTTCTTTCATTTCTTATCTTTTGGGCGTCGTTTTCGCCTATATTACCATTTTGCCACCCGGTTAAATGGATCACACAGGCGTCATTTCGGTTTAATTAATTAATTATTAACTTGAATTGATTTTAAAAATACTAGTGCTGTAGTAAAGACTAGTGAGGCAAGT
This sequence comes from Hygrophila difformis, assembly GCA_030278955.1. Classification (NCBI taxonomy): domain Eukaryota; kingdom Viridiplantae; phylum Streptophyta; class Magnoliopsida; order Lamiales; family Acanthaceae; genus Hygrophila; species Hygrophila difformis. The sequence goes on along the minus strand of JAOANR010000001.1, from coordinate 6,848,935 downwards.
AAATAAATAAATTAGAACTTAAAATAAAAGAGTCATGGAGATGGGGTGTGATGAAGGGTAAATTGGTGAATTCTCAGGGCATTTTGAATGTACAAGAACAAGACCGTTGTAAAAAGGGCATTACACATTTACTTACTCATGACTTGGTGAGGCATCATGACTCGTATGACCAATATTGTATTCTCATCTTTTCTAAATTAAATTAAAACTAATTTTTTTTATTATTATTATCATTAGTCCTAACTGCTAAGTGCACGGGTTATAAGAAATGGAAAAATAAGTGGTGGGGATTCTAGGAGATGAGAGAAAACCAAATAAAAAAAAAGTAATGTGAATGGGAACAAACTTATACCCAAAAAGGAAATATTAACATTATTTTAAAGCAGCCCAAAAAAAATAAGTATTAGAATTATTTGAAACCGGATGAAGTACTTTATAAATTAATAAAACTACTTTCTTTACAAAATAAACTGGTGCCAAGTGCCACAACACTTATAGTGGATGTTTGGGAGTTAGCAGATTCGCTAGCGGATAGTGGATTCGGATAGAAAACTGTTAGACAATCTGTTCTTCCAATCTGCTATTTGCCAGCAGATTTGCTCGCTCCCAAACATCCCCATATTACAAGATTGTTATCCCTAATATTATTGCAGTACATCTTTATTTGTTTCCGTAATATCATCATTGTAGTACTCCGCGGTATTGCATGTTACAAACATAACTATGTTTTGTAGTTAGCAAAACATAATATTGTATCGGTGAGGGACATTGCATGTTGCAAACATAACTATATTTATTTTTCATACAATAATTAGCAATGAATCTTTACTTGAAGGATACCTAAGAATAAATTAAATTTGGAAGTGCAAGCAACCAATGGAGCCATGGGTTGCTTGATATCGAGGAATGAAGATTTTTTTTTGTGGTCATTTCTTGGACCTACCTACGAACCCACTGCTTTTTTTTAATCATAGTATTTGTTGTTTAGTCATATCCTCAACAGCATTGTCATTGGCAAGGAGGGTGCGGGTGTTTCATCAATCATGATCCAAACTTTGGACGAATGTTGGTTGGTTCGTTTTCAAATTCAAATATTAGTAGTACTTCTTACAAAAGTTAAATTTTATTATTGTTGTATTGTATCCTTATTCCTTTGATTTGACCGTTGCATTGCAGATCGCACGTCTCTGTGTCTGATTCACAAGTTTATCCACTTTTCCTATTTATACATGTGTGTGGTACGGACCGCGGAGTAATAGTAGTTGTAGTAGTCGTATATGGATGTTTGGGAGTCAGCAGATCTGCTAGCAGATAGCAGATTTGGAGAGCGATCCGGCGGCTCCCAAGTCCCAAACATCCCCTATATCTTAAAGAGTCGGTGAGCCCCACGTTAGGGCTTTCTCTCTCATTAAACAATTCACTAACCCATTTTACATTATAATACTCCTACTTCACAAATTAATACTCATGTTATAGAAATAACTATCTTTATTTATGTATGTGTATAATAAAATGGTATATGGCTTATTAGCTTGTGTTTATAGTGGAAGTATTGTAATGGAAATTGGAATTAAATGATGAAAGAAAATAAGTTTAAAGGTGGGATAATAAAATGGATAAAGTGTAATAATTATGGCTATGAGATGAAAATGATTTTATTGCTTGTACACTTTTGGTTACAAATTACACCTATTTATATTGCTCGTGTATTGCATTAAATTTAAAAGATAGAGGAATAATATGCAAATTAATTTGCACTTGAGTGTAAGACTTAACATCTTCACATGCATAGCAATAGACATTCACATGTAAGATATAGGTACTCACATGCATAATACTCCCCCTTGAATGTCGTCAATACGAAGAATATGCATCGTTAAAACCTTACTGGGAAAAAAAACCCAGTGGGAAAAAATCCAAGTGAAGGAAAAAGAGTACAGTATTCTTGTATCAGATGCTCCCCCTGATTTGGACATCATTTTAAATATCGAAGCCGCCGCATTCCAATTTTCTTCACGAGTTTCTCGAATGTTGCAGTCGGCAATGGCTTGGTAAATAGATCCGCTAAATTATTTTCTGATCGAATTTGTTGCACATCGACTTCACCATTCTTTGAAGATCATGAGTGTAGAAGAATTTTGGTGAAATATGCTTCGTTCTATCTCCTTTGATATAACCCCCTTTCAACTGGGCTACACAAGCCGAATTATCTTCAAATAAAATTGTTGGGGGCATTTGTGGTTCAATGATTAAACCACAACTCTTCAATATATGTTGAGTCATTGACCTCAACCAAACACATTCTCGACTTGCTTCATGGATTGCTAATATTTCGGCATGATTAGAAGAAGCAGCAGTTAGAGTCTGCTTCATTGACCTCCAAGAGATAGCAGTTCCACCACACGTGAAGATATAGTCTGTTTGAGATTTGGCTTTGTGTGGGTCTGATAAATAACCTGCATCGGCATAGCCAATTAACTCATGTCGAGAGTCTTTTGGGTAAAATAACCCAAGATCAATTGTTCCTTTGAGATAGCGAAAAACATGCTTTATGCCTTTCCAATTTCGTTGAGTAGGGCAAGAGCTGAATCTTGCGAGTAGATTGACTGCAAACGTGATATCAGGTCGCGTGCTGTTTGCAATATAAATTAACGCACCAATTGCGCTTAAATATGGGATTTCTGGGCCAAGTTGCTCTTTATTATCTTATTTTGGCCTAAATGGATCCTTTGCAGGATCAAGTGTCCGAACGACCATTGGATTATTTAGCGGATGAGCATAATCCATTCGAAATTGCTTTAATACCTTTTGGGTATAAGCTGATTGATGAACAAATATGCCCATTTCTAAATGCTCAATTTGTAGGCCAAGGCAAAATTTCGTTTTCCCGAAATCTTTGATTTCAACCTCCTTTTTCAGATATTCGACCGCCTTTTTCAACTCTTCAGGAGTTCCAATTAGATTTAAATCGTCAACATAGACTGCGACGATCACAAATTCTGACCCATTTTTCTTTATAAATTCACAAGGGCTGATAGGGTCCTTTGTATAGCATTCCTTTATCAAACTTTCACTGAGGCGGTTGTACCACATTCGGCCAGATTGCTTGAGCCCATACAACGATTTTTGCAGTTTGATGGAATAAGTTTCTCTGGGATTTGAGTTGCAAGACTCAGGTAATTTAAACCATTCAGGTATTTTCATATAAATATTATTTTCCAATGAGCCATATAAATATGCAGTAACAACATCCATCAGCCTCATTTCGAGATTTTCTCGTACTGCTAGACTCATTAGATACCTGAATGTTATTTCATCCATAACTGGGGAATATGTTTCCTCAAAATCAATTCCCGGTCGTTGTGAAAAACCTTGGGCTACAAGCCTTGCCTTATATTTGGCAATTTCATTATTTTCATTTATTTTTCTCACAAACACCCATCTGTAGCCAACAGGCTTCACATTTTTTGGTGTTTGGACAATAGGGCCGAATACTTTTCGTTTATTCAGTGAATCTAGTTCAGACTAAATCGCATCTTTCCATTTTGGCCAATCATTTCTTTTCCGACATTCTTCAACTGATCTTGGTTCAGGATCCTCGTTATTTTCCATTTCATCAAGTGCAACGTTGTATGCAAAGGCATTATCAACGTTTGTTTCTTTTCGGTTCCAACATTTTCCAGTATTGATATAATTGAAAGAAGTTTCAATAACTTCATTTTCTTCTGGGTGAATATTTTCAGGTTCAACCTTTTCGGAGGTTGAATCAATTTCTCCTTCGGGAGTATCATATGTGATTGATTTATCACCAATATGGATAATTTTCTTCTTTCGTGGATTTTTATCCTTGGAACCCAAAGGCCTACCACGCTTCAGGCGTGCAGTAGGTTCATTTGCACTTGGAATTTGCCCTTCTGGGACATTTATATTGGCTGGTGCATTTGCTGCATCATTTATATATGATTTTGTGACTTTAGCAGCATCATTAAAAGCATCGGGTAATTGATTTGCAATTCCCTGCAAATGCACAATTCTTTGAACTTCAAGTTTGCATTGCCTTGTACGAGGATCAAGGAAATCAAATGGACTTTGCCAAGATATTTCCTTTTTTCAGTTGATCATTTCCTCCCCATAATGTCGGGAATTGAGTTTCATCAAAATGACACGCTGCAAATCTTGCAGTAAATAAATCACCCGTTTTTGGCTCAAGATATTTAATAATCGAGGGTGATTCATACCCGACATATATGCCCAACCTTCTTTGAGGTCCCATTTTTGTGCGTTGTGGTGGCACAATCGGTACATAAACCGCACACCCAAAAATTCGCAAGTGGGATATATTGGGCTCCTTTCCAAACACAATTTGTGTAGGGGAGTAGCTATGATAGCTTGTCGGCCTTATTTTCACAAGTGCGGCTGCATGCAATATAGCATGTCCCCAAGCAGAAACAGTGAGTTTTGATTTCATTAACAAGGGTCTTGCAATTACTTGCAATCGCTTAATAAATGATTCTGCCAGACCATTTTGCGTGTGCACATGAGGCACATGATGTTCAACAGTAATTCCAATCGACATGCAGAAATCATCAAATGCATGTGATGTATATTCTCCAGCATTATCAAGGCGTATTTTCTTTATCGGATGATCTGGAAGCTGTGCTCGCAATTTTATAATTTGTGCAAGTAATCTTGCGAATGCCAAATTGCGAGTTGATAATAAACAAATGTGTGACCAGCGTGATGGCGCATCAATTAATACCATAAAGTACTTGAAAGGTCCACACGGTTGATCAATAGGTCCACATATATCGCCTTGAATTCTTTCTATGAATGTAGGGGATTTAATTCCCACTTTTACTAGAGATGGTCTGGTTATCAATTTCCCTTGTGAACAGGCTGCACAATTGAACTCGTTTGGGTTCAATATCATTTGCCTGTTCAATGTATGGCCATTTGAATTTTCTATAATTCGCCTGAACATTATACTGCCAGGATGCCCAAGTCTATCGTGCCAGGTAATAAAATCACTAGTAGCTTTCAAGCCTACTAGGTTACGTATTTCTGCGGCACATATTTTTGTATAGTATAAGCCAGAGGAGTAACATGGCAATTTTTCATTCACAAATTTTTTGACATTTTCAATTCGAGTTATCAAAAGATATTCGTGATCTGCCTCTTTTGAAGTTTCAATGTGATATCCATTTTTTCGAATATCATTGAAGCTCAGTAAATTTCTTCGAGCTTTGCGTGAGAACAAGGCATTTTCAATTGCCATTTTTGTCCCTTCAGGGAGAAATATAACAGCTCTACCGGAGCCTTCGATGCATTTTGCATTACCGCTTATAGTTTTCACTACGGTCTTTTCCAATTTTAAATTGGAGAAATAGCTTTTGCTTTTCAAAATTCTATGCGCTGTTGCACTGTCAATTAGGCAGATATCATCTCCGACTTTTGAATTTCCAGCATCCATTTCTCAAATGATAATCTGGACAGAGTCTCCTCGTGCTGATAACGTGTTATAGAAATAACTATCTTTATTTATGTATGTGTATAATAAAATGGTATATGGCTTATTAGCTTGTGTTTATAGTGGAAGTATTGTAATGGAAATTGGAATTAAATGATGAAAGAAAATAAGTTTAAATGTGGGATAATAAAATGGATAAAGTGTAATAATTATGGCTATGAGATGAAAATGATTTTATTGCTTGTACACTTTCGGTTACAAATTACACCTATTTATATTGCTCATGTATTGCATTAAATTTAAAAGATAGATGAATAATATGCAAATTAACTTGCACTTGAGTGTAAGACTTAACATCTTCACATGCATAGCAATAGACATTCACATGTAAGATATAGGTACTCACATGCATAATAACTCATTCATTTTATCTAGATTCCAATCTATTTATCCATGTATATAATTCAATACATCTTCTTAATTGTAATATCTTCCTGCCTCCGTCTCACTATAATTGTTACGGACTCATTTGACACGTATGTCGATACATATTTTTAATGGTTAATAACTTAAATTGTGTACGATAAAAAATTATAAAAAATTTGATATTCCAAAATTACAAGATTAGACAAATCTAACAAGATCTCACTTTAATATATTTTTTTGTTACATAATTATCATAAAAATTCGAATCAAACTTAAACAGTGAATAGTGCCAAAAAGTCAAATGTAACAATCAAACTGAGACGGAGGAAGTATACCGTTTCTTTTTATTTGCCCCATTTGGGGTTTAAGCACTATTCACCAACACACTTTGATTTAAAATTTTATCATAGTTATACTAGTTAAAATATAGTCAAGTGAGATCTTGTTAGATTCGTCCCATCGTTTAAATTTTAAATATCGAACTTTTAGAATTTTTATTTGTACCAAACTTGAGTTATTAGTGATTTAAAACTTACATCCATTTTTTATTCTTATTGCGGACCCACTCAACATGCAGTCCAATGCACATTTTAAATTATTAATAACTCATGTACGGGACAAGTAAAAATTCAAAAAATTTAATATTTAAAAACTACAAGACAAACGAATCTATCAAGATCCCACATGACTATATTTTAACTTGTATAACTATGATAAATTGTAAGTTAAACTGCGAGTGTGAATAGCACAATAATACCCAATGGGGCAGGGAAAAAAAAAACGGATGTAGGATCTATATAAATTAATTTACTACGCAGTTCAAATGTTCAATGCATATTTTAAACCGCTAATAATTCAAGTTCGGTATAAGTAAAATTTTTAAAAATTCGATATTTAAAAACTGCACGACGAGATGAATCTAACAGTATCTCACTTTTCTATATTTTACTTGTATAACTATTTTTAAACTTTAAGACAAAGCACGTGTGTGAATGTAACAAATTAGTCAATGTAGCTATTTTTTAAAAATGGAGGGAGTATATTTTAAAACTACACAATTAGACAATTCTAATAAGACCGAAGTTGAATACAGGGATCGGTCCGTATGATATACCGAAAATTATTGGCATATCATATTCCGTATTGAAATTTACGATGCCGTACTGAAACTTTGGTATGCCGAAGATCGATATACCGAAGATCTCGATATGAAATAATTTCATTCCGTTACATACTGATTTTTCGGTAAGTTCGATATACACTGATATACCGAACATTCGGTACATACCGATATACTGCAACCCAAGCCTACACCCTAAACCAAACCAAAACCAAATAATTTTATTCAAATTAAACATAAACCGCAAACCACGATTTGATAAAAATAAAATCAGACAATAAATTTTAAACAGTAAACCAAACAAATTCGCGAAAATAAAATTTGGTTTGTACCTTTATTCATTTATAAAAATAAAATCAAATAATAAATTTCAAACCGCAAACCAAATAAATTCACGAAAATACAATTTGGTTTGTACCTTTATTCATTTATCATTTGTAATTTGTGTTGTATAAAACTTTGTTGCGATTGCTGTCTTGAATTTACATAATTTGTCTTTCTGTATATTAACATAAGTTTTCTTTTTCAAATGACCTTGTTTGCAGGATTGGAAGTGCATCATCCGTATGCTTTTGGAAGATAACCCATCAATTGAGCTTGATGATGCGGATGCTACAAACCTGATCAGGCTCCTCTTTGCATCAGTGAGAAAGGTAGTTGGAGAAAGAATAGTACCTGCTATTGATAACAGAAACCCACATCAGACCAAAGCTCAAAAGGTGAGTGGAGTTTTGGTTGTATCCCTTCGGTTTCATTAATGTTCTTTTTCTGCTTGAGTAGTTGAGTTGCATTTAGCTTTGAGATTGAGTAATTATTGGCATTTAGCTTTGAAAAATTATTGGCATACCATATACCGTATTGAAATTTATGATGCCGTACTGAAACTTTGGTATGCCGAAGATCGATATACCGAAGATCTCGATATGAAATAATTCCATTCCGTTACATACTGATTTTTCGGTAAGTTCGATATATACTGATATACCGAACATTCGGTACATACCGATATACTGCAACCCAAGCCTACACCCTAAACCAAACCAAATAATTTTATTCAAATTAAACATAAACCGCAAATCACGATTTGATAAAAATAAAATCAAACAATAAATTTTAAACACTAAACCAAACAAATTCGCGAAAATACAATTTGGTTTGTACCTTTATTCATTTATCATTTGTAATTTGTGTTGTATAAAGGGTGTGTTTGGTTGTGGATAGATTTAGGAATATATAGCGGATTGAAATAGCATATTCTCTCACAATTCTCTATCCAAATCTGCTATCTGCTAGCGAATCCGCTGATTCTAAAAAATTCACAAATTCTCACATGCCCGCCTTTTCATGTGAATGGGAATAGCCCAGTGGTGAAAAAATAAGGGTCAACGGCAATATTGGAAATCTATATAATAAATCCTGAATACTTTTTGGCATGTGCAGACTATATTGTCCTTTTCCAAAATAACTCAATCATTTTAATTTTAAGGGTTAATCAGTAATTATACCATCATTTTATAGATCAACGGACCTAAAAAAGACACATCAGTGCTGATTAATCATCAAGATACACGTCAGCGCTGATTAATTCTACCTACGCCATGTCATCAACTTTTAATACTATATTTAGATCATAAATCTATGGATCTATATATTATAAACAAATCTTTAAAAAATCTTTCTATATTTTCAAAAGATATAAATGATAAACAAATTATAATATATTTGATGGTTAATAAATATTTATTAAACATATACTTCTCTATTATAAATTCTTTAATTGAATATATATATATATCTATATAATAAATCCTGAATACTTTTTGGCATGTGCAGACTATATTGTCCTTTTCCAAAATAACTCAATCATTTTAATTTTAAGGGTTAATCAGTAATTATACCATCATTTTATAGATCAACGGACCTAAAAAAGACACATCAGTGCTGATTAATCATCAAGATACACGTCAGCGCTGATTAATTCTACATACGCCATGTCATCAACTTTTAATACTATATTTAGATCATAAATTTATGGATCTATATATTATAAACAAATCTTTAAAAAATCTTTCTATATTTTCAAAAGATATAAATGATAAACAAATTATAATATATTTGATGGTTAATAAATATTTATTAAACATATACTTCTCTATTATAAATTCTTTAATTGAATATATATATATATATCCAATATATATTATAATAGTTGTACTAAATTTTGAGCCTAAAGTATTTTTTTTTTCGATAGGCACAATTATTTCTATCCATGTACTTTTTTTAAAAATTTAATTAAACATATACTTAAATTTAATTAAACATGTACTTAAATTTAATAGTTGTACTTTTAATTCTTTATTTTTTTCGATAGGCACAATCTATATATTCTCCAATTTAATTAAACATATATATATTTTTTGCCTAAAGTATTATAATAAGTATAAATCTTAATCAATATAATAAATTAAAAAATTAATTATTTCTAACCATATTTTTGTTAATTTATCAAAATATATATTTAAAAGAAATTATTCTGCTATAGAAGATTTTATTTAAATTTTAATCCTAATTTGTGGCATCGGGTATAATTGGGAATTCAATCTTCTATACCATAATAAATCATGGAACTATTTTTTTGTGCTGCTTATATTATCCCTTTAAGTTATAATTAATCTGTTTATAAGAATTATATATTATGGTTTCAAAAAGTAATTTAACCTCAAAGGTATGCATATATATCATAAAGATGCATATCAGTTTAGAAGGTAAAATCACTTCATTTTAAAATTCAATTACAGTAGGATTGCAATATATTGATCTCCTCCTAAATCATGTAATCATATTTTTATTATGCTCCATATATTAACCTTTTAAGTTATAATTAATCTCTTTATAAAAATTAAATATTATGGGTTCAAACAGTAATTTTACCTCGAAGATATGCATATATATTACTCCCTCCGTCCCACTAATTCCGTCTCATTTTTCTTTTTGGTCCGTCCCGTTATAATTGTCACATTTTCCTTTTTGAAAATAATTAAATATATTAATTACCAACCCCACTACCATCATATCACATTAATAAATAAATATATTAAAATTTCAAACACACAACTATCACATTACACATAAATAAATCAATTAAAAATTCAAATACATTACAATCACATCACATAAATTCCTAATTGACCCTCACTATAAACACTAATTTGTCCCTACATTAAATACTAAATATCACCACGTAAAATACCATGTCAAAAAGAAGTGGGACACTATTAGTGGGATGGATGGAGTATAAAATACTTATCAAAGATGTAGAAAGTAAAATCACTTTATCATAAAATTTATTAAAAAAATTCATGACCGTATAATTGCAAATCTATCCATCATTTACTCCTAATATTAGAAGATAATATAATAAATTTTGGAACTATAATTATATGGTGATACCTATATTGTTCTTTTAAATTATAACTAATTTTCTTTATATAAAATATATATTACGGGTTTAAATAATAAAAATACATAAAGAGATCTTTAAATAAATATATATACTATTTTCACTAAAAATATTTAGGAGTACTAAAATTTAACTTTTTATTGAAAAAACTTTTGAAAAACTACATAATAATATAGATAAAAAAAGGTACTCCATCACAAAGAAAATTTCAATATATTACTTTGTTACATAAAAATCACCATCATAATAATGTATATATTGTATTATTAATATGGATATCATACCATATATATTCAATATTTGTATTATTGTATACAATCAACATGTTTTTTTTTTGCTGGTTATTAAGAGTGGGTTACAAAGTCGAATATTTAATACATTTAAACATTTTAATTATACATATAATATTTATAATTCGAGGCGGTAATCTTAGTGAATTAATTTTTTTTATTGATATTATATTTTATTTGTATACAAATTTGAATTTATCTTTGGTATGTATTAAGAAAAGAAATTAAACTTTTTCTTTAATTTCTTTTCTTTTTTCATTTTGAAAAAAAAAACGATAATAGAAACTAATCTTATAAATTTTTTTCATAAATATAATAAAATAACAAATTAATTGAGTTAATATTTGTTTGTATTAAAAATAAATTAATACCCGTACACAGAGCCCGTACGCGGAGCGCGGGAGAAAAATCTAGTTGGAAATTAAACAGGAGTTATTCCAAAAGATATTAGTCCACCTCGCTCCGAAAATTATATCTTCAAGTTTATTCTTGGGGCCGTGGCGGGAAGATTTGCTCCGTTTTCGCACAGTATCCTTTTTCGCTGTGAAAATTTTCTTGCGGAGCAGCAAATTTATCGCTAGTGCGCCATGGAAGACGAACCAGGGGTGCCGGAACCCTCAACTCGGCGTTCGGTTGGTCTTTATACCCCTGTTTCACTAACCTAGTTATTGTCTTCTTGATTTGAGTGTGTTTTTTTTTTTTTAAAAAACCCTAATTTCGAAGTGTTGCTGGTTTTTTAATTTGGGTGTTTTCTAATGTTTGTGTTCAAGTAGAAAAGGGCTAGGGTGCCGGTTAGGGCTACAGATTTCACACGCTCAGACAAAATCGCAGATGAATTGGAGGAAGAAAGGGAAGAATCTTCTGACGATTTTCAAGAAGCCCGTAGAAAGTTCAAGAAAACTAAGGCTACCGAAGGTGCTTCAACCTCGGCTGCAGCCGCGCTTAACGACGGATCGAGTTTGATTGGTAACGTCATTTCTCGATGCTGCTCAATTAGGAGGCTGTTATTTGTTGCTCATTTGGGATGCTATTATGTTGTATGTGTTCATGAGGTGTTTGAATTTTGTATTTCGCTGTTGAATAGGCGAGTGGTTTTTTAAAATGTTAACTACCAAGGATTTATTTATTGTTTTCTTTAGAATGTGTTGAGTAATTTTGATTTTTGCTACATTCCAGAATGGATGCGTGAGAGCCTTATCCTTTTCTGTTTTATACAAGATGAATTTTGATACATTTTTACTGCGTACACGCTTATGGTAATATTTGTTCTGATGAATCCTTTCACTCTAGTGAGAATGGATGGTTGGATTTTAATGCAAATTTTAAAGTTAATTTGTTGTAGTTAAGATCGTACTTGCTTCACAGTTTATTTTCGTCGAACTTAGTTTTACACACTTAATGTTCTTAATTTTATTTATGATATTCGTCTTCATTCACTTCATGCGACAAAATTGCATGTGTTTCACGCTGTAGAGGTTGTTAAAGGCCACGCAAAGGAAATTCCTGATGTAGTGAAAAGATGGGTTGAAAATTATGAGAAGAACCAAAAAGCTGCTATGGCTGGACTATTAACAATGCTGTTTGAGGTATGTCATAATCCCTTCTATTTTAGGTTGCTGCCTTTGATATGCAATTACAATCTAGAGATATGACTCTTGAACAGGCATGTGGAGCAAAATATCATCTTCAAGAAGAGGATGTGGATGAAACTGATGTTGATGATGTGGTGGTTGCCCTAGTTAAAATGGCTAGACAAGTCTCTCTCTCTCTCTCTCTCTCTCTCTCTCTCTCTCACGCACACACACACACGCACATATCCCCCTCAATTTCTCTCTTGAGTCTTGTCATATGCATTCACCTCTATATTTTCTTGAAATTAATAAAAAAACCAGGGAGGTTTAGTGATTCTATGTTTCACTTATCACTGAAATTAGGGTGAGGTTGAAGATTATCAGAGTTCAAAAAGGAGCTTCAAGAATTTCAAAGAAAACCTTGTATGTTTCTTGGATAATTTGGTTAGTGAATGCCAGAATGGACCACTATTTGATCAGTCATTATTTGACAAGTGTCTGGACTACATTATTGCCTTGTCATGGTAAGTAATTCCATAGTTGATTTTCTGCCAACTTTTAGGTGAAATAAATCACAGTATGTTTAGAAAATTATAAATATATATATTTATTATTTTTTCTTTTGTTTTCAGCACGCCTCCAAGATTTTTTCGTCAAATGGCTTCATTGATGGGGGTTCAACTTGTCACATCTTTCATCAATGTAGCTAAAATGCTTGGTTCACAGAGAGAGACCACACAGAGACAGTTAAATGCTGAACAGAAGAAAGATGCTGAAGGGCCTAGAGTAGAATCACTTACCAAGAGGCTATCGATGACACATGAGAAGATTACTGCCATGGAAGAGATGATGCGGAAAATATTTACTGGGTGCGATCTATTTCTTATTGGCCTTTGACTTTGATTGGATACTCTCCTTATGTCTTTTTTTATTCATACGTCCTTTCTATATTCTAATTTAAGCCCTTGGAAATACTTATGTTTTGAAGGTTATTTGTGCATCGTTATCGAGACATTGATCCAGATATTCGGATGTCTTGCATAGAATCACTTGGTGTCTGGGTACTGTCGTATCCCTCCCTTTTCTTGCAGGATTTGTATTTGAAATATCTTGGGTGGACATTGAATGACAAAGTAAGTTGCAATGGTCAAATACTGTTTGGGTTCAGAGATGCCAGGTTTTATTTTCTTACCAAGTGCTGAATCTCTTCTCTACCTTTCTTATTGAAGAGTGCTGGTGTGAGAAAGGCTTCCATTTTGGCATTGCAAAATCTCTATGAGGTGGATGACAATGTACCATCTCTTAATCTTTTCACTGAGAGATTTTACAAGCGGATGCTTGAGCTTGCTGATGACATTGATATATCTGTGTCAGTATCTGCAATAGGGCTTGTAAAACAGCTGCTGAGGTATATAGTGAATGAATGGATAAAATCTTTTATAATTTTTTAACTGCAGTGTTGGCAAATTTTTTCTTGGAACTTGTCTTGATGTTGCACTTGTTTATTGCAGACTTCAACTTGTGCCTGATGAAGAACTAGGTTCATTATATGATTTATTAATTGATGATCCACCTGAGGTTAGGCGAGCCATTGGAGAACTAGTATATGATCACTTGATTGCTCAGAAATTTAATGACTCACAGTCTCGCTCAACAGGTTTCCTTTTAGAGATGATGCACCTGTCGCTTTAAGGCCCATGCATTTCTAATTAAGATGCTTCTTTTCATTTTTGCAGGCAGTGATAGTGATCCTCCAGCTGTCCATATCAGTAGAATGTTGCAAATATTAAAAGAATTTTCAACTGATCCGATCCTGAGTTCATATGTCATTGATGATGTCTGGGATTACATGGGTGCCATGAAAGTATGCTACTGCAAATTGATTCTATGTGATTTATGTTCTATTTATTCAGCTGATAGCTCATAGGCGATGTAAATTTCATGATTAAGAAGAATATGTGTTTGAAAATTATGAATTCTGTGTTGTTTTAATGTTTCAATCCTTCTCCAATTTATTTGGTGTAAGGGAATCTAAGAAGAGTAATAAATAAAATTTGCTGCGTGAGCACCACATTTGCCATTCTCCTGATACCATGGAACTCAATATCTTTTGACTTCATGGAGCATATGCTATCTAAATGGTAGATTTAGTTGAATAATTGACTATTAATGATTTATAATGTAGCTATCTTATACAGGTAATGGCTACATTTCAACCTGATATAAGTTTTCTATAGTCATCATTCTTCAACATTATAAGTTTGCTAAAGTAGTTGCTCAATTCATGCCTTTTTTTTTAACTTGTGTTGCCTTCAAATCTTTTTCATTGCTGGAAACCTGATTGGAATTCATTCTTCCTATACAAGTTTACATACAGCAAAAAATCAAATGGTTTGTATAGCTGCAGATTGAACTTTTCGTCCTGAGTTCAACTGAGATTTGATAAACCTTTCTTGCGGTTGCTGTCTGGAATTTACATAATTTGTCTTTCTGTATATTGACATAAGTTTTCTTTTCAAATGACCTTGTTTGCAGGATTGGAAGTGCATCATCCGTATGCTTTTGGAAGATAACCCATCAACTGAGCTTGATGATGCGGATGCTACAAACCTGATCAGGCTCCTCTTTGCATCAGTGAGAAAGGCAGTTGGAGAAAGAATAGTACCTGCTATTGATAACAGAAACCCACATCAGACCAAAGCTCAAAAGGTGAGTGGAGTTTGGGTTGTATCCCTTCAGTTTCATTAATGTTCTTTTCTGCTTGAGTTGTTGAGTTGCATTTAGCTTTGAGATTGAGTAATCCCCCCCCCCCAAATTACCAGGAAATGTTCGAGAATAACAGGCGTAACATCACAGTCGCAATGATGAAGGCCTATCCTCAGCTTCTTCGTAAATTTATGTCTGACAAGGGCAAAGTAGCTCCTTTAGTTGAAGTTATCACTTATATGAATCTTGAGCTTTATTCACTTAAAAGACAAGAACAGGTGGGTTCATTAACTTGTTTAGATATGAATATTCTCACCGTAGCTTAAAACACATGCTCTGAACTCATGCGTGACTTATACCCAGAACTTTAAGGCCATTCTTAAGCTTATTAGAGAGGCATATTTTAAGCATGGGGATAAGGATGCTTTGAGATCTTGCGTGAAAGCAACTAAATTCTGTGCTACTGAGAGCCAAGGGGAGTTGCAAGACTTTGCTCAAAACCACATAAAAGAGCTTGAAGATGAATTGCTTACCAAATTAAAATCTGCGATAGAAGATGTTGTGGTATGAATCAATCCAGTTAATGTTTTGTTAACATGAAGTTGTGAGATTTGACATGGTTTGTTTGGCAGAATGGTGGCGATGAATATTCTCTTCTTGTAAACCTGAAAAGGTCATATGAACTTCAGTTGTTACACAAAGTTCCTCTTGAAAACTTGTATCAAGATCTTGGACATATTCTCCAAAGTTTCAGAAACCTGGATGATGAGGTATGTAGTCATAATTATGTCCAATATTGTTCTGGTTAGGTTGTTGACAAATGCCACTTGTAACAATTCAGGTCACTGCATTTCTTCTTCTCAATATGTTTCTTCATGTTTCCTGGTGCCTGCACTCTGTTCTATCCAGTGAATCTGTGTCAGAGGCGTCATTATCTTCCTTGTCAAGCAAGCGTGATACCCTATTTGAACAACTTGAGTACTTCCTTCACAATCCTTTGAACATTCAAGAGGGGGTGTATAAGAACCAACTGGCATATAGGGTGAGCTTTCTTTTGTAGTGTTCCTTACTCAAAATTTTATGTTCCGTTACTGCTTCGTTTAGTTTGTTACAGAAACATTCCTATTTAACCATGCCCATGTACACATTTTGTTAGGTATGTGGTATTCTTGCAGATCTCTGGTGTTTGTTCAAAAAGTCCAAATTTTCTTTGACAAAGTTGGACATGTTAGGGTACTCTCCTGATAAATCCATCATCGATAAGTACTGGAAAATGTGTGAGCGGCTGCTCAATGTTTCAGGTAAAAGGCTCCATCACTTATTACCTGTATGCTATTTTGTTTATACACATAGGGAAAGCTGAGAGCCTGAGATTAAAGTGGATACATGTTTATGTCTTTGCATAAAATTGCAGTAGATTAAATCCTTAGTACTATGGCATGCATAGGTGTTTTCTTGTGGAGTACTTTTGACTATTCAATACAAATTTCCTGGTCCTCATAGTTTTAATATACTTTGAAGTTTTTGACCTGTGGCTCTATAAATGTGTTGACTGTAGATGATGCAGACGATGATGAAGGAAATAAAGAATACATTGAGGAGATCAATGCAGATTCTGTCATGTTTTCTCTTTCTAAATTAGTGGCTACCGATTCAGTTCCTAAGGTAGTTAAGCATGCAAATATTATAGATTATTTATTTATTTTTAGTACCATTAGTTATAGGTGTTGATTTTTATGAACCATCACCGTAATGGCTCATCATCGTGGTATAAGCCTTCATACAATTATGTTGCGTTGCTATATGATAGGGGAATATTTAGAAAACAAATGTAAATAAAACTGATTGCGCTTACACCAGAATCCTAGAACACTTTCATTCAGAATGTATAGCAATCTAAGACCCTGGAAAGTGTGCTCCATGAAGGTGTAATGTCATACATAGTAAATCGGAGTATTGGGAAAATATTGATTAGAAATAATAGTCAAACCGACAGAAATAATATGCGGTTATTATGGCAGTGGATGGTTTATAACTTTATACGGGGAAGTCAATGACCTTGACAATATTGAAGGGAAACATGGAGGGATCTATGATTTATTACACTTGTACTTCAATATGATTTTTTTTTTCTTCTTCTTTCTGATCATAATGGACATCACAATGTGATTCATATAGCCTCTACATTATGGAAAGAAGCGTTAGATGATGATGTCAATGCGTGGTATGGGAAATGTTTTTTTTTCCTGAGCTAATGTAATAAATGGCATTCTAATATAAAATTATAACTGCATAGTATACTCAACTTGAATTACAATTCTAATAAACTAGCTGAAATCTAATTTAGAACACTCCGTTTAGCAAAGATTGATTCATTTTCCATTTAGGATGTTTTTATTAAATAGTATTTCCTTTCCTCTTTTGGTTACTTTTCCTATTTCACAGTTAAAAGATAATATACTATCTTTCTTCTTTCACTAATTAAGAACCCAAATTCTCACTATTTCTTTCTAAAAAATTGCACCCAATTGAATGGAGCTACTCCTGAAAAATGTAGGCAGTATAGACCATCAGTTTATATGGAAATTTATTGAACTCTATCTCCTATCATCATTAACTTAATATTTTAACCAAGTTTAGTGGTTTCATATAATCATATACTCCCTCCGTCCCACTTAACTTGTCTTGTTCTATTTTTGCACACAATCCAATGCACTTTTTCAACCGCTAATATCTCAAAATGTGTACAACAAAAATGATGTAAAATGTATATTCTAAAACTACATGATTATAAGATTCTAACAAGACCCAACTCGACTATTCTTTTCAAATATATACATGCAATAAAATCAAGTCAAAGTAGAATAATGAACGGTGTTAAAAAGTCAAACATGACACGTTAGCTGGGACGGAGGGAGTATCATTTATAGAAATTAATACATTTAGTTGTTTGTGTTTGAGGTAGAACATTAGTATTAAACTTCAAATTATTTTTGATATCTTGTGGCTAAGAAATTCAATGACTATTCTAAGGATGATATTTTGCAGGACTATCTTGCCCCTGAGATAATTTCTCATGTGGAGAAGTATAGTGCAAGTATTGGTGAGATTGTAAAGCACCTACTCACTGCCTTAAAAAAGAAGGGAGATACTTCACATATTATTCTGGAAGCACTGAAAAGGGTAGGAAAAGAAATCGCTTCCTGTTTGCTCTATTCAATATCTTTTTGTGTTCTATGTAGATTATTTTTGTAAAAAGTCTTCTGTTTTCATTCATTTCGGTCTTCAATGAATGCCATATATGATTGGATGATGTTTGAATACTTGCATTTTTATGATGATAGTTTTTTAAGTTTTGGAACCGTGTGGAATGGAACAAAGGCTTGATTTAAATGCATAAGAGCATAAAAGTGCCCCAAATCCCCCCTAATGCATTTTGATACTTCCATTTGTGGATAGGCCTACCAAAGGTATCTTAAAGTAGTTTCATCTGGCGATGAGAAGTCACGAACAAGCAAGGCGTTTCAGGAATGCAAAGACCTTGCAATTCGGTTGTCTGGATCATATGTTGGAGTTGCTCGAAACAAGTATAGAAATGAAATTTTAAGTATTGTCAAAGGAGGTATGAACTTTGCATTTTCACATGCGCCAAAGCACCTGACATTCCTGGATCTGGTGCTGCATTTTGTACCCAAGCTTCCTGCACCTGACATTCTTGAAATGTAAGAGCTTGTTCAATTATATAACATGAAGGAAGATATGATGAATAATTTTGATGCGGAATGGATTTTTCAGAAGTACCAATTCACCATTGTTCTTATTTCTTGGTATCTTCATTATTTTTTCTTGCATATTACACCGAGGAGAGTGTTATAGTCCTGGTTCTCCCTTGTATCTCATTCTTTTCCTTATTCCCCAACTGTCTACCCCCTTTTTCCCTTGGACCTCGTCTTACATATCTTCTTCCTCAGAGTTTGTTTACCTTATATTACAGTAAATTTCTTCGAATAAATATTAATTTTTATTAATCGTCTTTATCTCATCTTTCATTTATTTTTGTTTTTGCCACTTGCTTGACCCATGACTTTTCTCAATCATGTTAATCATTTATGTTGTTTTGTATGAATAGTATAAAAGGAGTTGAAAGAACCACGGAACATGTGAAGATGGATAACAATCCCAGTGGATGGCAGCCTTATCACACATTTTTAGAGACCCTTCGTGATAAATATTTGAAGAATGATGGTCTCAAAGGTAGCAATGCTCTCAATATTTATAATATTTGCTTTTCTGTTGAATTGTGCACAAGTGAATTGTAGGTAATGCGTAATGCCTAAATTTGGTGTTTATAATAAAGTTGCCGAAGGTAAAGAAGGTACATCTGTGAGGCATCGGGGCCGACCGCGCAAGCAGCAAACTCTGCAAGGAAAAAGACTTTTTGATGAAGAAAGTTCAAGTGGAGAGGAGGATGCAATCAGTGGATCCGACCAGGATGAAGTGGTTGAAGAAAAGCAACACGATGATGAAGAGGATGCACCTTTGATACATTCACTCAGAGCATCTAAGCTGAAATCTTTGAAAATTTCCGAGGACAAAAGGGACCCATCAAAAACAGTAGATTTTAGTCGAGCTACAGAGGAGTTGGCAACTCCGAGAACTTCAGGTACGCTTCATTTCTCTTTCATACAGTACTTGTGAATCATCAGGACTAGAATTCATCCATGGGTGGGTAATCGATAAAAAAGTTTCTTAAGGTATCTATTGTTGGTTTGCATCTTTTCACTTCCTTGGCATCTGAATATATATATTCATCTATATTACTATATCTATATTGGTCAGGGGACGGGGGGTGCCTGGGTAGCATGGTTACCAGGTGTATGGTTAACTTTTCTAGCAACCATCTAAGTTGTACTACTGTTCAACAATTTATGGCATGTCGGGATTTTTATAAAGTCAGCATTCGAATCCCCTGGCTTATGATGGGTTCATCATAGGCATAGCCACCAGTTTTATTAATTGAATGGTTGTTTTGGATGCAGGGGCTTCCAGTTAGCGACAGCTGAAGCAAACTAATTAATCTCAGGAAAAAAGAAGTTGAAATTGCTCTCAACTTTCAAGCTATGTGATATGTAAATGTTCAAAGTGGAGACTGTTTTATCACCTTTTATTTTCGCTCCCTTATTTTTGTACATGTTTATTTTCTCGCCTTAGTTTTTTATTCTCATTTTCAATGATGGTTCCAGAGCTGCATTATTTTGGTGACATTTGGAGAGTATAATTTAGTGAATTATAGTGATAATTAGTTGCACTCGTCTACATAATCTACACTAAATAGTGTTTGTTCTGTCTAAAATCGTTATTTTATCAGTTTCTTATCAGTTTTGGAGGTAGTTGTCTGGTTGAATGTGCATTTATTATGGCTGTATTGATAAATTTACAATACTGTATTTTATAGAGAGGAAATGTGTGATTTTGTAAAGGATACTCAATTTGGAACAAGGGAAAATGACTGCTATTATATGCACGTCGGTTTGTGCATGTTTTTAAGAACGTTACTATTATTTCAAAAGAAGAGCATAATTATTTCAGGATGCTTCTATTTTTAGTTGAGTCCAATTGAAACATCGATTCCAAAAGTAGAATTATGTAACACTCATCAACAAATTATATGGTAAATAAATTTTCCAGTTTTGTTTAACCAATCAACTCATTACTCGTTCTAAGTACATTTGGGTTCTTGACTCTCGAGTCTTGATTCTGCTACAACTGGTCTACACGTGTTTAATTGTTTTTTTTTTTTTTTTTTAACACAGTTTGAAAAGCTAGCAAATGGCACACATGTTCTTTAATTGTTAATAGACCAAAATTTTAAGAAAATAAATATATAATCTTCAACATTAAAAGTAAAAAAAAAAAAATAAGTAGTAGTATATTGTAGTATTCCTTAGCGATTAAAAAAAAAATGCGCATATATTCTTTGGTTACAAATTACAATTACATCTTTTTGGTAACATTTATATGGAGATTGGAGAGAATCCACTATTACTTGTTTAATTCGAATCCCACTTACTATTTGGCATTTGCTTCGATAATAATTCTGTGGGTTTTATTCGTTAAATTTAGGATAAATAAGATAAAATTGGTTGAGGAATCTACAAATAAGTAAATAATACTTCCTC
This sequence comes from Hygrophila difformis, assembly GCA_030278955.1. Lineage (NCBI taxonomy): Eukaryota > Viridiplantae > Streptophyta > Magnoliopsida > Lamiales > Acanthaceae > Hygrophila > Hygrophila difformis. Next base: position 6,827,716 of record JAOANR010000001.1, on the reverse strand, counting down.
CGACTCGTTTAGATTGTTATGTTTGACTTTTTGACACTATTCACTATTTAAATTTGATTCGAATTTTTGTTATAGTTATGTAAGAAAAAACATAGTCAAGTGAGATCTTGTTAAATTCGTCTAATCTTGTAGATTTAGAATATTAATTTTTTTTTATAATTTTTTATTGTACACAATTTAAGTTAAGGTAATTACTTATTTTTATACCTTAACAATTTCAAAGTATTCATTTATATACCTAAACTTTTATTTTGGAAAAAATACACCCCAACTTTAGAAAAATCTATATTTTCCGTTAAATTGCCGTTAAGTTCAATTATTTCGTTAACTATGCATGGGTAAATTGTTCCGTTCATAATTTATAAATTTAATACATTGACCCAAATCATTCCAACTTTTTGACCCGGCCACTTCCACAATTTCAATTCGATTTGCAATCTCAACTTTCGATTGGATGTTGAAGGGTGATCGGGTTTTATGGGTTCAATGCGATGACCGTGGTTTTGGCTGTGAATTACTTGAATAGACTTGTAACATCACATGCTTTCAAAAGGATAAGCCGTTGATGGATCAATTTTCGGCCATGGCTTATCTATTGATTGCGGCTAAAGTGGAGGAGAATAATGTGCCTCTCCTATTGGATTTGGAATTGCAGTTTCTTTGTTTTGTTGCCACGGTTCGCGAGCCCGTTTCTCTGGTATATTTTTTAATGCAAAAATTATTTGAATCATAATTTAGGATATTGAACGGTATAGAGGATTTAGGAGGGTTAATTTAAGCGCGGGTGGAAGTGTTCGGGTCAAAAAAATTTGATTTGGGTCATGCATATAGATTTGGGTTAGATTAAATTTATAAAAATAAATGGACTAATTCATCCATGCATATTTAACGGAATAATCAAATTTAATGGCAACATAAAATATAGATTTTTCTAAATTTAAATAGTTGGGGTGTATTTTTTTCCATAAAAAATTTAAATATATAAATTGACACTTTAAAATAGTTAAGGTATAAAAATAAATAATACCCTTTAAATTATTAACTGATAAAAATATGTATAAAGAGATGGAGGCATTAATCAACACCCACGACCAGGGGTATAATCGTACATTCAATTGGAGAACTGCGCCACCGTTTTGTGCAGTAGCATCGGTCCACACTCCACACACAACCCAATCTGCCAGGCAAAAATCCATCAATAATGATAATTATATTTTCTGCAGAAAGTTCACTGTAATTATTTAACCATTAATATCTCATTTTAATTATATAAATTATATATTCAAAAATGATATAATTAGACGATTCTAACAAGAACACAGTTGACTATTTTTCTCTTCTTACAATATTGAATTGAAGTTAAATAATACTTAAAAATCAAATATAATAATCTATATATATATTAAAGCATTAGTGAATAACTTATCCTACATTTAATATGGTGTCTCCATTTCAAATTTCTATTTTTTATAAATTTTTGCATATTTTAATTTATTAATTTTAGATTTTCACATTTATTTATTTATTTATTATAGATTTTCAGTTTTTGAAATATATGGAATTCCTACAATATTCACTTTTAAAAAGATTTTAAAGATTTGAAATTTAAAATTTTACATAAATTTTATCTATATTATTTTGCATTTTTTAATTTACTAAGTTTAGATTTTTGCGTTTATTTATTTATTCGTTATAAATTTTAGTCTATCATGTATAAAATCTATCATTTACAAATCTATCATTTACTTATAAATTCTCACTCTATCACTGTCACTATATATTCACTTTTAAAAAAATTTGAAAGATGAAATTTTGCATTTTTATTTTATCTATGTTGGAGTTTATTTTTTTGTATTTTTTATTTTATCTATTTGAAATTTTATTTTTTCCATTTTTTATTTTATTTATTTTAAATTTTATTGTTGCATTTTGTATTTATTTATAGATTTTCAGTTTTACACCATAGAATTATTATGACGAATTTTGCACTGGAAACTAAGAATTATGTTGTGTTTATGTTTGCAATATGGTGAACATATTGTAATGCCGGTAATTTTGTATAAGTTTGGTCTCAATTTTGGTTATAATTTTTTTGTATGGTGAATGATGTAATCAAAATGTACATTGCAGGTCAGATTTATTTATTCATCTTAAATATATATATTAATGTGTATATATTAGTTTTTAAAAGATACTCCCTCCGTCCCACTAATAGTGTCCCATTTCTTTTGGGCACGGTATTTTATGTGGGGTAGTTAGTATTTAATGTAGGGATAGATTAGTGTTTAAAGTGTTGATAAATAATGAATTGATTTATTTATGTGTGATGTGATAGTTGTGTGTTTGAAATTTTAATATATTTATTTATTAATGTGATAGGATGGTAGTGGGTTTGGTAATTAAAATATTTAATTATTTCTAAAAAGAGAAATGTGACAATTATAGTGGGACATACCAAAAAGAAAATGAGATGGAATTAGTGGGACTGAGGGAGTATTTAATTTTCAATTTATATGACGTTTCCACAATTTTCAGTTTTTTTTAAAAATGGAAGTTCAAATTTAAATGGAATTTGCAGTGTCTCAAAACTTTTGGACACGCCGTCCAATACATTTGTTTAACATTTAATATCTTAAAATGTACATATATAAAAATTTTGTAAAATATATATATATTCTAAAACGACATGATTAGAAAAATCTAACAAGACCGAATTTGACTATATTTTTATCGTATATAATTGCGATAACATTAGGTCAAAGTTGATCAATAAACAGTGTTCAAAAGTCAAAATGAGATGCTTTGAGTGCGACGGAGGGAATATTTTTTAAGAAATACTCCATCCATTTTACAATAAGTATAACACTAGGAAATGACACAAGATTTAAGGTAAGTTAATAAAATTTATTTAGTTGAAGTAATTAAATAAATAAAATAAGTCACATTTGACTTTATTCCTTTTGAATTTTATTTTAATGAACATAAAAAATTAATAAATTAAGTATAATTAGTAAAAATTATTAACCTTCAAAGCATTTCAAATATGGTAGTGTAACACTTAATTCCAACACCCAAAAACGGAAAGTGTAACACTTAAAAACAGATAATGTAATTCATTAATCTATATTTTAACAGACTTGCAATTGATGAAAAATAAATATAAATCTAGCTTTATTAGAAAATTATGATTGTGAATGATCAAAGTAAGTTCATATTGAAAGACTAATTGCTGCAAATTCTATAAGTTTGAAAATTTTCTTTGGAATGTCAGTATTGAATGAAGTTTTAACGTCTGAAACAAATAATCTTTTGACACTAGAAGAAACATATTATAGTAAGAAAGAAATGAAAGTGGATCATGCTAATATTACCTTTGTTGATTGATGATGAGAATAATGTTTATAATAAAATAATGTATGTAGTTGATAGTAATGGATGTTGATTGATTTTTCTTTACGTGGTGGAACTGATTAGACATTTATCGATAATTTATCTAGAAAATATTATGTTTAGCCCTTCATGGTAGATGTAATATTGTGCTGCCTGTAGGATCCAATTGAATAGCACCCTTACTCATTCCAAGTGGTAGGACCGCACATTCTAGATTTGGTATTCCATTAGATTGTGACGAGAAGTCTACCTGCAAAAAACTTACATCAGAAAATTGTTTAACCTCTCTAGAAAATTATTTTACCTCTCTTCTCATTAAAACAAAACTCAATATTTGGGATGAAAATTTTTTATTGGTGGAATGATTATGAGCCCGTCCGAATTAACCAAATTCTCCATTCGATTTCAGAGGAAAAAATTCCACTCGCAGTTTGTTTTACTATAACTATAAAAAATCAAAAAAAGAAAGTAGATGTCAACCTTTAAAGAAAGTTAGACTCTATCTTCAAAAATCAATTTTTACCTATGTTAGTGATATGTTGCAATATCTCGTGTCACTGTAAAGAGGGGACTCGAAGTATTAATATGTAATTAAGATTGATTAACTTAAGATACTATAAGAAATGTTATTTACAATGAAAATTATATATGGCATAAATTTGCACAATAAATACTTCATGTACATGATCGTAATTGGTAAAGCTGGTATTAATCTTGAAAATGTACAATTATATGTGACATTTTCAAATGATAATTTTATAAATTCTACGAGAGATTCTATAGCGGCAATTGTTGAGAATACTTATACAAATATAAGCTGCACCACTTCAAATCTAAACACTTTTACTATATATATTAACCCCTACCAATGAGATTATTGTTACAATCAATAATTACATCATGGAACGTATGTCTGTAAATGAAAATGTATGTATATATATATATCAGTTTTAACAATATTTGTCAAAAGGGTGAAAACATAGATAATGCCAATTAATTATTTTCACTAGAATATCTCGACATGATCAATTGTACTGGATTACTGAATCATGAAATATAGTTGAATGAGGGTTCCGTAGTCATGCTTCTTAGGAATATATATCCATCAAATAAATTATGTAATGGAAGTAGGTTGATAGTAACCAATATTTGGAACTAGATAGTTGAGGTTAAACTAATTTTCGGAAAACCATGAAAGTAGAAAATTCTTGATTGGTAGAATATTTATGAGTCTATTTGATTTAACCAAAATTTTTGTTCGATTTGAGATGAGAAAATTCTCACTGACAGTTTGTTTTGCTATAATTATAAAAAAAAGTCAATGTTAATCTTTAAAGAATGTCGGATTTTATATTCCAAAACCAATTTTTAGCCATGAACAGTTATGTTGTATATTTCGTTTCACTAGCAAGATATAGCTAAAAGTATTAATATGCAATTTAGAATGATTAGCTCAAGATACTACAAGAAATTGTTGTTTACAATGAAATTTATATATGACAGAAAATTTACAAAATGGATAGTTGATATAGGTGATGGTAAAGCGGGTATTGATTTTGGAGATTTACAATTAGATGTGACATTTTCGGATGATATTCTTATAAACTCTATGGGTGATCCTATGCAGTAATTTTTGAAAGTACATATACAAATATAAACTGCACTACTTCAAATTCAGACATTTTAAAAGATAGTGTTATACTAACCCCTATCAATGAGATTTTCACCAATGAAATTTTCAGCAAATTGTTAGGAAAATTTTCATATTATGCTTCATACTTATTTTTAAGTTTATTTGAATAGTTATTTTTATTGATCCACAGAAGCTAAAGAATACGTTATAATATGATTTATTTGTTAGTTTAAAAATAACTAAATTATAATCATATACATCATCTTTTGAATGTATAAAAAATCATTACACATTTTTCATTACTCAAAATGCAATTTATTATAGCTTTATACAATATAAGTATATATTTATATAAAATATAAAGTTATGCCCGTCGAATCTCGACGGGTTATTTACTAGTTATAAAATGAAATGAGAAAAATAATCGAGTTTAATCACATCACTACCTAAATTCACCTGTCAAAAAAAGGAGTCATAGACGGAGGGAGTATTCTCTTTATTTATAGCATATACTTAGTACTTCCTCCGTTTTTTTAAGATAGCTACGGACCCACCCAGCACGCAGTCCAATGCACATTTTAAATCATTTTTTTTTTCGGAGAAAGGGAGGGCCGTAGCCGTTTTATTCATATACTTGATGCATGCACATTTTAAATCATTAATAACTCAAATTCGGTACATGTAAAAATTCTAAAAGTTTGATATTTAAAATCTACAAGACGAGACGAATCTAACAAGATCACACTTGGCTATATTTTAACTTATGTAACCATGATAAAACTTTAAGTCAAAGTATATAAGTGAACAGTACCTGTTTATCAAACGTAGCTAATAAAAAAAACGGAGGAAGTATAAAATTCGAAAACGAAATAAAATTGGGAAAAACAAAAAGAAAACGATTTGCGTAATTGCACTCGTAGTCTTCCTCAAATTGGCTTCACTTTTCTACTTTTTCTCCCGTTTTTCTCAATCCGTCGCACTCCATTCCTCCACAGGGTAAATAATTATGTTTCCTTTTTTACATCCTGTGTTTTTTTGGTCTAGATTTCCATTTTTCATTTTCTGGGCATGCTTAGGGCACTTTTACGGATTCATTTTTCCCCTTTTTTTTTGGTTATTCCCCTTGATTTTGCCAGTTAATGTAAAAAGGACGAGAAAGAGCACGTAAATGGACACTTTTGGAATGGAAAATCATGAATATATATATGCTGTTTGGTGGGAATGCAAGTTTGTTTATGTTTGTATGTGCGTGTATGAGTGTCGGAATATTCGTTGTTAAAATTTCAAAACGTGTGCTTCCAGATTTTGAAGATGAGGGCTGTAAATGAAGCTTCCACAAGCACTGAGCTAGTGAATACTGTGCTTAGAAGGCGAGCTGAGGTGGTATGTATGAGTGAAAGTTGGAACAGTTTGATTTATTAGCTTTTGCTTGAGGTGTTATATGTTTCTGGGCGTTCCTGTAAGTGCATTGTGGAATTGAATCCAGAAGAGGCCGTGAGAAAATCTCTTATAAAACTAGGAGGTGTAAACGAATTTTCCCCCCTATGGTTGTATAGTTTGAAAGCTTACTTGGGAAATGCGAGGAACAGTTGGACAAATTAAATTACTTAGAGTTATTGTGAAGCTAGATGATTTGTGGAATCTTGTTTTTTTTGCACCTATATTTGAATATGCTAATTTATTTCATCAACAAAGGTCTCTTTTGTTGTGGTTTGTTTGAGCCATTTTTGAATATTAACAAAGATATTTAAATGTAAAATGAAAGTATTGGATACGAGATGCGGGGTCCGAGAGGGATCTTGCACTTTTACCCCTATGCAGAGCAAAATGGCAGTAAACTTATTTTCCCTTAACCATTACTAGGTTTTCAAATCACATGATATATTCCTTTTGGCCTGTGATCCATTTTCAATTATTTAGTGTTTGCATGAGGTTGCTGAATGATTATGTGCTGTGCTTCGTGAAGGCCTTAGATTTAGTTGCTGCTGTAAAAGGATTGCATGAGCTTAGCTCTCAACAGCTCATCAAGTTAATCAAAGATTCTGGAAACATTGTTGTTCGTCACATTGCTGAAGATGGATCGCAGATACAGGTCATTAAGAGGAGCTAAACAGATTGTTTTGGTTAATAACTGCAATCGAACTATGATTAAATACATAGTATATACACATACATTTGCATGACTATTGCAGGTTGACTTGGAAAAATTTGCAAGGTCTCTTCCTCTTCACCTCATTGCAGTGCTTATGGCTTGGGAAAAGGACAAGTCCACTTTCAAATACTTGTTATGTGGAATTCTTCTGCTGCATTCTATGTGTGATCTTGCATCTCGAGTGCCTAAAATTGAACGGGTAAGTAGAAGTTATATTACTTTTTGTTGTGTGGTTTAAAGCATGCATTCCTTCAAAATCTGCCCCCACACTTACTGAAGTTTAGACCCCAATTATCTTATAATGTTTGAAAATATGCGTACTAGTCTTTTAGTCCATGGTTTTTAATTCTATTTGTTGGGTTAACTATCATCTTTTAGTGCCTGTTTCTGCTTTCTATTAGCCTTATAATGAATTTAACATTGTTTATATTTCTATGTCACAGATATTGTATCTGTAATACTGCCAATCAATCATTCTCTTTAAATGTTTCACACAGATATTGCTTGATGATGTAAGGGTATCAGAGCAGCTAATCAATTTAGTCTTTTATTTGCTTGTTCTCCTAGGTGCATTCAAACTGGTACTCTCTCTCTCTCTCTCTCTCTCTCTCTCTCTCTCTCTCTCTGAAGTGATGCTGACTGACTATATTCTCTTTCTAGGATAACCATGACATTCCCAATGACATGGTTCTCTTGCACTCAGCGCTGGTTGCCTGCACCCTAAAATTGTTCAGTGTTATTGTTTCTACTCAATTCCAAGATGTTACTCAAGTTTTGATTGCATATAGTAAGGTAAGTTTTTGGGTTCTATTAACTGACCATCTCACTCAAAACTCAAAAGTTTTAATTTTTACCCTAAAGGATATTAAAACCTTTACCCAAAAACACTTAACACTTTCACCTGAATTCATCTTTCATGTCACATCTTTAACTGAACATCCATTTCCAATGTTCTTGTCACTTTTCTTTCAAAATGATATTTAATGATTTTGTAGCAGGTTGACACATTTATGGATGCAACTGTTTCTGCTGTTTGTACCGATGTTAAATTTCTCCACACCAAGCTGTCTACTAATCAAATGGAGTCCTCCGTAAACACTAGTCCTAGTGCTGAAGATACTTTGAACCATCTTTTCCAACAATGTGACTCTTCGCTGCAATTTCTACAATCTTTATGTCAGCAGAAAATGTTCAGAGAATGCATTGTTAAGAATAAGGTTGTTGTTTTGAACCCTGTATTTTCTTTGAACTGGATCCCAGTGATTCATTGTTTTAGAATTGACTTATCTTTATGATGTAAGGTTTTAGTGTAAAAGCTGCTTAGAGGTGATATGGTGATCAGGAAACTTTCTGGTTTTGCACATCGGAGATAATTTACTGAGGGCGAGTTTATAACTTTATATATCCCTTGCTCTGATTGATTTGCTAATTGGTTATGAACTTTAAGATGAATGCCTTCTTCTGAATTGATCCATTACTGCTTTTGTGTATAGTAAAAAAGTTTCCATAAGCTGCAAAACTTTCATGCAAACCTGACTCTTTGGCATGCTAGTGAAACATTGGATATGTGAAGTTTTATGTTTAACGGTTTATAATTAATAGTGCATTCTTTTTGTTCAATTCACTCCAGGAGTTGTGTAGAAATGGAGGTTTCCTTTTACTGGTTCGTGCTGTTTTAAACTTAAAAGTGCCTTCCTCATACAGTATGTCATCATTGTATATGACATCTGTCTCTCGGTTGAAGGCAAAAGCATTATCTCTTGTGAGTCCAGGCCGAACCTTTATAGTAAAAAAATATGACCTTTAGTATAAAAGTATCTTAATCTTACTTTGTTGCAGATTCTCCACCTATGTGAAGCAGAGAATGTGTCCTACCTTGATGAGATCGCTAGCAATACTAGAAGTCAGAATCTGGCAAAGTCAATTGTTTTACAGGTTCTTTAGTTTAGGATTTTTATTTATTTATTTTTACTTTTATATTATTTTTTACAGATTTTGGAAATTGTGCATTTGCTCAAACATGTTCGGTGCAATATCTGTTTTATATTTCCTAAATCGCGGACATTGAATAATCCTGTTTGTCTGTTATTATGATTTCTGCGTCATCTTACAATTCTAGCATGTGTTACTACTTGATAGTTGGCCTCAATATATTGCTAATAGCTGCTGCATGATAAATATTGCTGTGTGTTCACTTTCTTTCTCTTTTGTTTTGTCCCCCCCCCCCCCCCCAAAAAAAAAAAAAAAAAAAGCATGATTACTGTTGAAGTTTCAAACTATTGTTTGTACTTAAGAATAAGTTCTTGCATTTTGTGTTGTATATTAATGAACTATGTACTCACTCATATTAGTGGATTATGGTATTTCTTTTGGTTAGGTCCTTGAGTTGCTGAAGAAAATGTTTGGAATAGATTCTGGAGAATCAAGTACATCTTCGAAGACCATCTATCCCAAAGGGCAGCTGGAACTTAATGCTATGCGCTTGGCAGATGTCTTCTCTGATGATTCAAATTTTCGATCATTCATCATGATAAAATTTGTAAGCTTCTGAACTGTGTAATTAATATGAATTTTAATTTCTAACAGGTCTATATATTGTTGATTTGATCATCCTAAAAGATGATTTCACTTAAAAGTTTAAGCTAATAGCTAATATATTTATTTATATATTAAATTCTCCAGCATGCCCACTTGCAGATAACATTTGTTGTTCATAAAGCTTTGCATGCAAGACTTTTCTTACAAATGGGTGATGGTGGAAATTCAAAGATAGGATCTCCCTTTATGATACCATGTTGAATAACCATCTCACCTGACAATTTAACCTAAGAAAGCCATCGTTTTATATTAATTTATTCAACAATCCTTTTCATGATGATTAAGGCCAAACAGTATGTAGACATTATAGTTGCAATTATGTTTTGGAATCACCTTCATCATTACATTGCACACTGCATTGCATGCACCATGAATTTGAAAAGCTTGCAAAGTATTCAAAAGCTTTCTGAATCAAAAACATAGCGGATGTGCTGAATACTTTTGTTGGAATCAACTACTAAATCAAATAAGTGAATAATGATCTTATATGTAAGTATGTAACATCTAATGGCATAAAAACAAATTTAGAACCTAGGATTTTTTGTATCTTAAGACAATCATCGGTTTATATTATTTATTTTTTCTGTTATGGTCTTACAGTTAGGCTGCATTTTGTGTCCCATGGATGTATACTATTTTTGCATGAGCAACGAGAGCAAAAAAGTGCTGTACATCTATAGGAACAAAGATCTTAACTCTGTTGTTGAAGCAACTCTAATCTTGTGATAGTCATTGTCATCATCCTTTTTATTACCTGAAACAGTTTTTTAAGGTTCTCTAAGTTTGTACCATATTCCATCATCCAGCCGTTTTCACTCTTTTGACTATAACTCTGTAAGTTGGCTTCTGGAAGAGAGATATTATAACTGTCCTGTCCCTGACTAGTTTTAATTGTTGTTCCTTAGACAGAGGTGTTGTCAGCAATCTTTCTACTTCCACATTTGGAGTTTTTGTCTGGTTGGTGTTCATCTGATCTCCCAGCTTGTGAAGATGATGCAACTTTGGAGTATGTGTCATTTACAGCGGCTAGATGGTTTGAATAGTAGTTGGTCAATTTCTACTTACCTTTGTTCTTTTCAGTGTACCTCGGGCATCTTATGCGCACCAGAGAACATCTTTATTAATTAAAGTGATTGCAAACCTGCATTGTTTTGTTCCTGATGTATGTCAGGGTAATGTTTCTGAATCTTGTTTTTGTTTGGATGTGATGTAGATATTTTTGTCTTTTCACTTATTGTTCAGCTTTGTTTTTCTCACAGATGAGAAGAATCGTTTTGTCCTCAAGTTGGTTAGGTTCTTACAAAAGGAACTGCCAGCTTTTGATGCTGAAAGATCTGCAACTGTTAGCAAGAATTTAAGTATAATTACTCAATCCTGTAATCCTGTTGTATTAGTTGATTAAATGCCCATGTGAGTCTTTTAATGAGTTTGCCTTTAGGTTCACTGTTAGGTCATGCAGAGTCCTTGGTACCAAGATTTTTGAATGAAGATGATGTTCAACTTTTAAGGTAACATCTCTCATTTTGTGTTCAGTGATGTCTAATTCTTTGAAAAGTCTTTTGGTCTTCATTTTTTGTTTTGCTAGGGTTGTGTTCTGAGACTAAGTTTTCCTCTAGGTTATTTATCAATCAATTCGAGCAATTAAATACTTCTGCCGCATCTGGAGATCGAGTCCGGGTAATTTATTCTTTCCAGTATGGTCATTCTCTTGGCTGTGCCTTATTTGCATCTGCTTGCAAGTTGTAACTGAATGCCAACTCAATATCAAGGCAGGTTTATGGAGTCAAATATAATTGAGAGATTTATTGGAAGACAACTGATGAACTTAAACATGTAAATTCTAAGCAAATAATTAAAATAATTAGTATTAGTTAAAAGTTTAAACATATGACCGCATTACATTGAGCAATACTTGAGAGAGATGTATGCAACATTGCTGAATTGTTATAGGTTGTTAAGTAATGTCGCGCTTTAATGCAGAATCATTAGGGAAAGGACTCCAACACAACTTTGAATCATTGTTGTTTCTTCTGGTGATCATCTTGGTGTACATGATCCATGCTCCAATGGATATTCATACCAGATCAATTAACCCGATCTTTGGTATTGTTGTTACTTTCTCTGTTTGATCATTTGGTTGATCCTTGGTTCATACCTATTAGGATGTTCGAAATACAGAAGGGTGCTCTTCCCAAGATGGAAAGAATGGTATCAACATGGAAGAGGACACCAGAGGGAATGTTGCTTCCAAAGAAGCCAACCAATTGAATATTGGCACAAATATGAAGCTTCAGACTCTTGATGGGGAAATGAAATTGGGGCTGGTTGAACAAGGTAAAGATAATGGATCTGCTACATACATAAGAGAAACTGAGAGAGATGCTCGGATTGTTGAAACAAGTGGGTCAGATTCTAGTCCCAAGAACTCACTTGATCAAATCAAAGGAGGTGGATTTGAAGAATCTCAGGAGGATGAAAAGGTTGATGCTATATATTCAGATGAGAAACAACAAAGGAAACGGAAGCGAACAGTCATGAATGATAAACAGATTGCCCTTATTGAGTCCGCAATTGTGGATGAACCTGATATGCACCGCAATGCTCATGCTTTGCGATCCTGGGCTGACAAACTAAGCCTACATGTTAGTATTACTCAGTTAATTACTCAATTTTGTTTGTTAGATTTGGTTCGCTGACTTCGATGTTTTTGTGTCTTCTTTCTAGGGTGCTGAGGTTACAACTTCGAGACTTAAAAATTGGTAAGAGACATCTATCATTTTCCTGCTTTTTGACCCTTCATCCTTTTAGTATATGATTTTGATTGCCCACAAGTTTGATATAACTACTGTTTAACCTGCGTATGCATCAAAATAAACCAGTTCAGTTTAATTTTTCTTTGGATATTATTTATTATCCATTTTGAAAACATGATGATTTGCCACTAATTTAGTTTGATAAGTTCCACACAAGATTCTGTGGAATGATGCATTGCTGCAACAAGATATGCACTGAAATTGCTCGCTGGTTTTATTTAACCTAAGATCACTTTGATTCTGTGGATTACTTTTCGCTTCGGAAATGATTATATCAAATTATCAATGTTATCAACAGTTAGTAAGGACTGAGTAACCCATTTGTTGGCATCATTCAAGTTAAAGTTCATATTATTGCTGCCTTTTGAACTTTCTGGGCTTCTGCTATAGCATAAATCTCAATGTTGATCTCAATGTTTTGTGCTAATTTTAGGAATGTAAGAATGCTGGTGAACATTGTGAGATAATAAACTTTTGTCTGCATATTATTATAATTGATATTAATTATTTGTTCTTTAAAAAGGCTTAATAACCGAAAAGCTAGGCTGGCTCGTGCTGCCAAGGATGTTCGGGTATCATATGAAGGGGAGACTGGACACTTGGATTCACCCCCAAGTCCCATGGATGATGGTCGCATCGCATCTTCTGTAAGAGGGAGTGTCCGGACAGAGGTTATAGACAGCGCATTGAATTCCAGTGTTGACTTTGACATGGGAACTACACTTGCTGCAACACAAGATATTGCTAGATCAGGTATATTCTTCGAGCCAGGGCAAAATGTAATGCTTGTTAATGAGAAAAAAGAGGAGGTTGGGAAAGGTAAGGTATATCAGGTCCACGGAAAATGGTTGGGGAGAATCTTGGAGCAATCTGGAATATGTGTAGTGGACATTCTGGAACTATTTGTTGATAGGTTTACCAAACTTCTACATCCTATGACCTACACTGGCAATACATTTGATCAGGCTGAAAAAAGACTCGGGTCGATGCGGGTTTTGTGGGATTTAAGCAAAATGATCAAGTTGCCTCCTCGTTGAAATCATACGGTGAGTTTATATGCACTATTGGATTCATATCCTTAAAGTGGCAACGTGTGGCCTTATATTGGGCAACACTTGTCACCATCTTAGCAATGCATGGTTAGCGTGGATCTTACAATTTTTTCGGTTTATTGATTTGCATAGTATTTCTTCTGCGATTCTATCCTATATGCAGATTTGATCAATGGTGCCGGTGAGCATTCTAAAGAAGAACACATGAGAACAGTCTTGTCGTTGCCGTGGGACTGAACCACTACTGTGAACCATGAACCGTTGTGGCTGTAATCATGATTACATGGAGCCTTCATTTGCTGAGTTTACGGGGAGGGACTTGAAAGTTTTCTCATGGCCGCAGCAAAGGGATTTATTTACCAAATACTATGTGATAAATTATGTGCAGGGAGTAGTTTGTAACATCTTCACAGATAATTTTATTAACTATATGTATGCTGCCATATGAAAGTATGGTGACTCCCGCAGTTTTAGTTGTAGCTTATCTTCTGGTGATATATATTGTGCTTGTGTTTTTTTGACGATATAAAAGTAGGGGCAGTGGTTTACCGATCCATCGTGGTATGTTACCTAAATCTTATACTGGTAGATGGAATTTTTCTCATTTGTTAAATAATAGTAATCATTTTAGAGCTATTAGGAAAGTTTAAAAAAGAATTGATCCTTATTCACTGGGGAGTACAACATCAAAAGAAATGGAGTACTACTACTTTCAGCAAATGATGTTGATATTCATTCATGGCTGCAAATGTGTGAGTGAAGGCATCATCAGTTTTCCCATACAGCTGCAATGCTTTATCAATCAATTCTGCAGATTGTTTACATGATAAAGATTGTCTCTCACACTTTTGAAGTTCTTCGACAAGCTCAACAAATTCTTTCCACGGCAACCTGCGCTTGCTTGAAAAAAATCAATCAGAAAAGAAAAAGGTTACTCTAGAGAACTAGGAATTGTTTGCATGGTCATTAGTTTACCAGAATACACTTAAAAGAAACCATTAGAACTTTCCCTAACCACTCTCCAGCATTACCTGGCTCAGATGCTGCTACCATACCATACCATACCATACCAGGAGGAATAGGATCCATCAGGAAGAAGCTCAGGACAGTACCTAGACAGTTAGTTTCTTGCATCCTGTGAGCAATTTCCAATTAAATAAGCTTTTCCCATAGAAATTATGGAGGGAGAGACGATAATACATAACCTAATGTTCTCCTAAGCACTAGACAGAAGGAAGAGAAGAGCACAATGGAAAAGGGCATTATACAATCTACTACTACTATATTACCAGAAGAATACAACACCTTAAATAAACAATTGATCATATCATGGTTTGCTGACCCATAATTTTCGGTACTGCTTGCAAAAAAGACAAGCCACAAGATGAATAGGCAGTTCATTCTTTCCTTCTTCCTTCTCACTGCCACCTTTCCATTTGCGTAATGTAAAAACAATCATAATGCAAGAAACACAAATGCCATACAAGTGGACTAAAAACCTTGGACAAAAAAACCTAGCAGGCATATTTTCAAACAATAAAAGATAAGCCATACCTCAATAAATACAAACACTTATTTACATTCTCAATAAACGATATTGAAGGGAACTAATTCATTAAAAGATAAGGTATTCCTCAATAAAAACATTACATTGAAGGTAGTATTCATTTAGTAATTTATATAATACTCCCTCCGTCCCGCGAAATATAACTACTTTCTTTTGGTCACGGTAATTTAGGTAGTGGAGTTAGTAGTTAAAGTGGTGTGAGCATTTTGTGTTTAAGATTCTAATGAATTTTGATACTATTTATTGTTTAACTTTGACCTTATATTATGTAATGATACAATTAGAGAAAAATATTCAAGTTTGATATTGTTAGAATCGTCTAATCGTGTAGTTTCATAATATATATTTTATACAATTTTTATTTGTACCAATTTTAAATTATTAAGAATTAAAGAAATGCTAGGGACTTTGGGTAAAAAAGTAAAAGTGCATTGGAATTTGTGCAGAATAGTAAAAGTGAACACTTTTAATGTAATTTGACAACAATTAAAATTCTAATCAAAGTTATATTATTTTAATTTATCTAAAAATGGAAAGTGACCAAATTTCGTGGGACACCCTAAAAAGGAATAGTGGCCAAATTTCGTGGGACGGAGGGTGTACTAATAATTAGTACTATTACCTACCTACTTCTATATATTATTCACTTATACAGTTATACTCCCTCTGTTTCTATATAATTGGAACATTGAAAAATGACACGGGTTTTAAGAAATGAGAGAAATGAGTGGTGGAGATTTAAGTAGATGAGAGATAAAGAAAGGGAAAAGTAATGTGAATGGGGAAAAAGTTACCAAAGAAATGTTACAATTATTTCAAAATAGCTCAAAAAGAAAAGTGTTTCAATTATTTGAAAACGGATGGAGTATATTGTACTACTACTAGTATTTAATTTATCTGTTTGCAAATGGAATATATTATACTCCCTCGCTTTTTTTAATTGTTGCAACATTTGAGTTTAGGCCACTGTTCACGCAAGTACTTTAACTTAAAGTTTTATCATAGTTATAGAAGTTAAAATATAGCCAAGTGTTATCTTGTTAGATTCGTCTCATCGTGTAGTTTTTAAATATTGAATTTTTAGAATTTTTACTCGTATGAAATTTGAGTTATTAATGATTTAAAATGTGCATTGGACTGCATTCATTGTGGGTTTGTAGCAACAAATAACAAACGGAGGGAGGGAGTAGGGGTGTCAATTTCAGGTTTCAGGTCGTGTTCGTGTCGGGTTGATCATGTTGTATAATATTTCAGGTCGGGTTTCAGGTCGACCTGATTGCGGAAAAAACCCAAAATGATCAAAATCAGACCTGAAATTTTTCGTGTCGTTCGGGTTCGTTTTTTCAGATTATAGGCTAAAATTGACACAATTTCAAGTTTCGGGTCGTGCTCGTGTCAGGTTGAGCAGGTAGTATAATATTTCAGGTCAGGTATCGGGTCGACCTGATTTGAAAAAAACTCAAAATGACTAAACTCAAACCTGAAATTTTTCGTCGGTCGGGTTCGTGTCCAAATTGACACCCCTAGGAGGGAGTATATAAAAATTAAAAATTGAACCCAATTAACTGAATTAATGAACCCCTAACAGCAAATTAAATCAATTATCGGCTAATAACAAATGGAAAAAATGATAAATAGGTCATTTTTCTTTTCAAAAAATTCAAATCAGTCATTTTTTTATTTTATTACCAAAACAGTCCTCTACAAATGCTAATTATGTCCAAATCAGTCCTTTTTTCACTAATTATATTCTAATTGCTGACGTGGCAAGGATTTTAATTTAAACCTGACACGTGTGCATAATATTAGTCCTTTTTCTTTTATCTTTTGCCAATTCAGTCCTAAACTTTTATTTTGTTCTATTTAGTCATCTACCCCAATCACTCATTTTTATATTAATTGGCCTCAAACCTTTCAAATTATTTCATTTTAGGCCCAGAACCTTAAATTTTTTATTATTACTAATACATTGATCAAATAAATGCCCAACATACTTCCGTAAATAAAATTAAATACCAAACCTCATACATTGGTTTGACCGCCTTGTTACCGGGTCTTCGAAGTTCCGAATTTTACGGACTCTCTCTAACCACCCGACCGTAACGATGGTTCATTGGTTCTGGTTTCCTTCAGCAACAATCAGTACAATCATACTTTGTGGACAATAAAATTCAGGCTATTTTTTTTAATATTTTTAATAATATTAATATTTTTCAATAAAACCAAGGCTTCATTTTTCCATAACCTTCCAAAAATTCAAGTTAAATCATTTACTCAAATATTGCTACATCCTAAGGTAGGACGCAAAGTAAGATTCTGTTGATTGTTACTGAAGGAAACCAAAACCAATGAACAATCGGTTGCGGTCGAGTGGTTATTAGAGAGAGTCCGTAAAATTCCGGTACTTGAAAGACCCGATAACAAAGCAGTCGAACCCAATATATGAGGTTTGGTGTTTAATTTTATTTATGGAAGTATGTTGTGCATTTATTTGATAAATGGATTAGTAATAATAAAAAATTTAAGGTTCTGGGCCTAAAATGAAATAATTTGAAAGGTTTGAGGCCAATTAATATAAAAATTAGTGATTGGGGTGGAGGACTAAATAGAACAAAATAAAAGTTTAGGACTGAATTGGCAAAAGATAAAAGAAAAAAGGACTAATATTATGCACACGTGTCAGGTTTAAATTAAAACCCTTGCCACGTCAGCAATTAGAATATAATTAGTAAAAAAATGACTGATTTGAACATAATTAGCATTTGTAGAGGACTGTTTTGGTAATAAAATAGAAAAAGGACTGATTAGAATTTTTTGAAAAGAAAAAGTACCTATTTATCATTTTTACCAATAACAAATATCCACCAATTGCCAATATTAGAGCTGGATCTTTTTAATTAATTAATTATTTATTTAATAATGAGTTTAAAAAGAAAGAAGTGATGCTTATTCACTGAGGAGTACAAGATCAAAAGATATATTTTCAGCCAATGATGTACTAATAATATTCATTCATGGCTGCCAAATGTGTCAGTCAAGCTCTACACTTTTAGACACGTAAGAAAAGATTTAAATATTCTTCATGAGAAACTTACTTACAAACATACATAGACACACTGCAGCCCACACCAATCCATTTCTGAATACACCATTATTTGTGTTTCCAGAAGCCCATTTAGGCCCAATTACATACTACAGTAGCGGCTATAGTGGATTCAGCAATCAGCAGTCACCAAGTGTTGGATCTAAAAATCCACTAGGTTTAATCCCGCAGCACTGCACTGCTGTTTTCATCTTGTTCGTTACTTTATCCTGTCGATCGGCTTTATTATGGATGCTGAAATCGCCCTGCAACCGCTGAAAAGCATCGCACCGGCGGCGACCAACAATATAAACGCCAAAGCCATAGTTGTTGACAAAGGGAGAGTAGTGACAGCAGCAGCAGAAGGGCAAAATAAGTCGTGCCTTGCTCTGGTGGCCGATGAGACGGCGGCGGTGCATTTCCAATTTTGGGGCGAAGAGTGCGATGCTTTCCAGCCCGGGGATATAATTCTCCTTACCAACGGCATCTTCTCCTACACCCGAAACAATCTGCTTTTGAGGGCGGGCAAACGGGGGAAAGTGATCAAGGTTGGTGAATTTACTCTTGCTTTTGTGGAGACTCCCAATTTGAGTGAAATCAAATGGGTGCCCGATCCTTGTGATCCCAACAAGTATCTGCAACACACCGTAATTTCTTCATATTCCCGTATCTTCACCCCACCTCATTGAGAATTTAACGGTTCATGCTGAAGGTGAACATCTGTCTTAATCAGCAATTGAGTTGTGGAGACTGGAGAGAATTGAAAGGTATGCCGAAAAGCTTGCGATATACTTCCTCTGTTTTCATTGGTCCACCCAACACGTACATTTTAAATCAGTAATAACTTTTAAGTTTTAAAATCATTAATAACTTTTAAGTTTTAAGTTCGGTATGTATAAAAATTCAATATTTAAAAATATGGTTGTTTAATGCACATTTTAAATCATTAATAACTTAAGTTCCGTGTATAAAAATTCTAAAAATTCAATATTTAAAAACACGGCAAGACGAATCTAACAAAATTTCATTTAACAAAATTTCATTTACTTATATTTTAACTTGTATAACTATAACAAAGTTCTTTGGCATGCTAGTGAAACATTGGATATGTGAAGTTTTATGTTTAACGGTTTATAATTAATAGTGCATTCTTTTTGTTCAATTCACTCGAGGAGTTGTGTAGAAATGGAGGTTTTCTTTTACTGGTTCGTGCTGTTTTAAACTTAAAAGTGCCTTCCTCATACAGTATGTCATCATTGTATATGACATCTGTCTCTCGGTTGAAGGCAAAAGCATTATCTCTTGTGAGTCCAGGCCGAACCTTTATAGTAAAAAAATATGACCTTTAGTATAAAAGTATCTTAATCTTACTTTGTTGCAGATTCTCCACCTATGTGAAGCAGAGAATGTGTCCTACCTTGATGAGATCGCTAGCAATACTAGAAGTCAGAATCTGGCAAAGTCAATTGTTTTACAGGTTCTTTAGTTTAGGATTTTTATTTATTTATTTTTACTTTTATATTATTTTTTACAGATTTTGGAAATTGTGCATTTGCTCAAACATGTTCGGTGCAATATCTGTTTTATATTTCCTAAATCGTGGACATTGAATAATCCTGTTTGTCTGTTATTATGATTTCTGCGTCATCTTACAATTCTAGCATGTGTTACTACTTGATAGTTGGCCTCAATATATTGCTAATAGCTGCTGCATGATAAATATTGCTGTGTGTTCACTTTCTTTCTCTTTTGTTTTGGCTCCCCCCCACAAAAAAAAAAAGCATGATTACTGTTGAAGTTTCAAACTATTGTTTGTACTTAAGAATAAGTTCTTGCATTTTGTGTTGTATATTAATGAACTATGTACTCACTCATATTAGTGGATTATGGTATTTCTTTTGGTTAGGTCCTCGAGTTGCTGAAGAAAATGTTTGGAATAGATTCTGGAGAATCAAGTACATCTTCGAAGACCATCTATCCCAAAGGGCAGCTGGAACTTAATGCTCTGCGCTTGGCAGATGTCTTCTCTGATGATTCAAATTTTCGATCATTCATCATGATAAAATTTGTAAGCTTCTGAACTGTGTAATTAATATGAATTTTAATTTCTAACAGGTCTATATATTGTTGATTTGATCATCCTAAAAGATGATTTCACTTAAAAGTTTAAGCTAATAGCTAATATATTTATTTATATATTAAATTCTCCAGCATGCCCACTTGCAGATAACATTTGTTGTTCATAAAGCTTTGCATGCAAGACTTTTCTTACAAATGGGTGATGGTGGAAATTCAAAGATAGGATCTCCCTTTATGATACCATGTTGAATAACCATCTCACCTGAAAATTTAACCTAAGAAAGCCATCGTTTTATATTAATTTATTCAACAATCCTTTTCATGATGATTAAGGCCAAACAGTATGTAGACATTATAGTTGCAATTATGTTTTGGAATCACCTTCATCATTACATTGCACACTGCATTGCATGCACCATGAATTTGAAAAGCTTGCAAAGTATTCAAAAGCTTTCTGAATCAAAAACATAGCGGATGTGCTGAATACTTTTGTTGGAATCAACTACTAAATCAAATAAGTGAATAATGATCTTATATGTAAGTATGTAACATCTAATGGCATAAAAACAAATTTAGAACCTAGGATTTTTTGTATCTTAAGACAATCATCGGTTTATATTATTTATTTTTTCTGTTATGGTCTTACAGTTAGGCTGCATTTTGTGTCCCATGGATGTATACTATTTTTGCATGAGCAACGAGAGCAAAAAAGTGCTGTACATCTATAGGAACAAAGATCTTAACTCTGTTGTTGAAGCAACTCTAATCTTGTGATAGTCATTGTCATCATCCTTTTTATTACCTGAAACAGTTTTTTAAGGTTCTCTAAGTTTGTACCATATTCCATCATCCAGCCGTTTTCACTCTTTTGACTATAACTCTGTAAGTTGGCTTCTGGAAGAGAGATATTATAACTGTCCTGTCCCTGACTAGTTTTAATTGTTGTTCCTTAGACAGAGGTGTTGTCAGCAATCTTTCTACTTCCACATTTGGAGTTTTTGTCTGGTTGGTGTTCATCTGATCTCCCAGCTTGTGAAGATGATGCAACTTTGGAGTATGTGTCATTTACAGCGGCTAGATGGTTTGAATAGTAGTTGGTCAATTTCTACTTACCTTTGTTCTTTTCAGTGTACCTCGGGCATCTTATGCGCACCAGAGAACATCTTTATTAATTAAAGTGATTGCAAACCTGCATTGTTTTGTTCCTGATGTATGTCAGGGTAATGTTTTTGAATCTTGTTTTTGTTTGGATGTGATGTAGATATTTTTGTCTTTTCACTTATTGTTCAGCTTTGTTTTTCTCACAGATGAGAAGAATCGTTTTGTCCTCAAGTTGGTTAGGTTCTTACAAAAGGAACTGCCATCTTTTGATGCTGAAAGATCTGCAACTGTTAGCAAGAATTTAAGTATAATTACTCAATCCTGTAATCCTGTTGTATTAGTTGATTAAATGCCAATGTGAGTCTTTTAATGAGTTTGCCTTTAGGTTCACTGTTAGGTCATGCAGAGTCCTTGGTACCAAGATTTTTGAATGAAGATGATGTTCAACTTTTAAGGTGACATCTCTCATTTTGTGTTCAGTGATGTCTAATTCTTTGAAAAGTCTTTTGGTCTTCATTTTTTGTTTTGCTAGGGTTGTGTTCTGAGACTAAGTTTTCCTCTAGGTTATTTATCAATCAATTCGAGTCATTAAATACTTCTGCCGCATCTGGAGATCGAGTCCGGGTAATTTATTCTTTCCAGTATGGTCATTCTCTTGGCTGTGCCTTATTTGCATCTGCTTGAAGTTGTAACTGAATGCCAACTCAATATCAAGGCAGGTTTATGGAGTCAAATATAATTGAGAGATTTATTGGAAGACAACTGATGAACTTAAACATGTAAATTCTAAGCAAATAATTAAAATAATTATTATTAGTTAAAAGTTTAAACATATGACCACATTACATTGAGCAATACTTGAGAGAGATGTATGCAACATTGCTGAATTGTTATAGGTTGTTAAGTAATGTCGCGCTTTAATGCAGAATCATTAGGGAAAGGACTCCAACACAACTTTGAATCATTGTTGTTTCTTCTGGTGATCATCTTGGTGTACATGATCCATGCTCCAATGGATATTCATACAAGATCAATTAACCCGATCTTTGGTATTGTTGTTACTTTCTCTGTTTGATCATTTGGTTGATCCTTGGTTCATACCTATTAGGATGTTCGAAATACAGAAGGGTGCTCTTCCCAAGATGGAAAGAATGGTATCAACATGGAAGAGGACACCAGAGGGAATGTTGCTTCCAAAGAAGCCAACCAATTGAATATTGGCACAAATATGAAGCTTCAGACTCTTGATGGGGAAATGAAATTGGGGCTGGTTGAACAAGGTAAAGATAATGGATCTGCTACATACATGAGAGAAACTGAGAGAGATGCTCGGATTGTTGAAACAAGTGGGTCAGATTCTAGTCCCAAGAACTCACTTGATCAAATCAAAGGAGGTGGATTTGAAGAATCTCAGGAGGATGAAAAGGTTGATGCTATACATTCAGATGAGAAACAACAAAGGAAACGGAAGCGAACAGTCATGAATGATAAACAGATTGCCCTTATTGAGTCCGCAATTGTGGATGAACCTGATATGCACCGCAATGCTCATGCTTTGCGATCCTGGGCTGACAAACTAAGCCTACATGTTAGTATTACTCAGTTAATTACTCAATTTTGTTTGTTAGATTTAGTTCGCTGACTTCGATGTTTTTGTGTCTTCTTTCTAGGGTGCTGAGGTTACAACTTCGAGACTTAAAAATTGGTAAGAGACATCTATCATTTTCCTGCTTTTTGACCCTTCATCCTTTTAGTATATGATTTTGATTGCCCACAAGTTTGATATAACTACTGTTTAACCTGCGTATGCATCAAAATAAACCAGTTCAGTTTAATTTTTCTTTGGATATTATTTATTATCCATTTTGAAAACATGATGATTTGCCACTAATTTAGTTTGATAAGTTCCACACAAGATTCTGTGGAATGATGCATTGCTGCAACAAGATATGCACTGAAATTGCTCGCTGGTTTTATTTAACCTAAGATCACTTTGATTCTGTGGATTACTTTTCGCTTCGGAAATGATTATATCAAATTATCAATGTTATCAACAGTTAGTAAGGACTGAGTAACCCATTTGTTGGCATCATTCAAGTTAAAGTTCATATTATTGCTGCCTTTTGAACTTTCTGGGCTTCTGCTATAGCATAAATCTCAATGTTGATCTCAATGTTTTGTGCTAATTTTAGGAATGTAAGAATGCTGGTGAACATTGTGAGATAATAAACTTTTGTCTGCATATTATTATAATTGATATTAATTATTTGTTCTTTAAAAAGGCTTAATAACCGAAAAGCTAGGCTGGCTCGTGCTGCCAAGGATGTTCGGGTATCATATGAAGGGGAGACTGGACACTTGGATTCACCCCCAAGTCCCATGGATGATGGTCGCATCGCATCTTCTGTAAGAGGGAGTGTCCGGACAGAGGTTATAGACAGCGCATTGAATTCCAGTGTTGACTTTGACATGGGAACTACACTTGCTGCAACACAAGATATTGCTAGATCAGGTATATTCTTCGAGCCAGGGCAAAATGTAATGCTTGTTAATGAGAAAAAAGAGGAGGTTGGGAAAGGTAAGGTATATCAGGTCCATGGAAAATGGTTGGGGAGAATCTTGGAGCAATCTGGAATATGTGTAGTGGACATTCTGGAACTATTTGTTGATAGGTTTACCAAACTTCTACATCCTATGACCTACACTGGCAATACATTTGATCAGGCTGAAAAAAGACTCGGGTCGATGCGGGTTTTGTGGGATTTAAGCAAAATGATCAAGTTGCCTCCTCGTTGAAATCATATGGTGAGTTTATATGCACTATTGGATTCATATCCTTAAAGTGGCAACGTGTGGCCTTATATTGGGCAACACTTGTCACCATCTTAGCAATGCATGGTTAGCGTGGATCTTACAATTTTTTCGGTTTATTGATTTGCATAGTATTTCTTCTGCGCTTCTATCCTATATGCAGATTTGATCAATGGTGCCGGTGAGCATTCTAAAGAAGAACACATGAGAACAGTCTTGTCGTTGCCGTGGGACTGAACCACTACTGTGAACCATGAACCGTTGTGGCTGTAATCATGATTACATGGAGCCTTCATTTGCTGAGTTTACGGGGAGGGACTTGAAAGTTTTCTCATGGCCGCAGCAAAGGGATTTATTTACCAAATACTATGTGATAAATTATGTGCAGGGAGTAGTTTGTAACATCTTCACAGATAATTTTATTAACTATATGTATGCTGCCATATGATATGGTGACTCCCGCAGTTTTAGTTGTAGCTTATCTTCTGGTGATATATATTGTGCTTGTGTTTTTTTGACGATATAAAAGTAGGGGCAGTGGTTTACCGATCCATCGTGGTATGTTACCTAAATCTTATACTGGTAGATGGAATTTTTCTCATTTGTTAAATAATCATTAGGGCTATTAGTTGAGTTTAAAAAGAAGCTCAGGACAGTACCTAGAGAGTTTCTTGCATCCTGTGAGTAATCCATTAGCCTCGAATATAACCAAGGCAATTTCCAATTACATACTTTTCCCATAGAAATTATGGAGGGAGAGGCGATAATAAATAACCTAATGTTCTCCTAAGCACTAGACAGAAGGAAGAGGGACAACAAGGGAAAAGGGCATTATACAATCTATATTACTAGAAGAATGGAGGGGAGAAAAGAGACAACAGCATAAATAAACAATTGATCATATTCATATCATGGTTTGCTGACACATAATTTTCGGTACTGCTTGCAAAAAAGACAAGCCACAAGATGAATAGTCAGTTCATTCTTTCCCTTCTTCCTTCTCACTGCCACCTTTCCATTTGCGTAATGTAAAAAAACAATCATAATGCAAGAAACACAAATGCCATACAAGTGGACTAAAAACCTTGGACAAAAAAACCTAGCAGGCATATTTTCAAACATTAAAAGATAAGGTATGCCTCAATAAATACAAACACTTATTTACATTCTGAACGGTCTCAAAACAAAATATTGAACTAATTCATCTCTCCAAAATCCAAACAATGCTGCATGCAATGAATATTGAAGGGAATTTTGACATCAAACGATGCCACATAATCACATGTATACCCTGTCTGCATTTTTAGAATGATTCATCTGCCATCACAAAAAGAATCCGAGGATCTGTTGGCATACTCCTGAACCAATGCCCCAAACAACGACGGTATCTCAAGCAGGTTAGCCGGTTTATCGAACTCTTTTGCCTTTCCTGTTTTCACATATATCAATTAACAAGCATTAGACAGGCGATGCAACACTTGTATCGATAACCTACAGCTTAAACATTATAAAATCAATCAGATACACTTGCCTGCATCGATGACCAGGACGCGATCACAGTCCATCACTGTGGGGATTCTGTGGGCAATGCTTATGATAGTACAGGATGCAAAGTCCTCCCTGATGATCTTTTGGATCACTCCATCTGTGAAAGAATCGATTGATGCAGTGGCCTCATCCATGAACAGTAGTCGGCTTCGTTTTAGCATCACTCTCCCCAGGCACAGCAGCTGCCTCTGCCCCACGCTCCAGTTTTCGCCATTGTCCAGAACTAAGACATAATCAAAGACAGGAATGATCACGGAAATGAAATTTGTGTGAATCCTACGTGTATAGATGATCGTGATCAACAAAATTGTTGCAAAATACCTGGCGAATCGAGCTTCCCTGGTTTCTCGGACACCACATCCTTAAGCTGGCATCGTTCCAGGCTCTGTGAATCATAACACACAAGATTTAGCTACATTATTGGGCTTTGCTTTGAACATTAAGGCATCCATACCCATGCGAAAAAACATTCAAACTACCTTCCATATTTCGTCATCTGTGTACTGGTTTGTAGGATCAATGTTGCTTCGAACTGTGCCTTGGAAGAGTACAGGTTCTTGAGGGATGATACCAAATCGGGACCTGAGATCATGGAGGCCTAATGCTGAGATATCAATGCCATCTATGATTATTTTCCCATTGGAAGGCTCAACCAGGCGGAACAAAACCTGTATGAGAGTCGATTTCCCCCCACCGGTACGACCAACAACACCAATATTCTCACCTCCAGTGATACTGAGACTGATTCCTTTGAGGACCAAAGGTGTGTCCGTACGGTACCTGACCTGCAAGTTCTCGATCTCAATGTTTCCATGGGTTGGCCAGTGAGGGGGAGGGAGGGGGTCCTTTTTTATCCATTCGGCTTCGGATGGTATCTCTGTGAACTGTTTTATCCTCTCCACTGAAACCATCTTGTTCTCTAGAAAGCAGCTCATGTATGTCACATAGTACAACACTGAGTTAAGGGACAAACCATAGGAGAGAGCCATACCAACATTCTCTGATGAAGAGGTTAAGAAGAGGATTTTAGTTAGAGCTTTGAACATGTTCAAGTGAACTTGTGAAAACTGAGAGGTAAGAAAGTGCACCTGGATTGATGATGCTACTTGGCAAGACGATCATGAACATCGCTGAAGCGCATAGGATGACGCTCCCAATTAGCTCAAGGCGAAATCCCAACCATTCATTGGACCCATTGATGTTAAAATCCATACGTAGATTTGCATCTAAACGGCTCACATTCTCCTGGCAGAAGCTCTCCTGCTTCCTGAAACAGCGTATTGTCGTGACTCCTGTGATGCTCTCGGAGAAATGATGGATCATGGGCGCCTTAGTGATGGAATCCAATCGTGTCAGCTCTCTTGAGGTAGAAAGAAAATAACCCTGAATGAAAAGGGGGAAAAAAAGAAAAAATACTTTTCGGTGAAAAACAGCAAAACTCTTTGACAAGGTGCAAACCTACTTAGCCTTTCAGGAAAAAAAAAGCCATACCTGATACCATATGTTAAGCCAACAGAGTGGAATCAACAGGATCGCGGTTGGCCACGCATATTGGCAAGTGATGATGATGATGCTCAGCAGAGTGAAATACGCAGCGACAGTAATACACATGAGGAATGGAATCAAAAAGTCCACGTTCGTTTGATCTGTAGAGGCCTACAAGTAATGATGGAAGGATTAGTTTTAAGTGTGTCCAAGAATATTGAATGGTTCAATGGTTAAAGAACCTGTATCCTTACCCTGGTTAAAATCCTTCCAGAAGGCGTGGTGTCGAAGAATGACATGGGTGCGTGCAAGATGCTATGAAGAATCTGTCTGAAGAAAATCTGAGAGGTTTTCAATCCCATAACACCAACCAAAATGGTTCTTGCAAGAACGAGTACGATGGCAACTGCTGCAATGATCCCATATACTGAAATGAAGAGAGTTGGGTTGAAGGATGATGCCCGTTTTGCTGAAGTTTCGTACGCCAACCAGTAGTCACCCGACATTGATGCACCTTGCCACGTTAGTGAAAGGAACACCATGGCCGCGACTCCCCACCAACCAAAGGATTCGGTGCAGTATAGCTTGTACACTGTCGAGCTAACTCTCCCTTGCTCCCTTTCTTCTTCCTTGATGAGCTTAGAACTTCCCCCATTAGGCTTTGACCCTTGTTGTGAATTGTTTTCGCCATTTTCTTTTAGCATAAAAGAACGTCGAGTGGATAAGGCTGGGGAAGCTTTATTGCTCTTGCTTGTTTCCACATCAACGAGCTCCATGGAGGCTTCGTGAGCAGATACCAAGGCCTTGAAATCCAGCCCGGATTCCATTAGGCTATTATACTTCCCGGATTGCACAATATTCCCTTCTCTCATGACCTAGATTTCAAGAAACCACCAGGACATTCATTCCAATTTCCAAATGCTTGGGTTGTTCTTCAAGTAATTGTTCAATGCTTTAAACTTACAAGGATTTGATCGAAGTTGTGCAAGAAATCGACTTGGTGAGTAACAAGTACAATGGTCTTGTCTCGAAGAGCTCCCCTTACACATTCCTGCAAGAAAAAAACTTGAATAAATTACACATGATACAAAGTATGACAATCAACATTCCATTACAAGACAAAAAGGTATTAGTGTATGAGCATTCCATTACCTTGAAGATTTCGGATCCTGTATGAGCATCAACAGCACTGAAAACATCATCCAATAAGTAAATATCGCAATCCTGATAAACCGCCCTGGCAAGCTGGATCCTCTGCTTCTGCCCACCGCTGAGGTTGATCCCACGCTCACCGATCTCGGTTTGATCACCGTGTTCCATCACTTCCAAGTCCTTCTCCAAGCAGCACACACGAATCACCTCCCTATACCTTTCCCTATTCATTGGTAAACCGAATAGTATGTTCTCTTCTATCGTCCCATTCTGAATCCACGATGTCTGTGCTACATAGGCCGTGCTTCCACATACTCTAACCTGCATAAAAGAAAAAGAGATGTCATCGCCTCACCAAAAGACATTATCCATAATGCCAAGAAAATCGACAAAATTATACCTTTCCCGATAGTTTGTTCATCTCTCCAAGAACTGCTGCCAGAAGGGAAGACTTCCCGGATCCTACTGTTCCGACTATAGCCGTAAGCTCCTTCTTCTTTATAACAAAATTCAACGACTTCAGCACTTCCTGTCCATTTTCGTCGTCCCAGCTAAAGCTCCCACCGCTCACTTCCACAGCAACATTCCCTTCACAGCCTTCCACGCGTTCCACAGAGTCATCCACCAACTCCTTACTAGTCATATACCTCTCCAGCCGTTCCAGTGATACCAACGCCTGCGAAAGCACAATCAACGACTGTGGAAACGTCTTGATGGGCTCCTGCAGTATTTTCAGCAACGAAATCGTCGTGAAAACAGATGCAACAGTAAGTGGGGAACCAAAGAACAAAGCACTCCCAAATGTAACAGTGGCGAGAATTGCAGGCGTGCTCCAGAGCACGATGATATTCGCCAATACAGAGTACATAAACTTCGACAGCCATCTGTATTCATTCTCCCGAAACGACCGGATTCTATTGTTGAAATGCTCCTCCCACGCCTGGAACTTAATCACCCGCATATAGTTAAGCATCTCGTTCGTTGCCTCCATCCGCAGGTCGCGATTCTCCATCAATTTGAACTGATACGTGTTGTACCTCTTTGTACAGAATAGGATGAACAAAATCACCGCAGCGAGACCGACCAACGCCGAAACCGTGGAGACGCCGCCGAGGTACTGATAGAGAATGGCTAATGCCACCATCATTTGCGTAGGCATCGACCACAGGAAGTGTAGCTGCAGCATCATGTCGGAAAGCTGCTGCGCGTCGACGGTCATGTAGTTCGTAATCTGCCCGACTCCGTGCGCCTGTCGAGCCGATCCGGACAGCCTCAGCCCCTTCCTGTACAATGAAGTAATCAGCGTCGATCGGATCAGCATTCCGAGCTTCTGCGTGTGGAAGTTGAACTGATGCGAGCACAGAACCTCGACGAATTTCGCCACCAGCAGAATCGAAACGAGTCTGTATCCTTCGTAAGGAGAAGTCCTAATCCCGGACGTATAATCCACGAACTGCTGGATCATAGTCGGTCCAACGTATAAGACAGAAAGGCGGAGGGCGGCGAGAAGTGCGGTGAAGGCCAGCTGCTTCCAGAAGCATCGAATTAATGTCTTAACCAGTGGATGGGATGATGATGATTCGTGAGGCTTGGGCCAGTTTCTTTGAAATAGAATCGACATTCGTTCGGCTTTATGTTCGGGTGCTAAGGAGGGGACATCATCGAGCTGGAGATGGGATGTGTGGCCCTTTCCGAGGAGGGGATTCATCCAAATCCAAAAGGTTTTGGAGAGAATGGAAGCCGAGGCGTAATATCCGGTGGTTACGTTGGAGTTGGAGTTATCATCGAGAAGGGAGTAGTCGTGGAGGCAATCGGATTCGCCGCCCATGATGTCTGTCCTCCAGAAGATGAAGGAGGCCGGTGGAGCCTTGAGCTAAAAAAAAAAAAAACAACACAACAATGGGAAAAAAGGGAACGCAATGGTCAAGGCTATATTATCGTGCGATGTTAACACACGATATATATATATATATATATGTAATATTTCTGGGGTGGATACACAAGAAAAACAGAGCAAAATAAGGAATGGAAATAAATGAGGGATTGGAGGTGATAGGAAGCTCCGGCACAGTTATTACGTACAGTACAGTGGAGAGATGGAGTTGCAGCAAGCAAGCTGTAAATGTATGTTAGTAATTGTTGAAATTGACTTCTTGGTGGTGGTGGTGGTGACATTTGGGAATATATATATATATATAGGCATATGATGAAATGCATATATACTCAGATCGGCGGTATCTCTGCTGCATCGATAATCTTGGTGTTGTAATGTTGAAGTTGCCGCGCTATTACATGCAACTACTAGTAGTAGTAGTGTATGTATACACACACACACACACACAAACACAATAGACTGCTACTACTCAAAGTCAAGTGATGAAAGTTGCCGCTGCTATCACATGCAATAAATCCTCTCATTCATTCATGCATGCCAAATTGCCAATTGCCAATTGCCATTTGCCACCAACTGATCAAACAAATAAAATACTGGAGATTTGAGACTGGACTTATATTCATTTAGTAATTTATACTCCCTCCGTTTTTAAATGATGGCTACATTGGTGAGTTTGACACTATTCACACAATCACTTTGACTTGAAGTTTTATCATAGATATACAAGTTAAAATATAGTCAATTGAGATCTTGTTAGATTCGTCTTGTCTTGTAGTTTTTAAATATCGAACTTTTAGAATTTTTACTTGTACCGAATTTGAGTTATTAACGATTTAAAGTGTGCATTGGACTGCGTGCTGGGTTGTTCAGTAGCTATCTTTAAAAAACGGAGGAAGTAGTATAGTACTAATAATAAGTACTATACCCTACCTACCAGTGGCGGATCTAGAAATTTTTTTTAAGTGGTGTCCCAAAAATAATGGAAGCTATATTTAATTAGGGATGGTATTTACAACATAAAAATACAGAGGAAAACTTGGTTGAATTGAATAATTGTGGTGTCACCGTAAAAATTAAGTGGTGTCCCCAAGCCTAATTTAGTTAAATGTATAAAAAATTCCACCTTAAAATAACAGTTTATCAATTTAAGTGGTGTCATGTGCCACCACTCGTTATAGTGTAGATCCGCCCCTGCTACCTACTTCTATATAGTATTATTCACTTATACGGAGTATATTGTACTACTAGTATTTAATTTATCTGCTTGCAAACGGAATATATTATACTCCCTCTTCCGTTTTTTAATTATTGCAATATTTGAATTTTGGCCACCGTTCACACAAGTATTTTAACTTAAAGTTTTATTATAGTTATACAAGTTAAAATATAGTCAAATGTGATCTTGTTAGATTCGTCTCGTCGTGTATTTTTTAAATATCGAATTTTTAGAATTTTTACTTGTATCAAACTTGAATTATTAATAATTTAAAATGTGCATTGGATTGTGTGCACTTTGAGTCCGTATCAACAAATAAAAACGGAGGGAGGGAGTACATAAAAACTCTACCCTATCAGGAACTGGTTAGTGAACCCAATTAACTGAATTAATGAACCCCTCACAGCAAATTAAATCAATTATCGGCTAATAACAAATATCCACCAATTGCCAATATTAGAGCTGGATCTTTTTAATTACTTATTTATTTATTTAATAATGAGTTTAAAAAGAAAGAAGTGACGGTTATTCACTGAGGAGTACAAGATCAAAAGATATATTTTCAGCCAATGATGTACTAATAATATTCATTCATGGCTGCCAAATGTGTCAGTCAAGCTCTACACTTTTAGACACGTAAGAAAAGATTTAAATATTCTTCATGAGAAACTTACTTACATACATAGACACATCACACACTGCAGCCCACACCATTCCATTTCTGAAGGACTGGAAATACTCCATCCGTCTTTGAAAAATTGTAACGTTTGGAAATTGGGTACTGTTCACACACGCACTTCGACTTAAAGTTTCATAATCGTTATATAAGTTAAAATATAGTCAAGTGGGATCTTGTTAGATTCGTCTTGTCGAGTAGTTTCTAAATATGGAACTTTTAGAATTTTTACTTGTACCGAACTTGAATTATTAATAATTTAAAATGTACATTGGACTGCGTGCACTGTGGGTCCGTTTCAATTTTTAAAAAATTGCGGGAGTATGACAGTATGAATCATACACCATTATTTGGGGAAAACTAGGGCATGTTACCTATTACTCAAACATTATAAGAGTCAAAGCCCTCCAATTTCAAATATTATATTTTAGGCCTCATGTAATAATGTGGTAAATCACATACCAAACTCTTCGTAAAGTACATATCAATACAGTAGTAAAACACATACCAATAACCTGGTAAACACCATAAGGTATTTGTAGTAAAGCACATACCAAAAATTTGGTAAATATCATATGGTATCTATGGAATAATTTGGTATACACCATAAGGTATTTTTGGTAAAGTACATACCAAGAACTTAGTAAATACCATATGGTATCTGTGGTAAACCTGGTATAGTGTGCTAAACCACATACCAATAACTTGGTAAATAATATTGATAGCTTTGGTAAAGCACATACCAATACAGTGGTAAAATACATACCAATAATTCGATAAACACCATAAGGTATTTGTGATAAAGTACATACCAAAAACTTGGTAAATACCATATGATATTTGTGGAATAAGTTGATAAATATCATGTAGTAAAGCACATACCAATACAGTGGTAAACCGTATATCATTAACCTGGTAAGCACCATATGGTATTTGTGGTAAACCATGTATAAATATCATAATAAACCAAGTCAAACAGGTGAAGGGGTGCAAATTATAACAAAATTGGGATGGTGGTTAAAAAAATGAAAAGAATTTTAAAAGGGTACCGCAGTGCCCTAAATTTACCTCATTATTTGTGTTTCAAGAAGCCCAATTAGGCCCAATTACATACTACAGTAGCGGCTAATGGATTCAGCAATCAGCAGTCACCAAGTGTTGGATCTAAAATCCACTAGGTTTAATCCCCCCCCCCCCCAGCACTGCACTGCTGTTTTCATCTTGTTCGTTACTTTATCCTGTCGATCGGCTTTATGGATGCTGAAATCGCCCTGCAACCGCTGAAAAGCATCGCACCGGCGGCGACCAACAATATAAACGCCAAAGCCATAGTTGTTGACAAAGGGAGAGTAGTGACAGCAGCAGCAGAAGGGCAAAATAAGTCGTGCCTTGCTCTGGTGGCCGATGAGACGGCGGCGGTGCATTTCCAATTTTGGGGCGACGAGTGCGATGCTTTCCATCCCGGGGATATAATTCTCCTTACCGACGGCATCTTCTCGTACAGCCGAAACAATTTGCTTTTGAGGGCGGGCAAACGGGGGAAAGTCATGAAGGTTGGGGAATTTAATCTTGCTTTTGTGGAGACTCCCAATTTGAGTGAAATCAAATGGGTGCCCGATCCTTGTGATCCCAAAAAGTACGTGCAACAGACCGTAATTTCTTCATATTCCCGCATCTTCACCCCACCTCATTGAGAATTCTGATTTCCATGGATGAACTTGTTATGATTTGCGTTTGATATGGAAATGACAAGAGAAGTATCATTTCTTTCGCTTCTGAAACATTATACTGTCATTTCTTGAGGTGTTTATATGCTGTGCGCCTCATAACCTTCACAAAAATTTCCTCTGTTAGTTAGCAATGGATTTTCTCTAACAAATGACTGAATCAGCGAGCGAGTGGTAGTTAGTATCTTCTAACGTTTCATGCTGAAGTTGAACATCTGTCTTAATTAGCAATTGAGTTGTGGAGACTGGAGAGAATTGAAAGGTATGGCTGAAAAGCTTGCGATGATATACGTATTCTCCGAGTGCAAATTGAGACCAAGATTTGTTACTGGAAGTACAGTGATGTGGTTGATTGAAGATTGTCTCTGCGTGCGGTCCTCCATTTCTATTTCAGGAAAAGGCCATTTTCTATAGAGAGAGAATATCATTTTGTGTGCAAGACCCTTTCCTTGGAGAACTTGGTGAGATTGCCTTGAAGATAATTGATGGTGGGGAGAAAGCATTCCAAATTCCAGTTCAATTTGATGATTTTCCAATGTCCTCTGCCCTCATCATTCATCTTGTCGATTTGGGAGTTGACTACTTTCCTGCATTGACATATGAAGAACTTGCCAAAGGGATGGACTGGAGTGATGACTTGGTAATTCCCACTTTCAAAGTGGTCTCATAAATGAAGGGAAAAGAAGAAGATGAAGGTGAAGGAGAAATTGAAGCTTTGGTTTGTGAGATGATGAAAATAACACATCGGGATCACTCGGGTATTTTTGATAAAGATGGTCTTTGGCGGAGGTCCTTGTGGATGATGAACAAGCCACAATGTAGTTGGCTTGTTCGAATTTAATGTTTTTGATTTGTGTTGAATGATGCAATTGATCTCAATGTTATGGCTTTTAATGTCGAGCTTTTCTCCTTTCTTTCTTTCGTTTTCTCTACGACACAAAATATTGGTGGATGTTGAGATTTTTTTCAGTTTTTGTTTTCCATTTTTCACTCTCTTCAAAGTTGCAATCCTAATTCTACAATCGATAAACCCATGGCACTATCTGTTTAACGTCGTTTACAAAATTATTACATTAGTATTTCCAGCAAATTTAAAACCAGAAACAAGCATTTTCAACCAAACAAGTGGAACAAGAAGAAAGTATTGAATGGTTAAAATAATTAGACCAATTCCAAGGTAGCCAAAAGGTTTGATATATTTAGTTCTACCGAAACATTGGTGATAGATATTCATATACACCATATTAACAAAATCATTGAACCTTTTACCAAAATAAACCCTATCACAATCCCTAAAATTCCTGAGAAACAGAACCAATTTCTCCCTTCTTGCCAGCGCCACCCTTCTTCGGCAGTAGGGTTTGGTGAATATTCGGCAGAACGCCGCCGTTAGCAATTGTTACAGACCCCAGAAGCTTGCTCAACTCCTCGTCATTCCTCACCGCCAACTGAATATGCCTTGGAATAATACGATTCTTTTTGTTATCTCTCGCTGCATTGCCCGCAAGTTCCAAAACCTAAAATTTAAACCAGACTTAAAATACCCATTCAATGAGTCGAACAAGTTTAAAATTGCTGCAAGTTACACAACACAAATACATACCTCGGCGGCTAGGTATTCAAGGACGGCGGAGAGGTAAACCGGTGTTCCAAATCCCACGCGTTCGGCGTACCTCCCCTTCTTCAGGAAACGGGCGATGCGACCAACTGGGAATTGGAGACCGGCCTTGAAAGATCTGGATACGGCCTTCGATCTGGGCTTACCGCGGCCGGCCACGGATTTCGACGCGGTGGTTTTCTCACCCATGATTTCTGTGGATGAATTCGTTGAAAGGTTTCGGCGGGAATTCAAATGCGAATTGCAAAGTGAAGAATTGGAATATTGGATTGTGGTGTGAAGGCGGGATTTAGGGCCTTAACTAGAGAAATTTCGTGGATTCTGATTGGTCAGATGGGTTTTGTTCGGATTGCCCTCGTGTCAACCATTTCGCCGCCCGTCGGACTCAACTTTCACCATCTCATCATAAAATATTACTCTCCCTCCGTTTCATTTGAGTCATTTGAGAAGTTCCAATTTTTTTCACAGTTATTTAGGTAGAATGAGTTATGGGATATTTTAAATGGAACGGATAGAGTAATCTACTTCTTCCGTCCCGTGAAGTTTGACACCTTTTTTTTGGCACGATAATTTAGCTGGTGAGGTTTAGTAGTTAAAGTGGTGTGAGTGTTTGTATTTAAGATTTTAATAAATTTTGATACTGTTTATCATTTAACTTTGACTTAATATTATCGTAATGATGTAATTAGAGAAAAATAATCAAATATGTTCTTGTTAGAATCGTCTAATCGTGTAGTTTTAGAATATATATTTTATACAATTTTTACCTGTACCAATTTTAAAATATTAAGAATTAAAGAAATACAATGGACTTTGTGTAGAAATGTAAAATTGTATTGGAATTTGTGCAGAATATTAAAAGTGATTACTTTTAATGGGATTTGACAATAATTAAAATTCTAATCAAACTTATATTAATTTAATTTATCTAAAAATTGAAAGATGTCAAACTTCGTAGGACACCCAAAAAATGAATAGGTGTCAAACTTCGTGAGACGGAGGGAGTACTATTTTTCCATTGATAATTTCCCCACATATTCCTTCCGTTTTCAATAAATTGTAACGAATCCACAGTGCATGCAGTTCAATACACATTTTAAACCATTAATAACTCAGGTTCGGTATAAGTAAAAATTCTAAAAGATTCACATTTAAAAACTTCTCGAAGAAACGAACCTAACAAGATCTCACTTGATTATGTTTTAAATAATTAAATTGTATAACTATAATAAAATTTTAAATCAAAGCGTTTGTCTAAATACTACAAAATTTACCAATGTTACAATATTTCAAGAAGGGTGTAGTATGTAACTTAAAGCGTGAAGTAAACAAGCTAGTGGGCTTTTTATTGCGGGCCTAAAACCTAATCTATAATGTTATATTTCTAGGCTTAATTGGTTTTAATATGTGGGCTGAAAGTCGCACTAGGCAGTCAGCCCAAGGCCCAAAACATAGAGCGGCTTCTTCCAAAGTTCCAGTTACGAGAAACCAAAGGAATCATTTTTAATTGTTTGAATTAATTATTGAGGGGTTTGTTTATTGCTATGTATTTTACGTATTTCTTTTTAAATTATTTCTCTTTGGTGATATCACAATTCATAAAAAAAAATTTATTTAAATTCTATAAAATATCTACACTAGTTGCATAAATTATAGAAACACTGACAATTACAGTGTCATTATTTTTTACCCAGCATTGAAGACCCAATTATGGAAGGGCAATTATCCATGAAAGCTGTTATATGAGACTAGTTGGTCATTATTATTGACTTGAATTCCTTGCTGTTAAAAATCACACATATTGTTGTCGATTTCTGCTATAATTGCTTAAATTAAAATTACATTTTAAACAATTGCAATGCAAAAATAAAACATTTAACAGTTGGATTGAATGCACAGCTTTGCGGATGGGTGAACTAGCTAGAATGTTACTTATTATTCTAATTCTAATAATTATTTTACTGTTAATTAAGGATCCTATAATATAGTAGTAATCATAAAAGGATTATAGATAAAAGGGCAAAAATTATTTTGATAACATGAAATCGAAACTAAATTATACAGTATAAAATTTTTCAAATAAAATTAAAAATAGTTTGACCAAAATGTAATGTGGGTACACAGGAAAAAAAGGATAAATAGGTCCTTTTTCTTTTCAAAAAATTCAAATCGGTTCTTTTTCTATTTTATTACCAAAACAGTCCTCTACAAATGCTAATTATGTTCAAATCAGTCCTTTTTTCACTAATTATATTCTAATTGCTGACGTGGCAAGGGTTTTAATTTAAACCTGACACGTGTGCATAATATTAGTCCTTTTTCTTTTATCTTTTGCCAATTCAGTCCTAAACTTTTATTTTGTTCTATTTAGTCATCTACCCCAATCACTCATTTTTATATTAATTGGCCTCAAACCTTTCAAATTATTTCATTTTAGGTCCAGAACCTTAAATTTTTTATTATTACTAATCCATTTATCAAATAAATGCACAACATACTTCCATAAATAAAATTAAACACAAAACCTCATATATTGGGTTCGACTGCTTTGTTATCGGGTCTTTCAAGTACCGGAATTTTACGGACTCTCTCTAATAACCACTCGACCGCAACCGATTTTTCATTGGTTTTGGTTTCCTTCAGTAACAATCAACAGAATCTTACTTTGCGTCCTACCTTAGGATGTAGCAATATTTGAGTAAATGATTTAACTTGAATTTTTGGAAGGTTATGGATACAGGAAGCCTTGGTTTTATTGAAAAATATTAATATTATTAAAAATATTAAAAAAATAGTCTGAATTTTATTGTCCACAAAGTATGATTGTGCTGATTGTTGCTGAAGGAAACCAGAACCAATGAACCATCGTTACGGTCGGGTGGTTAGAGAGAGTCCGTAAAATTCGGAACTTCGAAGACCCGGTAACAAGGCGGTCAAACCCAATGTATGAGGTTTGGTATTTAATTTTATTTACGGAAGTATGTTGGGCATTTATTTGATAAATGTATTAGTAATAATAAAAAATTTAAGGTTCTGGGCCTAAAATAAAATAATTTGAAAGGTTTGAGGCCAATTAATATAAAAATGAGTGATTGGGGTAGAGGACTAAATAGAACAAAATAAAAGTTTAGACTGAATTGGCAAAAAATAAAAGAAAAATGACAAATATTATGCACATGTGTCAGGTTTAAATTAAAACCCTTGCCACGTCAGCAATTAGAATATAATTAGTGAAAAAAAGGACTGATTTGAACATAATTAGCATTTGTAGAGGACTGTTTTGGTAATAAAATAGAAAAAGGACCGATTTGAATTTTTTGAAAAGAAAAAGGACCTATTTATCTTTTTTTCGTGGGTGTACCCACGAATCAACAAATTAATTTCCTTCAGACTATCTACAAAAGTCGAATTGAAAGAGTTCTATATTGTTCAGAAAACGTCCAATGATTAGAATATTTGATAAGGTGACAAATTTTGGGGTTTAGGTTACATAATTATGCAAGATTGAATAATTCCAAGAAACTTCCAAAAATTGTGACATTATTGTGATGATGATGATGATGGGTATCACTTATTACTGTGGGGGTTCAGTGTCCAAGATGGAGCTGGTTAATTGAATTTAACTGGCACAAAAACCAGTTTGCTTCAAATTAAATTTCAAAAATTCATACTTCCTCCGTTTTTTGTTAGCTACTGTTTGACAATTGCTACTGTTCACTTATATATTTTGACTTCAAATTTTATTATGGTTATATAAATTAAAATATAGCAAAGTGAGATCTTGTTAGATTCGTCCCGTCCTATAGTTTTCAAATATCGAACTTTTAGAATTTTTACTTGTACCGAATTTGAATTATCAATGATTTAAAATATGTATTGGATTGCATGCTGGGTGGGTCCGTAGCAATTTTTAAAAAACAGAGGGAGTATATATTACATATCTTTGATTTTTATTTTATGAGGCCAAAAAGGGTAGCCTGATAAATTCATTGAACACAACCGCAACCAGTGGATGGTTTTCTTGTCAACTGCCCTATAGTCTTTCTTGTCAGTTTATGAAGAGAAAATTATTTGTTTAAAAATGTTGGGAATCTCAAGAATTATTATCATGTTAAAAAGGAGAATTTTGAATAAAAGAAAAAAACAATATAGTAATAAAGTCAAAAGTAGAGAAAAAGGATTCCTCATACTCCCTCCGTCCCGCGAAAGTTGACGCGTTTCTTTTGGGCACGGTAATTTATGTAGTGGGGTTTAATGGTTAAAGTGTTGTGGGTATTTGTGTTTAAAATTTTAATAAATTTTCACTTTACTTATTGTTTAACTTTGACTTAATATTATGGTAATGATTTAATTAGAAAAAATATTCAAGTGTGGTCTTGTTAGAATCGTCTAGGTGTCTAGTTTTTTAATATATATTTTATATAATTTTTATTTGTACCTATTTTGAGATATAAAGAATTAAAGAAATGTAAGGAATTTGTATAGAAAAATAAAAGTGTATTGGGAGTTGTGCAGAATAGTTAAAGTAATTACTTTTAATGGGTTTTTAGAAATCATTAAGATTCTAATTATATTTATATTAATTTAATTTATCTAAAAAAGGAAACGTGTCAAATTTCGTGGGACAGCTAAAAAAGGAATACGCGTCAACTTTCGCGGGACGGAGGGAGTACTTTATTTCCCACTTACTACTATATCCCACAGGTTTTAATTTGCTGTCTATTTTTCTATAATAAAATTATACATATGGTTCTTGAAGGAAGGTTGGTTGTATAGCCTAGGTATAATATAATTATTAAACCATATATATGTAGTAATATGTGGAACGCATTCGTATACAGAGTCAGTATATACAGATGTGTTTTTTGGCTTCATAGGTTGTGCTATTTTATTCCTCAAACTTATGGTAGTATATTATATTATTGACTTTCCTTTTTTTGTTTCAGTGATTTGTTATAATTTAGGGCATTTCATATTTTGTCTATTCCTGTAATCATGGACAATTTATGGAAGAATATTGTGGTCCCAATTTTGATAACATTGTGTGAATGTTTTATTCTTTAGACAGATTTTATGTGGATTTTGTACATGCAATCGTGTTCTAACGCCCATTCATATTTGCTGCCAGTATGATATATAAATGCTATATGCTTTTATTTAATTTGGAAATGTACAAGATTTATTATGTGATTTGACTCTGTGCTGCCAACTCATCTAGAAGTGCTTTTTCAATTGCATGTACGTGTTTTCATCATGAATTGATTATGTTCCGGACATATCCGGACATATTCTATACAGATAGGGGATAAATATATGAATTCAACCATAAGTATCATGTTTAGTAATTTCTGATTAATATTTGGGGTCTGATTAATTTATTCCATTTCTCCTCCCTGTTGAAAATGGCATTTAGTAATCAGTCAAACGTTACTCTCCTTAAATTTGGGAATCACTGATCCACTTTCTATTGTCATTAATGGTCTATCAATGGAATGAATGGACACCTTGAAGACGCGTAGCACATGCTTGCTTATGGTAGAACACCTCTGCATATACAGACAAATACTAATCAGTATACTAACTGAATTGGTAATATGTTACCAATCACTACTTATTGATAGTAATTACCACAAGCTAGCTAGGTTCATTATTTTTTAAAAACATAAACACAGCTTAGCTAATTAAACCCATCATTAAATGGATACCTAAAACCCATGGTGAAATGCGTATACAAATCTTAATAACTCAATTATGTCGTCGATATGATCGTCATCGTTAAACCCTAGAAAAAATACTACTAAAAGCTACAAAATACTAGTAGTAGTTTAATTAAATAGTAATTAGAGGAATTAAATGAGAGGAGACATGCAGCCCAACAAGATGGAAAAATAACAAGATTATGAGAACCTAGCAGCTTGCTTCCTACACTTTACAGGCACGTACTGTGTAAACAATATTGTTTTTTTTTTTTTTTTAAAACAGTGACACTCATGTGCCGGCAAATGTGTGTAGGAGCTCAAGTCACACAAATTACAAAGGTGATAAATTAAAGGGGAGGGATAGGGGCTGGGTGGGGATCGAACCCCCAACCTATAGTTGGGAGACGGAGACTTGACCACTAGGGTAAGTCCCCAACCCCGTGTAAACAAAATTGTTTTCATTGCAATTTTTTTTTTTTTTACATTTATTTGTTTATTTCCCCTAGCTATTCTGAATTTATCCGATCCTCATCCTATCTATGTATTGGAATTTAAATTATTAAACCCCTATAAATATAGAAGTTAATTTAAATTTAATCCCTCGGGTGAAAATTTAATGGGGGCCGGGTATTCCATATCATAGAATCATATTATATGCAGGAGTATATGCCTGTTTTAATTAGGGCGGTCATTAAATATTAATGCATCCGATTAGTCAGTTAACCAACAAGATAAAAGACAATGAGTATGTTTGGAAGACAGCATATTAACCAGCATATAGCATATTGAAAGAGCATATCCTCTCACATTTCTCTCTCCGAATCTGCTATCTGCTAGCGGATCCGCTGACTCCCAAACATCCCAAATATATGGGAAGAACACATGATGTGATACGAGAGCACAGTCACGCGCAATTAAAGCTAATCAATTTAATTTATGTCCTAATTAAATGCTCTCCTGTATTTACATTACATAAAATAATAACAGCAGTAATTTTAATAGTGTGATGTGATCAGGTCATGAAACAATCCAATATGTGCAACAAAAAAAGTAGTAAGAAATTGTGAGTGTGAAACCAGCACCAGTTGATACATGCATTTGTACAGTTTAATCAATTAATTAATTAAGCTGTTGGCTTCAGAGTTCAGACGACCCCATTCATATACAAGTAGTAATTTTTTTAAACTAGCATGTATGGACCAACAGTTCTAAAGGTTTGTGTGTGAGTGTTATTTTATCTTTCTTTTTTTTTTCTT
Source organism: Hygrophila difformis (assembly GCA_030278955.1). Classification (NCBI taxonomy): domain Eukaryota; kingdom Viridiplantae; phylum Streptophyta; class Magnoliopsida; order Lamiales; family Acanthaceae; genus Hygrophila; species Hygrophila difformis. The sequence goes on along the minus strand of JAOANR010000001.1, from coordinate 6,785,167 downwards.
TTTTTTTTTAACTTGTTAATTTAATTAATTTGGTTTTGCTTGGGTACATGATGATGGACCATGTATGTTAATAACAGGATTGTTTATTCCAGACCTTAGTTTATTATTAGTATACTAATAACAATTAAAGGGGTTGGTTAATTATGTGCGCTCAGAGCATGCATGTGCGCTTTGACAACATTGTTGAATAGTTTATTAGTAATTAAAAATGGAAAATGTATTGAGAATAATCATGGTATATACCAATGTGGCAGCATATACAGTATTAGATAAATTTAATTAATATAAATATGATTAGAATCTTAATGGTTTCTAAATCCCATTAAAAAGTAATCACTTTTACTATTCTGCACAATTCTCAATACACTTTTATTTTTCTACACAAAGCCCTTTGCATTTCTTTAATTCTTCATATTTTAAAATTGGTACAAATAAAAATTATATAAAATATATATATTCTAAATCTAGACGTCTAGACGATTCTAACAAGACCACACTTGAATATTTTTCTATAATTAAATCATTACAATAATATTTTGTCAAAGTTAAACAATAAAGAAAGTAAAAATTCATTAAAATTTTAAACACAAATACACACATCACTTTAACCACTAAACCTCACCACACTCCACCATATAAATTATCGTGCCCAAAGGAAACGAGCTACTATTCGCGGGACTGAGGGAGTATAATGTGGAATAATATGCCTTGTTATATTTCATTTTACATACATGCATGCCCTTGAATCTATATTAGCTATCTATTTTCCCCCTTGGCCTTTTTATCTAAATAATAATAAATAAATAAATAAATAAAAAATGTTGGTGGAACCAATTTAGAAGTGAGGCAAATTGCAGAAAAAGCCAAAGGCTGTTCCCAGTTGTTGACCTAACACAGAAAATGCCAAAAATCTATGCCCCGCCCCCAACTTCCCTACAACCCCACCCCCACCCGCACCCCTTCAATTAGACAATTACTATACCCACATAAATACAGTGTAAGTATTACTCCCTCCGTCCCACTCCAAGTGTCTGGTTACTGTTGGGCACGTGAATTAAGGTAGAGTTGGTTTGTGAGTATATGGTGGGGTCCACATAGTTGTTGGAGGGAAAAATTATTTCTATTTATAGAAAGAAGACATTTGTAATGGGACATCCAAAAATAGTAAGTAGGACATTTGGAATGGGACGGAGGGAGTACTTCTATATTCGTTGCTAATTGCTACTCAGTATATGCTCAGTTTCTACAAAAATACTACAATAATTAAATAATTATATTTTGTAATAAAGGAATAATTATATTGGTAATCCTAGCCTATATGGCACCCTCCCCTATAATTAGGTGTCAATTTTATGTTTCGGATCGTGTTCGTGTCGTGTTTCGGTCAGATTAGTTAGGTCGTGTTTCGGGTTTCACAGGTTCGGGTCGTATTCGTATCAGGTGTTAATAAGGATATAAGTAACACAAAATCTGTAATCCCGAACACGACCCGAAACCCGAAATAAACTTGAAATATCAAACCCGAACAAGACTTGAACATTTTTAGGCCAAATTTCAGATTAGAGAAATCGAAAACGACTAAACCCAAAAAACCCAAAACTGCATCGGGTTCGTATTTTTGGGCCGTGTCCAAAATTGACACCCTCTACCTATAATTAGTACTAGTATTTAATTTAAGTTCCTACAACAACGAACCCCTCAATCTCTGTCTACCTTTCTTGGGTTGGGTCATGGGTGTGTGTGTCGTCGTGTGTTGGTAAGAATACGAGGGCTGCAATAAATTAACACATGGTGATGGTGGGCTTAGGGCCCGTTTGGATTGGCTTTTGAAAAAAACAGAAGCCAAAAGTAGAAGCAGAAGCAGAAGTCAAAAGCAAAAGCACGTAACTTTTGTGTTTGGATGTAATGTTTGAAAAGCGGTTTATTCTAAAAAAATATGTTTGGATGAATAAAAATGAAAAGTGCTTTTAGAGTGTGGTAATTACCAAAAAGGACATGCTACTTAATATGATAATAAGATATATTTATAGTGTAATTTATATTAAGTAGTGGGGGTATTTAAGTCCTTGCACAGTTTACGAGGTGCTTTTGGCTTCTGCTTTTGGGAGAAGCACCTCCTGGGCTGCTTCTCCCAGAAGCACTTTTTTCGCTTTTCGATGTGCTTTTGCTTTTTCTTAAAAGCCAAAACAAACACCTAATTTCTACTAGAAGTGTTTTTGGCATAAGCAAAAGCCAAAAGCACCTCCCTAGAAGCCAATCCAAACGGGCTCTTAGAGTTAGAGTTGGGGCAAGAGTTCAAATAGTATTAATTAATAGGAGTATAGCATTAGAATGGTGCCAAATCTTAATTAATACTACCTCCGTCTCATTGTTTTTGTCACGTACCCACTCGGCACGTATGTCAATACTCATTTTTAATGGTTAATAACTTAAATTATATAAAATAAAATTATAAAAATTTGATTGTCTAAAACTACAAGATTAGACGAATCTAACAATATCTCAATTGACTATGTTTTTTCTTACATAACTATGATAAAAAATTGAATCAAACTTAAACAGTGAATAGTATCAAAAGTCAAACGTAACAATTATACCGAGACGGAGGAAGTATATGGTGGGCTTCCTTCCTCAATTGTACTCCATGGTAGTACTCCCTCCGTCCCATTAATTAATTGTGTTCACTTTTTTTTATACGAAAATTTAGATTGTGGTGTTTAGTAATTAAAGTAGTGTGAGTAAATTTGACTAATTCATCCATCTAATTTATAATTGTTACGTTTGACTTTTAACCATATTTATTATTTAACTTTGACTCAATGTTATCGTAACCCTAAACCCAAAACTCTAAACTCTAACTTTTAAAATTTAACTTTATTATGTAACTTTTATCCCTAAACCCATTATCGTAATGATGTAGAAACTAGAAAGAGAAAAATAATCAAGTATTGTCTTGTTAGAATTGTATAATCGTATAGTTTTAGAATATATATTTTATATAATTTTTATTTATACTCATTTGAGATATTAATGGTTAAACAAATATAAGGACTTTATGCCGAAAGTATAATTGTCATTATTGTGGGGATTTTTAATCATGCTTATGTTAATCTAATTTGCTTAAAAAGAAAAGTGATCAACCTTATTGAAACACCCAAAAGAAAAATAGTGGCCAAAATTATTGACACTGAGGGAGTAGTGTTTAGTACTTCGTATTTTAGTAATTAAGGAGGGGAGGGTACACTTTTGTCATTTGGATAATACTACTACGTATGTATATATACAGTGGAATTTGGAAGGAATTAAAGGCGAAGAAGGAATTTGGATAATGAAAAGGACATATGGAGTAATGGAGATATGATTTGATGAATAGGATAAGTACACGTGTAGGGTGAGGGAACTACGCCAATACGCCAATGTATAATTGTAGTGCAATGCAATGCATGTCTCTAGTGTTTCTAACTTTCTGTGTGTCTGTCTCCATGACTCTAGAGTACTCCATCTGTAAATAGTTATCTCTTTTAATTTAATTTTAATAATCAAAGTTTATATTAATTAACTCATAAATTTATATTTTTATCCTTCAACTAAATTCATTCTTAATAAATGTCAACAAACAACATTTTATGTAAAGTGAAGGACAATTTAGTTAAAATATATTATAAATACCTACAAATAACAACTATTTTAGAATACTTTTTACTCTATAAAAAGACACCTAAAAAGAAATAGATGGAGTATTACCAAGTATAATTAATCTAGAATGGGAGAGTTGCATTGGGGTCCGTTTAGTTTTGGGGTAATAATATATACAAACAGCTTGCTGTTAATTTTAGGACAATAATGCCATAATTGCTTCATTATTTAAAAAAACTTTTTTACTGCTACATATACTACTAGTAATTGGAGTAGTAATTACTACTCTATTTGTCTATGCATTCACTAATCACTACATTCCAACTAGTGGGACTATTTGTTTATAATTAATTATACCCCAAACAAATTAAAATTATAAACGACGGCAAATTTAATCTACCCATCAACTCATATATTTGGCTTTTTAAAAAGAATATAGGTATTGTCAATTTTGTGGATAGAACTACTGTGCAATCCATTAGTTTCCCTCAAAAAATGGAAATAAACAATCCAAACGAATATAGCTTTATATCTTCATTATATTTTTAACTATCTAATTCATTTTTAAAACTTATAACGTCTTGTCTCTTTTTCCTTTCGGTACAAATACAATTCAAGGGATAAAATGGGGAAATGGAGACTGGTTGGATATTTTTAAATTTCCAAGTACTATACTTAGTCCCATTAAACGTGGTCACTATTCCTTTCTGGGGTGTCCCAATAAGGTTGACCACTTTCCCTTTTAAGCAAATTAGATTAACATAATCATGATTAAAAACCCACAATAATGACAATTGTACTTTCTGCACGAAGTTCCTATATATGTTTAACCATTAATATCTTAAAATGAGTATAAATAAAAAATTATATAAAATATATATTCTAAAACTATACGATTAGACGATTCCAACAAGACCACACTTGACTAAGTTACGATAATATTAAGTCAAAGTTAAATAGTAAATATGGTTAAAAGTCAAATGTAACCATTATAAATTAGATGGATGTATTAGTCAAATTTTGCTCATACTACTTTAACTACTAAACACCACAACCTAAATTCTCGTGCCCAAAAGAAAGTGACCACTTTTAATGGGACGGAGAGAGTATAAAATTGGATTTGATTATATACCATTAAAATTCGTGGAAGTCCTTTTTGTATTATTGGTATTTTAAGAGCTTGTTTGTTTTAACTTTTTTTTCTTCCTTTTGACTTCTCCTTCATCAAAAAGTTCTTTTTAAATTTTTTTAGTTGTTTGTTTTACTTTTTTGAAAAAGTTAAAATTCTCTTTTTTTTTTAAGTAAGTAGGGGTTGATGGGTAGATTAAATTATCCCTTTTTAAAAAAAGTCAAAGATATGAGTTTTTTCTTTTTTGATGAGCCATTGAAGGCCTGGGAAATGGGTGGTGGGAGCCCATGCCACACAATTACAAAAGGGAATAAAGGGGAGGGATAGGGAGCCGGTGGGAATCGAACCTCCAACCTTCCGTTGGAAGTCAAGGGACTTAACCACTTGGGCTAAGTCCTCATCCCAAAGGCCAAAGATATGAGTTGATGGGTAGATTAAATTTGCTGTCGTTGATAATTTTAAAAGGAGAAGTAAAAGTTAAAATTCTCATTTCTAAAATTCTCCTTTTAAAAAAATGAGAAGTCATTTTGGAATAAAAATACAACAATATCCATATCTAAAAAGGAAATAAAACCAACACTAAATATTATTATAAGATTTATGCCCATTTTAGTAATTTTAATGTATAAAAAGTCATTTTACGTATAATTCATCCAAACATGTTTCATTTGAAAAACAACTTTAATAATTTCAATCCAAATAATTATTTGGGCTGCTTTTGCTTTTGAATTTTTCTTCTATATCCTTCTCCTTCTTCCACTGACTTCTCGTTTTTTCAAAAGTCAAAACAAACAGGCTCTAAGCCTTTTATTTTTTTGGCTTAGCATTTTAAGCCTTTTATGATTTAGAACAAAACATTTTTTTGAACAAATAATTTTAAATTTATTTACATAAGTGGTTTCTAATGTTTGTTTTTTTATTTTTTTAAACAATTTTGTTTTCTAGTACTATTTCTTATTTGGAGTAAAAGTCAAAAACAAACTTATCCAACCCATGAGATCAAAATGATATACAATCATTTACCAAGTTCATATTCTTTTTATGGTGACCAATGCCAAAAATTTACCAAGCTTTAAATTTTTTTCTCTATTAATTATTTTTAAATAGATACAAATAAAAATTATAAAAATAATTATATAATGAGATTATTTTAAGGAAAAAAATGTTTGATTCCTTTTCGTTTTTATATTGTTAAAATAAAACTAAATAGTAAATAACACTAATCCCCATCCAGCCCCCTTTTAATTTATGTGGCATAGGTCTTTGTTACCCCATTTTCAGGCATTTAATGGCTCTTCAAAAAAAAAAATAACACTCCCTCTATACTATATATGATATTCTGTTTCATTTCTTACTGCTAATTATTCTATTTGACTCAATATTATTGTAAGTATAAGAGTATTTTGAAAAAAATAATTGAGTTCGGTTTTATTAGATTCGTTAAATCGTATAGTTTTAGAATATAGTAGTATATTTTATACTCCCTCCGTCCCGTTTAACGTGTCTCGTTTGACTTTTTGACACTGTTCATTGTTCGAATTTGACTCAATTATATTGCATATATATTTCCGGAAAAAAATAGTCGAGTTGGGATCACGTAGTTTTAGAATATATATTTTACAATAATTTTTTATTGTGCATATTTTGAGATATTAATGATTGAAAAAGCGCATTGGATTGTGTGTAAAAGTCAAACAATACAAGCTAAATGAGACAGAGATAATTTTTAGAAAAAAGTAAAATTGAAGTGGTGAGATATTACACAATATTCTAGGAGTAATATTTGTAAAAAGATAAGGGTAATATTGAAAAAATATGATATAAATGTATAAAATGATAACTATTTTGAAATACTTTTTATTCTAAAAACACAACTAAAAAGTAACCAAGGAAATATATATTTTGAGATGTAAATAATTAAAAAAATATATTAAATTATCTGCAAAAAATCAAACATGAGTAGGGATGTAAACGGGTAGGGTAGGGTACGGGTAGGCCACCTCCACTCACTACCTGAAATATAATTATCCCTTACCATACTCTATTACCCTAAAATTCAATATCGGGTAGGATTCGGGTAATACCCGTCGGGTATGCGGATTATCCGCGGGTAAACGAGTACCCGAAATCTTAAATATTACATAGTTAACCGACTCAACCCGACCCAACTTTAATTAAAAAAATTATTTTCACCATAAAAAAATAAAACCTTCATTATTGCACGAGAACAAAATTTAAAAGAATATTTAAAAGAAACCGCTAAAGCAACATAAATAAATACTGTAATATTTAAGAATATTCAGTAAAAAATTCATAAATCTTTTTACTTCTAAATCTTAAACGTTAATAAATTTGAAATATAAAAATAAATAAATAAACAAACATATAAGTACTACCTCCGTTCTTTTTTATTTGCACATTTTGACTTTTGTCACTGTTCATTGAGTAGCTTTGACTCGACTTTTTAATACAATTATATAAGATAAAATATAGTCAAGTGGGATCTTGTTGGATTCGTCTAATCGCATAGGTTTAGAATATCAAATTTTCATAATTTTTACTTGTATGAAATTCGAGTTATTACGGATTAAAAACGTGCATTGGATTGCGTGAAATGTGGGTCCGTAGCATTTATTTAGGAACGGAGGAAGTATATCTCAATATATAATATAAATTAAATTAAATATATATAAGTATATATAGATAAGTAAATATATATATATATATATATATATAATCGGGTAATCAGTAGAATAATCGGGTAATATATGAAATCCTACCCGCATCTGATATGATTTATTTCGATTTCGGGTAATACCTTACTCGATTATCCAATTATCTCTACCCTACCTTACCCGATACTCGATTATCCGACGGGTTACCCGACCCTACAGGTAAAGTTGACATCCTAAACATGACAACCCTCCGTCCCATGACCCCTATTCCTTTTTGGGTGTGCACAAAGTTTGATCCCATTCTCTTTTTAGAAAATTTAAATTAATATAAGTTTGATTAGAAACTTAATTATTGTCAAATTACATTAAAAATATTTACTTTTATTATTCTGCACAAATTCCAATGCATTTTTACTTTCATACACAAAGTCCCCTATATTTTTTTAATTCTTAATATTACAAAATTGATACAAATAAAAATTGTATAAAATATATATTCTAAAACTACACGATTAGACGATTCTAACAAGACCACACTTGAATATTTTTCTCTAATTACATGATAATATTAACTCAAAGTTAAATACTCCCTCCGTCCCACTCCAAGTGTCTTGTTACTGTTGGGCACGAGAATTAAGGTAGAGTTGGTTTGTGAGTATATGGTGGGGTCCACATAGTTGTTGGAGGGAAAATTATTTCTATTTATAGAAAGAAGACATTTGTAATGGGACATCCAAAAATAGTAAGTATGACATTTGGAATGGGACGGAGGGAGTAATAAACAGTATCAAAATTCATTAGAATCTTAAATATAAATACTCACACTACTTTAATTATTAAATTTCATTATCTAAATTACTGTGCTCAAAAGAAAAGGTTCAATCTTCGCGGGACGGACGGAGTATTAGAAATGAAACATGAGATAACAATTAAAAATGAAACTTAACGGCATTTTTGTCTCACTCATTAGTGTTTGTCATCTTCCTCAAAAGACTCAGACCGTAGATTAGTCAGCAATAAATCCATATAAATTTCACAACTGATCATGACCGTCAATTCGCCCCATCACAGTCGTGCGTTGTTTAATCTGCCACGTTTCGAGATATGGGGCCGCCAGTGCCTACTTCTGGGCCCCACGAACAGTCAATCCGTCACCCATTTCTGGGCCCCTCACATGACCAGCACGTGCCCACTACGGTGGTCTTTCTGGAAATTCACCACTCCTCCCGCCGAAGGCGACAGAAAAGATATAGTATCTCGGTGTTTTGTTCCTGCTTAACTTTAATTTGAATTTTTATTATAATTATATAAGAAAGAATATAATTAATTGGAATTTTATTAGATTCGTTTTAGACAATTAACTTTATTTTAATAAATTTTTACTATACGTAATTTAAATCATTAATAATTAAAAATATATAACAACATATATGCTAGGTATGTGTATAATAAAAATAGTGAGACGAAAGAATTAAAAATATACTTTCTCTGTTTCCGTAAAAGTACAACATATTATACGTAATTCAATGTACTCCCTCCGTCCCGCGAAATATGACAACTTTCTTTTGGGCACGATAATTTAGGTAGTGAGGTTATTAGTAATTAAAGTGGTGTAAGCATTTTGTGTTTAAGATTCTAATGAATTTTGATACGGTTTATTGTTTAACTTTGACCATATATTATGTAATGATACAATTAGAAAAAAATATTTAAGTTTGATCTTGTTAGAATCATCTAATCGTGCAGTTTCATAATATATATTTTATACAATTTTTATTTGTACCAATTTTAAAATGTTAAGAATTAAAGAAATGCTAGGGACTTTGGGTAAAAAAAGTAAAAGTGCATTGGAATTTGTGCAGAATAGTAAAAGTGAACACTTTTAATGTAATTTGACAACAATTAAAATTCTAATCAAAGTTATATTATTTTAATTTATCTAAAAATGGAAAGTGGCCAAATTTCGTGGGACACCCTGAAAAAGAATAGTGGCCAAATTTCGTGGGACGGAGGGAGTACATTTTTATCGATTAATAGCTCAAATTATATATTATTAAAATTACTACATCCGTCTCAACATTTTTGTTACAGATGGTTTTTTTTCACTATTCACTGTTTAACTTTGATTCAAATTTTTAATATAGCTATGTAAGAAAAAACATAGTCAAGTGAGATCTTATTAGATTTGTCTAATCTTGTAGTTTTAGACAATCAACTTTTTATAATTTTTCGTTGTACACAATTTAAGTTATTAACCGTTGAAATGTGTCTCGGCATGCGTGTTGAAAGCCAATGTAACAAAAATAATGAGATGGAGGAAGTATAAAAAGTTGATAAGACGAGTCCAATAATATCTCACTTGACTATATTTTTCTTTGTATAACTATGATAAAATTTGAATCAGTAGCAAAAAGTAAATATTGCAATATCATGGAAACAATGACTATACTTCGTATGTTTATTAATTTTTGCTGCGGACTCACCCAACACATAGTCAAATGTACATTTTAAATCATTACTAATTCAAGTTTGGTACAAATAAAAAATCTAAAAGTTAGATATTTAAAAACTACAAGACAAGACAAATCTAAGAAGATCTAGATTATATTTTGACTTGTATAACAATAAAAAAAAATTAAGTCAAAATATATTGTATGAACAGTAGTCATTTTCCAAATGTGGCAAACAAAATAAAACCGAGAAAGTATGCACTTAAAAAAATAAAATACTCCACCCGTCTCATTAAAATGATCACTTTATCTTCTGCACAAAATCCAATGTAATTGTTAAACGCTTTATATTTTAAAATCATTATAAATAAAAATTATATAAAATGTATATTTTAAAACTATACAATTAAACGATTTTAACAAGACCACACTTGACTATTTTTCTCTTCTTATATCAATACAATAAAAATGAATCAAAGTTAAAAAATGAACCGTAACAAAAGTCAAAAGTACCCAACGGAGGGAATACTTTAAAATAAAATGTGGGGAAAAAAGGATAAATAGGTCCTTTTTCTTTTCAAAAAATTCAAATCAGTCCTTTTTCTATTTTATTACTAAAACAGTTCTCTACAAATGCTAATTATGTTCAAATCAGTCCTTTTTTCACTAATTATATTCTAATTGCTGACGTGGCAAGGGTTTTAATTTAAACCTGACACGTATGCATAATATTAGTCCTTTTTCTTTTATCTTTTGTCAATTCAGTCCTAAACTTTTATTTTGTTCTATTTAGTCCTCTACACCAATCACTCATTTTTATATTAATTGGCCTCAAACCTTTCAAATTATTTCATTTTAGGCCCAGAACCTTAAATTTTTTATTATTACTAATACATTTATCAAATAAATGCCCAACATACTTCCGTAAATAAAATTAAATACCAAACTTCATACATTGGGTTTTACCGCCTTGTTACC